>OZ053303.1:34672022-35872022 GCA_964056655.1 Arabis hirsuta
GTTTTTTTCACTAAAGAGGAAGGAAACTTCAAAAGCTTTAAAGGCCCTGAATCGTTAGAAAACGTAAACTTGTTGGGCTAATTTTTTTGTAAGGCCCACTAGTCGATATTTCATCTTTAGCGTCCAACGTAATAACTAACAAGATCGTAACATATATCAAGTCGATTGATTAGATTTTAACATATATATACAAATGTAAAATAATTATTTTCAATTAGATTTTACCACAAATAGAAAGATTTGTCTATTATCTTTATTTGTAAAATAGTAAAAGTGATATAATTTAAATAGAATTAAAAAAATCTAAAACTAATTTTAAATTGGATTAAGAAAAATCTTATTATTTTTTTATTTATCTTCATTTTAAAATATTGAAAAGTAGCCTAATTTAAATAAAATTAGAACAATCTAAACCAAATTTAAATTAGATTAGGAAAATCTTATTATTTTAAAATACGTAAACATAATTTAATTGAAAATTTTATTATTTTGAAATATCTGACATAATTTAATTGAAAATCTTATTATATAAAGCTTGGTTCACAAACTTTGTAATTAACATGATCGACACACGTGCCAAGTCGGTTAACCAGATTTTGACACGTATATACAAGTGTAAGAGATTTTTTTAATTAGATTTAATCATATGTCAAAAAAATTATCTATTTATCTTTATTTGTAAAATAATTAAAAGTAAACCTATTTAAATAAGATTAGGAAAATCTTAACCTAATTTAATTAGGGTTAGAAAATTTTAACTATTTGGAAATTAAATATGAATAAATTTATCATGATCGTGACACGTGTCAAGTCGGATGACAATATTTTGACACGTGTATACAAATATAAAATATTTTTTCAATTAGATTTAGCTACATGTCAAAATATTTATCTATTATCTTTGTTGGTAAAATACTGAAGAGTAAACCTAATTTAAATAGGATTAGAAAAATCTAAACGTAGTTTAAATATGATTAGAAAAAATTAAATTATTTAGAAATCTATGAAATAATTTAATTGAATATCAAATAATATAATAAATAAGTATGAAAATAGAAAATAGATAAATATTTGAGATACTTCTCTATAAGTAATTTTGTACAAATATTCTCAATTTTATTTTATCTCTTCGTGGGGGTGACCTAATTTTGTTTTTCTTTTTTTTCGTGTTTGGTTTGTTTTATGGGAGTTATAAAATATTTAGAGAGTAAAAATTGTTCAAATACAGATATGAAAATAAATTTATCAACGTTTTGATAAATAGAAATTTGAGTAGTAAAATAGGAAAAAAAATTACACCTAATTTAATTTTAATATGAATAAGAACTAATGATTTGAAGAATTTACACCTAATTTAATTTTAATATTAAAAATTTACACCTAATTTAATTTTAATATGAATAAATCAAATATTAAAAGCATCAAAATTAATAAATAAATGTTATATTTCTCAATTAATAAGTTTACAACAACATTTTTACTTTTAATTTATTTATTTTAACATGTAATTTAATTTTGTTTTGTACAATTAAATATTTTATTTTTTCATAAATTTATAAAATATCAAATTATAAAACCCATGCGAGTCCTTCGTCTAGTAGTTTATAATGTTTGATTAAAATCTTGAATTGATTCTTTATTCAAAGATTGTGTTCCTTATTTAAAATTGGTTTGGTCTGAATCCATAGAAATTTCTGTTTTTGGTTTCTTTTTACAATTTTGTAAGTTTGAAAAAATGAAAGTAATTGGACAAAAAGTCACAAAGAAAGAAGAAATGTATTCACATATGAAGATAGATATAGAGATTTGGCATTTACTGCCAAAGAAAGGATCCAAATTTCAATGTTGAGATAACAATACCTAAAAATTGAACAATTGTTCTAGTGGCATCATCACTATCAGATTCAGAAAATCGCTGAAATCCGCATCAACTCTTGATCTTTATGAACATGGATTTCTGTTTAGCCGGTGAATCTTTTCTTCTTCTTTTTCTCTTTCTACAGAACACACACACAACTCTTCTACAGAAATAACTCAATTCCATTACCAACAAAGTGGAAACCACAATGTTACCTTCAGATTCTCAGAAAACTTCAGACACTTTGCTAGCAAGAACTCGTTCTCGTCTTTCGATGTACTCATAAGGGAACCAACCGGCTTTGCCTTTGCATTCACCTTCTGCCCATCCGTTCCCCGTAACCTGATAATAAGCAACAGACAAATGTGATATCAAACAACCACTCTTGAACAACCGTATCGGTTAAATGTCAGTTAAAGGAGGCATTGTTGGTTATCCCATGTGGGGGTCGGTTTACTATCAAACCTTTCTAACAACAACGTATTCACCAGTCGATAAGCTGAGCTCGACGTCTGTCACACCGTGATATGGGAACAAGACCTGAAAATGTTTAAAAGGCGATATTATGTTATAATGGAACATCAAATGAGGACCAAAAGGAATCTAGATGTAGTCTTTCTTTCGCTTCTCTAATCAGAAACAGTTTATAAACATCCAATTCATACGTAGAGAACTTATAATCACATTATATCTTTGAAACTTTTGCTACCAATTTAAATAAAAGTCTTTGCTCGCAAAGGAAAGGTATCGGTTATTTGTGCAAAAAAAGGCAATAGAAGACATTAAAGACTGAGTAGCATACCTCTCCTAAGAAGTAACCCATGCTATCTGTTGAAGTGTCATGCATGTGAGATGCATACGCTCCATTAGCTTCCTCATATGATGGAGGCGGCGGCATATTGTCTGCACTTGAGGGAGTAGAGGGAGCCTCAATACGTTGCCTCTCAGATACCATCTGCAGGTTCAAATTTGACTCATAATGATGAACTGACTGTTTGACACGAATACTATCGCTATGACATGAAGTTGAAAGCTGTAAAACTAATGCACACCAACCTCTCCTTCGAGCTGATCAAGTATTTGGAGGACTCTTTGATGGTAGCCACGTTCAGATTCAACCTTGAGATGAGAAATGAAAAATATATTTGTATCAAAAGAAGTACATATGGGTAGGTCAATCAAAGTTGACCTAAAAATGGAGCATGTATTTAATCACACTACCATTGCAATAAGTCGTTCAAGAGTCAACTTTTGTTGTTGATCTTGAACGGAAGATAAAGCAGAAGCAGCTTCCTTCCCCAATGTTGTCATATTTGATTTTAGGTCTTGAAGTTTTGCTTCAGCAGATTCCAGCTTCATCAAGATGTCCGGATTACCTTGAGACTCCCTCGCCTTTGCTTGGCGTCTGGCAACTTCTGTGGCCTGTTTAGATTTAGAGCGGGCGCAGGAGTAAAATTCTACCATGCTAGTAATAACAAATGCTAATCCTAGAAAGAAGAAAACACCATATTTCTATGCAAGATAATCGTATTGCTTCATGGTATGATCTTTCGTGGTACCTGAGCTTCAGCTTCTTGGCGCATTCTGTCATAACGCTGAGCAAGATGTCTAGCATCCTCCAATGGAGCTCCCAAAACCATTGTTCGTAATGGCTCAGCAACCTATAATAGTTTCAGATTTAAATTCCAGATTGACATGTGATTGTAGCAGCCAAATTGCAATAAAAAAAGAACTATGTGAACACCATGACACTAACAGACTTGAGAACTTTTTATAGATACATTATGTAACAAAAAATTCCAAATAAAAGCAATAGACCTTCCCACAATGGCGGTCATTCCACCAACGATGGCAAGAAAGTAATTCGTTGTGTAGTTATAACACATGCAAAAGATATGATGGAAGATGAGAAGGACAAACCTCTGTACCAAGAGCCTTCAACATATTTCCACGCTCCTTCTCCATTTGTGCCCGAGCACGTCCGTAGCTCAGGGCAGCCCTTGTTAATACGTTACCATTCGTACATGTATTTTCTGAACCATATTTCCTGCTATCCTCAGACAGTTTCGTCCCTAAAGAAAAACGAGTGCACGGCGAAATTCAGGCCTGTGAGCAAATTCACGTCTATAACAGACATAAAAACATACTATAAATCAATACGAAATGGTCAACAAATCACCTATTTCAACTTGTTTTGAGCCCGTAACTATATAACCTTCCACACCACGAACGATATCTCTTTGGTAATGCTAAAAAAGACGAATGTATGAGTTCCAAATTGATAGTAAGCAAAACTTCAAATAGTCAAACGCTTTAAGAAAAACCTTGGCAGCACGGGTTGATATGTAAAGTTTTTCTAGTTTCTGATGTTGATGGAGTTCTGCATCATCCGATAAACCAGACCCATATCCACCTCCACCAAATTGCTTAAAGACAGCCTTAACCATTCCAAATAACAAAGTCAGTGTACTTATCAACCTCAAACTCCAATAAAACACACACACAATCTCAGGGCAATATAAGTTATATAACATAGTTTTAAACACAAGCATCAAGCAAACGCATTGAAGCAGGAGTGATTTATATGTCATATCTTCTGTGATTACATAGTTTCTATATTTAGCAGGAGCAGTGGTGCTAGACAATTTAAATTCCTCCTAATCCATGACTACAAAATCTTTCAACTCCCTGCTCAAAACGTGTTTATACCAAAATTCATCAATAACTTCTGATCTTGACATATCACAGGACATTACCGAACCAATTCTACGTGACCATTTTGATGAGTCAAACCAAATACCAAAATTATGCAGACTGAAACTTCCCCAATCCCAAATCAAATGAATCCAAACCCAAAAACTAACAAGGAACACTCAGATCCAATTACTCAATAAGTAGAAAACTATCGATCCGAGAAAGCTACCTCCCTCCTCCTCATTGCATTATTGATTGATTCACCAGAAACCAACGAATCAACGAAATCACAAAAACAAAATCTGGGGAAATTAGAAGAAACGGGATCTAACGAAACGGGCCAAAAAGGTTTGAAATTTTCACCTGTTGCTGTCTCGAGACTTGTTCTCTCAACCTGCTTGCTTGTTTTCTTATTGCATCCATTGTTCACCAGATCAAAGCTCTTCGCAAAAAAATCTTGCTTTTTTTACTTTCTCCTTGCACCTTACTTCCACCTTCGAGTTCAAGAAGAGCTCTACGAAGAAAGAGATTCGAAATCGTCAAAATGGAAGAAAAATTCTCTCCTTTCGAAAATCTTTCCCTGTTTTGTTTTGTGTTTTTTTCCCCTCAAAACGAAGAAGAAATCAAAGAGTCTCTATCTAACACAGAAGGTTTCCAAAAGGATATAAATTGGGCTCTCAAGGCCCATTGGGCTTCAAAATCAAATCCAGTAGCGATAAAATCATTTCATTTCAAAGGTAAGGAAAAAAAACCCTAGACATATATAAATCTAAAGCCAGTGATTTAGGGCTTTCTCTCTCAGTTGTTGAAGCCGCTTCTTCTTCTTCGTCACTGTTGCTCGATCTCGCGCTACCATCTGAAGAACCCCAACCATGGCCGTCGGGTAAACTCTCTCTCTCTCTCTCTCCCCTTCGCTTAATTTCCCAGAATCTGTATCGGGATTTCTCATTTGATAGCTTCGTGTAAATCGACGGTGTTTTCGATTTTACAGGAAGAACAAGAGGATCTCCAAGGGTCGTAAAGGAGGAAAGAAGAAGATGTGAGTATCTTGTTCCCAGATTAAATTCTTCAGATTTTGATTATTGAATCTGTATATTGAGGAAAGGTCTCTTTTTTTTAATCGATGATGTTTCAGTGTTGATCCTTTCTCCAAGAAGGATTGGTATGACGTGAAGGCTCCTTCTTCATTCACCCATAGAAATGTTGGGAAGACACTTGTTTCAAGGACTCAGGGTACCAAGGTAATGTCTTTTGTCTATGACTATAAACTGGTTAGTTTAGGAGTTTGATTCACAATTGCTTGATCTGTTTGTTCCATAGGATTTAGTGATCTCTAGGTAAAATGATAGTAGCAGAGATTGAAGCTTTCATTACTGGAGTGTTAGGAATTGCATCGTTATACGGAAAAGTGTGTGTGTTCTTCCAGATTGTTCATTTGTCAAATCTGAATTTGGTTTTCTGTGTGGGCTTGTGAACAGATTGCCTCTGAGGGATTGAAACACAGGGTTTTTGAGGTTTCTCTTGCTGATCTTCAAGGAGATGAAGATAATGCATACAGGAAGATCCGTCTCAGAGCTGAAGATGTTCAGGGAAGGAATGTGTTGACCCAATTCTGGGTAAGTTTAAAAGACCACACCTTTATATAAATCTATTAGAAAACTTCACAATTTTATGGTTTTATGTTGTTTACAGAGAATAATAAGACAATGTACTGTGTTTAATCTTATATGTAGGGTATGGATTTCACAACCGACAAGTTAAGGTCATTGGTGAAGAAGTGGCAGACTTTGATTGAAGCTCATGTTGATGTGAAAACCACAGACAACTACACCTTGAGACTGTTCTGCATTGCCTTCACTAAGAGGCGTCCTAACCAGGTCAAGCGTACTTGCTATGCTCAGTCCAGCCAAGTCCGCCAGGTAATAACAAACATAACATGTGTTTATTATTGGCTTTCTGTATACATGGACTGTTTTTGATTCGGTGTAATGTTTTGCTGGATTGTTGTAGATCCGCAGAAAGATGAGGGAGATAATGATTAAGGAGGCTTCATCTTGTGACCTAAAGGAGCTTGTGAAAAAGTTCATCCCTGAGGCCATTGGAAGAGAGATTGAGAAGGTTACACAGAACATCTACCCGTTGCAGAACACGTTCATCCGTAAAGTCAAGATCCTCAAGGCTCCCAAGTTTGACCTCGGAAAGCTCATGGAGGTGAGTTGAAATCCACATTAATCTCGTCATTGTTTCATCATTGTTCTTGGTCTAGCCATGGAATCTCTAACTTTGTTTTCTTATCAGGTGCATGGAGATTACACAGCAGAGGATGTTGGTGTGAAGGTGGACAGGCCAGAGGATGAGACAGTGGCTGAGGAACCAACTGTCCTCATCGGAGCTTAGAGGATTATAGATTTGTTTCTTTTCTCGTTGGTGAAAAAAACTAATGTTATGTCACCAGTGTGACTGGTTTTGGACTCGTTTTTGATGGATGATCTATTATTACTCTTCTTGTTATCATGTTTTACCAATTTTACTTGTGTCTCAGTTCCATTTTTCATTCATTTGTTTGCTTAAAATTTTAATCAAGAAGAAAATACAACCTTTGTTCTTAGAAGCAGTTATCAAAATGAAAAACATAAATTGCATTGGTTACCGATTTGTAGTCACTGGATTAGATATATTTGTAGACCATATTATTTTTTTGCTAATGGACTACATAATTATCTAATTTTTGTATAATTTGTATTTTGTGTTATGCAATTTATACTTTTGATTCTTCCTCTTCACTTATTCGAGACAGTGGCATTTTCCTCCTCTCTTTCACAATTCTCATATCTATATCATTTTTGTTATACGATTTCTATCGTTTCTTTTCTGAGTCGATGAATGATATGATAATATTTCTTGTTTTTTAGCAATATTTGTGACGAATTATTACATTGTTTGTCACAGCTTTCAATGCTTCAAATGGATTATGATTTGTTGAAAACTCAATGATTGTGTTTTGTGACTTTTGTCTTCACTTCTTTTTCGTCTTGTTAACCTTTCGTACAACTACCTGATCCGGATGACAAACCGAAAGATCAGCTGAGTCACTAGATCATCGGGATCAGCTGAGTCACTAGATCATCCGGTTAAACCAGATCATTGGGTCATTCGGTTAAATCATGTCAACGGCAGAGTAACTACGGATTAATTGATTAATAAAGTTTAGTATTTATATATATCTATATATTTTTATAAATATAAAAATAAAATAAAAATATATAAAGTAAGTATAGCGATCAAAATGAATATTTAGTGTATGTTTTAGTTAGTTTTTGTTTTTCAACTTTTAAATTTTTTTCATAGAAAAATTATCATAAAATTTGTTAATTTATATTGATGATAAATTATAATAATAAAGTAAACGATTAAACAAATAATGAAGAAATAAAGTGAAACAGTTAAAAATAAATAATAAATAAAGATAAACAAAGTAACGGTTAATTAAAAATATTAATAATATCTAATAAAATCACACAAAAAATCAAAAACTCTAGTTTTTATCTTAATATTTTTGGTTGTTGTCTTTTATTCTTCCATTGCCCCTTAAGTTCTCTGCACTATTTCGTTTTAAAGTTAATATTCTATTAATGTAAAAACATTTATCCATGAATACACTCCTAAATTTTTTTATTTTTACTAAAACCAGAAACCGCCCGGATCGGGATTTTGGTGGTTCGCCGGGTTTTGACGTATTTTTCCGGATTTTAACGGTTCAATAAGATCTCAGGTTTTAAATGAAACCCAGACTGAAAACCTTACCGGATCATGGTTCAACCGGTCGAACCGATGTCCGAGAATTTAAATATCAAATTTTAATGAAGTAGATTTTCTCTTAGGTAATACAACTTCTGTAAATTGTGTATTGTTTTGCAACTTTTTCTCCAAATTAGTGATGATAGATATTTGTGAACACAATAATACAAGGATCAAATACTCGGAAACAACTTGCATTGATTACAAGACTTGAAACTGTTCCAATTTCTTGACGTAAAAAATATATATATATATATACTAACAAACAAAAATGAAAAAAGATAAATAGTGATGATGCGTATGAAATTGAGAGGAAGAGGAAAATGCGACACGTTCTACTTTTCCCCCATTACACTCTCGTCACTCCTCACCTTACCAGCCTGCTCTCTTTTTTTCAAAAATTAAAATCAGCCAAAAATAATATATATATATATACAACAACTTTCAAAATAAAATTTAAATACACATGAATTTGTATAAGGAAATAGTAATATAACACCACCCATACACTAGCAAGTAGCAGCTAAGGTTGCCCTAAAAAATCACTACCAAACTAAGTGATTGTAACGACTCATTCAAATTAACCAATCCCTAATCTTTATTCTCAAGATCCATCAATACTTCTTTAATCATAGCAAATTAGTGAAAAAACTAAAGTCTACTCTTGAAGGTGGGGGATGTTTTCTCAAAGTCTAAAGTGGTATTTAAGTCCATTACGATTGCAAAAATACATTTCGACGATTTTTTAAGGAAATTTGTAGACCATTTTTAGAACCACAAAACTATGAGTTTTGGTTTATAGTTTCTTAAGGTCCAAGCCTGGTGTATTCGGTAAAACATGCAAAGATTTACCATCCAATTTCATAAAGGAACGAGTCTATAAACCATTAAATAGTTTTACACACGAAACAAGAAGATTCCAAATTTTCATTCAAAAAAAAAAAAAAAGATTCCAAATTAGGTCTCTTAAGATTAAAGTAGCAAGATATAGATGTTTTAAAATTTAAACCAAACATAAGAGGAAAGGTTGCATAATTGGAAGAAAAATAGTTTATTTTGATACTCATTTTATTTTATTTTGATTTTGGCTATAGTGGGTTGCTTTGGTGAACTCCACTCCAACATTGGGTTGCATCTTCTCCATTCCCATCACTACCAAAACCCACACTTCTGTTTTTTGTTTTTTTTTGGGTAGTGATAGGTTAAAAAGAACTTTATATAAGTTTCATTTATTTGAACTTCATTTGTGCTGTTTTTGGGTTGAGATAGTGTTTGAAATGAATTTGAACTAAGATTTATTTTTTGCCTTGAGATTAATGGTTAGAATTTTTTTTTTTTTGAGATAATTTGAAATCTAGGTTGAATTGATAATTAGGTTGGATAGAAAAATTATTACAACTCGGGTTAGTGCATATCGACTTAATCCAAATAGAAATTTGATTCAAATCTCAGTGATTTATAAATCATATACATATATTTTTCATAGAACAAAATCAATATATAATATAAGATTTTTATTCTAGAATGACCTTAATGTTTCCATTGGAATACTAATATACTATTTTCCTCCTTTCGTTAGAACATGGAGGATTGGGCGGCCATTATGGACTGCATGTGAATGTTTGTTATTTAATGGCATAAACTTACTCTCTTTTTTTTTTTTTAAATCGAAAGAAATCCGAGTTTTTATCACCTGACTAATCTTCCAGGATTAATGTAGTCATCAAGTAGTTCATTCACTAGGTTTTCTAGTTGGTCTAAAGCGTGGCACCACTTCGAATGACAAAATGAAAATAGATAAATGCAAATTTGAGGAAAATTGAATCTTGACCTAGATTCACAGAGCAATTTTTTTTCAAACGGAAACCACTAGTCCACTATCACTTGATTCGCGTAAACTTTGTTTGTCACTAACAATTGTAAAAT
The DNA here is from genome assembly GCA_964056655.1 of Arabis hirsuta. NCBI lineage: Eukaryota > Viridiplantae > Streptophyta > Magnoliopsida > Brassicales > Brassicaceae > Arabis > Arabis hirsuta. The sequence goes on from OZ053303.1 coordinate 34,682,299, forward strand.
ATGATTGATTTCTATTTCTTCGTAGAGTAACAAATGTAAATTGCAATTTCAACTTCATGTGATGTGGCTAAGTGCAATTTGTTTTCTCAGAATGCATCTTGGTTAGTTTCTGACACAATATTCTGGCAAATATGAGACATTTACCTCAATTTTTGAAGAGTAGATTGGATAATTAAAGAGATTTTATGATTTGTAACTTTATTTTGAGTTTGAACTATTCTTGTGTTGTTAATAACAAAATCGCGTCTGTAAAAAACTATTCACCATTTCGTAGGAAGAAATGGTCAACCCTTTTGACAAGACAAGCTAAATAGGCATCGAAGGAGTACGATATAACCCTTCACAATTATTATATAATAAAAGTATTACAAAAATCAATAAAATTGTATTGAATAATGTGAAACAGACCTGACTTATCAATTTGTGACGAAGGATAAACCCAAGCCAACATCCACGTAGCGAACTCATTTTTTTTTTTTGGGTTAAAGTCGTAGCGAACTCATTGATTAGGTCCAAAGAAAAACGAAGGAAAAGGATAAAAAAATAAGGAATCTTGACGTATGGAAATAAACAGAAAAAAATATATATATATAATTTGTTTGGCTTTGAAAAACAAAACTTGATAACGTAAATTGAGCAGCGGCAGTTTAAATCCGAGAATTTGCATGTCTGAGTTGTAGATGAAGGAAAAAATTTGAGAAACAAAAAAAAACCAAAGCACAAATAATCGAAGAAAACTAAAACGTATATTAAGCATGGTAATATAACATGCGGTCTTCTGACAATAATTCTATACTATCAAGCAATCCAAAACCAAAAAAGAAATAATACAATTACCGAGTTGAAATGAAATACAATAACCATATTATATTTTTTAAAAGACGATATTATGGGTATTAGACAAATAAACCATATTATAAATTAATAACATATGTGAAAAAAATGCATAAAATTAAGAAAGAAAGGACACATCATTTTATACCAAAATGAAGAGGCAAATAAAGAAGACGTAAAGCATTGATTCTGAAATACCAATCTAGTATCATTCGTGAAAGAAGATTTTGTAATATTCCACAAACTTAAGAAAAACAAAAGAAAAAAGAGCTTTAACTTTTGGAATTGGAAGCACAAACACAAAAACACAAACAAAGTCTCTGTTTTACCTTTTAACCCCTTCAAGAATCCTCCTTTAATTTCAGTGCCCTCTTACTTTGCTCCATCTCTCCCTCTCTCTCTTCCTCTGTTTTCTTCGCCTTCTCTCTCACCTTCTCTTCTTCGATTTATTCAGGTAAAGAAATACGATGAGCACATCTCAAAAACGTCTCTACTCTTCTCATGTTTTTAATTTCTCCAAACTTTGCATGTTTAGAAGGTTTTGTAGATCATAAAGTTTAGGTTTTTAGCTTCTTTGGTTTAGTTTGTTTATGTCATGTGTATGGTTGTTGTAATAGTATATGTCAAGTGAGAATTGAAACTTAAAAAGATTTATCTATATGTATGTATGAAAAAAGAGTGAATGGAGTTGTGGACAGAAGCTAGAGCCCTAAAGGCAAGTCTAAGAAGAGGAGAATCTTTATCTCTCAAGCATCATCAAGTAGTTGTGTCGGAAGATTTAAGTCGAACTTCTTCTTCTGCTGAAGATTTCTCCGTTGAGTGTTTCCTCGATTTCTCAGAAGAAGAAGAAGAAGAACTTGTCTCTGTTTCTTCTTCTCAAGAAGAACAAGAACAAGAACAAGAACAAGATTGTATCCTTAGTTCACAAACTTGTATCTTTGACCAACTTCCTTCTTTACCGGTAAATTTTTCTTTATTTTGAAGCTTTTTATTTCTCATAATTCAAAGATATTTTTGTTGATTTTTTCTTTATTTTTTAATGATTTTTAGGATGAAGATCATGTGGAAGAGCTTGAATGGGTATCTCGTGTAGTGGATGATTGTTCTTCACCAGAAGTTTCACTTCTTTTAACACAAACCAGCAAAACCAAACCAAGTTTCTCATCTCGAATTCCCGTTAAACCAAGAACCAAACGTTCTCGGACCAGTCTAACCGGTGGTCGGGTTTGGCCACTCGTTTCATCAACCAACCAACATGCAACAACAGAGCAGTGGAGGAAGAAGAAACAAGAAACGGCCCTTGTGTTTCAACGAAGATGTAGCCATTGTGGCACAAACAACACACCACAATGGAGAACCGGTCCGGTCGGTCCAAAAACCTTATGTAATGCTTGTGGAGTCCGGTTTAAGTCCGGGAGGCTTTGCCCGGAGTATAGACCGGCGGATAGTCCGACGTTCTCGAATGAGATCCACTCAAATCTTCATAGGAAAGTTCTGGAATTGAGAAAGAGTAAAGAGTTGGTTGAAGAAACAGGTGAAGCTACTACTAAACCAGACCAAGTCAAATTTGGCAGCAAGTGGTAGAGAAGATTTAGGTAAAATAAAAAACCTACTTTTTTTAACATTATCTGTAGTGATGTAATTTAATAACTTGCTTCATAACATTTGAAACTGTTTTGGGAATTAGTCTTTGGAAAAGTGGTTTTTTTTGTATAAGGAAAACTATGTCTTTTCTAATGATGTGAGACCACCACCACTACTTAGTTAGAATGATTTTGGTCCATATGAAGTGGCTATAGACTTTTAGAAGTATTTTGCAAAATATAAAACGTGAACACTTTGTGAAAACAGATGCCAAATGAAAGAACCATTCTGAAAATTCCACAACAAGTATGGTCTAATGAAAGCAAATCCAAAGCAAGAAGATTCATCTTCATTAAGAGCTTAGTAAGATAGATAAAAGTGATTGAAAATAAAACAGTTTCATAGGAACTTTATTTAGTGCAAAGAAAAAAAGAGGGAAAGACTAATTGATGAACACCATGCTAATAATTCTTAGGTTGATATTTAAAAGAGAATGAGAGTTGCTCAAACTGGCTAACTTACATTTGATGTTCATAACACATACATATATACGAATACTTAAGACATAATTACATGAGCTAATATCATGGATTTGTATTGTCTCATAATGTTGAATTTGTGGACTCTATCATGTGCGTAACATCTAACAGAGAATAGAGATAAAAGCTGGTTTACAAACCATAGTTCCGTATATTCTATGTGACCAAATTTATTTTGTTTCTGTCTCACACTGCAAAACCGTAAAATGATTCTCCTGCGCAAAGAATCAAGAAGAGTTTAAGAGTCATATACTTTACAAGTTTATTACATTGATATTTTGTGCTTTAAACTTCAAAGCAACACAAACCCTTTTTCAATGCGAACATAAAAATATATTTTAATTTTAGAATTATGGTGACAACATGATTAAGCACAACATAATAGTACATATAATTTACCAGCTTTTGTTTTGTAGCTACAAGAGTTATTAATTCATATCAATTGTTACATAAAGACTTACAGTAGAAGGACCACAGTTTCATCATCCATGGACCCTTTGGTCATAAACTAGATTTCAAGAGAAAAGTAGCTTTATCATGTGATCTTCCCCAACTAATAATCAAGAACTCTAAATCCTCTTGATCTTCAATACACAACTTAACTTACTAATTAATAATAACATCAACCAATTTTCAATGTTTTTTTCAATTTTCAACTAATTAATAAGAAGATCCACAATGTTTTTTTTTTACCAATTTTCAGTGTTCTCTCGTAGAGGAACATCACATACAATTGTCAATGTTCTCTCGTAGAGGAACATCTTCATACAAAAAAAATGTGTCTAAACAATCTTCATAACAAAAAAAAAAAAATCGTATAAAAATCAAAGCCAAAAATATACACACGTATCTATGGATGTCAAAATGGTTCGATATTTATGGGTCAATCCAACCTAATCCAAACCATCAACCCTAATGGATTAAATATTTTGATTTTAATAGGCTAATGAGCCTAATAGGTTAATGAGTCAAATGGATATGGTTGAAATGGATTGAAAGAAAATAAGTTAATGGATTGCTAATGGTTGACTCATCAACACTCAACTAAACTAAAACATGATTTCACAATTTTTTTGACAAAAATATGATCTCGCAATTTTTCCTCCAAAAACACGATTTCACAATTTTTCTGCTAAAAACACAATTACGTAAATAATTTTCCGTTTTTAAAAATTTCTCACCCGAGATACCCGGGTTCGAGCATACGTTGTAGTCTAGCTGGTTAGGATACTCGGCTCTCACCCGAGATACCGGGTTCGAATCCCGGCAAACAGAGTTCATTTTTTTGTTCTTTCTCTTTCTTTCTTTTTCGGTTTATGTCCGGTTTAAGATCGTTTTGGTTCGGTTCGGTTTAACAGTAATGGGCGAAATTCTCGTATATGAAGATCCAATAAAAAGCCCATTTTGAAAAAGAAAAAATAAAATTAGAGAGAAGAAGAAAGAGTGTAGAGAGAGAGAGAGACTCGAATCAAATCGGAATCAGGAGAAGAAGAAAAATGAGCGGAGTTTCGTCGGCGGCGTATTTTGCCCGGCGTGCGGCGCAAAAGGAGAGGGTTAGAATCCTTTATCGTCGTGCTCTCAAGGATACTCTCAATTGGTCTGTTCATCGCCACATTTTCTACCGAGAAGTAAGCTTTTTTGTACCTCCAGCGATATCCTAATCGGACTTGGATATGGTTAATTTCGTTTTAAATTTTGGGTTCTGATTCCTTGATCTTGGATCTTTTTCCAGGCTTCTGATCTGCGTGAGAAGTTCAATGCTAACCAAGATGTGGTTTGTTCTCTTCTCGTTTTAGACTCTAATTTTTACCTCCTGCGATTTCTTTGTTTGATTGTTGATTGAAATTTTCAATAATCCGTAGAAATTGAATTTTATTGTGTTTTTGTTTGGATGAGAAATTTGGGCACTTTTATTACGTATCTACTGGATTGCGTCTTTGCTTAGTTCAGATTTCTGCTATGTCATCAACTATGAAGTCTGTGGAAAGATGTGAAATTTCATTGAATTAAGTGAATGAAAAAACCTCCATTTGTAGTTTCTTTGTATGATTGTTAATTGGTTTTTTCAATGGAAGTTTATTGTGTTTTGTTTGGTAGAGAGAAACATCCCATTAGAGATATGTCCATAGCCTTGTGAGTGTTTTGGATGAGAAATCTGAGGACTTTGGTTGTGGAAACAAGTTTGTTCTGTTTACTGGATTTTCTCTTGCTTAATTGTTAGATTTCTGCTATCATCAAGTATGTGGAAAATTCTGTGTTTTCCTAATATTTGATGTGTAATAAGTGAATGTGTGCAGTGCTTGTTTTACACTGCTGTTCAAGAATTCTTGTGTTGAGTTGGATAACGATGACACAGATGACAACATTAGTGGTTACGATGTACATTTGTTTCTCATTGTTTGTACCTTGATATGATCCCTTTGATTGGGGTATTTGTAGGAGGATGTTGACAGAATCGACAAACTGATTGCTCACGGTGAATCAGAATACAACAAATGGCGGCACCCTGATCCTTATATTGGTAAGCATAAATGAACCGTGGTTAATTTGATAGGTTTATGGAATTCCTCTCGGATTAGAGAACAAGAGCGGTTCACTTGCTGAATTGGACACTAATGACTCACATTTTCTGTTATAGTTCCATGGGCTCCCGGTGGCTCAAAGTTCTGTAGAAACCCGCCTCCACCTGCTGGGGTAATTTTTCTTCTCAACACTTTATTACTTTCATCGACATGATCTCACTTTCTTCGTCGCAAGTGCTGATCTCTTTTTGTGACTGATGCAGATTGAGATTGTGTACAACTATGGTCTAGAAGACAACCCATAAACCTAGTTTGCATATTTTCACACCCATCAATAAAGTAAGTTGGATAATCATCCTCAGGTTGCATACTAAAAATAGTTTTTTTCTTCCAATTCTGATAAATGTTCCTCTCTAACAAATCAAGTTTTTAATGGTTCTATTGCAGATTGAAGCATCCTGTGGTTATGGTTTCAGAAGATAAATTAACGACTTGAAACGTTGATGGACCAACTGTAGTATTCAAAAATGTTTCGTTGCAATAAGACACTCTTGTTTCAATTTGGTTTGTTTTTCATTCATCAAAAAAATATTTCAGGCTGCTTTTGCCAAGAATGTAATCATGAATCATGGATGTTCCGGCCATGAAAACTTATCAGTAAAACAAAATTGTGTTCTTTTTTTACCTCTTCATTCACCGGTTTCAGTCCCGAAGTCTCAAAAAGGGTTTCAATTTTGGCTGCCATGTCTCAGACATAACCTTATCTTTTGTTGTGGAAACAGAAAAGCCATATTATGTGTATATTGGATTGTCTTTTTGCTTAGTTGTTCATATTTCTGCTATGATAAACTATGAAGTATGTGGAAAGATGTGAAATTTCATTGAATTAAGTGAATGACAAAACCTCCATTTGTAGCTGCTTCTCTTGTCGTTTTATTTGACCCTCTTTTTTTACCTCCTGCAGTTTCTTTGTATGATTGTTAATTGGTTTTTTCAATGGAAGTTTATGGTGTTTTGTTTGGTTTGATTTGGTAGAGAGAGACTTTATAGATATGTCCGTAGCCATGTGATTGTTTTTGGATGAGAAATTTGTGGACTTTTGTTGTGGGAAAAGTTTGTTCTGTCTACTGGATTTTCTCTTGTCTAATGTTTGTGTTGACATAAAGTAAATGATGACCTTTTTAAACTGGAGTTAAGAATCAGATAATGAAACTTTTCTTTAAACTGTTGACACGATGACAACATTAGTGATTACAATGTACATTTGTTTCTCATTGTTTGTCCTCCAGATTTGAGGTATTTGTAGGAGAATCGACAAACTGATTACTCATGGTGAATCAGAATACAACAAATGGCGGCACCCTGATCCTTATATTGGTAAGCATCTCGGCCCATAAATGAATAGTGGTTAATTCGATATGAACAAATGTGCGTTAGGTTTATGAAATTCCTCTCAGATTAGAGAACAAGAGCGGTTCACTTGCTGAACTGGACACTAATGACTCACATTTTCTGTTGTAGTTCCCGGTGGCGAATACTAAAAATAGCTTCTTCAATGGTGTTTGTTATCTATTGCAGATTGAACCATCCGGTTGTTATGGTTCAGCGGATAAATTAACGACTTTCAAGGTTAAAACCTTAAGGGATAAATTGTAGTATCGTTCCAATAAGGCAACTCTTGTTTCAACTTGGTTTGTATTTCTTCGTCCAAAAATATTTTCGGCTGCTCTTGCCAAGCATTTAATCATGGATGTTCCGACCATGAAAACTTGTAAGGAAAACAAAAAAACGTGTCTTCTTTTTAAATTTGGCCGCATATCGAGTATGGTAATGAATAGTTGAACTCAAACACACTTGTTCTCTCGTTAGAGCATGATTATTGATGGTAAATATGGGTAAATATGGTGGGATTTTCTGAATTAAATATTAGATTGAGATTTTAAATATAGAATCTATATTTACAATAAATATACATCTCTCTATCTCTCTTCTTTTCTCTCTCTTCATCAATTCTAATACAAATAATATTATAAAATTCATATATCTATAATCATGTTCTTACAATCCTCGAGTCTAAAAAATGTTCAACTATATGCGTTTTGGCATTATCGCCATAAACTATTATGAAAATAACACATTATGTATCTCGAATATACATTTTTATTTTACTTTTATGTTTTTTGTAGAAAAAAACAGGTCATATTTTTACCTCTAGGTTGAAGGATGTTCCACCGAGCCCATGACTTAGAAATAAAGAGAAATATTCGATAATGTAAGGCCCAATTGGTTAAAGATTCTAGCTTTAAATCTTTTGCTTTAGAATTTAGTCTGTACGATTTTCTGATGTAGTGGTATAGTAGAAACACTATATAAATTAATATTCGATAAATTACTCTATAAATTAATATTCGATAAACTAATAAAGTTTTTCGGTCTTGTTATCTAACTTTTGATTAGGCAAAAAATTATATGATAAATCAATAGAATGAGGAAAAAAAGTCGAAAACAAATGACCGAGTTAAAATCTCCTACTTGTTATCGTATACTCAAGGGAGTAAAATCTCCTTCAAATCTGAAGTTGATTAAGTGTTTCGAATCGGGGTTCCTATGTTGACTTAGAAACATTCAATCTTGGAATTGATTTGCAGATTTCCTCAGATGTTATTGGCATTGATTTGGGCACGACCAAGTCATGTGTAGTGCTGATTCAAGGAAATGTATATACAAAGTCTCATAATTCAATTGCTAAATGGTTTTACTTAGCAATTATTTTTTCTTGATTCTGAAAATATCATATTTTTCTGTTATTCAAAATTCTAAAGGAAGAAGAACCCTAAAATCAGTCCATAATCTCCTACTTGTTATCGTATACTTTTGAAACACTATAAGATCATTCCATAATCTCCAATAGATTTAGAATGTGTTTATCTAGAATTATAGAATCCTTCCCTTTTATAATCCTTTTAAATTAATAGAGATTGTTGTGGCGAAGATTAATTAAACTTTTTTTCTTTTAAATTATAATCCTTCCTTTTTATAGAATTATATGGGGTTTTTTTTTGTTTTGGAATTTGCATGATCGCCAACTATAATGAAAACAAGAGTTAATTGGCTAGATAACCAAAAAAATGTATTATATCTTAAAATCTAACAAAAACTCCTAAATCTAATGGATGAGATTTGGCCACATAAATGGTATTTTGGTTAGATTTTGAAATATTTATTTTTGAAGTAATTTAGCCAATTAACCCTGAAAACAACCCATTATCTCGAATATGCATTTTATTTTATTTCTTTCTTTATGTAAAACAAAAAAACAAAAGGGTCCAAATTCTACATCCACGTAGAAGGAAATATGTTCGACAGATCCGTGACCCTAAAATTAAAGACAAAATATTCGATAATGCTACAATACAATCACCTAAAAAAACACAAACATGAGCCACATATCAAATCATTCAACCTCTTCCCAAAGCCTAATAAATATATAAAAAGAGTAAAAGATGTAGACCCACATACATGTCAGAATCTTACCATATGGAACATGTTTGTGTAGTCACTTGTCACACTCACTCTTTAACTCACAACCACGATCGCCGTTTACGATGCGGCGAAACCTGATCCCTATAACAACATTTATTTATCATTACATTATTATATAGTCAAACGAACTTGTGGCACACAATTCATGGGTATTGAATTTTGTATTAACAAAGGAAAAAAACTTAGGAATTATAGAGTGAATGAAGTTGTTGTCTAATGGGCAGACAAAAAGATTTTGCAAGTTGTTCATGGTTAAAAAGGCTCATGAAATGGTCTTATATTAAACGGGGAAATACATAAAAATAAGATAAAGGATCCGAATTTTACAAAAGTGTTTCCATTATTCGGATCCTCTTAACTTAAAAACCTTAAACAACGATGGATCATATGATTACAATCCATTTATTGAAAGAAACTTAAGAAATCGTACAACGACGATTTTTACGATAGCAGAAATGCAACTACAAACCACACGACCACCACTCTCTTAGGCAGAGCAGTAACCGAAGTTGTCTTCGTCGCAGTAGTAAAATCCGAGGTTATTGATCGCTGCTGAAAGAGAGTTACTCAGAGATCCCGGCTCTGTCGCGAGATACGGCATGTTATGGAACGAACGGTCGAGACAAGCCGCGACATCGTTGTACTCGTCATCATCTTCTTCTTCTCCGCCTTTATCGCCTTTGGTATGCATTAATTCCTCTGCTCGGTGCTTTAGGGTCTGAAACATTAGCTCGGGCTCATGATGCATTGCTCGGAGAACATCGGCTGAGGACTGACCAGGCACAGCTCGGGTCACTGCAAAGCTGTGTGGTCCATCGCTCTGCGAAACCCGGACAACGCTTGGCCCGCCAAACAGATTGTGGACTCCACCGAGCGCCTCCTCGTAAGCACCTCCAAGGAACATACCCAAAAAGTACTTTCCTCCATTGCCATTGTTGTCCAGCTCGTGCAACGGCAAGCTGGTTTCACCACCTATGAACTTATCGATCTTCCCATCACTGTCGCACGTTAAATCAGATAAGATCCCACGAGCCCCTGGCCTTTGATCGAGCTTATGGATAGGAACTATAGGAAACAGCTGATCAATCCCCCAGAGATCAGGAATCGAAGTGAAAACCGATAGATTGATATTGTAAGTCTGGACCGGATCCGATGCGCCGATAGCTTTCAACACCCATTCACATAACCCATCAACAGAAACCAGTTGCTCGATGCTCAAAACACCATCTTTGAAACCTTCAACACATCTCTGCTTCAGTTGATCCACATAAAGGAGGCAACTTTCGTGATCTCCACGCATCACAGCAGCGTAAAGATCCTCGTAGTTAGCTCGTGCTTCGTCACTTTCGAGCAAGAACTGAATATCGTCGGGGCTCGCTTGATGAACACTTGGTTTAACCGCAGAGACAGCTTCGAAGATCAACACGGAATGATGAGAGACGATAGCTCTACCGCTTTCACTGCATATCACCGGATGCTTCACCGATCTTCGGTCACATACAAACCGGATAGAAGCTACAACAGCTTCAGCATACTCCTCGAGAGTATACGCAATAGAAAGATCCGATTCACCGGACTTAGACCCGTCATAGTCAATCCCCAAACCACCACCGATATCGATAACTTTCATATGTGCACCAAGACGCACAAGCTCACAGTAAAGCTGAGCAGCTTCGGCTACACCGTCAGACAGCAACGACGTCGATGGAATCTGCGAACCAATGTGAAAATGCAAAAGCTGGAGACAATCAAGCATACCAGTCTGGCTAAGCTTCCTCATAACACCAACAATCTGACTAGTAGTCAATCCAAATTTGCCCTTTTCACCAGAAGTTGAACCGAAATGACCTTCGTGTTTAGTTCTCAGCTTAGCTCTTAACCCAATCACAGGCTTCACACTCATCTTCTTGCTCAAATCAATAACAAGATCAAGCTCTTCTTCTTGCTCAAGCACAATCACAGTATTCAAAGCAAGTTTCCTCCCAAGCAAAGCCAAAGATATATACTCAGCATCTTTGAATCCATTACACACAAGAAAGGCATCAGGATTACCTTTACACAAGCAGCTCATAGCAAGAAGGATCTCAGGTTTAGAACCAGCTTCCAAACCAAACCTAAAAGGAGATCCAAACTTGACAATATCTTCAACAACGAACCGGTCTTGATTACATTTCACCGGAAAAACACCTTGGTAATGAGAATCATATCCTTGACTCTGAGTAGAGAAATCGAAAGCAGATTGAAGACACTCAAGCCTGTTCTTCAACACATCAGGGAAACGAACGATTAATGGAAGCTGTAATCCTAAACCACCGGAGGATTTCGGATCTGTAACCTTCTTAACGATTTTAAGCAAATCAATGTCTTGGTGAGGTAAAGTATCAGACCCATGAGGACGAACAGAGATGTTACCGGAGGAATTCGCCGTGAAATAAGGAGCTCCCCAACCATCGATCCGGTAAAGAGAAGCTGAGAGAGACGAAGACCAACAGCAAGAGGTGTCGCCGGAAGTTGGTGACGCCGGAATGAACACGTCACCGGAGTTATCACCGGAGAAAGAGTAACCAGTATCAACGCAAGCTAAAGCAGGCATCTTCTTCTTCACTCTCTTTCAACAACGATCAACAATTACAGAAAATTTACTCCGAAGAACAAACAAACAAAAAAAACTTTTTTTTTCCAGATTTTGTGAAGGTAGGGGTTTAAAAACCGCCGAGGCCGGAGCCTCGGCTACCCCCTCAAAAGAAGTAAGAAGATGAATCTATCGCCGCCGTGAAACCCACCTCTCGCCGCCCTACCTGATCCGAGAATCTCCACGATTACAATTCAGAAGAAACCCAGAAAGAAAAAAAAATGAAAAAAAGAAAATTTCCAAATCTGAGAATCAACAACGAAAATTTTATTCCCCTACCATGCAATTGCAAAAAGTCGGGATTTTTATGAAAGGGGGATAAGAAAAAAAAAAAAAAAAAAGGGGAGGCGAGAATGTGTGGATTTTCTCGGGAAAATGCAAAGAAAACAGAGACGGAAACCTAGCGGAAAAAATGGGAGGCTAAACGGAAGATGAAGAAGAAGAAGAAGAAGAAGAGAAGCGTGAGTTTGATGAATGAGGATTGGTTTGTTTATATAGGAGAAAAAAAACTCAAGAGGAAGGTTAAAACTGAGGCAAGTTGGACTTGGACTGTGGGGCCCATTTACGATTTTCCATTTTTCAACTTTTTCTTTTTCCAACACTTTTCTTTTTTCTTTTTACTATTCAGCCTAATAAAGAAAACATAAAATAATTTATCCTGTATTTGTAGTTCCTATGTGTCATAGATTCAGGTACTGTTTTAAGCTAGTAGCCAAATAATGTTAGATTACACTGTCATTCGTATGAAGTTGGGGCGATATATAACTATTTATATCACACCAACAAAAACACATATTTTAGGGGGGGGGGGGAAATCAGAATATTGAAGGGAAATTTTGTTTTGATAAGAATATGTGTATGTGTGTTTACGTATTTTTCTTTAAATGTTATTATGTTATCATGTGGATGGAAATTCATATGTTTTTTAAACGGAAGTAAAAAGTTGTTGCTTCTCTATTGGTCCACATCTTTTTCACATTACCTTCTACATAATTTTTTTTTTTTTTTTTTTGGTCACAACCTTCTACATAATTTCTTAAAATATATTTTCCATTTGTGCATTTTGTTTTTGGAATCAATCTAGAATATTCGTTTTTTTTTTTTTTTCTTTAGAATTTGTTTTCAATGTATCCATAGAATACATTGAAATCAGAAGAAATTGAATAAAAATGCTAACTTTGAGTGGAATTGTAGAATGTAAAAGTAAGAATGCTTAGATATGTAGTGGACAACAATGCAAGTGAAAATCAATTTGAATATTTTCTGAATTCTATTATATTTAATAATAGAATAATATCTTTTAGTTTACAATTGGCATCCTCTATCTTTTCTAAATTGAGTTATTGATAACTCATTTTTCTATTGGACTAGTCTATTGTCTAACTCAATTTGTGCTCGTATACTAAAAAGATTGGTAAAAGTCTATTGCAATGATCTAAATTGGTAAAATCAATCCCCTTGTACTGGTGACACACTCCCAAAAAAAATGTGTTTAGCATCGATTTTTTTGTGTCACATATGTTATTAATATTAGTTTGAGTTACATAATTGCAGGTGATGTTACTTTTAAATGCTTAAATCAGTTATAGGAAGTGATGTAAATATTAACCGATTTACATCGTTTAATTAGGAAATGATTTAAAAAAAAGTCTCAATTTCCATCAGTTTTAAAAACCGATAGTAAATATGTAATTTGTGTCACTTTTATTAAAGATACAAACTTTGAATCAATTATTGAAATGATAGAAAATCAAATTTAGAAATTCAGTAATTAAACTAATTTTCATATCAATTACAAGTGATATTTTTAATAACATCATTTATAAAAATGATACAAAAAATTACATTAATTACAATTGATGCTAAAACTTTGTTTACGAATAACATACACTAATTTTGTAAAGTTGTTTCAATTATTAAAACTGATGTAATTACTAGTACTACTAAAAATTATACAAATATATCTAATTTAGTATCAGTTGCTAATAATTGATGTTTCTATTATGTTGTTTGACATCGTTTCGTTAAAACTTATACAAATCGAATGTATTTTGTATCATTTCAAAAAAACTGACACATAAATATGAATTTGTAGCAGCTAAATAACTTATGTAATTACTAATTTTTATCGACATCACTTATAAAGTAAAACAAAATTTGCATCAATTATAAAAATGATACTAACTATTATTCAAATTTCGTTCTTTATTAATTTTGCACTAAAAATGTGAAATTAACTTTGTCCCACATCCACAACTTAGTAGGGGGAGAAAGAAAAAATACTATATAAATAGTTAACATTTACTTATCATTCTAGTCCAAATTAAGATTAAGTTTAATTGTTCGGTTGATCAATTTTGACTGACTTTTTAAATAATATCATTCTTTCATTTATTAATTAAAATTTGCATGATTTTCCAATCATTTATGAAAGCTGAAACGAATTTTAGAATCACTTATTATATGATATAACTACAAAATCAACTAAATAAATAATAGCAGATCTCACATCGTTTGTGTCATCTGATACTAAAACTAACATCACTTCTAGGACTGATGTTGTTTAATTATCATCACTTAAAGAGTACGATGCAAATTATATGTCATTTGTTTGAAACGAGACAAAATGTTATATCAGTTTTATTAATCGACACAAGGAGGCATCACTTATATTAACTGATGGTAATACTTGCATCAGTTGCTATAACCGACATATTAATTTGCATCACCACTTTTTACATCACATATACAAGTGATGATAATAAATTTGTATCATTCCATAAGTGATTTAATTCAAAAAAAAACTGATGCTAAACACAATTTTTTAGTGACACATGACCATTAATTTGGCATTAGAGTACTTGAAACTAATGGGCCATCAAACCTTTCTTTCTTAATATTACGTATTTTCAGACAATTTTCTGTGTTATCAATAATACAATTTTCAGACAATTTTCTGTGTTATCAATAATACAATTTACTTTTAATAAAGCATAGCAATATATAATTGTACTGTGTGTTAGGTGACACATGACCAGGAATTGGGTAATTGAGTACAAGTAGAGTACCTAATGGACCACGATACCATGTTACAAATGTTTTATTTTCTTCGTAACACCATGAATCCGATTAATAACACATAATGTTAAGAGTTTTTTAGGTAAAAGAAAAATGGTAAACGATACTTTTTAGGTAGCGATTCAATCATGTTTTGATTAGTTATAGTTTGAAAATTACTATCAAACCCTCTGTTTTGTTTTCTGGACCCTATGTCTTTAAATATTATTTTCAGAAAAAATTTCTGTTGTCAGTTGGCAGTATTCAATAATGTAGTTACTTTTTCAAAAAGAGCAATATATATTTTACTATTTTATTGTGCCGATAAAAATGAAGGAAAGAAAAAACAGGCAACCAAAGAAAGTAAGTTTGGGCTATAAAGATAAAATGATATACTAGTAATAATTTTGGTTTGATGCTGTTTGGTTATAAAAAGAATAAGATTCTGTTTTGGTCACGAACTCTAAGCTATGAGCCGCCACGTGATGGTCTTACGTGGGGAGTGGTTGCGTAATGACTTATGCACTTTCCTCTTTGCTTCTCTCTATTTTACTCGTGCGAGTTTAATCGTGTGATTCGATGATATTGCCGGTCCTGAAATTTAAGGGTTCGAATTTTTTTAGAAAAAAAAATTAGAGGATTTTTGACATCTATCTATATTTATATAAGAAAAGTGACTTTCTGTATGTGTCAACTTAAAAATAATTTTAGAAGAGAAAAAAAGGCAACAAAAAAAAACCAAAAAAAAAAAAACACAATTGGAAAAAAAAAATCAAACCGTTTTATTATTCTATGCGATCGATGATGGGCCTATTTATTCTTATATTTCGTGTTTTATTATCTAACACACATTATTATGTTTTACAATTTCTCGCATTTTTCTATATTTCATATTCAATTTCTATCATATTCTCATATACCATATTCAGTGATAAGACCTATTGTTTTAAATATATTATATATTATCTATTATAATCTTTCATATTCTCGAATCAATTACACTATAATCACGTTTGTAACATAACATATTCGACTTAGTTGTTTTATATATATATATATATATTTAATATAACAATTAAATCACACTTATTATACGTATATGGCCACAATTATAGATAATAGATATGTCATTTGCTTAATATTTTTTATTTTAATATGCGATTTAAATAGATTTGAAATAATCTTTATACTCATATATATATATATATATATATATATACATATTATCTATAAATTACAATATATATTCTATCAAACTTATTAAATTATGTGTAACCCTAATATTCTGATCCACTATAGATATGTTTTCTACCATCTCATGGCCTGTCACAATTTTTTCTAATCCTCTCTCCTTATTTGAAGGTTCGTCATCCTTTTTCTATGGTTTCCTCATATGATTACTAATTGTTGTTGTCTCTTATATATAGATTCGTCATGGTGTTAGGTAAATATCTGTTCGATCTTTTCAATATTATGATTCTATTATTTTCTTTATATCTTATAATCGTAGTTTTTAATTATGAGCATTGATGATTCTTTCAGGTCCTCCTTTATATATTCATGTCTCAAATAAGTCTATTACGAGTTACCATGCCATGACATCAACTTATCCTGTCAGGATTGAATTTGTTCGTCCTGCGTCTTCTTCGTCTCAACTTTCATGTTTGTATTGCGATTCTTCTTTATGCTTTTTGTATCTATATATTGATAGTTTAAGTTTATTAAATATAAGTATATATTTAATTTGATGTAGGTTACTGAGATGGATTAATGATTATCTCATCTTCGTTTTACCTACGTTACTCTTTATTTTGGAGTGTTGTTTATGTGAGAGGTTCGTATTTACTATACGCTTTGATTGCTCATTATTTATTAATTTTTGTATATATCATTTTTTATTTTTTATTTTTTCCCGTGTTATAGGTTTCCTCGAGGTTTTCCAATATATATATATATATATATATATATAATTTTGTAGTTTTGATTTTGTTTCGTTTGTTATATAGAGTTTATCGATTTGATATATTTTATGTTTTACAGGTCAACCATTGTTTATCTATTTCAATATATTTGCCATGGTATGTTCACTTCGTTTATATAACTTATTTCATGTTATTATTTTTACGAATATTTAATATTAATTGATCGTTTCGGCTGTAATTTAGTACCAACAAACACAATATTATCAGAATACCATAACATGTAAAGACATCATAATCGTAGGTGACCATGGTGATTATATTTGTCGACATAATGAATCGTAGGTGACCATGGTGATTATATTTGTCGACATAATGAAAAATAATACATTAGATATAATGGTCTTAAACCTTGAAGAGTGAGTATATGCAACAATCTTGCCAAAGTTCTCGATGAGATTCTAGTAAATGTGGCCTCAATTATGTTCTCAAGCAAACACATATAACACCTAATATTTCACTATGTTAATTTGTAAGTTCAATACAAATTAATTCTCTCATTGAAATTACAAAAAATGGTAGCGAAAACAAGATAAATGTTTACACAAAATTGTATAAGAAGAGGTGCGACGTGAACATGAAAGCACGCGCGCAAAGTAATCAAATACTACATACTTAACACACACCAAAACTAGCCCTATTTTTCTAAAACAAACGATATATACAACCCAAATTTAACTATATTTGAACTATAAAGAGCCACAATTTGTTTTTTTTTTAGGGTTAAGACTCTCCTAGGGCTAAAGCTCTTTTTTTTTAGGGTTTATTTTATTGCTATTGCTAAAAAAATTATTTGTAATATTATGTATAAATTTTAAAAATATGTATATAAAGTATTAGCATATAAAAATGGACAAGACAAAAAAAGATGAGCCTATTTTGCTTATTCTTCAACATGACTCTCTTGACGATGATGATTGGCACAAATTGATAAACAAAAAAGAAAAGAAAAAAATAATTTTGCGTAACGAGTTTAGGTTTGTCATATTTTTTTTTATAGTAGTAATCATACCATGATTATTATAGTAATTTTTAATGAATGAAACTAATACTTTATTTTTTTGTTCAGCATTATATCCGAACCAATTTTTTTATAGTCCAACTAAGATTCTAGAGTTCGTCTCGGGTTAAGAATGGTGAATCTATGAAGTTTAAAAATAACATTGTATAAATAATAATGTTAGGCTGTAACAAAATATAAATGCTGGTACAGTGTTGTATGATAAGGAGGTGCGTGACGTGATAATAAAACCACACTCCACAACTAACTGGACACCACAAACTTAACTGACATACCACAATGCGAAAGTTAACCCAAATTTTACTATTGTTGAACTCGATTAAACCATAATTTTGTTTAGTTGGTGAGAGTTAAGGTTCTCCTAGGGTTAAGGGAGAATGAATAGAATTCTGATGAAGATTGTGATGACATTTTGGATAGGATGATGATTATGATCCTAATAACGAATATGAAGGTGTTGAAGAGAATGGAGATGACATTAGATATTGTACCAATGATTACGAAAACAACAGTGCATTTGAGTATGTTGAAATTATTGATGGTGAAAATGATTCTCTTCGTTCTAATGACGAAAATGCTGATTAATGTTTGGGTTTTTTTTTTCTTTTTAAATTTAATCTTGTAGGTTTTATGGTATGTCCATATAGTGTTGGCTATAATTATTTTAACAGTTGTCACATTTAATATCTTTTTTTTTTACCTGTCCAATTATTTTTGACTGTTGAATGAAATATTTCAAAAACTAATATTAATCTTAAAATCATTTAAAATAGTGATAGGTGATCATATGATATAAATACTGATAGAAAATTATATGAGGAGGATAAGTGCGACGTGGGTATAAAACCACCCGCCAAAACTAACTGAACACTACATACGAGTTAGATTTCACTATAGCTTAACTAATCAAACCGTAGGTTTGTTTGGTTTGTTAGGGTTAAGGCTCCCCACACTTAGGGTTTAGTTTTTTTTTTTTAATTTGCAAAAAATGATCTTTTGATATATTTTTAAGTATAGTTTTAATTGTTTGGCCTAACATATTTATTTTATGAATTTTTAGTATCCAAAAAATATGAATAGTATTAATAAACAATAAAAATATCAAACTTATTTTCTATGAAAACTTAATATTATTCAAAAATGATATTTTCAAGTTATCTATATAAAGAATCAAATCCGAGGGAATACATATAAATTTGTAAAGATTTCTAAATCCTAGCAAAAACACTCAAATAATTATTTACCAGTATTAATCATCAGCTTTATATTACCTACAAGCAAGTAATATTATGTGTATGTGATCATGTAAGCGCATTATTCAAGCAACAATTAATGAGATAAGGAAAGAGAAAACTTGCGACTTCACCCACACTACAAGAAAACAGCTACTATTCCGACGGCCAATATTTCCGTCGGAATTTTCCGACGGATTTCTGACTAACATCTATTCCGTCGGTATTCCGTCGGAATTTTTCGACGGAATACCGACGGTCTTATCTACTGTCGGTATTCCGTCGGAATTCCGTCGGTACGAACGACGGAATTCCGACGGAAAATAATCTATCGTAATATTCTGACGACTTTCCGACGGACTACCGACGGAAATCCGATATTTTCGATGTCGGCAAATTTGAGTGGTTACCATTCGCTAGCGGTGGCCGATGGGATTGGTGGGGTGTTATGTCGGAGTTTTGTGACGGATTTCTGACGGAATTCCGACGGAAATCCGTTTTATATAAGTTCCTTCGTTTCTTTGTTCATTCATAACACAATTTTACAAATCAAAAAAATTTGTTAGCGATGAGTTCATATTTTCGGTCTTGGATGGACGAGCCAATGATGGATATGGGCTCGAACTTAGTAACATCCGCTTACGCTGCAGGTATATGCGAGTTCATGAATTTACCCAGAAACCAAGATGCAGCAAAAAAAGGTCAGGATATCAAATGTCCATGTTCTAATTGCTGTAACAGAATTAGTGTTGCGGTTCATACTGTTTGGAATCACTTATATAGATATGGATTTAGGCCGGGATATAAGGTTTGGTTTTTACATGGAGAAAGCAATTACGAATATGGTAGTACTAGTAGTAATGCACCTTATTTTCCGGATAGCGTAGAAGAACGTACAACGGAAGTAGATGTTGGGGTAAGTACGGTTGCGATGGTTAACGACGCGTTTAGAGAGAATTTGCAGTCGGGTGGTTATGAGGGTGATAGGGTTGAAGAACCTAATTTAGAAGCTCGAAGGTTTTTTGATATGTTAGACGCATCAAAGCAACCACTGTACAGCGGTTGTAGGGAAGGGCATTCACCGTTATCTTCTGCTAGTAGGATGATGAACATGAAGACCGATTACAATTTGTCCGAAGAATGTGTTGATGCATTCGCCGAGTTTGTGAAAGATGTTTTGCCAGAGGATAATCTTTCTCCAGCATCATACTACGAGGTCCAGAAACTTGTTGCCGGTCTTGGTTTGCCCTACCAGATAATAGATGTGTGCATCGACAACTGCATGCTATACTGGAGGGAAGATGAGAACAGGAAAAAATGTAAATTTTGCCGTAAACCACGGTTCCAAGACACAAGTGGCAGAGTGAAGATTCCTTTCAAACGGATGTGGTATTTACCATTAACAGAGAGGTTGAAGAGGCTGTATCAATCAGAACGCACTGCTAAGGCTATGAGATGGCATGCAGAGCATAATCAAGATGGAGATATTACGCATCCTTCTGACGCAGAAGCGTGGAAACACTTTCAATCGGTATATCCAGATTTCGCATACGAACGCCGAAATGTATACCTCGGCTTATCCACTGATGGTTTCAACCCATTTGGAAAGCATGGAAGAAAATATTCATTGTGGCCGGTCATCGTAACACCTTACAATTTGCCTCCTTCTATGTGCATGCGGCAAGAGTTCCTGTTTCTCTCAGTTCTAGTTCCTGGGCCAGATCATCCAAGACGATCACTCGATATATTCCTCCAACCATTGATCTATGAGTTGCAGATGTTGTGGGAGCATGGTGTTGAGGCATTTGATGTTTCAATCCAGCAGAATTTCAACTTGCGTTCGGTTCTTATGTGGACCATTAGCGATTTTCCGGCGTACGGTATGTTATCTGGATGGACAACGCATGGAAGATTGGCATGTCCTTATTGCCAAGACAATACTTCAGCATTTCAATTGCAGAACGGAAGGAAGACTTCATGGTTTGATTGCCATAGGTGTTTTTTGCCGACAAATCATCCATATCGTCGGTCTAGAAGACATTTTATAAAGAATTTTCCAGTGTTTACTGGTCCACCTCCAGAGATAGATGGTCGCAGCATATTGGAACAGTTACGAGATTTTGGTGCAGAGCGAACTCCTGAATGTGGGGGTAATGGCCATCACCCCGTCGACGGCTGTGGGGAATATCACAATTGGCATAAGAAAAGTATTTTTTGGGATTTACCTTATTGGAAAGATCATCTACTGCGGCATAATCTAGATGTCATGCATGTTGAAAAGAATTTCTTTGACAACATCATGAACACCATTTTAAATGTACCAGGAAAGACAAAAGATAACTGGAAATCTAGATTAGACTTGCCATTGATTTGTTCAAGGGCATCCCTTCATGTTTTGCCTAATGGTAGATTGCCGATGCCTGCGTACCGGTTAGACGCGGGTAAGAAGGAAGTTTTCTTTGAATGGATTAAAAATTTTGTTAAATTTCCTGACGGCTACGCATCTAATCTGCGTAATTGCGTGGATTCGACGGAAGGGAAGTTTATTGGAATGAAGAGTCATGATTGCCATGTTGTGATGCAACGTCTTCTTCCATTTGCATTTTCTAATCTTCTTCCACAAGACATCCATCAAGCAATTGGAGGTATATTTCATAATTTTCTTTAGTTTATTACTAATATAATGTTACTATATATGTACTAACTTGATTACTTTTCGTTTGTAGGAGTTGGGGCTTTCTTTCGAGATTTATGTTCACGGACACTAACAGCGGACGGGATCCGGTCTTTAGAGGCCAACATCCCGGTGCTCCTTTGTAATCTTGAGAAGATATTTCCACCGTCTTTTTTTGATGTTATGGAACATCTTCCTATTCACCTCCCACGAGAAGCAGCATTAGGAGGCCCTGTTCAATACCGATGGATGTACCCGTTCGAGCGTTACATGTTCCACCTGAAGAAAAAGGTAAAAAATTTGAGCAAAGTTGAGGGATCTATTGTTGCACAAAGTCTAAACGAAGAATTATCACACTTTGCCGAATATTACTTTCCTTCGGATGTCCGGACTAAAGGTAGACGGCCGGCGCGACATGATGATAGAGGTGAGAAAGCAGTGTATCCCGTGGTTGTACCTGAGTTGTTTGCGCAAGTGGGCCGCGTAAGTGGAAAAGGGAAGAAACGCATACTATCACCACAAGAGGTCACACATTTGCATACATATATCCTCAGAAATTGTGACGAACTTGGAGAGTATGAAAGGTACACCATTTCTCATACTAAATTTGTGCAATTATTTGTCTTCATCTAATAACAATTGTTATGTTACAGGATATACATGTCCCTAGCACAAACTTACCATGCTGATAAGACAGATTCCGAACTTGCTGTATTAAAAGATGAAGAATTCCCGGAGTGGTTGAAATTTTTTGTACGTTAAATATAACTCCTCACTCTTATTTTATAAGTTTTTCACGTTCATATGTTATTGATTGCTTACTTATATTGTTTTTAGGTTTCCGAAGGTTTAGCATGTGGTCAAACCCTCCCGACATGGTTAGTGGAGTTTTCTCATGGTTTACGCAGCACCGCGACTTCATATCCGAGATTTTGCACTAGGGGATATTCGTTCAGAATTCGTGACGAATGACGTCAAAGGCCAACTTCGGACAATGGTATTTCGGCGCAATCAGGTGATACCATGTACTATGGCCATTTAAAAGAAATCTTGGAAATCCACTATCCAGGAATGTTGGACTTGAGGTGCATTGTGTTTATGTGCGATTGGTATGATCCATCCAATGGTAGTGGGGTTCGAATTGACCGTCTTGGTGTTATTTCGATAAATTCAAGCCGGAAATTACATCATTACGATCCATTTATCCTTGCATCTCAAGCAGACCAGGTATCAATATATTGATAGGTTTTCCGTTATATTTATACGTTAGGTTTTGTTATTTTTGTATATAAACAACATCCACCGTTAATGAATAGGTTTGCTACATTCCATATCCTCGAGTTGGGCGGAGGACAGATCCTTGGATGACAGTAACTCCAATTAATCCGCGAGGAAAAATATATGGAGTTCCGGAACATGATGCTCTACAAGTATCGCGAACCAACCAAATGTCACATGTTGAGGAGACGGATAACATTGACCTTGTCACTGATGTCACACATATCGGCGATGATCTAGTGCATTCGGATGAAGATGAACTACGTGAAGAATTTGACGACGATTCCGACTCCATCCCTAGTGAAGGTTCATCAGAAGAGTCAGATTAATAATTTATGAATAAATGTTTGTTTGGATCTGTTTTGTACTATAACCCCTATGCGTTCCCTCTAATATAATGTACTTTACGGTAATATTCGCCAGAATCATTTATTAAATTTGCCTCCGGATTTCCGCGCGCGGGATAAAAGCTGTCCTAATTTTCGGACGACATAACGACGGAATTAGTTCCGTCGGAATTCCGTCGGTATTCCGATGTCGGCAAAGTTTGAGTGGTTACCATTGCGTTATCCGCGGCCGATGGGACTGGCGGGGTATTATGTCGGAGGTTTCAGACGGATTTCCGACGGTTTTCCGTTCTATATAAGGTTCCTCAGACGTTCATTCCTGTCAACAACACAAATAATGTCTTCTAACTCACCTAATGAAGACTCAAAAATCGTGGCAAACCACTTTCTACTTCCAAAGTACTCGTGGGAAACCGAAACCCAATGCGACACACACACTGAAGAGATACCCACTTACTCGTGGGAATTTGATACGGTCTCACCAATCTCAATCGGAGATTCTTCATCAACAATAGTGCCGGAGAGCCAGTGCTTGCCAAACGTCTCGTGGGAAACGCAATCGCAGTGCGGCGGATATTTAGAAGGTACACCGAAGAATAAAAAGGATCAGTACAATGATGATGAATTTGCCCAAAGACCTGAAAGTCCGAACTTAAATATAGATGTTGATGCAATCGAAAGGGAATTTTGCAAAGGATATGTAGATTCTCCGCGAAAGGAAAAAAAGGGAAAAAAAAGGTTCAGGTTCTAAAAACAAATAAGTTTGGAGCGGATACAGAGACATATGTGTTTCAAACTTTAAAATAAATAAATTTCCTTTCGCCTTTTGTTTTTTCTCTGTTATAAAATTTCGTTGTGTAAATCTTTTATTCAATTCCCGGATATATTTAAAATTATGTATGAAAAAATGTTTGGAAATTTTTTTAATTAACTATGCAATCGGGTCACCACGCGGACTTTTAAGCGATAGATTTTTCACAGTTTTCCGACGGATTGTAATTTTTATTTTTAAAACAGGTATCTGCTATATAAAAAATATTACACCCGTCGGAACTTTTAGGGAGACAAATATATTTATTTCTTTTTGACTTATGGTTTCTAATTTTGTCACATTTACCATTCCTACACGCTTCGTATCTTTTTGACGGATTTCCGACGGGTGTTCTATTTTTATAATATAAAAAAATCCGAATAAAAAAAATTTAATTGAAAAAAATTAATTAAATCCGTCGGAAATCCGTAAAAAAATACCGACGGATTTCCGACGGATTTAATATTTTTTTTTTATAAATTTTTTTTTATTCGGATTTAATAAAATGCAAAAAATTTACGCGGTTTTATATATAAATGTTTAGAATCCGTCAGAAATCCGTCGGAAATACTGACGGATTTCCGACGGAAACCCTAATTTCTGCCGCCTAAGAGCCTCGATCTCAACGAAAAAAGCGGGAAATTCCGTCGGATTTCCGTCGGAAATTCCGTCGGATTTCCGTCGGAAATTCCGTCGGATTTCCGTCGGAAATCCGTCGGTAACTTGTAATAAAACCATCATCTTCTTCTTCGCATCAACAGACACGAAAAGTGAAAAAAAAACAAAAAGTCGCCGGAAATCAACATATCCATCCACAATCTCAATCTCTAACAACAAATCAACAATCCAATGTAAGTTTTTCGAAGTTTTTTTTTTGTAAATTATGAATTTAGAGAATTTTGTGAATTTGTTAGATTTAGGTTGTTAAAAATCTATGGAAATGTAGAAATGTACTGGTTTAGGATGTTTGAAAAGTTTTTTATTTTGTAAATTTTGTGATTTAGGGAATTTTCGGGTTTATAAAATTTAGAAAAGTATTTATAAAATTATTTATTTTTAGAAAATTATAAATATTTATAATATAAAAATATTAGTAAAATTCTAAATTTTTGATATTTTACTAATTTTTTTATTTGTTTAAATTACAAAATCCCAAATTCTGGAAAAATCGTAAATATCTAAAACTTTAAATTACCAAATCTGAAATTCCAAAAATTTTCTAAATGTGTAGGATATTAAATGTTCATATCTCAATTCCATAATCTAAATATCCCTAAATACCTATTTCCAGAAATTTCAATTTTCCACAATCCCTAACTCCCTAAAACCTTAATTTATGAAATCCCGAAATTCCATAAATTAATCCCTAAATTCCAAATTCTCTACTTCTCAAAATATCAATATCCTAAAATCACTAAGTCTCCAATTCCCGTAAATTTTATAATTCGGAAATCTCAAAAATTCGATGTCGGCAAATTCTCAAAAACTAAAAATCCCTAAATCGGTAATGTAAATTAAATTATCTGTAAATTTATCTTTAAAATTTATTATTTAAATTATCAGAATTTATATTTATATATGTAAGTAAATTTCAACGGTATGTAAACATTTTGGAATTCGTAGGGACTATGGGCGATTTCATCACGCTACTGGATCCGGTACTTCCAGTAGGGGAGGGAGTCAGTCGCAAATCCCAGATACTAGCTTTCCGGATCCCCAACACCCGTCTCCTCCACTGGATACACAGCCCTCAGCTCCCACGGCCATGTCCGTTGAGGAGTTTGTTTCGCAACCTGGACGGGATAGGTTGCCTCGCCTAGATCCTGACTTGCCACCTAACACGACATGGTAAGTTTTATTTAAAAATGTATTTGATTATATTAACTTAAAAAAATATTTAACTAAATATTGTTTAGGTTTCAATTTTCGAGAAACGGGATTACGAGTTCGATCAACGCAATGACTAATTCGTTGATCACTTCCCCGTATCCCACATTTACTTCGATGCCGGTGGCAGACCAGGAGATCTGGTTTCGGCAATTTGCGGTATGTTTTCTTTTCCTATTAAGAATTTAGATTTTTATTTTCATTTAAATTGTCAATACTAATATGGGTACGTTTTTTTTTCAGCAAGAATTTACTTGGGACCCACAGTTGACTGCCCGGGTCCGACGGGAGTTCTACAGAAAAGCCTCCCGGAAATATTCGTTGAAGATAAACGAATGGAAGGACACGTGGTACAAAGAGGGAAAAGTACCGCGCAAATTGCAAGATAACCCCACATTATGGCGTGGACTACTTGCCCATTGGGAACTGGAGGAGACAAAAGTAAGCTCCGGAAAGAACTCGTCTAACCGGAACAGCGACCGGAAGGGGAAGGGACCGGCGACCCATAACCTCGGTGCGACGAGCAAAGCGTCACGTCTTCAGAAGCTGGTACGTAATTTTATAAATTTTACAAAAATTTTATTTCTAACACTTCTCATATTTATTTCATTATCTATGCCAACAGATGGAGACGACCGGTGTGCGTCCGTCACATCTTGACTTGGTCAAAGATGCGCACACCAACAGAAAGACGGGGGAAATTCAAGATCCCATTGCTCGTGAAATCGTGGAGAGCGTGGAGAGGCTGGGTGAGGAGTACCTCCAATCCCAAACGATCGTCGAAGGAACTCCCCCGGCCACGGAAGTTCCTCTGGAGATGATCAACGAGTTTACCTATCAGGTTAGTAACACTGTCAATTATTATTAAATTTTAAATAAATTTAATTCAGCACAACTTACAACATTTATTTATTGATTTTTTTTCGTAGGTTGCGCCTAAGCACAGAGGTCGTGTGTTTGGCCTACCGGAAGACACTTCATCCCCGTCCATCAACTCCTACCGCATTCATGCAGATAGTGCGTTGAGGGCACAGAATGCCGAACTTCTCGAGCGGGTGACCGGGTTGGAGTCCCGACGCGCACAAGATGAAGCTCGCTACGAGGAACAGCAGGCACGGTTGCAGGCAATGGAAGAGCAGGTAGCACGAATGCGGGAAATAGACGAGCAGATGGCACGAATGCGGGAAATGGAAGACAGGATGAACGAGTTCTTCCGTAACCGATAGACAATACGTTATTTTAATTTTCTTAATCACTTTTAAAAATATTGAACCTTAATTTTAACTGTTGTTTTTCTTATTTTTATTTTAATTTAATTTTTATTTATATTTAATTTTAATTTAATTTAATTTATTTTAATTTAATTTCATTAAATATAATTGAATTAAAATTTTTTTTTTAATAAATACAATATCCGTCGGAAATCCGTCGGTATATGTAGCCGTCGGAAATCCGTCGGTATGTTTAGCCGTCGGAAATCCGTCGGCCAATTACATACTCACGGATTTCCGACGGAATTATGACGGATTCCGGTTATTGCTTTTCCGTCGGAATTCCGTCAGTATTTCCGACGGAATTCCGACGGAATTTGTATTTCCGACGAGATAGAACCGACCGGTCAAAACCGTCGGAAAGTTGCCTGTTTTCTTGTAGTGCCAGTAATTTCAAGATCTACGACGCTACTAATCCTTGATGTCCATAAACAAATTCGAAGCAAGTTGGTAAACCTAGACTGTTTTATTTCTAATATTATGTTTCTCTTGTGTAGGATGTCTTACTCTTAGCAACTTATCTAGCATTCAGTTTCGTATTCTTTGATATTTTTCATCATCTTTCCTCATTTAGTTTCGTTCGTCCTTCATTCTGATGGGCGAAAGATAAGATGTGTTTGTGTAAAATTTGTTAAAGAAAAATATATTTGATATATTATGATTTTATGTTTTGTTTAAATTTCAATATATTAACTAAGAACATAATTTTATATTCACAAATAATAAGGTTACGACAAAATAGTTTAGAAAAGATTACGAGAATAAATATGTTTTGGTCTTTTAAAAACAAATTGTCCAAACAAGTTAAATTTATGTATTCTTGAAAACTTAAAAAAAAGTGGAATATTTTATTATTTTGGATTAAGTAATCACTCTTCTTGTGACATTAAAAGTATATGGACAAAATGAATTTGGTTTAAAACGATGTTCATAGTGTAGGGTTCACGGTTTAGACGTTCATACTAGGGTTTACCATCCCTAATCGAATAATTTGTGTTGGGTTACTAAAAGAAATCAAATTTTACGTGTTTATATTTAGATTTAGGCTTCACAGTAGAGTTTAGGGTTTAAAATCTATATATCATTTTAATGTTTATACGGATTTGTGAGCGCTTAAACTTCCATATTAGGGTATAGTACTCCTTATTTTAAAAAATAATGGTTTAGTAATAATGAATAATTCTAAAAAAATGAAAAATAAAATAGAATAATAATAAAAATACAGTGTTAAAAAAAATATAATAAACAAGGATACTTTACTTTTGTTGCCAATTTCTCGACTTTTTGCAAAGTTGTGGAGTTTGGGAGTGGGGCCGTGGGGGGCATTAGGCGGAGAATAACAAGCTGGTTTTTTTTTAAGGAAGTTCGTATAACTCTGATCTTAAGGATTCGCTCAAAGCCTCGACTGAAGTTGTAGGAAAAGGAAGCTATGACACAACATATAAGGCCATCTTAGAGAAAGGAACCACATTGGTGGTAAAGAGGTTAAAAAAAGTATCGGCTGAGAAATGGGAGTTCGACCAACAAATGAAAGTTGTGAGAAGGATCAATCCACAAGTATCGGCTCATGAATGTGCTTATTATTTTTCTAAAGACAAAAAGCTACTCGTGTTTGATTACTCTACCAAACGGGCAATGTCTCTATGTTGTTTTCATGGTAATGATGTTTCACATGTATTATGGTAATTAAAAAGGGTGCTACACATTATTTGCTTTGAATTTAACATTTAAGTATTGAGGGAGGAAATTAGACTGGGAAACAAGGTAGGCTCACCTATTATGTTTGATTTGTATACTAATCTAGAAAATAGTAAGTTTGAATTTGATGATTAAAAATTTAACGATTCAAATTTGATCTCTGTTTTTTTCTTCCATAAATGATGTTTAATGTGGTATTCCTTCGATTATTAGAAGTTGTTTGGCTAATCGTATTACATATGAAAGCTTGGTGAAATGCAAGTCAGATCTTTGCTCTTTGCTCTCTGTGATCTATGTTGGTTAATGTTACATTCAATATGGATTCGTTATTCAACTGTATTGTTATTGTCCTCGGCTCATCACTAAGCTTCATTACATTGTCATGGTCTAAACAAAAAAAAGAGTGTGAATGTATGACTATGATCAAGAAATAAGAAACAAATACCCAACTTAATTATAAAACCCTTTAACTTGAGTAACCCAAGTTACATGTTATACAAATACAAGAAAAAAGAAAAAAATATTGACGTTGTAATGATCCACGATAATAAGGATTGACTGACGATAATTTCAGTCTCTTTGTTCTTTTACAATGATGTTACTTACGATTATAATTTTTTTGTTAATACATTATAATTGATAGGATTTATTTATATATAAAAAAAACTAATCTAATAACATTGTTAAACGTGTTAGGTAAGTTTATGGCATATATATAGCCATGCACGTAATTATTCAAAGTTTTTATAAAACAACCACAAAACGTGATTTGGTGAAATGTGATTGCACACTTTGATTATGACATTTGTTGTTTAAAAATGATGATAGTTACTTATGCAAAATTAATATTAACTAACAATTAAGAGATTTTGTTAAACTTTTCTAAATGAAATATTAATTAGTCGTTTATCTAATTTACAAGAGGAATAAACTTCTACTCAGACCTCTACAACTATTCCATATGATAGTCCAAGGTTTTACACTAAACATATACAATTCCGTACGAAGAATCTGGATCAAATCCAAACAATTAGCGCTAAAGAGAGTAAAGACCAGATGCTCCATCGAAAGAAAAGACAAAACATTTTGAAAAAAAAAATTATTGTTTAAATTTGAACATTAATCTAGACAAAACCAAATAAATTCAAGTGCAAGCTCATCGATCAAGTTGTTCTATGAAAATATCAAATTTACGTTTTAAATTTACACTTTGATGCTAGGGTTTAGGGATTATATATTGTTTTCAGTGGTTACATGCGTTTATGAGGATTTAGGCTCTTATGTTAGGGTTTAGCACCCCTCAAATTTCCAAAAACAATGATGGTGTAATGTTAATGAATAATTTTTGGTTAAAAAAAGAAGTAACCGAAAGTATAAATAAATATTGATTTCTAAAATTAGATCTAAAAATTGATTAATAAATTAAAACTTATTAATATGGTATAAGTGACATTATGTTCATAATTTATAATATCGTTTAGATGTTATAACAATCTAAGACGTTCATAATGATATGATTAGTTATATCCGTACGAAAAGTACATTAGACATTTATCTACTTTATTTGTATACTTTTAGTTTCGATTTAGAAATAAAAAAGTACCTATTTTAAAACCTAAATCATATTTTAATGATTAACAAATTTTGAATAATAAACATAAATTTTGAATAATAAAGTACCTATTTAACATAAATTTATTTCCGCGCAGAGCGTGGGTATCGCACTAGTAAGAGAGAACAAATACTAAAATTTTGAAAATTTAGGAACTTTTTATTGCAAAAAATAAAACTATGAACTTTTAATATTGACCTAATATTGAGGGTTTTAGGTCCATGTTTCATTTTGACGGGTCTAAAACCGGCCATGTTCGATAATATCAAATCTCAAAACGATATCGGAAAAAAAAATCTATGATTTTTCAATCCAACGGTTCCGGTTAAGCCACATGTATCATTTGTTGGATGTATCATTTCTATTCCAAAATTTGCTCTATCATATTTGTAAATTTTTTTTTTGAAGTAAATTTTATTTCAATTATTTACGAGATGAATATCCAAATTATTTTTCTAAATCATTTGAATTATTAAAAAACATGAAAAAGAAATTATCTGTTTTCATTATAAACTTGTATGAATTTAATCAATTCTGCATTGTCCTTAAAAACTAGCAGTCAATTATATTACATATGTGGATATTCAGTATCTATAATAAAATTTTCAAATTTTCAGATAAAAAGAGTGAACGACTTCATTTTTTATCTTTATTGTGCTTCAGTCAATCAATCGTCGAGATTTAGATCTTCACGTATAAGAGGATCAAAGTTTTCTTAATTCTCAAATCCTGTAATTTATTCCCGGTGGAAGAGTTCAATTCCACATTCTTCCATCTCTTGAAACTGGTCGTATCTTCTTCCCTCTTTTGGAGAGTGGTCAAACCCCCAAGCTCTATGCCGGGACTTTCAAAGTCAGAATGTAAAGTGACCAATCTGAGGCTCTCCGGCTTTGCTGCGAATATCCTCTTGACGCATCCGAGACATGTCTTGGATCCGCTTTTCATCTTCTATATGATCTATCTGCTTTACGTTTTATTGCATTTCAGTTATGATAAAAAAAAAAATACTTGAAAGAATATCTCATCATATATAATATTAATACTTTTAATAAAAGTTAATTTGCATAATTAAATTTAAATTTTAAAAGAGTTTGAGTCAATCATATTATGACAAATGTTAAGTGAGTCTTTTAAACATTTGGGAGAGTTTCTCATTTGAGAAATCGATGTTAGTCTTTCAATAACATGCATAATGATTGTCATATCATCGCGATCATTATCTGACCTCAACGTGAAAAACGTTTTTGGATTGATATGATCGGTCCTCAAACTCCAAACACGTACCCTAATTATAATACCAACTACTACTCCTGCTTCTTTTTCTTGGGTGTTTTGTTACTATCTTTTAAATGCTCTGAACGATTTATGGGCCGTATTTATTTGGAAGCATGCATTAAATTTGTTGTCAGTGAGTATATTATTAATCTTCGTCAAAATGATTTTTAGGCGTTGAGTGGACATGTTTTTACTTCTTTTTATTCAGAAAATAAAAGATTTACTATATATCATTAAAAACAATTAGAAGTATCTACAAAACTAAATTTAGTTTGGAACAAACTCAAAATGATTTCAAAGTCATTGTTTTACAAGCCGAAAGCTTCCATGCAATTACTACATAATGTAATTTTGGATCAATGAAAATGTCGTTTTTCTCTCCTCTCTCGTCTCTCTCTCCCATATTTCTCTCTCGTAAAAAACTTTATCAGATCTGGTTTACCGCTCTGGTAACCGGCGCTCCTCGCCGACTCCATGAGAATCTCGTTCACATTTCACTTTTTCCCGCTTTCTTTCTTCTAGGTTATCAGACGGGGTGAGGCTTCTTCGGTTCGAGAGATCTCGTTGGGGGAATCGGAGGCCAGCCATGGACGAGAAACCACGTTCATAGACGGCGTAGCTCTCGCCGTTTGTGTTCTGTCTTCAGCTTGCCAAGGAGATGTCGGATCTGTGGTGTGGTGGCTCAGATCTATTTTTCACATCCACGATTTTTCTTCCGGTTCTCTTGGTGTTGCGGCAGCTCGTTCGACAGTGGACTTGGCTCTTTTTTCTGGATGCATTTTGGTGGTAGGTTGTAACAGATCTGCTAGTGAGATCGAGATACTTCGATGACCAGATCTGCCGTAGATTTGTTATGGGTCTTCTTCATAATCGATGGGTTTGTTTTGTTTTGTGTTCGACATCATACAACAAGTCTTGGAGCGGCTCAAATGACAATACGGGACGATTTTGTATTAAAGTTTATTGGTGATTCGGTGTCGAATAGAGGCGGCGGTTCTAGTTCGGTGACTATTCTTATACCGTGGGAGTTGGTTCTTGTAGCATGCGCAACCTCGAGAATAGCAGCCGAAGGCGGCTTCTCTGGCTGTCCCAAGAAGCTCCCGTGCCACGCGGTTGTGGATTGGTCATGCGAAATGGTTCCGTTTTTGTGTTAGTTCTCGGAGAAGATGTAGACGATTCACTGTGAGGTTTTGTTTGGGTTTTGGATGGATTGGCTCGTGGCAACTAAGATAGGACTCAATTTCTTAGGAGCTGTGGCAACAACACAAATTTTCGAGTTTCGACGCTCAGAATCGGTGTTTCTTTGTCGATGATCTTTGTGGTTTTAATACATGTATCTAGCTTGTTACATTTGTCCGCTTCTTTTTATGTTGTAGTTTTTTCTTTGTTTTGTTTTCTCTGTAACAGCTCTACCAAAAAAAGAAGATAACAACAACTATGTACTATGTAGTATATTCTGATAAAGATAACAGATATATGTATGTTTAAGTATAAATAAAATATTCGATAGATAATTAAAAGATTGATATTTTAATAGAATTCTCTATATATTCCTAATACCAACGCATGTCGAGATTGACAATTTGGAAGATCTCTCTATATAAACCAAAGATAACTTAGTTGTGTTAAAATTTATTAAATAGTATTATTTATAGATGTAGCTCTTATAACAAACAAGCTTAAGGAGTATTTCATAGTGTTTAGTAATAACCTTTTCAGAAAAGCGTGGATCTACATTTGAAAACTGACAAATTTAGTTTTTAAATTCGTAAAAAACAAATATTGTTATGAATAAGAGAAAGAGAGAAGTAATTGTGTTGTGTATTATTCCATGAGAATTACAGAGTATATATAGGGATACAAAACTTGGAGAGGAAGTACAACTTGGAGAACAAGTAATTCTAGAATGTTCTAGAACATGGGCCTATAATGGACACCCACCTAATGACTTTATAACACTCCCCCTTGGATGTCATTATAGTAAAAATAATCCTAATACCCATAAGATGTTGTCTCATTAAAAATCTTACCAGGAAAACCCAATTAGGACAAAACCATGGTTAAGGTAAAAAAAGTGCAACGCGCTATTTCTCCCTCTGATGGGTGCATAACTTGATATCTTTGTGACGACGTACCTAAATGTTGAACTTGCATTTTGAAAGTACTAACTTGAAAATAAGTCCACCAAAGCTTCACTTGAACGAATCTGTAGAACATGTACATCGCCTTTTTCTGCAACTTATGGGTCTTTCAGATGATTTATCTTAATCATTCTCTTTGTTTCTCTCGATATCATCAATGTATGATATACATTTGGGAGATTGATAGACTTTCATATATCATTGTAATGATAATATTTCTCTTTAAGTGTCTATCATTTGCGTGTTCATTGATGTCTCGTTAAAAACTTTCTCACAGAAAACCCTATGGGATCAAAACTATGATGAGGAAAAAAGAGTACATCCACGCTCATCATTATATATCTCCCCCTCGGAAACATCTTCTTCAGGAGATGAATTCCGATATTTCAAAATTACTATAAACATAGCCTTAAAACTCATATAATTGTCATATGATATATCAGATGATTGGACTTCTGGTCCATACTTCTTTTCCATTATCATACAAAATCTCATTGCATTTTATGTATGGTACTTCAGGATCAAACATATATGAGCATTTTCTGTAAAATCCTCTAAGGATTTATTGAGATAACATCTTTTGCGCTAGATGTTCAACTTGAGATATCTGAAGATAAATTTATCTTTTCAAGGTACATTCTCAAATCCTTTCTTCAAATATTAATCTGTCAAAGAGTTTTAGTGGTGTTCAAATCATCACATACATTGCTGTTATAGCAAATCATTTACGAAATCTCCTTACATTGAATTCTTCTCGGACTTTCATAAATATCATTATCGAGTGATCTTTTATCATATATTATTATCATCGTACTACTTGTGATAACTCTGCTGGAGTTTCGATGATCTTCAATTAAGAATCACTTTATCAAAATCTTTTGATAAATACATGATTATACCCCATGTTACATATTTTC
This sequence comes from Arabis hirsuta, assembly GCA_964056655.1. Classification (NCBI taxonomy): domain Eukaryota; kingdom Viridiplantae; phylum Streptophyta; class Magnoliopsida; order Brassicales; family Brassicaceae; genus Arabis; species Arabis hirsuta. The sequence continues at coordinate 34,717,153 of OZ053303.1, forward strand.
TATTCATTCGATTGAGTAGAGTTCCCATGAACATAATTCTGATATCCTTAATCCTTCAGGGATTATATATTTCACATCCTTCAAGGATTGCAATCATATGTAATTATCCAGTGTTCAATAACATATTGTCAGACTTATAAGTATTGCATCCACCACAAGAAAACATATCTCTTCATAAAATATTCCTTGTCTTTGTGACAATTTTACTATTGTTTCACACAAAGACTCATTTATCTTCTACTGGTTTTACACTTCACGTACATAGACTATTGGTCTAATTCTCTGCAAGGGATATAAAGTTTGGGAAAAAAGTATAACTTGAAAAAAAGATAAGTCTAAAAAGTTGTAGAATATGGGCCTATAATAGGCATCCATACAAATGAATTTATAACAAATATAAGATTGTCGAGAAACAATTTCAAAGAAAAATTAAGAAAAAAACATATATAGAATCAAGTTTAGATACATAATTTAGATTTAGGTGAGAGTTGCAGAAAAAATGTTAAAAGAGTCGTAAGATTTGTACATACATATCACAATAAATAGAGTTGTTGAAAATACACATTAAATTATCAAATCATTTATAGACAAACAAGACAAACAACATGATTGTTATCTAGTGACGCGGCGTCCCGCTGGTGAATGATTTTAATGCATCTTTAAATATGTCAGGATTCAAATCAAATTTTGCCATCTACAAATTTATACTACTGATTTTTTTTATGTGGTAAAAAATTGGGTGAATTAGCCCAATATTCATATTGGAGCACAAAATTAAAATATAGCCACCATAACTAAAAATTTAATAAACTAACCAATTGAAAAGCTTACTATCTAAAATAGCTCCTTTTGGTCAGCCCATAGATGAGGTAAAAAATAGCTCGATTCTTTTGTGTTCTATACTAATTTTTATTATCTTATATAAAACAAAATAATCTAATTCTTTACAACTTATTTTCATATTTAATTTCTTACTATAAATTGATTACATCTTATGATTCCAATTCAATAAATTTAATTTTTTTCATATCTAACATATTTTAAAGTTTAAAAAAAAATATTTTAAAAAAATGATGAATAACGTTATAATGATCAAGATGTTTGTTTTATGGGGCAATTATAAAAATGATACTTTTTATGTGCACATTTGCAAGAATGCCACTTACGGGTGTTCATTTGCAAAAATGCCACTAATTATAGATTTAAAAAGCTTATATCTTAAAATTCTAAACCCTAAAAAACGTTTTGATCCCTAAACCTCTTTAAACCCTCAAAACTAAACCCTAATAGAACATAGTTAACCCAAACATAAATAATATAAAAAAAAATAATTTTCAAAAAGTGGTATTTTTGCAAAAATTTCAAAAATGTGGTATTTTTGTAAAGTGGCATTTGAAAAGTGGTATTTTTTGAAATTTCTCTTGTTTTATACTATATCATCTAAATATGTAAATAGTATAGACTTGATCTAATTGTACTTAAGAAACATATCGAATTTTGAGTAATATTTGTTCGTTTTAGAAAATTCAACATATGGCATATACAAAATAAAATCTATACGTTCGTTTTAAACGCTTGAATACTAGACTAATGAACTTTCATTGATATAAGTTGTTAAAAAGAAACCACCAAAAGTTAGTGATGATAAAAAAAAGTTGGATACAATGGGATAACGAAAGGAAAACGCGTTGACGGCGGTAAACGGTAAACGTCCTTTTACTAAACGCGGCAGACACACGTTCACTCCTCTTATGACTATCGTAAATAGTGCTCTTTCATGCTACTATAATTATTCTATTCCTTTTCTTTCTTTTTTTTTTCCAAAAGAAGAATAAAATATTCGCCCTAATCCGCTAATTTATATTCTTAGTATATAGTCTTAATCGAGATCGTAAATCTCATAGGCCAACGTAATTATATCTTAATTATCGTGACATGATATGGAAATTTATATATCATGTGGTTGTGATGGGTTAAATTAAGCATATACTAATGACTTTTGATACTCTCGACTATTTCTAACGTGCCGTGTCCAACTTGGTAAATTAAATGAATATTACTCTTCTTTTTCATTTTTTTTTTTAGAAAAAAAATCTACTACTTATTTTTTTTTAGGACCAACATTGATACGTGGATAAACACATAAAAATTTATTCACACAAAATTTAAGTTTTAATTTGTAAATTTCCATAAAAACCTCTCTCTAATTTCTCTCTCTAATGTCTGAGTAAATTCTCTCTAATTTTTCGCAGCCTTAAGAACTTCGGTTCATAAATTCTGATTTCTATCTTCCATCCCGGAATACGGCGATTCTGTTCGTTAGACTTCGATAAACGCAGGTGGTTTGCCAATACGACGGTCAATAAGACTTTCGTGGTGGGATAATCGTGATGATAGTACAAAAGACTAGTTGAGTTCAGAAATGGCCGGAAGTGCCGAGATTACTTCTGATACTTGGAACTTATCATGATTATTCCCCTCGTCTGTCAATACGGCTTAGTCAATACGACATCTTCCTGTGTGAGTCTAAGGATAATGGTATCAGAGCCAACGGCTTTCATGGTTGGTTGATGGAAATTGGTGTTTATGATCGAATATTTTAGGTGTTCTGAAAAACGCTTTTCTCAAACATGTCTACTTCAAATCCTACTTCCATGGATTCCCCTTTTGCAATTTCTACTCTAAACAAATCCACTAGTCGTTCTTCTTCTTCTTCTTCTTCTTCTTCTTTTCTTCTTCTTTTCTTCTTCTTCTTCTTCTTCTTCTTCTTCTTCTTCTTCTTCTTCTTCTTCTTCTTCTTCTATTAACTCTCTTTACGAAATAGAATATATTCCGGGAGATCGTCTACCGGAAACTACTCTTCCTCTGGTTAATCCATATGAACACTTTGCAAAGAAGTCTAGTGCTTTTTCGGTTAAAGGAGTTCGAGAACTTATCCGGCTATCTTCAAACCGAAAGGTTCTGGAATATGTCCAATCTAGCAAGTTCTCATCCTGTCAGGTACCGGCCACGGAAGAAGAACAGTTTTATCTCCCTCAACATCTCGGAGAATCTACCACGACTCTGGCCGCAATAGGGTTATACTCACCTCCACTTTGGAGTTGTGAGAATAGGTCTGACTTTACATGCACGAAAAGGTTTACCGATCATAGCCCGAATAGCTTTGATCGACTCCCGGTTAAAGTCATACCAGCAAGCCTGCATCGGAACGGTACAAACAACGTTAAATGCCAGAACAGTATTTATAACACTGTTTTCCAAATTTAACGTTTCGTTGCAAGACCCAAACCTGCTAAAGACGCTCAAGGTGTAGCTCTAGTTGATCAGAGCTCCTATGCAAGACAAAAGTGTCATGGCGACACTCCACCACCAGATCGTCTTCCGAGTCCAAGATCATGCTCTTGATCTTGTCCTCCCCTCATCTGACGAGGCGTTATATCTCGAGGTTACATCTGCATTTCAAGCGCCCAACGCTATCCAAATACCTCGACAGATTTCTCGAGAAGAACTTCTTCGACGACTACCAGAATCATGGGTAACAAGCTATGAAAAGTTACATCAAGCTATCGAAACGCCGATCCAGTCTTCAGAAGCCAGTTTCCATTCCCGCAGTGATGGAACAACTGAGATTAAATTCGAGAAACCTAGATCATCGTCAGCCAGACGACAATTGTTCACTCAATTTCTCCTACAAATTGATGAACACGAGTTCCATGCTCGTCTTACACCGCAAGTAATGAAGCCATATTCGTTTGAGCAAGACGGCCGCATCGTCTACCCATTCAAAGACTCAGACGGACATCAGTATATCGACCTCTGTTTCTGCACCGCTTGTCAAGATGCATATGACAACTGTGAATCAGACGATGAAAAACGCAGGAGACGACGAAAAAAGAAAGATCCTCTCTATAAACGGTATCTCGAAAGAGATCCCACTGTCGGTCCACTCGGTGATGACAAGTACGACTTTATAGTCCAATACTCCGACAAAAAAGAGGAACCAAAACAAATCCTGATGATGAACCCTGATGGTTTTCCACCACCAGAGGACTTCACCAGGAATGACATAGCTCACAACCCTAAAGTTCTCTCCAAGGCCATCAACTCGACTGGTCCAGACCAGCTGAGCCAAGCAGAAAAGGTTTTCAACTGGCAGACAGAGAATTCGCTCGTCCAGAATCAACTTCTTTCAAAGATCAATCACAAAGTTGATGAACTGACGGAGAGCTACAATAGGAGACTACATAGTCTTCAAAGTGCTATAGCGGAAATACATGGTCGACTCGACAAGCTCTATCACGAAATGATCTCCATGGCACACCAAATGATGGTAGGAACAACTCAATTCCGCGACAAAGAGGCAGAGACAGCTAGTCTAAAAAACCAACTCATAGATCTTCAAAGATGCCTCGAAAGTATGATTCAAAATCAACGGCCGGCGGAGCCATACTTCAATCCTTACGGAAGTATGTCTGGAATGCCTATGTTCCAAGGATCTTACTCATCTTGATTCCTTTCTGGCTATCAGAGTCCGAAACCAAGAAATCCAGTGCCAGGGTTTTTATCATCCGATGAAGCCTTCACATCCTGTTATGCCTCGGCATCGACACCAATGTTTACTCCACGACCTAAAACGGCACGAGCAAAACCAAAAAGACCAAAGGAATCGGAATTCCAGGTCAACCCAACAAAGAAACCGACTCTTACATCCTCCTCGAGCCTTGAGTCTGGAGAAGACAAAAAGAAAAAGGACAAGGAAAAGGACATCGGAATAATTGAATTCTCGATGACCAGCTTGCTCAACACTATCGGAAAGCGTTCAGAAGACTCTATTCATAAACCAACAATGGAGCAGGATCCTAAACCCTCCTCTTCAGAACCAATAGCACGAATCAGTCATTTCTCTGATTCCAGCTCCAACACTTTCACGACAGATTCTGAAGAAGAGTCATTACCAAAGCAGTTTGCCATAGATGATGGTCCAGCCACTCCTAAGGAAGAACCAAACATCAACGAGGTCTATTCAACTGACGAAGACATGAACTACACGCTCCCACAAGAAGAAATACCAGCAAAGCAATTTGCTTCAAAAATCATGGTATTCACTTTCGATGATATTCCTTACGAGAAATGGAATGATCATCTCGATAAATTTCAAGCGTGGATGACCTCGGAAGCCATTATTACTTCACCATTACCGAAGGTGATACAACAATTTACGGCAAGGTTCTCTGGCGCACTCAAAGAGTGGTGGAATTCGCTCAGTGACTACAAGCAGCAATAAGTTTATACAACAACTATACCTCTGCTCCTAGGCGAGATTCATAGAGAATTCATCGGTACACCTACGCATCTCAGAGATAAACTCCAAGAAGAGTTTTACACAACAAAGTGTTGCTCGATGAAGAAGCGAGATCTAGCTAAACACTTTGAGAGGCAGACTAAGAGATACTACTCTCTCAATGGTCTTAACAATCCAAGTCTGAAGCAGGTGTATCTCTCTTCAGTAGATGACTATCTTAGCCAACAAACAAAAATCTACATCAAAGATCAAAACCAGACGATTGAAGAAATTTCTATAGGCCAGATCCAGCAATATGTCTTCAGAACTCTCGATAAATTGTGCAAGCAGAAAGAGTTCTGGTTAGAATTCATGGACAAGTTCAAACATCTCTCCAAGATATGTGCCAGGCCAGATTTATCAATCAAGTGCTCAAAACCTAAGAAGTCATGTTCGTGCAATGCCAGCGGCAAACTTGGACGGTTTAAAAAGAAGCACTCCACGAAGTTCAGACGACGGCGATTCTTTAAAAAGAGGCGCAACTTCACCAAAGGGACAAAATGTTTACTATGTCGCAAGGAAGGACATTTTGCAAAACATTGTCCTAACAAATCTCCTAAGAAAAAGTAGTATCTCATCAATTCGATATCTCACATCACACCAGATATCGATCTCGACGGTCATGATCTAGAGTCCGTTCTATCCTACGATAGCGACGACAATGATGCTATATGTGGATACTCAGACTACGATGACTCATCCGACGCATTTTTTGACAAAGAAGATGATTGTTGTTTCAAGATCACTTAGATGCCGCTTCGTGAAGAAATAGAGATACCAAACTTACCGGTCACAATCTTCGATTCTTCCGCCAACGAAGACCCGGTTCATGTCATCGCATTTATTGACACAGGAGCTCATACAACGATTATGAATCCTAAGATTCTCACATCCTGAATGTGGTTACCGTATCAACAAGAGTTCCGTGTGGCAAACTCAGGAACGTTGACTATCAAGCTCAAGTCTAAACCAATAACCATTGAGCTCTTCCCTGGATGTCAAATTACTACTTCAGTACTTGGCTCTACTGAACCTGGAAGGGATCTAATATTGGGATGGGATTCATACTCTCTCTTGAAGAAAAAGTTTGATATCTCTATCGAACCATACGACATAAGATGGAAAGCTCTCTGCAAGGCCTTCACCACAGTACCAAGGCTATTCACGATTGAAGGATCTGAGTCAACGATGTTCAGCAAGATCAAAGAAACAATAACAACAACATCTTGCGCTGAATCACATACAGAATTCCTTCAAAAGTGTAACCATCCACTACAAAAATATTTAAACATGAGTCTTGAACCACTTAAGTTTAAGTTATATATTAATTCTCATGTCCTAATTCATATTATTCAGACTCTTATTATAAATGTCATTGATGTCATCGGTTTATTTTTCATAGAGATCTACACTCATCAAATCTTACACTTATGGATCTTAAGAGTAAATATATTATTATTATTATTTTAACATGTATAAATTTTTATTTTATGTAATTTCCTTTTTTAACAACGAAAAATCTATATATACAATAGCAAACTTTTCTCTCCATCTAAGACCTCCACATTATTAAAAAAATAGTTACATTAAAATTAGCTTTAATGATTTAATTAATTTTTGTATTCTTGTATTTATTATATTATATTTATTACCACACAATCATTATTTTTTACACAAAATTTAAAAATAGAATACAAGGAAAATAAATAGAGATTAAAAAAACTAAAACTGAAATATTGAATATAATATATATATATATATATATATATATATATTATATAAATTCTTCCAACTTTAGTTAGTATTCAACAAGAGATTATTTTTCTCTCCAACTAAAATCCCTACATATAAAACAAAAAATAATATAGTATATTCAATAATTTTTACTTAATCCATGTCTATTAATATTTTATATTCATTTAATGAAAAAGAAAAATGAAATATAACAGAGTGTTTATTTATAAATTCAAGACAATAAATTTTTAAATATTTTTTAGCCCAACTATAATTTTATTCGGTTTTCTTTTTGTCTGGGGGAATTTGTTATATAGCTTGGTTATACATTCAAAAAGTTTATCTCGATTTTACAATAGTCGAATTTAATTCAAATACTGTTGAACATCTTTTTTAGCTAATTAATTTTTAATCTACTTTTTCTTGCTAAAATATAATTAATAATAAATTAATTATATATATATATATATGTATATATAAGAAACACAAAAATGTAAGATAAACTATTTATGAAAGAAAAATATTTTTCAAAGATCAAAATTATATAAACTCGTAATATAGATATAGGATGGATATAAAAGGGAAGACTAGACAATAAGAAATCAAACTATTGAGAAATTATAAAATAACTAATAATTTTATTTTTAAAATATTAATCGATTATTTAAATAATATGATTTATTCAATAAAAAGTAGAGGTAGATGAAATTTTTTTAAACAAATACATTTAAAATAGTAACCACTGTCTCGATATGATTAAAAATCATTTCATATTTTGTATAGTATAAATAAGAGAAATAATTTATTTTATTCAAATTCAATATTATTTTGTATGTACAAATAATAATTTTTTTTGTCAAATATAAATACTAAACTAATAAAGAAGTTAATTTTTTTTTGTTACCAAAATTTAATAAATTTGTAAAACAAAAACTCGCGCATCGCGCGAGTAATATTCTAGTATAGGTAAAAATTTTTTATTTTTTTATAATATTTTATAACTATGTTTACAAATATGTGTATACTTTTTTTTGGGTGTGTTTGTGCATATTTTCTCTAATTTTTTTGTTTTTCAATTTCTAAAATTTCTTTTGTTTTATAATTTATATATTTAGTTAAAATTTCTATTATTTCTCTATTTTTTTATTGTTTATAGTCTCTGTTTCTTTTTTAGTTTTTTTAATAATTTGTTTAAATTATTATAATTTTTTATTATTATTTAATTAATTGTTTGACAATTATTTGGTTTTTGTTTTATTTTTTACTAATGATTTTTGATACTCTCGACCATTTCTAACGTGCCGTGTCCAACTCGGTAAATTAAATGAATCTACTCTTTTTTTCTCTTAGTATTATTATACTTTTCGTAATCATATGCATTCATCTTTTGTTTATTTTTTCCAGAATGTTCTACTTTCTAATCATTAAGTAAGGCAGTAACAAAGCTATTTATAATCACAAAGTCGTCTACACAAAACAATACTATTTGACATGGATTGATAGACCGCTTAATGTGAAGTGTAAAATGTAATTAAAATATAATCATTAAGTAAGGCAGGTTTTTTGGTTTCAATATAATTTAACATTCATTTAAAAAAAAATATGTAAAATATAACTATGGTTATATAAAATACTTTGGTATTGATTATTTGTAAAATATGATAGTCAATGTTTTCATGTTTTTTTTACATTTGGGAGTAAAATAATATTTGTATTTACATTGCACGATGAATCGAGTTCTTTTTTTTTTGTTGCTAAACAAACGATGAATCGAGTTGTTGAAAGACAAAACAATATCCGATGATGAAATTTTATTTGACTAAACAAAACAATACTAATATATATATAGGAAAACATTGTAAATTGCATTATCATTTCTCACCGACTATGTAACCGTTAATGTATTTAACCAAGAGAAATTTCAAAAAATACCACTTTACAAAAATGTCACATTTTAAAAATTTTTGCAAAAATGCTACTTTTTGAAATTTTTTTTTTATATGATTTATGTTTGGGTTAATTATGTTCCATTAGGGTTTAGTTTTGAGGGTTTAAGAGGGTTTAAGAGTCACAACATTTTTTAGGGTTTAGAATTTTAAGATATAGACTTTATAAATCTATAATTAGTGACATTTTTGTAAATAAACACTCCTAAATGACATTTTTACAAATGTACACACAAAAAATGATATTTTTATAATTATCCCTTTAACTAATTAGCTATATGTATGATTTTTCACCCACAAAAGGTGGAATAGTCTATAATTGAGGTTCCAAATCACGAGTTCTTGGTTTTTGTGGCCCTGCATTAAATGGGTACAACTATATTTCAATCAATCAATTAAACACGTTTTATATTTAAAATTTACAATAGGTCCACATAGCTGTGATCTATAGATAAGTTTTCGGAATTTGCTACAACACTCTTCTCAAGATTCAAGTCTCTCTAAAAAACAATCACATGTGAGAAGTTTGGGCTTGGACTTAGTTTGGTAAAAAGTGATCTGGCTATCCGCATCAATCGAAAAGCATTCCAAACTCTGGACAGACAGTGTGGTAGCCCTTCGGAAAGACGTCCACTCTGTAGTACTCCGGTCTTTTCCTACCAAAACTTTTCGGATCAGCCGATAGGTATATAAAAAAAAAAAAAAATTTACAATATATAGTACAAAAGTTTTTATGAAAGTGAAACGTTACAAATTTTCTAGAAGGATTTTAACGTGAAAAATCTTGCATATCGTTTACAAGTCGTCGCATCCCAACTGGAAATAATCATCTTTCTAGAAATTTTTTAGAGTCACAACATTTTATGTATTTTCAAAACTAAGCCGAAAAATACACAGATACACTTATTGTTTACAGAACTAGAGCCTGAAATTGTTTCGCTTTTGGTCTCCGTTCATGTACATAATGTATAACACAAAATTTAGTGTAGTAAATTCAATTACAAAATAATACTCTTATTTGAGTAAAGCGTTGTGTGTTTATTATTTGTAACAGGAAAAAAATAAAAATAAAAACTTTTCTTTTGACAACATAAGAGCTCTTTCATTTTGTTAAGTTGAACAAATATCGTCACATATAAACTCACTCAAAACATAGTCAAGAAAAACCTCAATAAACGACATACCCAATATACATAAATGTTAATTAAAAAATCAAATTCATTAAAAGACGGATTTGCTAAGGCTTTCAACTTGTTTTCCTTTAAAAAATTGTCACAAAAAAGCTTTCAAATATGAATACTCATTGTATAGATAAATCAAGTAAAAGAAACCTAACTTTAAGAAGAACACAACAACAAAGTTGGAACACAAACAACAGAGCAGAGCAAGAAACATCACAGACAAATTTCATAAGACTCAAAGATGGTTTTCACTTTCAGAAAGCAAACTTCTTTACAAATAAATGTATTTAACTTCCTCAAGACAATACAAGAATACAAAAACATACCAGGCTCCTCAGAGCTCTTTATTACAGAACCAAACAATAAAAATCCCTACATCGGAGAGCAAACCACCGGTAGAAGAAAATGAGATGACGATAGGCGGTTTTTGCATCCGAAACAAAGTTCCAAGAATCCAGTAAATTTTTTTGGTTCCCGATGATACATACTAAGCACGATAAAACAAAACGCAACACAGAAGTAATGAAAGTACCTTTGGAGGAATCTTGTGGTTACTTTCTCATTCTGCTCTAGACTGGCCAGCCCTTGAGGAGAGGATGATTCCTACAATAAGCCCGTAAAGAGCAAGCGCTTCTGCGAAGATAAGGATAAGAATCATCCCGACAAAGAGCTTAGGCTGCTGAGCATTTGCCCTGCAAGAGAATCGCAAATGAGCAAGTCAACTACAAATTACATATCTTTCATAATGCCTCGAAGCAATCGTATGTGAAAGGCTTTTAAAAGTTGCAGGACGAGACAAACCTGACACCGGCATCACCCACAATCCCAATGGCCATTCCAGCTGAAAGACCAGCAAGACCACAAGCAAGACCAGACGAGAGATGTGCGTATCCATCAAAAAGGTAGTAAGACTTAGCCTTAGGGTTGATGCCGGTACTGATGATAACCGCAATAATCAATCCGTAGATACCCAAAACACCAGCCATAACAACTGGAACAATTGACTTCATCACCAACTCGGGCCTCATCACTCCCATAGAAGCTACACCAACACCACTCTTCGCAGTTCCATAAGCAGCTCCCATGCCTATTCATTCCAATGAAATTCACAGATTTAAACATCATTTCCAAAAACATAAACGACCCTTACTGGATCCTACAAGATCACTTGAACTAATGAGAGCAATCAAGCACCAAATGGGCTCCAAATTTCGAGGAATGCACAACAAATTCGAATCGAATCACATCTCAGATTCACAACCAAATAAGGAATTGACCAAACGACACAACACATGGTGATTGAAAATGAAAATCATTGCTCAATCAGATCTTCCCAAGGTCAAATCATATCCTATAAAACCCACAAATTCTTTCGTTTCTGGATGCAGATCGAAGCTAAAAGACTCATTCTTCAATCAATCAGACAATCGATCTCAAAGTCTAATGCTAAGCGCAATTAGCATATATCTAACGACCCATCAGCAGTTTCTCAATCAATTACACAACATTTTTCCCCAGAAACCACGAAGACGATCACGAACAACGAAACAAATCAAACGGATTGGGACAATAATTTGAAAAACTAAGGACGAATCAGATGCGAATAGAGAAAAAGGGAATTACAGGAGAAGACGAGTGCGGCTGCAGCGCCGAGGAAACCGAAGAACGGAGCTGTTTCATCGCCGCTAAACGTAGACATATCGGAATTTGTATCTGGGATCTGAAATCGGATCGAGACGAGAGAGAAGAAGAAGAAGAGAGAGATGTGGATATCTGACTCTGTGAATTTATTTATTTTTTTGTTTGTTTGTTTTTTCTCTTTTTTTCAGATGAGTGGAAGGGAACAATGTAGCTTTGTTGTTCTATACCAGAGACGACCACGTCATTTTTGGGCCTGGGCCTGGGCCTGAGATCGCTGTACAATTCCGGTTTAAGGAAATTGAATTTTAAAACGGTTTATACTACTCAATTGGGTTTGTTTTGATAAAAGAAAATTGAAAACCAAATCGGTTTAATTCAATAAGCACCAAACCAAACCGGTTTGGCTGACACTAGAACAAAGCAACAGACATTACAGCCAAAGCAACCAAAGGTGCTCTGATTAAAGCCAAAATGCAAAAAAAAAAAAAAAAAAAAAAAAACTTTTTCGTTGGAGAGAACTGAGTCAAGGACCAAAGAAGTTTTCATGCTCCGTACTGAGTTAAGTAACTGTCATCGGCATTCGGCTTCTTTGATTCTCCATTTTCGCACCATTCGACATCTTTCTTATAGTCTTCTCCAAACTTCACACAAAACATGGAAAATGATTCTCTTAAGAGTCATGAGTTGATCGATATCATTCAATGCTTTTCCATCTATCAGATTGGGCGTTGTAATGCTATCTAGCTCGTTCTTTCGTTCAAGGGGAATGAAATGATGAATGATCTCTCCTAAACTATCTAACAAGCTTCAGCAACTAGATGAGTTAAGAACATATGATGACTCACCGCGGGGAAAATCCAGCGTTATATCAGAGTAATTTATGCACTCGTGCTTGTTGCTTAAACTACTTCACTCCATTACTTTACATAGATTATGTCTTCCTCCGGATCATCTACTTCCCAATCTTGATCATCCTCTGGTGAATCAGATGGTTCTGGTCCCCCTTCTTCTCCACCATCACCGCTTCCTTTCTCAGCTTTTAGTTTGTCCAGTATTGCAATTACCTGAAAAGAATCTCTAAATCAGTTTCCGACAATAATAAACTTGGTTCACATGATACAGTTGCTCGACTATCTAGCAGCAACTAGCAATTTCCGGTTTCTAATAAACACGGGGAAAGAGTTTTTAGCCGCAGAATCATCAACGTCAACTAAGTCATGAGTATGTATACTATATGTTCCACAAAGAGAGCAAGCTATAGATTTTGACCGGCGTCATTGAGAGATTCATTGAAAGGTTGTATAAAATTTCATAAAAATGCAGGAACATAGTAAGTTTATTTGTAGAGAAAGATATGTAGAAGCCTTACCCTGCTTCCTCTTTCCATGGATTCATCCTCGATAAATCTGACCTCAGGCGTCAATCTCAACTTCATTCGCTTCCCAAGCTCACTCCTAACGTACTTAGCTTTTGATTTCAACCCCGCAATCGCAACATCTTTCCCTCTATCATCCCCAAACACGGATACATATACTTTAACCACCTACAATCCCCAAGAGGAAACCATTTCAGCTTGTTAAATCTTATCTATTACCACCTCTCACATCAGTACACACAAGAGCACAAATTGCAACAACAAAGCCTTATCAAGAACCCTCCAAGTCACAAGATAACATAAGTTTTAATCAAAGATCAAGTCAAGCAGACAAAAAGGGCATATGATTTTAGAACCAAAGATTTCGAAAGTCCCTAAATTGCATAAAAAGAGCAAGACCCACATGAGTTTTCAATTAGGGTTTTTTCTCACCTGCAAATCATTAGAGACCTCAACATCGCTGATTGTGGTAAGAGAAGAGAGGTAACGGTCAGCTCCAAGTGCAGCTTCAGGCAACACGGCGTGTTGCAAAACCGTGTCTGTGAGAAGCATGTCGGAAAGTTCCCTCATTATCTGTTTAGCAACCATCTTCACTCTCCTCGGATTCGCCATACACTTTACGCTCCGGCGCACGGAGAGATTCCTACGGAGGTTAATCGGAGCCATTGATTGCGGGAAGTGGAAAGCTTGCGACTTGGAACTGACCGTGGAGATTGGCGGATGGAGGAGGAAGAAGAAGTGAGATTGATGCGGGGATTGATGGAGTACGTTAGGCATCGCCACTAGTGGATCCTTCAACCTCTTGATTTCCTCTGTTCTGTGAAATGGGTTTTGGACAAAGGAGAAGGAAGTAACAAAACAAGAACAATATCCAGTAGAGATGTATATGAGGGTAAAATTGTAATTTAGGCAATCCACGGTAGTGACGTGGAAGAGTTGTAACCAGCATCGCTATGGTTTATTTACCATGAAAACCGGTTTGATTTCGAAATAACCAAATTGAGAACCGGATTTCAAGTCATTTCATGGTTTTGGTACAGATTCGTTTTCAGAAACTCTGCTTAAGAAATTTTGCAATGAATACAAAGAGAAAAGATTTAAAGTCTAAAATGAGACAAAAGAACAAAAACCTTTCAAAGATTCAGACAAGAACAGCCTCTTGTCCATCCCAAATAGTAAAATATGCAGTAATTAGGTCAAATGGAATCACAAATTCAACAAGATTTTTCGTCATCATATTACTCCATTAGTACCCAAAATTGTTGGTATGCAATCTACCGAACCCAACCTCCTTCGATGTTGTTCATTCCTCCAACGAGACCATCATCGATAAAATCACCTCCTCCTCGCTTCACCTTATGCTCCGTCGGCTTCACTGGATAGTTCGCAGTGAAGCACGCGTAACAGAAGCTTTTAGAATCCTCCCCTAAATGTTTCTTCAAAGTCTCAAGCGACAAAAACGCAAGAGAATCGCATCCAATGCAATCCCTTACTTCATCAACATTCATCCTATTCGATATCAACTCCTCTGAGCTAGGAGTGTCCACACCGTAGTAACAAGAAGCAATTATAGGAGGACTCGCGATCCTCATGTGAACCTCTTTGGCGCCCGCTTCTCTCAGTAAACGCACAATCTTGGAAGAAGTCGTTCCTCTAACAATCGAATCATCCACAACAACAACTCTTTTCCCTTCTAAAACTCCTCGGACTGGCGAAAGCTTCAGCTTCACTCCAAAGTCTCTGATTTTCTGAGACGGCTCAATGAAAGTCCTTCCGACGTAATGAGACCTAATCAAACCTTGCTGAAACGCAACCCCGGCTTTAGCAGCGTAACCAAGAGCAGCCACAACACCAGAGTCAGGCACAGCGATGACCACATCGCAATCAACAGGTGACTCAGTAGCCAATATCTCACCAAACACATGCCTAGACTCATACACAGACCGACCAAAGACGATCGAATTAGGTAACGAGAAGTAAATATGTTCGAAAATGCATTGCTTAGGCTCAGGATGAGGCATCAAACACTGAGATTTCACACCGTCTTTATCAACAACTAAAACCTCACCAGGATAAACCTCTCTCTCATAAGTAGCTTCAATCAAATCAAGAGCACAAGTCTCAGAAGCAAACACAACAGCTCCGTTACTTCTCCTACCCATAACTAAAGGCCTAAACCCATGTGGGTCACGAACAGCAACAAGCTTATCCTCAGTAACAAAAACCATTGAATACGCACCTTGTAGCTTCTCACAAGCATCAACAATCCTCATGAAAAAAGGTCTAGCTTTAGAAATCGCAATCAAATGTAACACAACTTCAGTATCTGAGCTAGTATTGAAAATCGAACCGTTTTCTTCCAAATCAGCTCTCAATTTCGTGTAATTGACTAAATTCCCGTTATGTGCAACACCAACGGATCCAAATCGATAACCCGCAACAAAAGGCTGGACATTTTTGAGCATGGAAGAGCCAGCGGTTGAGTATCTTACATGACCAATCGCGATGTCTCCTGGTAATTGGTCGAGTTTGGACTCGTTGAAAACCTCAGAGACCAAACCAACACCTGTGATTGTCTGAAGAACTTTATCTTTACTAACTGTTACAATACCTGCACCTTCTTGACCTCGATGCTGAAGCGCGTGGAGAGCTAAGTAACAGAGACGTGAAGCTTCTGAGTCGCCGTAGATTCCGACAACTCCACACTCCTCACGTGGCTTCTCGTCGTCGTCGTCGTCATCGAGAAGAGCAAGTGGGTGGTTTTGGTTACTTGAGGAAGAAACTCTGTGTGGAAGGGAAGAAGATGAGGAGAGAGTGGTGGGGAGAGGAGAGAAAGAGGGTTTAAGGAAAGGATTACGGAGGAAACGGAGAGGTTTAGAGGAAGGTTTATTAGGTTTAGCATTGAGAGATAGAGAAGAAGAGATGGTGGAAGTGGCCGCCATGGAAATTGGTGTGATTTATGGGTGAGGGTAACGCGAAGAAACAAATTGATATTTTTTTAGGTTTTGTTGGGGTCAGATTAGGAAAGGGTTTTATTTGACTGTGTATGTATACCACACGTCGTCAGTGTAAGTGACCGCGCTTTTGTTTCTGAGAATCTTTTCTTTTTCCTTTGATTTTATTTATTTTTCTTTTGTATGATTATTTTAGAAGAAAGTATTTGTTTTAAATTGTATTGATTTTTTTTTTCATGCGAAAATTTGTGTATAACTTAGGAAAATAACTAAAATTAAAATATCAATCAAAAACTCTCTATGTGATAAAATCATAACCATTAAATCTAGGATCAATTTAGTGTATAACAAAGAAAAAAAAATATAATCAAAATATTAACCAAAAAACCTAGATCTAATAATCATGATTTTGCCACATGGAATGCTTTTGGTTAGTATTTTAATTTTTTTTTTCCTTATTATACAACCAAATTTCCCTTGAATCTAATGCTTATCTTTTCTTTTTTTTTTGCTAAACAAACGTTTACTTATACAGATTATTTACTTTTAAGATTATGTGATTTTGAAAACCATAAATTTAAATTTGTTCTTCTCCTAGAATTTTTTCCCAAACCTAAATCGACGAGAAACTAATTATTGTCTTTTGGTTTCTTGTTAGTTTGTTAAAATTTTATTTATTATTGTTATTACCTTTGCTTCAGTTGCATTTGCTTGTCTAGCTTTGGAGTTGCATTAGCTGCAAAAAAGAAACCGATTTTGGTGAAAAGAATATATAAGACAACATGAACAACAAGTACAAAACATAAAACACTTCAAGAGTAAAGGGACCTTGAAGACGTAGTATATGTTTTGGGCTGATTTTGTGCATTTAGATGCCTTATAAAGATTTCTCATATTCATTTATGATCCTTAGAGTTATACTATATATGTATTATGTATTCGTAGATATAACTATAGATTTCCGAGTTTTAGGGAGTTTGTATTGCGATTAGCAACACAAATTCAACACGGAAAAGCTCGGTTGATCGGAGTATTCATGGCACCGACTTTGAAGAAAATGATTTACACATATAGTAGTTCTTCTCGCGCTATTGCATGCATTGGTGCAACAATGATGGTGAGCACTGCCAGTTTTCTCCTACTCGAGACGGAGATTATCCCCGTGATTGTCAAAGAGATGGTCAAAAGGATGAACAAAGAGTCGCGACAACCTTACTACAAACGTTTCCGTACATAATTTTTTTTTTTTTGTTGAAAGACAGAAAGTATTTGGGTCTAAAAATCTTGAGAAGATGGCTGCAAATGTTTTATTCTAGCAACCATAGGGTAGACAGTAAAAATCTTGTTTTCCGTAAAGGTCAGTTGAACCACCTTTTGTTTTTTTTTTTGTTATTTCATTACATTAATTAGTTTTAATTTATGTTTTGAACTTGGTCCAATTTATTTTTTTATCTTTAAGTTTATGTTTTGAACCATAAAAAACAATATTTCATGTCTAACCTAGTTTTTTTAGAACCAAATGTAGTCCACTTTAATAAAAATCAATTTTATTTTCTATTCTTTTAATTAGAAACAAAACAGAACCTATTTTATAATTCTTTTCCTTTAACTAATAATCTAAATCCTATTCTATGATTGATCCCCGAATTTTTAACTACCGCTTATATTTGAAACTATTACAAATAAGACCGTCATAAAAAAATTTTAAAATATGAAAATAGTAGGATAATTAATTATGTAGAATATCTTATATTTTATTAAGGATTTTTTAAATATTTTAAAGGGAAAATTTGCCATTAATACAACAAAAAAATTATAATTTACAAACTAACCAAAAAACTAAATTCAAAGGCCTAGATTGTGCCACATACCCCTTTTTCCCCAACTTTTTTTTTTGTTTGGTTATTTATTAAAAAGACCCTATTTTTAATTATATATTGATTTTGGTAAAAAAAAATTTGGGTAATTAGCATATATATTACTCTTTACACCAATAATTAAACATCTAACATACCCTAAATTATAATTAGGTAACTAACATTGACCATACCTAGAATGACTACTTTACCCTTAATATATTGTTCAGTTTTTATCTTTAAAAATAAAATAAAAATAAAAACACAAAATAGAAAACCCTAATTCATAGCCTCTTTTTCTTTCAACGCTTTTAACGCTTGTTTTTCTTTCTTCTTTTTTGACGCTTGTTCTTCTTTCTTCTTGTTGTTCTTCTTCTTCTTCCATTCTTCTTCTTCTTCCATCGTTTATAAATCTTTCATTCTTCTTCTTTTTCCATCGTTTCTACATCTTCTTCTTCCTCTTCCTTTTCTTTTCTCCTTTTAGCCAGCCGACCACGACCAATTCTTCTTCTTCTTCTTCTTCTTCTTTAATCGACGACGTCGTCAACAAGCGGTGGAGATCGTAATCACCAATCATGAATTAAAATGGTATTTGATGGAGATCGACATAGTTGACTATAATCGAAAATCATAATAGGTATTTATGGTTCGAAAATAGTTAACTACTTAGCTACCTATGGTTCAAAAATAGTTAACTATTTAATTTGCTGGCTATGGTTCAAAAATAGCGAACTATGGAGCAACATCACTATAATCAATATGGTTCCAAAATAGTTAATTACTTGTTGTCTATTGTTCGAAAATAGTTAACAGTTAACTATTTACTGGTCATGGTTCGAAAATAGTTAACTATTTACTGCCATAGTTCGAAAATAATGAACTATGGAGCGACATCACTATGGTTATAAAATAGTTAAATACTTGCTGCCTATGGTTCGAAAATACTTAACTATTTACTGGCCATGGTCCGAAAATAGTGAACAATGAAGCGACATCACTATGATTATAAAATAGTTACCTATTTGCTGGCTCGATAGTTACAGCATCATGTTAAGTTACAACATCTGGTAGTAAACACCTATGATTGATGAACAAGATATGTAGTGTATTAAAGCGAAAAAATATTCTAGAGATTTTTTTCCTATATTTTCCTTATCTGATTATTCTTTTATTTTATTTTCTTTAAAAAATTTTACAAATTTAATAGGGGCAATTTTGTCCGAAAGTCTTACATCTCTGCTAGTCACATAATTTTTTTTAATCCCATGTTACTCTCCTAATTATGTTCCTCAAGAATAATATTAAGCTAATTCACCCTAAAATTTTTGGGTTCGCCTATGCTCTTAAGTGTCATTTACCAATTACACAAACTTAATTTAATGTTTTAAAAATCAAACTAGTACAATAATTATTGGGAAAAAAAGATTTTATTAGATTGCATCCAAGTTTTCGATGTTATATATTTCATATTAAAATAATCTAATATGATATTTTTCCAGTTGAATACTAAAATCGAAACAAAACGTCCGGTTTCTATTAACCGCGTAAGTTCCGGTTATTAGAACATTTATGGTTAAGAATGAACGGTTTGACGAAATTACCCTCTCTCTTTGACCCTCTGCAACGCGTCGTTTTCGTTTCTGCAGAGAATTTTCCCGGAAAATATTAAAATTAAAGAGAAAAGAAAATCAAAAGAGAGAAAGTCTTCCCTTTTTGTCCAGTCTTCATCTCTTTACTACTGAGAGAGAGAGAGAAGACGATCCAACCAACTCTTCTTTCTTCTTTTTGCTTACAACATCTCTTATCCAGTGGCTCAACCTCTCTTTAGTGACAAAAGGGTTATCAAGAAACCACCTGAATCTGTATCCGAGACAAAGAACGGTTTGGTTGATTATGCAGCTACTTCTACTCATTGCCCTCTCAAAATCATTGAATCTGTATCCGAGACAAAGAACAAGTTATAATGTTATATACATAGTGGAACGGAACAGAGCCGAGGATATGCATCTCAGATCGTGAACTTGACAACACAGGCCTTGTAGAGCAATTTAGGTCTCTTTGTAAAAGCAAAGATAAGATCAGAGTTCCTTAAACTTGTCTGCATGAAAGGACTTATCTTTGTGGCCACAGAAGAATCTTAAACCCTGATTTCTCCATCGATAGGGTCAAGGTCTTTTATCTTCTATTTCAATTCGACTTGAGAAATTGATCCATAGAAAAGTCGAGTGTTGTTGTGATTCTTCATTATATTGAGCAGATCATGACGAAAGTGATGGTGGATTGCACAATGAGGATGTTAGTTGAGTGGAGAAACCAGAGGAGTGTTGATCAAAAGTGTTGTGTGCCATTTCTCCCAGTAAGTAAATCGTTCAGGTTTCGTTTTCAGTTCTCTGTTCAGACAAGATTCTTAAGATTTGAAAAAAAAAATGGTCTACTTTCTTGTATTCCAAGGGACCTTCCTACGGCTTTGAACTTTCAGATATGGACGCCGGATAGGGAACTGAAGATTATGGAGATTCTGGGAATCATGTTGAAATCTTGCTGAGTCTCAAGGGAGGAAACGAAAGCTAAGCATTGACGAGAAATAGTAGATAAATATGCAGGACTTTCTTCTTTGGTGGGCACGAATCTACTTCGATTATGTTGACATGGACAACTATGTTGCTTAAGCTTGCATCAAGATTGGCAGGAGAAACTCAGAGATGAGATTTTTAAAGAATGCGGTAAAGACAACACCCCAGATTCGGACATTTTCTCTAGACTCAAACTGGTATGTTTCTTTTTTCTCTAAAGCGTTTCTTGTGGTTGAAGAAACCTTTTTATGTCTTGTAGATAACATTGGAGCTCATGGAGTCGCTTCGCCCAGCAATTTTTCCCCCGAGAAGCATCAAAAGATTTGAAGAACAGAGCACTAATCTTGCTTCTGTTGATATCCCTCAAGCAGAGAGACAAGCATTGCAGGGAAAATTTGTTGAAATTCTTATCGATATTGGATGAGGTAATCTGTCTGAAGCCATCTCCTCTGTGTTGATAATGATTGCTCTCTTTCTTAGCAAAAAAAAAAAAAGATTGCTCTCTTGATAACATAAATGGTGTTTGATTGTTTTGCCTATAGGTGGATAGAAGATACAAGCAGTCATTACCATCAGATGCAGATAGTTGTAGTATCATCTTTCGATGTAATAGCTGCCAAACCATACACCTTCTTTGATCTAAATTAGTTTAAGATTTAGAAAACCCAAAACAAGTAGACTATGTAATAAAATAATTATAGACTAATTAATTTGTAAGCTTTTCTATCATTATTTTTAATTATTCCTGACTTTTTTTTTTTGGCAAATCCTAAATCTCAATATCTACAAACCATACTTTATTTATTTGATGCGATGAATTTGGACCAAGTACAAAAACAGAGGTTTGTTTTTGGTAATATCCCTTCCTCTTCTAACCTCACCTTTACTCTGTTTCCTCTCTCTCTCACACACTTGTTTTCTTGAACCCGAAGAAGAAGATGAATGGAGCTACAGAAGTTGACTTTTTACTCAATTGTACAGACATGTCTGTCTTAAAGCGCCAAAGGTTTCTTCTCCGATTCTTCAGATGGCGAGACTCACGGCTTTCTAGGTACCACTGGTTTGGATCTACCTTACGGAGACACGACCGTGGAGAGTGATGCAAGACTCTCGATTTCGCCGGAAAACATCAGTCTGCTTTCAAGAAAAGGAAGTTTGGTAAGAGCATGTGTATAGCTCTGTTCTCGATGCTAACAACTAAATCTTGAATTCAAACATGGAAAAAATATTTGATCAATGATATGTGTGGGTGAAATTTGTGTGATGTAGCTCTAGTTTCTGTTGTTCAGGTTATGCGTGATATGTCCAACCAAACCATGGTCGGTCTGGTGAATGTCCAGTCTACTAACTTCTGGATAGTTGACTGATAAGGCAGAAATGGTTATCCTTGAGGCTGCCAGGGCGATCACTGAGCTTGGCGAAGAGAGGGAGTCTCGGAAAATGTTCAAGTTTGTCCTCGCGGATTTCCAACTTGGACAAGTCATGAATGCCTGCAAGGCGAATCAGTTGCCTTGGAAAAGTAAAGAGGGAAAACTGGAGATATTTCCAAGCATCGAGCCGCGAGAATGCACAAAACGTTGCAGATCTCTGTTGAGTACCAGCCATATAAAAAACCAATGGTGGAGGAGATGTACAAGGAGGGATTCACAGATGCATTGGAGGAGAATGGTCCCAACCTTTGTTCTGAAAACTCACCGAGATTCAAGAACAGCGAATCGGAGTCTAGTTCCAACAACGGGCATGTATCTGGTGTGGCAAGCAGTCACATGGGTGACCAGTTGATGATGGTGACCGAGATGACAAGAAAAAGTGGTGGTGGGAACGTTGGGGATTCAGAACTCAGGTTGCGATGTATGTTCGGTGGGACAGATAGTTAAGGAGAATTTCCATCCCAGGAACCGATTATCCAATGCTTGAACTCTGGCAGGCAAGGTACACAAATGTTGCATGATGATGAAGAAAATAGAGAGGTTTTGGGAAAGCAAACGAGAAGATGATTTTGTAGATTAATTAGAAAACAGTATGAGATGATGAACACAATGTGAGACTTGACACGATTTGTAATATATAGTAGTAGACTTAATTAATTATGGTGACAGAGACATGAAAACCCACACACAAGCTGGACTAAAAACACAAGGATGGATTTTTCATAAGGATCTAGCTAAAGGTTATCTTATTGACAGAGAGAGAGGTTTTGGAAATCGAAATAAGATCCACGATCGTAAGCACTAGCGGCCGATTTCGTCACAAACCTGAAAGCACCAACAAAGAGAAATCAGTAATTGTCAAAATGCAAAAGGGAGTACAAAGAAGAAGAAGAAATTAATCTTTACCTTTGGAGCAATGGCATTGACTTGCTTAAGCTTGGAGTTGTACTCCCTTGACATAATGCTCAATTTCTTTCGCAGACGGAAAAATTCCACAGTCCCTGCAAGCATTGAACGACCGAGCATTGTAGATAACTTGATATCGAAAAGCATAAAAATTCCTTTTCAACAGTTTGGCTTCTTCTAATATAGCTTAGAATCAAAACATAATTCAGGCTTCAGTCCTAGATGATCACAACCAAACATCTCTCCATGTAACTTGAGATAGGTTTATCCAACAAACGTGAAGAAAATCGAATTGTAAAATCCAGAAAATATATATATATATATATATTTTTTTTTTTACCAGAATTCAACAAATATAGACCGGTTACTATTGCTACACTTTGGTCAACACTCAACAAACTATGCATGCACTGTTACTTTTCAATATTGTCACCACTGCGAAAATGATAAAATTGGTAGTCAAAATTTGGGACGGAATTTTGGGTTCCTGAAATGGATTTGTTCAGTCAAAAAAAAAAAAATTCTCGTAGTAGAAAAACCCACCCAATAATGGTCCACAACCAAACAAAATTAAAAATTGTCATGACAAGTAGGTTGCATGGAAACTCCATCCAAGATCCGTTTTCCATTTCGGAAACGGAAACGTGATAGAAACGCGAGAATACGCGTTTCTTAAATATTCAATTTAGAAACATTTTGGAAACGCGTTTTCAAAATTAGAAACACGGCCAGAAACATGGCTTTTGGTTTTGAAAGCAAATTGAATAAATACAAGTCATGTTTTTTTTTTGAAAAAAGTTCTTCTATTGAAATACTTGTGCACGGGGAATTGATACTGGAAAAATAATACATAAGACAAACAACAAAGGAAAGACAACAAGTAAGGATACTAAAGGCATATATATACTTCTCCTCTTAAATCCAAAAGCGTCAACAATCCAAAGAAGAATTGTAGAGAAGACGAACGAGAACAAAACGGTTGCGCATAGGATAAGCATTGTCCAACAATTTCACTCAACCAGTTCAGAGATCACAACCTGCGAGACCAAAAAACAAAGAAGGGGCCTCATGTTTACACTAACTAACTCTCATGTTTTGTTCCACTTCCATGACTTTCACGTTACGTTCTTGAACTCTCGATCTCGTTTAGGTAACCCAAAGAAGAAGAAAAATAATTTGGTCTACCAAATTTGGACTAATCGCATTAACTTGTTTAACTTTGGACTTGTGTAATCTTTCTTTATCTTATCGTATAGAGTTATGTTTTGTAATTAACATTATCATGATAGCAGTTAGTCGTTTAGATTTATGTACATATAAAAAATGTTTTCAATTAAATGTTGAGATTTATTGAAAGGATCTTAAATGGATAACAATTTTTAGAAATTGGATTTGAAATCGAATCGAGCGAAAGAAAAGAGAGAAGGGAAAGAAAAAGAAAAAAAACCACACATGCCAAATCTCTTTAATTAAAAATGTTAAGTCATAATGAGTCTGAGATGGGAGAACAGTGTCGTCGCCTAGTCAGAAAAAATCGCCAGTGTGAATCATCATGGTTCCGTCGCCAACAATACGATGTAACCTATTAAAGTTTATGATAGTTTATAAAAAAGAAGCGATCTAAATCTCTAGAAAATCATATGTTTAGATTAATGTGAGGAAATCGAAAGATCTCTAACTAAACATAGAACATGGACTACTTTGAGTAGAACCTGTTTTTTTTTTTCACCAACATATAAAATGTCGTTTTCTATTTAGACCGTATAATTTCTTTCTAAACTTTTGAGTTAAATTCTATAGCGAAGCTCAGCGATCTTGATCATACATGTCCAACTCCAAGTCCACACGAATTTGTTAACATCTCATACAGCCTCCTAAAATGAACAGAGGCACACGAGTAACTTGTAGTGGCAGTATTTGTTTCTTCATTAACTTAAACTGTATTTAACAAAAAAGTATTTTTATATAATTACGTATTGGCATTAATACACACATATTAGCCTGCATGCGACGCCGTTCCCATATAGAGATGATAATGGCGCTTCATTGTCGATAGTGGGTCCAAAACACGTGTACTTCTTTGATTGGTTGGAACAAAAAATGATGTAAGACTTGAAATAAAATGCTAAATGTGTGAACATACGTATTATGTTGAAAATTTTAAGTAATTTCATATAAGATTTTTATTTAATTTTTCTCATTAAAAAAGTGGATGTTTACTACCCGATTCCCATGATTTTTGGTGATTTCACAATGTTTTAACTCAATACGACTCTTCCTATATGGACTGTTATATATCATTTATAACCTCTACACCGCACGTTGCTCTGTTGATGGGAGATTCTACATTAGGTGGAAGAGCTGCCATATCTTTGGATTTATAAAGAGAAAAGAGGTGGAATTGTATAGTTTGTTTTTTAGTGAGATTCGCAGTAGAATAGAATAATTTAAAAACTTCAACATTTTACAAACTTTTCTATCTATATTTTATTGAACAAAAAAGTATTTTATACACACATATTAGCTTGCATGCGACGCCGTTCCCATATAGAGAAGATAGTGGCGCTCCTTTGTCGATAGTGGGTCCAAAGACACGTGGACTCCTTTGATTGGGTGAGTGGAAATTGTTTACGCGAATAAGAAGCGGTTTAAATGAAAATTTTTACGTTGAGGAGGAGGGCGAATATTTTACGACGTTGACGTGGCAGCTTTAAGTTCCTTCTCATTAACGTGCTGACGTGGCATAATTGTAGGCCCAAACAGCTTCTTTTCATCTCGATTATAATATACTATCAAAAGACAAGTACATTTAACATGTTCTTCGTGCTACATTACCGGATATGAACATTTTTTGTAAGAACAAACAAAAAAAAGTTGATTAAAATTAAAAATGTTTGGAGATGACCCAATCTAAGCAGATAGTCAATGAATATATATTATTTTTTCACCAAAAAAAATGAATAATATTATTTAAGGATAGACAACTAATAAAGATTGCGTTTATAATGTTATCTTTAGGTATTGTTATTTGCAAAATACAAAATTAGATCCAATCTAATGAAGCAGTTAGCTAATGATGCGGATATTTCAACTTGTTCTCTTCGCATATTAACGAGTCTTTCAAAAATCTGAAACCAAACAAAGAGAAACCAATTATGGTCTTTTGGTTCCTTCTCAATGCCTATCTATTTGGTACTCAAAAACGTTTCGAAACACCAAAATCTAAAGTACCAATGACCCTTGTCCAAAATCTTACGTCGGCCGGAACTTGTCCTTGAGCTGCCACCGTGTTCATCTGGCCCGTGTTGGTCCAGCCTACTACGAGGATGCCTATCCATTATAAGGTTACCTCTCAAGTGTTTTGATGGTGATCCGAAAAAAATTTATGTTCTTGCATGGTGGATTGTGGCTTGATGAGTCCGATGATAGCAAAACCCCGTCTACAATTTCCAGTTGCTCTGATGCATATAAAGCTCAAAAATGCGGCGGATTGGTGATGTCGGAAAGCTGAAGATCTTTGTATACGTACTACATGTAATATGTAGTGATTGTGCCTAGTGAGTTTAAATTTGGGTTTTTGTATCAATGTTGCATTGTTCCGTCTAGGTCTGGGCAAACGAGTATTCGGGTTGGGTTCGGGTTGGATTATGTCGGTTACAGGTTCTGTCGGGTCCCATATAGGAACCTGTAAAGTTTTGGATCGGGTATATGACCGGATTTTACGGTTCGGGTCGGGTCACAACTAATTGTACCTGTAAAATTCAGGTACAGGTTCAAGTTTATGTTCTTTTACCCAAACTACAAAAACTAACATGTAAAAACAACAAACAACCAATAACCATAAAATGCATTTGAAACTCATAAGATCATAACATTAAGAGCCATATAACTATAACTAAACAAAACATATATAATCTAAGTATTAAGTAACAAAACATTCGGGTTTTTTTGGATCTCTGGTAGAAACATATATCTACGGGAAACATCTAACATACCTAGTAGGGTAAAACTATCCATTATTTACGGAGCGGATCACGGATACTGGATATTTTCTGGATATCCGCTCCGTGTGCACGTCTAGTGTAGCGTTTGGTATGACTTTTTTGACATTAGAACTGGTTGGACCAAAATACCCCTGATCTCATTGCTAAATCACAAGCTTTACCCCTGATGTAGGATCCATTTAACTAAATTGGGGTAGCGTTTTGTTTCGGTGTCACTAGACAGTAGAAGTTGTTGGACCAAAATACCCCTGATCTCATTAGCAAATCACAAGCTTTTACCCAGTGTACTATAAACTCTAAACCCCAGAGGTTTCTTCTTCTTCTCCATGTTTACTTTTTCTTCCTTCAGCTCTTGTTGTTTTGCAATATTTATTCGGTTAGATCTGAGAAAAAGAAAAAGCGAACATCTCTTAGCTTCTGGTAAGGGGATTATCAAGCTTTGTTTGGTGAAATTTCTCATTTCGTCTTGGTGATTTTCCCAAAATCGTGAACTGGATTTAGGTTACGTTTAGCATCTAGAGATGATGGTGTATTTCCCCTTTTGATTCTCGCGGATTGTGAAATTTCTCGTTCGTTTTCAGTGAGGAATCGTGAACTGTTTTGTCTTTTAGTTGGATTTGTAGCTTTTTGACACTAACGTCTTCGCGTTTTGGTCTTCCTTTTGCTGAAACAGACTCGGAATCGCTATCTTCAACATCAGGGGACTCTTTCCTGAGAAGCATTTCAACGATAAATTGGTTCCTGCTTTAGGCAATACGCTAATCTGAAAGTCTCTGGACCTAATCGCCTCTTTCCTTTTTTGGTTCTAATGGGTTTGAAACAAAATCGCAGATATGGCGATTAAGAAGCTAATACCTGTGGATGCTGAATCATGCCGTTTGATTGACTGGATGGAGAAAGGTTCCTTTCCTGTCCTAAGGATTTTGGCATGCTACGTTTCCTCTCAATTGTATCCTTGTTGATTATTTGTTCTTCATCATGGAATCTAGGTCTGTCCGATGGCTTGCATTGTAAATCCCTCAAGGCTCTCACGCTTGGAATATGCAAGACTATAGATGGTCCTGTGGTTGAGGAATACTCATGTAAGTTCTAAGGAGATGCTTGCTAAGCTTGATAAAAGTGTATTCTAGTTCTGTCATGAGTATTCGGCTTACATGGTCCTGTTGCTGCAGTTTCTTTTAGCTATCCGGCTTCTGACAGCAAAGATGTCTTGATGATCGTCAACCTTACAGATGTAGGAGAAGCAAACCCTACTTTTGGTGCCATAACACCAAGCAAATTAAGGTGAGCTTCAGACTTTTTTGTCTTAAGTTTTAACTTCATTTTTTTCCATTAACTTCATTGTTTGTTTTTCATCATCAGCTTCTCTTCTTTCAAAGCCGTTCCCGTACTCTACAACGTGATGGCAACCGTTGATACGATGCGAGAAGAGGTTACTAAATTTTAACACAATTGTCCTGAATTGGCTAATCTCGAATAATGCGAGAAGAGTTATTCCTTTTGCTTCTGAATTTTGGCTAATCTTTCTGGTTTTCAGCACACAATTGTCCTGAGGCTGATTTACAATCCGACGGTATGTCCCGTAATCTGTTTTTTCTCGAATAATTTCATCTCATCTCACTCGAGTAATCAGGCTGTTATTTGAACCTTTTTGCAGCCACCAGAGCCACCTTTTTTCCTCAAAGGAAAATGCTGCTTAAAAACTGGAGAAGAAGCTCAGGCTGATGGGGATTCTACTTTGACATTAAAGGTAATGTATGCTACTTCCATTACATGTCTCTCTCTCTCTCTCTCTCTCTCTCTCTCTCTCTTATGATGCTAATCCATGGTGTGTGCAGGTCAAGCCTGTGCTTGATGATGCCTGCGAGGAAGAACATGATGGGAAGAATACAAGACTTGTTTCTGTCAATGATGACCAGCCTCCTAATTCGGTTATCAAGGTTAACAAGTCTTCTTCTATTTTCTCACTTAGTCAAAACACTGTTTTAATGTTTTAATGATGACCAGACTTGTTTTTGTGTTTTGTTAAAAAAAAATTAGAATGTTTTAATGATATTACGAAATTTAAGATTAATTAAACCTAGTTTCGAAAACAAAAAACTCGCTGCCTCCTTTGATCATCAGAAACGTTTCTTATTCTAAGTATTATGGATTTGATTTGAATGTTTGGATTTGGTGTGTAAGTATTATGGATTTGGCTCTTTGTTAAAACAGAGTTGTGCCGCTAATTCACTTATCAAGGTTTACAAGTCTTTTTCACTTACTTTTTCAATTTGGTACAGGAAAACTATGCTTTTAAAAAGCGCACATTGGCAATAAAACCAGAGAATAAAATGAAGTTTCTATATAGATTATACATGGAAATCACTGTCTATGTTTAATACATTTTAGAAAGATGATAATTTGATTGTTTATGTGGTTGATGTTTCAATAAAGACCTTGGAGAGACGACTCGAGGCGTACGAGCTTCGTTTGGCGGATTTGGAGACTGAACTCCTCCATGCAAGAAGATCATCGTGCTTTCCAGACTCTCCATTGGAGGGAACACGTAAATTAGTTGGAGGTTTGTTTAATTTAGATTTAGTTGAATTTTTTTTCTTAAGTTGTTTGGTCTAATGGAAGTCATCTTCGTGTTGAATTTTGTGTTGAATTTTACAGGGATTTTGTGGTGAATTTTTTTTCTTAAGTTGTTTTTGTGCTTTTTACAGGCATCATTGGGGAGCACCTCTTTTGCTGCATCGGAAGATGCAGCAAAAGATGTCCTCTTGTTGGAGACTCTGTGCTGCGTTTGGCGACAACAACGCATCACACGAGAGCTAGGTTTTTTGCGTGGGCAACAAGGACTACTCTTGCAAGGAGGAAGAGTTACAGCAGTACGAGTGCTGCCCGTGTCGTTTCTGAGCTAGGTGCTTCGTGTTTCGTGGCTGCGTTGGGCTACTCCTTGGTAGCTGTTGAGGTGGTTCCTTGGTTAGAGAAGGCCAGACGTGATGACGTTAGAGCGAAAATACGTACGTACTGCTTTCAATATTTTTGTATTGGTTTTTGTTGTTTTCAATATCTAAATGTATATGTAAATACTTGTTTATTATTTTTTAATCAGGTCTGGTGGGGGAAGATGCGAAGAGGAAGGCTAACATGAAGACTTCGGCTTTTTACTCTACGTTGATCAAAGGTTAGATTAATTATATATTTGAATGTAATTTGACTGATTAATTATATAGTGAAGAGAAAGACTAACCAATGAAGAAGACTAATTTTTTTTTTTTTTTTTTTGGTTTTTTTAAACAGTTGGAGGGAAGGTACCGGCTGATTACCACGAGACGATGGCGTCGAGGAACCTGTTCGAGCAACAGTAGGGAGGGTTGTCTACTGTTTGAGTTTTTGTTTTCTTAAACTAGATGATTTGTACATTTGTAGACACTTGTTGTGGTTTGGTTTTACTTCTTGATCAAGGAACGTTAAAAACCTAATTTTATATCTTTAATAATGGGCTCAGTATTTAAAATTCATATACCATCGACTTAGGCCTAATTTTATATCTTTAATAATGGGCTCAGTATTTAAAATTCATATACCATAGGCCTAGGTATGTCAATTAGGGTCAAATTCCGGTCCGGGCCCTTAAAAATACTTGATTCAGGACTAAATATATAAGCCCAAAACAAATCGGGCTTTTTGGACTAAGCCTATTCGGGCCATTGAATTTCTGCGCTTTAGCCCGCTTGGGTTTGAGCCGACCCGGAAAACCTGAAAATAAATATTTGTTTGTTTATTTATTTTTTTATGCTGAAAGTAAATATATAATTTATAAATTTAATAATAAATTTTGTTTAAAGATAGTTTTTAAAGACAAATTGATTAAAATAATTTATATATATATATATATATATATATCGTTGGTCAAAAACTCTTATTTTACTACTTGGATTTTTGATATTTTGTTTATGTTTTATTTGATAGTACTATTTATTTATAGGAATTTGAATTCATTTGACATTTGTACTCATTTGGTCATACTTTTGCTCTAAGCTGCATGGAAACAGAAACGGAAACATGGAAGCGAAACGTTAGGAAACGCGGAAACGATTTTTCTTTAAAAAAGAGGAAACGGAAACGTTTTGGAAACGTGTATATATATATATATATATATCATGAAACAAAAATTATCAATAGTTTTAAAATATTTGAAACAACACAAATCTAATCCGACTCGAACAAAAAACACTTCGTTTTTATATACGACTTCACAATTTCAATAATCAATAACAAATCTACTGTAATTAGAAAAAATACCTTGTTTATCTATTCGATTCTTCTACGTTTTTAGGTTACGGTGACGATTAGAGAAAAATAATGTATTAGTGTTTAATAATTAGGTTTTAAAACTTATTAAAAATAACAAACAAATCCCTATATTTTAAAAATATTTATTAAATTTGCTTCAAAAACCAAAATTCGCGTTTTCAATTTCGGAAACACGTTTCCGGCCGCGTTTCCAACTTTGGAAACATATTTCCAAAACGTTTTCAAATCAGAATATTTAGGAAACGCGTTTCCATCGCGTTTCCGTTTCCGAAACGTTTCCAAAACGGAAACGCACCTTCATCCACGTTTCCATGCAACATAGCTTTTGCTTTTAGTTAAATTGGATTTCGATAAAAATATATTGGTAATTGGTTAAATCTGGATTTATTTTGGTAAATAATATTTGTTTTTAATTATTTTAATTCTAAATATAAATATGAAAAAGGTCGGGCTTTGAGAAATAGGTCCGAATATTTTTTGGGCAGGGCCGGACCGAGCTTATATATACGGGCTTTACGGGTTTTGGGCCGGGCCGGGTCGGACTAGCCCGTTTGACATGCCTACTTAAGCCTGTTCTGGGCCTAAACAGAAACCCTCCGGTTCAGGTTTGTTTCCTCGGTTGACAAATTTATTATTATCCGGTACGCTTTCAAAGCTTTTTGATTTTTTTTTTGTCATCTAGATTTTATTACAAACACTGGCATAATACAAGGGTGAAATACGTTTTTGGAATTCGTTTGTGGAATACTAAGCCGACGGACTACCAAATCCGCGGAGTCTAAGCCCTGCGAAAGGGAGACGAAGATAAAGC
This sequence comes from Arabis hirsuta, assembly GCA_964056655.1. Classification (NCBI taxonomy): domain Eukaryota; kingdom Viridiplantae; phylum Streptophyta; class Magnoliopsida; order Brassicales; family Brassicaceae; genus Arabis; species Arabis hirsuta. Next base: position 34,749,210 of record OZ053303.1, read on the forward strand.
ATAAAAACATATCGAAAGATTTAAAGGAATGGAAAGCAGTCCCGAGAGAGAACAAAAGCAACTACAAAGCTTTTTGATTTTTTTTGTTTGTTTGTTTGTCATGTGAAAATTTTATTTAAAATACATCGAAATTCAGAATAGGATACACGGTAAAATACAAGGTAGAGAACCATACGTGAACCTCTAAACAAAATCAGCTTTAGTTCACAACTAAGAACACTTTTACTTCGAGAGACTAACGCCAACAGCTTACCAAAAAGACCAAGAGAAGCCGAGGCAACGAACGTGGAACCTCCTATAGCGAATAAGTCTACTTCACATCTTTTAGAGACCAAGAATTCAAACTCCGGCAAGAAAAGATCATCATGAGTCATGACCAAAACAGATCAAGATCCACAAAGTTTCCCCGAATACGATGAAGTCAAAGTAACAACGACTTGACTAGTACCCACCTCTTCTGAAATCAGTAGAAATATTAAGGTCTCGATCAGACCTAAACTTGTAGAGACAAGGAGCGTAACCCAAACACACCGAAACTTGCCAAACTCAAACAAGAAAGACAAGCGATCGATTCGGAGCGAGAATAAAGACCTCCTCAAAGAGTCGGAATTAAAGCAGGTGAGAATATGACATAGCGACAAACCAAACCAATCGTATCCACACGAGAGCCTCACATCACAAGTCAAATAGCTTGAAACCGAAGCACCACAACATATATCACAGACCCATAAGTTACCGAAAGAGATGAAATCCACAAGGAAACTACACAATACTATCTCCACGATACACAAACTTAACAACAATCCATCTAGCCATCAACCTAAAAACGACCCACACACAAGAGAAGGTTAGAGCAAAATTTGGTTGATTCGTTGACAAAATTAATAATACTCATGCCCAACGATAAAAGAAGCCAAGGAAGACGATACGTTCATCACCGGTTAATTCTCTTTCTTAATTTCCTTTAATTTTGGTTCTTATCGAAAATCGGAGCTTAAGCAGGAATTGTTCATTAGAGATATCTGTTATTTTAGCTTTTAACTGTACGGAGTGATGAATTTAGTAGACATGTTATTGAGATTCATGTTTAATTCCATAACACTCTTTGGCACATGTCGAAACGGGAAAGGTTTGGTGCTTTGTTTTTGGATGCTAAGTTTGTTGTTTTTCGATTTTGTGAAATTGCGTTTTATCATGACCCAAATGCTGCTGGTTGGTATTATTGTAGTAAGGATGGTCACTACTACAAGTATGAAAATGGTGAACATGTTGTTCCCTTGGAATATGAAGAGCCTAGTGTGAACCCTCGTGGAGAAACTGTCACTTGTGATCTTCTAACTCAAGATGGCTCAGGCAGAAAAGATGCGTTTGGTCTGACTGAGAATGGATGTAGAAAATGAGTATCAAGTTTCATTAACTGAAACTCCTTCAGGTGAATTTACATGTAGAGTTCTCGTGAAATAGAGAATAGCATCTATGATTGGATACGTTATTTGCTCGAAAGAGCCAACAGGGTGCTCAAATGACCAGGAACCAGAACGTTCTCGACGACCTTCCTCATGGCATGGTAGGTTTATATCTTTCATTTTCACGGAAACTAATATATGTTTCTTCACCATATGGTTTATGAAACTTTTCGTTTCCCTTTGGATCAGGGTGGAAGATGCACCACTTATTGAACTTTATCTGGCTGGTTCTAATCAAAGGTCCAATTATACAGCTTCTCGGGTGGATCATCAGGATTACCCGATGTAGTCAGCTATTGGTCTTTGCCTGGTAGCCTTTTTTTTATATTGCAAACTCTGGAATGAATTTGCTCTTCAAGTTCGGAATTTAAGGAGATAAGCTACAAATTGTGTTTGTTCTTCAGGAGACAATGATGCTGAGGAACTTGAAGAGGGAGAATGGATTCCTGAAGAGGATTATGATCCACAGGAAACAACTTTGATGAAGGCTTTTATTTCTGCATTTTCTTGTTATTTGCTTTCACTCTGCAGATTCCGGTTTTCTTGGTTATTGTTATTGATATATGAAGCTACATAACTCCTTCTTTTCTCATGCTGTACAAAATTGTTCTCTCGTAAGCTGGTTTTGGCACGTGAAAACGATTAACTAGCCCGTAGTGTTGTCAGGGAATCTTGTTACTTGGGTGATGTGTTTCCTTTGGTGAAATGCTCATAGGTTCATTTGTAGTTGCTCCTTCAAGGGAGGAAGAATTATGGCTAGCACAATATGGTCAAGTCACTGAATGCTCTGCGAAGACCCTGCCTGAGATCCCGGCTGTTGATTTGTGGGATTGGAAACCTGTTTATGAATCCAGAAATTCTGACAATGAACAGGTGGCTAGGCTAATATGGAGGCTGGTTAGATGGTCTGCCAGTCTTCATCCATCCGTGGCTTCTGGTGGTACGCTTCTCAAAACTGCTCCAATTTGTGAAGCACGGCTTCACCTGGTGCGAGTTAGGACAGGTTTACCATTTTCCTTTTAACCGAGTCTTATTCCTCTTAACAAATTGCCTGAATGGATTTTTGATTTAAGTGTCAGATCTTACCTGCTCTTGGCACACCAGTGATGACTGATTTGCTTGAATGGATTTTTGATTCTAAGTGTCAGATTTTACCTGCTCTTGCCACACCAGTGATGGAAACCTTATGTGCTTTGCTATGAACTTTAATTACTATATCATCTGTTCCAGGTCAAGTCTATAAACCGCAAAATCCATCTGTTCCAGTTCAAGTCATAGATTGGGGATTCCCTGATATTTCAACTACATGGCAAAACTAAGAAGAAGGTGGAACTGAAAACCGACTGCAAACGCATGGTGAAGCCAAGAGATGAAGTCAACATGATTGAAGATGTACTCTGTCCTCCAAATCCACCTTCATTGCTGGATTCTTGTATTCTTTGTTTCACAATGCCAAATATTTAGTAGGAGACATTTTCTCCAAAGCTGTATTTTTGTTTTGATAAATTTTGTGTAAGAGGCAGGCTTCCAGTGAGGAACTTAAATATGCTAAGAGTATTTTGATTGCATAGTTTAGTGTTATTAGAACCACAGTAAAAAGCAACCATTTTGTTTTTATTTATGCTCGTGTTTTTTATCAACAGAGAAGCTCTTCATACAGAGATAGAGCCGCAGAGAGAAGAAATTGGCATGGTGGATACGCCAGACGAAAAGGAAATAATCTGAGGTACCAGATTTTCTCTTTATGGCACTTGAGAATGTTAATATATTACTTAAATGTCCACAACGTGGTGGGCAGGTGGTTGGTGTGGGCCCGGGCGAAGGGTGCAACTCCTTTCTCCTCAGTTCGATGCCCCATCTGCTGTTATCAACACTTTGTGGAAAGTCGGAAGGCATCCCAAACTCGGGATAGACAGTGTGGTAGCCCGTAAGGGCCTAACCGTTAACTCGGTGGACCAGTCCACATGGTAGCATCTTGGTGCGTTCCTACCGGAGCCTACCGGATAGCCGATAGAGTTTATCAAAAAAAAAAAAATTACTTAAATTACCTTTGAACAAGAGCTTCTATAAGAATGGGGTCGCATTAGTTACATAAGTCTCATCTAGACTCTAAGATTGTAGAATCATTTGGCTTCCTGATATCGAGCAATAGACAAGTTTGTTTGGATTTTGACCGGACCAAGCAATAAATTAAAGTATATGAAAAGAATATATATATATATATATATGGTTCTCTACGGATTTCGGTACTAATTCATGATCCGTGAGGGTGCATATGGCTCACGAAACTCTGCACGAAGCATTCTGGATCAAGAATTGGTGACCCCGACAAGTAAATTCTTCACTTTTATCTGATGTTGCATCAATACCAAACATGTTCTGATGATTATATTATGAGTTTAGCTTGGATCTTTTACACGGTCTATAAAATTAGCGATGCATATATATATATATATATATATATACACTAAAAATGTTACATTTTCATAAAAGTGTATAGAGACAATTCTTTGAAATGCTGTGACTTTGAATAAATATCATTATTATTACAAATAATTCCACAAGACAATAAATTGCAAGGAGAATTGGTTAATAATATATTGTGTTTGTAGAATAACCTAGAAGGAAAAAAGTAGATGAACAAAAATGCAAAGTTTATCACAACAACTACAGATAAGACAACGGTCAAAGATAACTAACATAGAAATCCATGGTTTTAAGACCAAACCAAGTTTAATAGAGACTCTCTTTTGTTCTGGAAACAATCAATCGGGATTCAAGTTGTAAAGAAAAGAGAGTGGCGTGAATATAAGAATCAACCTAGTAATCCCTCCCTGTTTCATCATGATGCAAACATCTTTTAATGATGACGATGATGATACATTTGAATGGCTCAGTAGAATCACAACCTATTACAATGTGCGTTTTCGGGTAAGAGAAAGAGGATCATAAGATCTTCCATCCCTACCTCAATGTTGGAAACACTCCTTCGCTTATTTGTGGGGACTTCAATGAGATCTTCCATCCCTCAGAGCACTCCCCATCTGGTATGCACACACTTTCGTACTACTCCAATGGCTGATTTCAAAACCTGCATCGATCAACTGGAAATGAGGGATCTAAGATACCATGGCACTAAATTCTCTTGGACAAACAAGCCACCAGATGATACTATTGCCAGAAAACTGGACAGAGCCCTTGTTAATGAATATTGGCTTGATACCTTTCCCAGAAGCCTGGCAAACTTCGTTGCTCCGGATATCTCATCAGATCATACTCCATGTTGCATCACTCTGGATTGGCCAGTCCCACTTGCTGGTACCAAGCCCTTCAAGTTCTATAACTATTTAACTCTCCATCCGGATTTTCTCTCCACTGTGATTGCAGCCTGGACCAGTACAGACAAAGATCATCAGAGCTTATAAGATATAATGTTTAAACAGAAGAGAACTAAAGTCCTTAAATCAGAACAACTTCTCAGAAATACAGAAAAGAGTGAATGAGGCTACCTCTTTATTCCATACAGCGCAAGTGTTATCCCTTCATCAACCTTCCCCAGCTCATTTCTTAGCTGAGAAGGAGTGTTAAAATTTTTTTTTGACTCTGCTAAAAAGGATAGAAGAAGAGTATTTCAAGCAAAGATCTCGTATCAATTGGCTGCTTAGTGGTGATCAAAATACTGCCTACTTTCAGAAAATCACAAAGGCTAGGATTGCATACAACACAATTATAACCTTGATTGGTTGTCTCTTCTGCTTCAGACATAGGCAACCTTGCAGTGGCTCATTTCCTTGGAATTCTTGGTCCTTCGGTTAGCCTACAGCCTCCAAACTTGTTGCCTGCAATCTCAGAACTTACCAGAACTAGGTGCTCCCCCACTGAGGCTCTGTCTCTTTCTAGACCTCCTCCTGTTGAGGAGATTACTGCAACTCTCTTCAAGCTTAACCCTAATAAAAGCTCTGGTCCTGATGGACTTACATCAAGGTTCTACAAGGCGGCCTGGTCCTGCATTGGAGAAGAAGTGTTAAATGGAATCAGTTTGTTCTTCAGGAACTCAGTCATGCCAAAGGCAGTCAATGCAACGGTCAAAGATAACTAACATAGAAATCCGTGGTTTTAAGACCAAACCAAATTCTCTTTTGTTCTGGAAACAATCAATAGGGATTCAAGTTCTAAGGAAAAGAGAATGGCGTGAATGTAAGAATCAACCTAGTAATCCCTGTTTCATCATGATGCAAACATCTTTTAATGATGATGATAATGATAATGGTACACTTGAATGACTCTCTCCATCACTCAGTTTGCTCTGAGATATGCAGAGATTATGGCCAGTAGAATCACAACCATTACAATCTGCGTTTTCGGGGTAGAGAAAGAGCATCATAAGTAATGTAATCTTTTAATAACGAGATGCTTCATTAAAAAGGGGGAAAATGTAACTTACATAGACATTGTTTGGTTGTCCTTTGTCATTAACATATGATTTTCTGAGAGGAAGAGAGACAAACTATTCATCAGAAACCCCTCAACCAGAACAAAAGATTACGATATCGTATTCTGGAAAAACGTGGAAGACTGGTGACCGGTCGAGACATCTTCTGAGTTTAAAACGCATTTTCTGATTGGGCATAATTTCTGAATGTGGATTATCTAACAGAATAAGAAGATTCAAAAGAAAAGACTGTACCTCTTCTGAAGGACTCCTGCAGATTTTCTGAACGGCTTCAAGTCGGTTTAGTGTCCTACTGGCATTTAGATCGTCCCTGTCAACCTATACGTCGATATAAGATACATCTACTTTTTTCATCTTTTAAGAACAAAACAGAGTGAGCAAAAGGTATAACAAAAGAGGAACTACTAATGACATACCTTTGCTTTCAGCATGCAAGAAAAATCATAGAACGCACCATAGACATCAGCCATTGTCTTTGTGCGATCATTTACTTTAGCAGTCAGGCCTAAACAACAATAGAAAGTTGTTCAACAATATTTCAGATGAAAATGCTTGTAACACGTTCTCAAGCTTGTTGATAATGGAAGTTCAAGCATGGGATCTAAGGTAGGCATGGTACCTCGCCTCAGTTTCACGACGCCTCTAAATAGTTGCACATTGTTATAGCAAAATGCAAGTGTTCAAATCGCAATGATCTGCTCAAGGAAATACATCCAAGCAAAGCCATATTAACTTCATGACAATCAATATTAGTGTAGGCAATAATTTTGTGCACATAGACAGAATTCCTGAAACTGGTTTCATATTACGAGAAAACAATACAAACACTTCTCATGACATATAAGAGTAAGGCAAAATTTTAGATAGGAAAAACTGAGGATATGTGATATTCTTTTCTCTAACCTGAGGGATGGCACAGAACCGAAATATGGAAGGATCACGCAACGCAGCCATAAGTTTCAGGCAATCTTCAATATGCATCAATGCACTGGTGACAATTTCATTCAAGCACTGCACTGCTTTGGTTGAGTTCTCCACGTATTCTAAGTCCTACATTGCGACTGATATAATTCACCCAAGAAAGAAGAGCATTGTTAGAAAGTAGCCAATATGGCCTCTACGCTTGTTGTTGGTTATGAAAACAAAAAGGTCAAGAACACCAAACAGAACATAATTGTATCTTGTAGATATTAGATGTGTTACAGAGAATGCTTTCCAAAGAATGCTTAGAAGATAGCAGAGAGAAAACGCTTGTAAATTCAGAAAGAGAATCATCATAGGTCAAAAGTCAAGAACACCAAAGATAACATCTTGTAGACATTAGAGACATAACACAATGTGGCATACAAACTTATAACTTATATAGACGCATTAAAAAGGATAAGGCAACATAGGCTTCAAGCCATGGACTTCCAATTGTTCATATAACCTACTCAAGAGCTCTTCTCCAAGCCTTCACCGCTGCTTCCATCATGTCCTTGCACATCGATGGTCTGTGCTACCTCTAAAGCGTACTCTAGAGATTCCAGTTCCTCTTTCGTCTCCTGTAAAGAGACAACAAAAACAGTTCAACCTTCATTGAACAGGTGAATTCGTTTAACGTAATTCGCAAATGTATTTTAATTTTACCTTAACTTCCTCCCTAAGGTCTGTGGTGTCGATAGGTGTGAGATAGTCACCTGAAGAAGAAGAAGAAGAAAAGAGAAAAAACAACCCCATCCTTAATAACAACAACAACAACAACAAAAGGCACCAAAAGGTGAAAGAAAAAGAAGAAATCAGTCATACCTGATTTGTATCCTACAAAACCAGCTGAGCCGGTAAGGACGACCCTGCACCCTCTCGCACACGAATTCCAGAATCCTACTGCATCCCCAACCGACGGCAACGTAGAGAGGCCTCTTACTCCAGATTGGCCAGTGCTGTAGGAACTTCGACCCACCTCTCGGACCCGCCGTATCATCATCCTCATCATCATCATCATCTTCTTCGCGAAAATTAGGGATTGCTCTCCTCTCTAGATCTGCTTTTTTGGGTTTTTTTTTTGTTTCTTTTTACCCTTTTCCCGATCCTCTTTTATTATGGCCTAAAAGTCTTACGAAGATAGATAAATTGAATTTTGGGCCAGGTCTGTGGACAAAAGGGCCCAACGGGGAACCGACTTGTAGATTGAATATTGACCCAATACTTTGATTGGCGAGAGAAGGGAGCAGAAACCCCTAATTTTAATTTGGCGAGCGTCGAGAAATCGAGAGAAACCCTAATTTGGCGATTGGGAGGAGGAAGATGATGAGGAATCTTGGATCGAAGGTGATAAGGGGAATCTCGGAGATGAAGAAAGCTTCAATATCACCACCTGTATCTGGTCTTGCAGCAACAAGCGTTTTGGGGTTCTTGATTTACCGATTGAAGCGTAATTTCTTCTTCCTCTAATGGATGAATTGTTTGTTGCTGTTTGTTTGTTTAATTATCTTCTTTTTCACACTTGTATCTGGTTTCTTTATTTGCAGGTAATGGAGAGATGCTTTTTCTGAAAATTAAGGCGAACAAACTGACGGATAAATATAACTCCTTAGCTGCACAAGCAAATGCAGTAGACGAAAAGGTAATTAAGAGCAATTTCTTTCTTCTTCTTATTTCGGTTAGTGCTGTGCTATGTGAGCTGATTTCACACATATCTCGCAGTAGCTACTTGTTATTTTCTCTTTGTTGGTTTCAGGTTTGGGATAGGGCTCTTGAGCTCGCCAAGAAATCAACTTCAAGTTGAAGGCAATGGCTCTTCTTGACTACTTGAGGAGAACAAGTTCAAGTCTATCTTGCCTTATCTTTTTTAATGCGTCTATATAAGTTACAAGTTTGTATGCCACATTATGTTATGTTTCTACAAGATACAATTATGTTATCCTTATCCTTTTTAATGCGTCTATATAAGTTATAAGTTTGTATGCCACATTGTGTTATGTCTCTAATGTCTACAAGATGTTATCTTTGGTGTTCTTGACTTTTGACCTATGATGATTCTCTTTCTGAATTTACAAGCGTTTTCTCTCTGCTATCTTCTAAGCATTCTTTGGAAAGCATTCTCTGTAACACATCTAATATCTACAAGATACAATTATGTTCTGTTTGGTGTTCTTGACCTTTTTGTTTTCATAACCAACAACAAGCGTAGAGGCCATATTGGCTACTTTCTAACAATGCTCTTCTTTCTTGGGTGAATTATATCAGTCGCAATGTAGGACTTAGAATACGTGGAGAACTCAACCAAAGCAGTGCAGTGCTTGAATGAAATTGTCACCAGTGCATTGATGCATATTGAAGATTGCCTGAAACTTATGGCTGCGTTGCGTGATCCTTCCATATTTCGGTTCTGTGCCATCCCTCAGGTTAGAGAAAAGAATATCACATATCCTCAGTTTTTCCTATCTAAAATTTTGCCTTACTCTTATATGTCATGAGAAGTGTTTGTATTGTTTTCTCGTAATATGAAACCAGTTTCAGGAATTCTGTCTATGTGCACAAAATTATTGCCTACACTAATATTGATTGTCATGAAGTTAATATGGCTTTGCTTGGATGTATTTCCTTGAGCAGATCATTGCGATTTGAACACTTGCATTTTGCTATAACAATGTGCAACTATTTAGAGGCGTCGTGAAACTGAGGCGAGGTACCATGCCTACCTTAGATCCCATGCTTGAACTTCCATTATCAACAAGCTTGAGAACGTGTTACAAGCATTTTCATCTGAAATATTGTTGAACAACTTTCTATTGTTGTTTAGGCCTGACTGCTAAAGTAAATGATCGCACAAAGACAATGGCTGATGTCTATGGTGCGTTCTATGATTTTTCTTGCATGCTGAAAGCAAAGGTATGTCATTAGTAGTTCCTCTTTTGTTATACCTTTTGCTCACTCTGTTTTGTTCTTAAAAGATGAAAAAAGTAGATGTATCTTATATCGACGTATAGGTTGACAGGGACGATCTAAATGCCAGTAGGACACTAAACCGACTTGAAGCCGTTCAGAAAATCTGCAGGAGTCCTTCAGAAGAGGTACAGTCTTTTCTTTTGAATCTTCTTATTCTGTTAGATAATCCACATTCAGAAATTATGCCCAATCAGAAAATGCGTTTTAAACTCAGAAGATGTCTCGACCGGTCACCAGTCTTCCACGTTTTTCCAGAATACGATATCGTAATCTTTTGTTCTGGTTGAGGGGTTTCTGATGAATAGTTTGTCTCTCTTCCTCTCAGAAAATCATATGTTAATGACAAAGGACAACCAAACAATGTCTATGTAAGTTACATTTTCCCCCTTTTTAATGAAGCATCTCGTTATTAAAAGATTACATTACTTATGATGCTCTTTCTCTACCCCGAAAACGCAGATTGTAATGGTTGTGATTCTACTGGCCATAATCTCTGCATATCTCAGAGCAAACTGAGTGATGGAGAGAGTCATTCAAGTGTACCATTATCATTATCATCATCATTAAAAGATGTTTGCATCATGATGAAACAGGGATTACTAGGTTGATTCTTACATTCACGCCATTCTCTTTTCCTTAGAACTTGAATCCCTATTGATTGTTTCCAGAACAAAAGAGAATTTGGTTTGGTCTTAAAACCACGGATTTCTATGTTAGTTATCTTTGACCGTTGCATTGACTGCCTTTGGCATGACTGAGTTCCTGAAGAACAAACTGATTCCATTTAACACTTCTTCTCCAATGCAGGACCAGGCCGCCTTGTAGAACCTTGATGTAAGTCCATCAGGACCAGAGCTTTTATTAGGGTTAAGCTTGAAGAGAGTTGCAGTAATCTCCTCAACAGGAGGAGGTCTAGAAAGAGACAGAGCCTCAGTGGGGGAGCACCTAGTTCTGGTAAGTTCTGAGATTGCAGGCAACAAGTTTGGAGGCTGTAGGCTAACCGAAGGACCAAGAATTCCAAGGAAATGAGCCACTGCAAGGTTGCCTATGTCTGAAGCAGAAGAGACAACCAATCAAGGTTATAATTGTGTTGTATGCAATCCTAGCCTTTGTGATTTTCTGAAAGTAGGCAGTATTTTGATCACCACTAAGCAGCCAATTGATACGAGATCTTTGCTTGAAATACTCTTCTTCTATCCTTTTTAGCAGAGTCAAAAAAAAATTTTAACACTCCTTCTCAGCTAAGAAATGAGCTGGGGAAGGTTGATGAAGGGATAACACTTGCGCTGTATGGAATAAAGAGGTAGCCTCATTCACTCTTTTCTGTATTTCTGAGAAGTTGTTCTGATTTAAGGACTTTAGTTCTCTTCTGTTTAAACATTATATCTTATAAGCTCTGATGATCTTTGTCTGTACTGGTCCAGGCTGCAATCACAGTGGAGAGAAAATCCGGATGGAGAGTTAAATAGTTATAGAACTTGAAGGGCTTGGTACCAGCAAGTGGGACTGGCCAATCCAGAGTGATGCAACATGGAGTATGATCTGATGAGATATCCGGAGCAACGAAGTTTGCCAGGCTTCTGGGAAAGGTATCAAGCCAATATTCATTAACAAGGGCTCTGTCCAGTTTTCTGGCAATAGTATCATCTGGTGGCTTGTTTGTCCAAGAGAATTTAGTGCCATGGTATCTTAGATCCCTCATTTCCAGTTGATCGATGCAGGTTTTGAAATCAGCCATTGGAGTAGTACGAAAGTGTGTGCATACCAGATGGGGAGTGCTCTGAGGGATGGAAGATCTCATTGAAGTCCCCACAAATAAGCGAAGGAGTGTTTCCAACATTGAGGTAGGGATGGAAGATCTTATGATCCTCTTTCTCTTACCCGAAAACGCACATTGTAATAGGTTGTGATTCTACTGAGCCATTCAAATGTATCATCATCGTCATCATTAAAAGATGTTTGCATCATGATGAAACAGGGAGGGATTACTAGGTTGATTCTTATATTCACGCCACTCTCTTTTCTTTACAACTTGAATCCCGATTGATTGTTTCCAGAACAAAAGAGAGTCTCTATTAAACTTGGTTTGGTCTTAAAACCATGGATTTCTATGTTAGTTATCTTTGACCGTTGTCTTATCTGTAGTTGTTGTGATAAACTTTGCATTTTTGTTCATCTACTTTTTTCCTTCTAGGTTATTCTACAAACACAATATATTATTAACCAATTCTCCTTGCAATTTATTGTCTTGTGGAATTATTTGTAATAATAATGATATTTATTCAAAGTCACAGCATTTCAAAGAATTGTCTCTATACACTTTTATGAAAATGTAACATTTTTAGTATATATATATATATATATATATATATGCATCGCTAATTTTATAGACCGTGTAAAAGATCCAAGCTAAACTCATAATATAATCATCAGAACATGTTTGGTATTGATGCAACATCAGATAAAAGTGAAGAATTTACTTGTCGGGGTCACCAATTCTTGATCCAGAATGCTTCGTGCAGAGTTTCGTGAGCCATATGCACCCTCACGGATCATGAATTAGTACCGAAATCCGTAGAGAACCATATATATATATATATATATTCTTTTCATATACTTTAATTTATTGCTTGGTCCGGTCAAAATCCAAACAAACTTGTCTATTGCTCGATATCAGGAAGCCAAATGATTCTACAATCTTAGAGTCTAGATGAGACTTATGTAACTAATGCGACCCCATTCTTATAGAAGCTCTTGTTCAAAGGTAATTTAAGTAATTTTTTTTTTTTTGATAAACTCTATCGGCTATCCGGTAGGCTCCGGTAGGAACGCACCAAGATGCTACCATGTGGACTGGTCCACCGAGTTAACGGTTAGGCCCTTACGGGCTACCACACTGTCTATCCCGAGTTTGGGATGCCTTCCGACTTTCCACAAAGTGTTGATAACAGCAGATGGGGCATCGAACTGAGGAGAAAGGAGTTGCACCCTTCGCCCGGGCCCACACCAACCACCTGCCCACCACGTTGTGGACATTTAAGTAATATATTAACATTCTCAAGTGCCATAAAGAGAAAATCTGGTACCTCAGATTATTTCCTTTTCGTCTGGCGTATCCACCATGCCAATTTCTTCTCTCTGCGGCTCTATCTCTGTATGAAGAGCTTCTCTGTTGATAAAAAACACGAGCATAAATAAAAACAAAATGGTTGCTTTTTACTGTGGTTCTAATAACACTAAACTATGCAATCAAAATACTCTTAGCATATTTAAGTTCCTCACTGGAAGCCTGCCTCTTACACAAAATTTATCAAAACAAAAATACAGCTTTGGAGAAAATGTCTCCTACTAAATATTTGGCATTGTGAAACAAAGAATACAAGAATCCAGCAATGAAGGTGGATTTGGAGGACAGAGTACATCTTCAATCATGTTGACTTCATCTCTTGGCTTCACCATGCGTTTGCAGTCGGTTTTCAGTTCCACCTTCTTCTTAGTTTTGCCATGTAGTTGAAATATCAGGGAATCCCCAATCTATGACTTGAACTGGAACAGATGGATTTTGCGGTTTATAGACTTGACCTGGAACAGATGATATAGTAATTAAAGTTCATAGCAAAGCACATAAGGTTTCCATCACTGGTGTGGCAAGAGCAGGTAAAATCTGACACTTAGAATCAAAAATCCATTCAAGCAAATCAGTCATCACTGGTGTGCCAAGAGCAGGTAAGATCTGACACTTAAATCAAAAATCCATTCAGGCAATTTGTTAAGAGGAATAAGACTCGGTTAAAAGGAAAATGGTAAACCTGTCCTAACTCGCACCAGGTGAAGCCGTGCTTCACAAATTGGAGCAGTTTTGAGAAGCGTACCACCAGAAGCCACGGATGGATGAAGACTGGCAGACCATCTAACCAGCCTCCATATTAGCCTAGCCACCTGTTCATTGTCAGAATTTCTGGATTCATAAACAGGTTTCCAATCCCACAAATCAACAGCCGGGATCTCAGGCAGGGTCTTCGCAGAGCATTCAGTGACTTGACCATATTGTGCTAGCCATAATTCTTCCTCCCTTGAAGGAGCAACTACAAATGAACCTATGAGCATTTCACCAAAGGAAACACATCACCCAAGTAACAAGATTCCCTGACAACACTACGGGCTAGTTAATCGTTTTCACGTGCCAAAACCAGCTTACGAGAGAACAATTTTGTACAGCATGAGAAAAGAAGGAGTTATGTAGCTTCATATATCAATAACAATAACCAAGAAAACCGGAATCTGCAGAGTGAAAGCAAATAACAAGAAAATGCAGAAATAAAAGCCTTCATCAAAGTTGTTTCCTGTGGATCATAATCCTCTTCAGGAATCCATTCTCCCTCTTCAAGTTCCTCAGCATCATTGTCTCCTGAAGAACAAACACAATTTGTAGCTTATCTCCTTAAATTCCGAACTTGAAGAGCAAATTCATTCCAGAGTTTGCAATATAAAAAAAAGGCTACCAGGCAAAGACCAATAGCTGACTACATCGGGTAATCCTGATGATCCACCCGAGAAGCTGTATAATTGGACCTTTGATTAGAACCAGCCAGATAAAGTTCAATAAGTGGTGCATCTTCCACCCTGATCCAAAGGGAAACGAAAAGTTTCATAAACCATATGGTGAAGAAACATATATTAGTTTCCGTGAAAATGAAAGATATAAACCTACCATGCCATGAGGAAGGTCGTCGAGAACGTTCTGGTTCCTGGTCATTTGAGCACCCTGTTGGCTCTTTCGAGCAAATAACGTATCCAATCATAGATGCTATTCTCTATTTCACGAGAACTCTACATGTAAATTCACCTGAAGGAGTTTCAGTTAATGAAACTTGATACTCATTTTCTACATCCATTCTCAGTCAGACCAAACGCATCTTTTCTGCCTGAGCCATCTTGAGTTAGAAGATCACAAGTGACAGTTTCTCCACGAGGGTTCACACTAGGCTCTTCATATTCCAAGGGAACAACATGTTCACCATTTTCATACTTGTAGTAGTGACCATCCTTACTACAATAATACCAACCAGCAGCATTTGGGTCATGATAAAACGCAATTTCACAAAATCGAAAAACAACAAACTTAGCATCCAAAAACAAAGCACCAAACCTTTCCCGTTTCGACATGTGCCAAAGAGTGTTATGGAATTAAACATGAATCTCAATAACATGTCTACTAAATTCATCACTCCGTACAGTTAAAAGCTAAAATAACAGATATCTCTAATGAACAATTCCTGCTTAAGCTCCGATTTTCGATAAGAACCAAAATTAAAGGAAATTAAGAAAGAGAATTAACCGGTGATGAACGTATCGTCTTCCTTGGCTTCTTTTATCGTTGGGCATGAGTATTATTAATTTTGTCAACGAATCAACCAAATTTTGCTCTAACCTTCTCTTGTGTGTGGGTCGTTTTTAGGTTGATGGCTAGATGGATTGTTGTTAAGTTTGTGTATCGTGGAGATAGTATTGTGTAGTTTCCTTGTGGATTTCATCTCTTTCGGTAACTTATGGGTCTGTGATATATGTTGTGGTGCTTCGGTTTCAAGCTATTTGACTTGTGATGTGAGGCTCTCGTGTGGATACGATTGGTTTGGTTTGTCGCTATGTCATATTCTCACCTGCTTTAATTCCGACTCTTTGAGGAGGTCTTTATTCTCGCTCCGAATCGATCGCTTGTCTTTCTTGTTTGAGTTTGGCAAGTTTCGGTGTGTTTGGGTTACGCTCCTTGTCTCTACAAGTTTAGGTCTGATCGAGACCTTAATATTTCTACTGATTTCAGAAGAGGTGGGTACTAGTCAAGTCGTTGTTACTTTGACTTCATCGTATTCGGGGAAACTTTGTGGATCTTGATCTGTTTTGGTCATGACTCATGATGATCTTTTCTTGCCGGAGTCTGAATTCTTGGTCTCTAAAAGATGTGAAGTAGACTTATTCGCTATAGGAGGTTCCACGTTCGTTGCCTCGGCTTCTCTTGGTCTTTTTGGTAAGCTGTTGGCGTTAGTCTCTCGAAGTAAAAGTGTTCTTAGTTGTGAACTAAAGCTGATTTTGTTTAGAGGTTCACGTATGGTTCTCTACCTTGTATTTTACCGTGTATCCTATTCTGAATTTCGATGTATTTTAAATAAAATTTTCACATGACAAACAAACAAACAAAAAAAATCAAAAAGCTTTGTAGTTGCTTTTGTTCTCTCTCGGGACTGCTTTCCATTCCTTTAAATCTTTCGATATGTTTTTATGCTTTATCTTCGTCTCCCTTTCGCAGGGCTTAGACTCCGCGGATTTGGTAGTCCGTCGGCTTAGTATTCCACAAACGAATTCCAAAAACGTATTTCACCCTTGTATTATGCCAGTGTTTGTAATAAAATCTAGATGACAAAAAAAAAATCAAAAAGCTTTGAAAGCGTACCGGATAATAATAAATTTGTCAACCGAGGAAACAAACCTGAACCGGAGGGTTTCTGTTTAGGCCCAGAACAGGCTTAAGTAGGCATGTCAAACGGGCTAGTCCGACCCGGCCCGGCCCAAAACCCGTAAAGCCCGTATATATAAGCTCGGTCCGGCCCTGCCCAAAAAATATTCGGACCTATTTCTCAAAGCCCGACCTTTTTCATATTTATATTTAGAATTAAAATAATTAAAAACAAATATTATTTACCAAAATAAATCCAGATTTAACCAATTACCAATATATTTTTATCGAAATCCAATTTAACTAAAAGCAAAAGCTATGTTGCATGGAAACGTGGATGAAGGTGCGTTTCCGTTTTGGAAACGTTTCGGAAACGGAAACGCGATGGAAACGCGTTTCCTAAATATTCTGATTTGAAAACGTTTTGGAAATATGTTTCCAAAGTTGGAAACGCGGCCGGAAACGTGTTTCCGAAATTGAAAACGCGAATTTTGGTTTTTGAAGCAAATTTAATAAATATTTTTAAAATATAGGGATTTGTTTGTTATTTTTAATAAGTTTTAAAACCTAATTATTAAACACTAATACATTATTTTTCTCTAATCGTCACCGTAACCTAAAAACGTAGAAGAATCGAATAGATAAACAAGGTATTTTTTCTAATTACAGTAGATTTGTTATTGATTATTGAAATTGTGAAGTCGTATATAAAAACAAAGTGTTTTTTGTTCGAGTCGGATTAGATTTGTGTTGTTTCAAATATTTTAAAACTATTGATAATTTTTGTTTCATGATATATATATATATATATACACGTTTTCAAAACGTTTCCGTTTCCTCTTTTTTAAAGAAAAATCGTTTCCGCGTTTCCTAACGTTTCGCTTCCATGTTTCCGTTTCTGTTTCCATGCAGCTTAGAGCAAAAGTATGACCAAATGAGTACAAATGTCAAATGAATTCAAATTCCTATAAATAAATAGTACTATCAAATAAAACATAAACAAAATATCAAAAATCCAAGTAGTAAAATAAGAGTTTTTGACCAACGATATATATATATATATATATATATATATATATATATATATATATATATAAATTATTTTAATCAATTTGTCTTTAAAAACTATCTTTAAACAAAATTTATTATTAAATTTATAAATTATATATTTACTTTCAGCATAAAAAAATAAATAAACAAACAAATATTTATTTTCAGGTTTTCCGGGCCGGCTCAAACCCAACCGGGCTAAAGCGCAGAAATTCAATGGCCCGAATAGGCTTAGTCCAAAAAGCCCGATTTGTTTTGGGCTTATATATTTAGTCCTGAATCAAGTATTTTTAAGGGCCCGGACCGGAATTTGACCCTAATTGACATACCTAGACCTATGGTATATGAATTTTAAATACTGAGCCCATTATTAAAGATATAAAATTAGGCCTAAGTCGATGGTATATGAATTTTAAATACTGAGCCCATTATTAAAGATATAAAATTAGGTTTTTAACGTTCCTTGATCAAGAAGTAAAACCAAACCACAACAAGTGTCTACAAATGTACAAATCATCTAGTTTAAGAAAACAAAAACTCAAACAGTAGACAACCCTCCCTACTGTTGCTCGAACAGGTTCCTCGACGCCATCGTCTCGTGGTAATCAGCCGGTACCTTCCCTCCAACTGTTTAAAAAAACCAAAAAATAAAAAATAAAAATTAGTCTTCTTCATTGGTTAGTCTTTCTCTTCACTATATAATTAATCAGTCAAATTACATTCAAATATATAATTAATCTAACCTTTGATCAACGTAGAGTAAAAAGCCGAAGTCTTCATGTTAGCCTTCCTCTTCGCATCTTCCCCCACCAGACCTGATTAAAAAATAATAAACAAGTATTTACATATACATTTAGATATTGAAAACAACAAAAACCAATACAAAAATATTGAAAGCAGTACGTACGTATTTTCGCTCTAACGTCATCACGTCTGGCCTTCTCTAACCAAGGAACCACCTCAACAGCTACCAAGGAGTAGCCCAACGCAGCCACGAAACACGAAGCACCTAGCTCAGAAACGACACGGGCAGCACTCGTACTGCTGTAACTCTTCCTCCTTGCAAGAGTAGTCCTTGTTGCCCACGCAAAAAACCTAGCTCTCGTGTGATGCGTTGTTGTCGCCAAACGCAGCACAGAGTCTCCAACAAGAGGACATCTTTTGCTGCATCTTCCGATGCAGCAAAAGAGGTGCTCCCCAATGATGCCTGTAAAAAGCACAAAAACAACTTAAGAAAAAAAATTCACCACAAAATCCCTGTAAAATTCAACACAAAATTCAACACGAAGATGACTTCCATTAGACCAAACAACTTAAGAAAAAAAATTCAACTAAATCTAAATTAAACAAACCTCCAACTAATTTACGTGTTCCCTCCAATGGAGAGTCTGGAAAGCACGATGATCTTCTTGCATGGAGGAGTTCAGTCTCCAAATCCGCCAAACGAAGCTCGTACGCCTCGAGTCGTCTCTCCAAGGTCTTTATTGAAACATCAACCACATAAACAATCAAATTATCATCTTTCTAAAATGTATTAAACATAGACAGTGATTTCCATGTATAATCTATATAGAAACTTCATTTTATTCTCTGGTTTTATTGCCAATGTGCGCTTTTTAAAAGCATAGTTTTCCTGTACCAAATTGAAAAAGTAAGTGAAAAAGACTTGTAAACCTTGATAAGTGAATTAGCGGCACAACTCTGTTTTAACAAAGAGCCAAATCCATAATACTTACACACCAAATCCAAACATTCAAATCAAATCCATAATACTTAGAATAAGAAACGTTTCTGATGATCAAAGGAGGCAGCGAGTTTTTTGTTTTCGAAACTAGGTTTAATTAATCTTAAATTTCGTAATATCATTAAAACATTCTAATTTTTTTTTAACAAAACACAAAAACAAGTCTGGTCATCATTAAAACATTAAAACAGTGTTTTGACTAAGTGAGAAAGTAGAAGAAGACTTGTTAACCTTGATAACCGAATTAGGAGGCTGGTCATCATTGACAGAAACAAGTCTTGTATTCTTCCCATCATGTTCTTCCTCGCAGGCATCATCAAGCACAGGCTTGACCTGCACACACCATGGATTAGCATCATAAGAGAGAGAGAGAGAGAGAGAGAGAGAGAGAGAGAGAGAGAGAGAGAGACATGTAATGGAAGTAGCATACATTACCTTTAATGTCAAAGTAGAATCCCCATCAGCCTGAGCTTCTTCTCCAGTTTTTAAGCAGCATTTTCCTTTGAGGAAAAAAGGTGGCTCTGGTGGCTGCAAAAAGGTTCAAATAACAGCCTGATTACTCGAGTGAGATGAGATGAAATTATTCGAGAAAAAACAGATTACGGGACATACCGTCGGATTGTAAATCAGCCTCAGGACAATTGTGTGCTGAAAACCAGAAAGATTAGCCAAAATTCAGAAGCAAAAGGAATAACTCTTCTCGCATTATTCGAGATTAGCCAATTCAGGACAATTGTGTTAAAATTTAGTAACCTCTTCTCGCATCGTATCAACGGTTGCCATCACGTTGTAGAGTACGGGAACGGCTTTGAAAGAAGAGAAGCTGATGATGAAAAACAAACAATGAAGTTAATGGAAAAAAATGAAGTTAAAACTTAAGACAAAAAAGTCTGAAGCTCACCTTAATTTGCTTGGTGTTATGGCACCAAAAGTAGGGTTTGCTTCTCCTACATCTGTAAGGTTGACGATCATCAAGACATCTTTGCTGTCAGAAGCCGGATAGCTAAAAGAAACTGCAGCAACAGGACCATGTAAGCCGAATACTCATGACAGAACTAGAATACACTTTTATCAAGCTTAGCAAGCATCTCCTTAGAACTTACATGAGTATTCCTCAACCACAGGACCATCTATAGTCTTGCATATTCCAAGCGTGAGAGCCTTGAGGGATTTACAATGCAAGCCATCGGACAGACCTAGATTCCATGATGAAGAACAAATAATCAACAAGGATACAATTGAGAGGAAACGTAGCATGCCAAAATCCTTAGGACAGGAAAGGAACCTTTCTCCATCCAGTCAATCAAACGGCATGATTCAGCATCCACAGGTATTAGCTTCTTAATCGCCATATCTGCGATTTTGTTTCAAACCCATTAGAACCAAAAAAGGAAAGAGGCGATTAGGTCCAGAGACTTTCAGATTAGCGTATTGCCTAAAGCAGGAACCAATTTATCGTTGAAATACTTCTCAGGAAAGAGTCCCCTGATGTTGAAGATAGCGATTCCGAGTCTGTTTCAGCAAAAGGAAGACCAAAACGCGAAGACGTTAGTGTCAAAAAGCTACAAATCCAACTAAAAGACAAAACAGTTCACGATTCCTCACTGAAAACGAACGAGAAATTTCACAATCCGCGAGAATCAAAAGGGGAAATACACCATCATCTCTAGATGCTAAACGTAACCTAAATCCAGTTCACGATTTTGGGAAAATCACCAAGACGAAATGAGAAATTTCACCAAACAAAGCTTGATAATCCCCTTACCAGAAGCTAAGAGATGTTCGCTTTTTCTTTTTCTCAGATCTAACCGAATAAATATTGCAAAACAACAAGAGCTGAAGGAAGAAAAAGTAAACATGGAGAAGAAGAAGAAACCTCTGGGGTTTAGAGTTTATAGTACACTGGGTAAAAGCTTGTGATTTGCTAATGAGATCAGGGGTATTTTGGTCCAACAACTTCTACTGTCTAGTGACACCGAAACAAAACGCTACCCCAATTTAGTTAAATGGATCCTACATCAGGGGTAAAGCTTGTGATTTAGCAATGAGATCAGGGGTATTTTGGTCCAACCAGTTCTAATGTCAAAAAAGTCATACCAAACGCTACACTAGACGTGCACACGGAGCGGATATCCAGAAAATATTTCCAGTATCCGTGATCCGCTCCGTAAATAATGGATAGTTTTACCCTACTAGGTATGTTAGATGTTTCCCGTAGATATATGTTTCTACCAGAGATCCAAAAAAACCCGAATGTTTTGTTACTTAATACTTAGATTATATATGTTTTGTTTAGTTATAGTTATATGGCTCTTAATGTTATGATCTTATGAGTTTCAAATGCATTTTATGGTTATTGGTTCGGATATTTGTTGTTTTTACATGTTAGTTTTTGTAGTTTGGGTAAAAGAACATAAACTTGAACCTGTACCTGAATTTTACAGGTACAATTAGTTGTGACCCGACCCGAACCGTAAAATCCGGTCATATACCCGATCCAAAACTTTACAGGTTCCTATATGGGTCTAAAATTTCTAGACCCGACAGAACCTGTAACCGACATAATCCAACCCGAACCCAACCCGAATACTCGTTTGCCCAGACCTAGACGGAACAATGCAACATTGATACAAAAACCCAAATTTAAACTCACTAGGCACAATCACTACATATTACATGTAGTACGTATACAAAGATCTTCAGCTTTCCGACATCACCAATCCGCCGCATTTTTGAGCTTTATATGCATCAGAGCAACTGGAAATTGTAGACGGGGTTTTGCTATCATCGGACTCATCAAGCCACAATCCACCATGCAAGAACATAAATTTTTTTCGGATCACCATCAAAACACTTGAGAGGTAACCTTATAATGGATAGGCATCCTCGTAGTAGGCTGGACCAACACGGGCCAGATGAACACGGTGGCAGCTCAAGGACAAGTTCCGGCCGACGTAAGATTTTGGACAAGGGTCATTGGTACTTTAGATTTTGGTGTTTCGAAACGTTTTTGAGTACCAAATAGATAGGCATTGAGAAGGAACCAAAAGACCATAATTGGTTTCTCTTTGTTTGGTTTCAGATTTTTGAAAGACTCGTTAATATGCGAAGAGAACAAGTTGAAATATCCGCATCATTAGCTAACTGCTTCATTAGATTGGATCTAATTTTGTATTTTGCAAATAACAATACCTAAAGATAACATTATAAACGCAATCTTTATTAGTTGTCTATCCTTAAATAATATTATTCATTTTTTTTGGTGAAAAAATAATATATATTCATTGACTATCTGCTTAGATTGGGTCATCTCCAAACATTTTTAATTTTAATCAACTTTTTTTTGTTTGTTCTTACAAAAAATGTTCATATCCGGTAATGTAGCACGAAGAACATGTTAAATGTACTTGTCTTTTGATAGTATATTATAATCGAGATGAAAAGAAGCTGTTTGGGCCTACAATTATGCCACGTCAGCACGTTAATGAGAAGGAACTTAAAGCTGCCACGTCAACGTCGTAAAATATTCGCCCTCCTCCTCAACGTAAAAATTTTCATTTAAACCGCTTCTTATTCGCGTAAACAATTTCCACTCACCCAATCAAAGGAGTCCACGTGTCTTTGGACCCACTATCGACAAAGGAGCGCCACTATCTTCTCTATATGGGAACGGCGTCGCATGCAAGCTAATATGTGTGTATAAAATACTTTTTTGTTCAATAAAATATAGATAGAAAAGTTTGTAAAATGTTGAAGTTTTTAAATTATTCTATTCTACTGCGAATCTCACTAAAAAACAAACTATACAATTCCACCTCTTTTCTCTTTATAAATCCAAAGATATGGCAGCTCTTCCACCTAATGTAGAATCTCCCATCAACAGAGCAACGTGCGGTGTAGAGGTTATAAATGATATATAACAGTCCATATAGGAAGAGTCGTATTGAGTTAAAACATTGTGAAATCACCAAAAATCATGGGAATCGGGTAGTAAACATCCACTTTTTTAATGAGAAAAATTAAATAAAAATCTTATATGAAATTACTTAAAATTTTCAACATAATACGTATGTTCACACATTTAGCATTTTATTTCAAGTCTTACATCATTTTTTGTTCCAACCAATCAAAGAAGTACACGTGTTTTGGACCCACTATCGACAATGAAGCGCCATTATCATCTCTATATGGGAACGGCGTCGCATGCAGGCTAATATGTGTGTATTAATGCCAATACGTAATTATATAAAAATACTTTTTTGTTAAATACAGTTTAAGTTAATGAAGAAACAAATACTGCCACTACAAGTTACTCGTGTGCCTCTGTTCATTTTAGGAGGCTGTATGAGATGTTAACAAATTCGTGTGGACTTGGAGTTGGACATGTATGATCAAGATCGCTGAGCTTCGCTATAGAATTTAACTCAAAAGTTTAGAAAGAAATTATACGGTCTAAATAGAAAACGACATTTTATATGTTGGTGAAAAAAAAAAACAGGTTCTACTCAAAGTAGTCCATGTTCTATGTTTAGTTAGAGATCTTTCGATTTCCTCACATTAATCTAAACATATGATTTTCTAGAGATTTAGATCGCTTCTTTTTTATAAACTATCATAAACTTTAATAGGTTACATCGTATTGTTGGCGACGGAACCATGATGATTCACACTGGCGATTTTTTCTGACTAGGCGACGACACTGTTCTCCCATCTCAGACTCATTATGACTTAACATTTTTAATTAAAGAGATTTGGCATGTGTGGTTTTTTTTCTTTTTCTTTCCCTTCTCTCTTTTCTTTCGCTCGATTCGATTTCAAATCCAATTTCTAAAAATTGTTATCCATTTAAGATCCTTTCAATAAATCTCAACATTTAATTGAAAACATTTTTTATATGTACATAAATCTAAACGACTAACTGCTATCATGATAATGTTAATTACAAAACATAACTCTATACGATAAGATAAAGAAAGATTACACAAGTCCAAAGTTAAACAAGTTAATGCGATTAGTCCAAATTTGGTAGACCAAATTATTTTTCTTCTTCTTTGGGTTACCTAAACGAGATCGAGAGTTCAAGAACGTAACGTGAAAGTCATGGAAGTGGAACAAAACATGAGAGTTAGTTAGTGTAAACATGAGGCCCCTTCTTTGTTTTTTGGTCTCGCAGGTTGTGATCTCTGAACTGGTTGAGTGAAATTGTTGGACAATGCTTATCCTATGCGCAACCGTTTTGTTCTCGTTCGTCTTCTCTACAATTCTTCTTTGGATTGTTGACGCTTTTGGATTTAAGAGGAGAAGTATATATATGCCTTTAGTATCCTTACTTGTTGTCTTTCCTTTGTTGTTTGTCTTATGTATTATTTTTCCAGTATCAATTCCCCGTGCACAAGTATTTCAATAGAAGAACTTTTTTCAAAAAAAAAACATGACTTGTATTTATTCAATTTGCTTTCAAAACCAAAAGCCATGTTTCTGGCCGTGTTTCTAATTTTGAAAACGCGTTTCCAAAATGTTTCTAAATTGAATATTTAAGAAACGCGTATTCTCGCGTTTCTATCACGTTTCCGTTTCCGAAATGGAAAACGGATCTTGGATGGAGTTTCCATGCAACCTACTTGTCATGACAATTTTTAATTTTGTTTGGTTGTGGACCATTATTGGGTGGGTTTTTCTACTACGAGAATTTTTTTTTTTTTGACTGAACAAATCCATTTCAGGAACCCAAAATTCCGTCCCAAATTTTGACTACCAATTTTATCATTTTCGCAGTGGTGACAATATTGAAAAGTAACAGTGCATGCATAGTTTGTTGAGTGTTGACCAAAGTGTAGCAATAGTAACCGGTCTATATTTGTTGAATTCTGGTAAAAAAAAAAATATATATATATATATATATTTTCTGGATTTTACAATTCGATTTTCTTCACGTTTGTTGGATAAACCTATCTCAAGTTACATGGAGAGATGTTTGGTTGTGATCATCTAGGACTGAAGCCTGAATTATGTTTTGATTCTAAGCTATATTAGAAGAAGCCAAACTGTTGAAAAGGAATTTTTATGCTTTTCGATATCAAGTTATCTACAATGCTCGGTCGTTCAATGCTTGCAGGGACTGTGGAATTTTTCCGTCTGCGAAAGAAATTGAGCATTATGTCAAGGGAGTACAACTCCAAGCTTAAGCAAGTCAATGCCATTGCTCCAAAGGTAAAGATTAATTTCTTCTTCTTCTTTGTACTCCCTTTTGCATTTTGACAATTACTGATTTCTCTTTGTTGGTGCTTTCAGGTTTGTGACGAAATCGGCCGCTAGTGCTTACGATCGTGGATCTTATTTCGATTTCCAAAACCTCTCTCTCTGTCAATAAGATAACCTTTAGCTAGATCCTTATGAAAAATCCATCCTTGTGTTTTTAGTCCAGCTTGTGTGTGGGTTTTCATGTCTCTGTCACCATAATTAATTAAGTCTACTACTATATATTACAAATCGTGTCAAGTCTCACATTGTGTTCATCATCTCATACTGTTTTCTAATTAATCTACAAAATCATCTTCTCGTTTGCTTTCCCAAAACCTCTCTATTTTCTTCATCATCATGCAACATTTGTGTACCTTGCCTGCCAGAGTTCAAGCATTGGATAATCGGTTCCTGGGATGGAAATTCTCCTTAACTATCTGTCCCACCGAACATACATCGCAACCTGAGTTCTGAATCCCCAACGTTCCCACCACCACTTTTTCTTGTCATCTCGGTCACCATCATCAACTGGTCACCCATGTGACTGCTTGCCACACCAGATACATGCCCGTTGTTGGAACTAGACTCCGATTCGCTGTTCTTGAATCTCGGTGAGTTTTCAGAACAAAGGTTGGGACCATTCTCCTCCAATGCATCTGTGAATCCCTCCTTGTACATCTCCTCCACCATTGGTTTTTTATATGGCTGGTACTCAACAGAGATCTGCAACGTTTTGTGCATTCTCGCGGCTCGATGCTTGGAAATATCTCCAGTTTTCCCTCTTTACTTTTCCAAGGCAACTGATTCGCCTTGCAGGCATTCATGACTTGTCCAAGTTGGAAATCCGCGAGGACAAACTTGAACATTTTCCGAGACTCCCTCTCTTCGCCAAGCTCAGTGATCGCCCTGGCAGCCTCAAGGATAACCATTTCTGCCTTATCAGTCAACTATCCAGAAGTTAGTAGACTGGACATTCACCAGACCGACCATGGTTTGGTTGGACATATCACGCATAACCTGAACAACAGAAACTAGAGCTACATCACACAAATTTCACCCACACATATCATTGATCAAATATTTTTTCCATGTTTGAATTCAAGATTTAGTTGTTAGCATCGAGAACAGAGCTATACACATGCTCTTACCAAACTTCCTTTTCCTGAAAGCAGACTGATGTTTTCCGGCGAAATCGAGAGTCTTGC
This sequence comes from Arabis hirsuta, assembly GCA_964056655.1. Classification (NCBI taxonomy): domain Eukaryota; kingdom Viridiplantae; phylum Streptophyta; class Magnoliopsida; order Brassicales; family Brassicaceae; genus Arabis; species Arabis hirsuta. The sequence continues at coordinate 34,775,749 of OZ053303.1, forward strand.
ATCACTCTCCACGGTCGTGTCTCCGTAAGGTAGATCCAAACCAGTGGTACCTAGAAAGCCGTGAGTCTCGCCATCTGAAGAATCGGAGAAGAAACCTTTGGCGCTTTAAGACAGACATGTCTGTACAATTGAGTAAAAAGTCAACTTCTGTAGCTCCATTCATCTTCTTCTTCGGGTTCAAGAAAACAAGTGTGTGAGAGAGAGAGGAAACAGAGTAAAGGTGAGGTTAGAAGAGGAAGGGATATTACCAAAAACAAACCTCTGTTTTTGTACTTGGTCCAAATTCATCGCATCAAATAAATAAAGTATGGTTTGTAGATATTGAGATTTAGGATTTGCCAAAAAAAAAAAGTCAGGAATAATTAAAAATAATGATAGAAAAGCTTACAAATTAATTAGTCTATAATTATTTTATTACATAGTCTACTTGTTTTGGGTTTTCTAAATCTTAAACTAATTTAGATCAAAGAAGGTGTATGGTTTGGCAGCTATTACATCGAAAGATGATACTACAACTATCTGCATCTGATGGTAATGACTGCTTGTATCTTCTATCCACCTATAGGCAAAACAATCAAACACCATTTATGTTATCAAGAGAGCAATCTTTTTTTTTTTTGCTAAGAAAGAGAGCAATCATTATCAACACAGAGGAGATGGCTTCAGACAGATTTTCCCTGCAATGCTTGTCTCTCTGCTTGAGGGATATCAACAGAAGCAAGATTAGTGCTCTGTTCTTGAAGATTCTTCGCTTTCTCTTCATCAATCTTGAAGATGCTTCTGAGCTTTCTTAACATTAACAGCTTCATCTAGAAGCTGTTGAGCAGCCTTGAGATACTTTGAGCTGTTCTGCTCACCTGTTGATGACTAGAATCGATAATTGGTGATAGTCTTCGGACGGAAGAATAAAGAAAAGGCCGCAGGAATAAAGAGAGGCCACATGCTCTCTCTGGTGTCCTCGCTACATGATCCAGAGCAAGTCTGGAACGCTTAAGCCACTTCTCGATCCCTCGGAGGCCCAATCCCTTGGTAGAGTATTGTCAATAGCGCTTGAGTCAGTGACTGTAACATCGGTGTTGTCACGGTGATCTCACTTGCATCCAAACTACTCCTCTGCCAATCTGGTTGGATCCAATTTTTCTCCTTGAACACCACGACAAAGTGAGGGTCCAGCCCCTTGTCCTGCAACAAAGGAGCAAGATCAACAAAAGAGCAAGATCCTTTATTGTAAAGGCCCTTTATTCGTTTGATAATGAATATTTTCTTGGAGGGGGATGCGTAAGACACAAGTTATCTATGGTATATATTACTGGAACGGAACAGAGCCGAGGATATGCATTTCAGGTCGTGAATTTGGCAAACAAGCCTTGTCGAGCAATTTAGGTTTCTTTGTAAAAGCAAAGATAAGACCAGAGTTCCTTAAACCTGTCTCCATGAAAAGAATTATATTTGTTGAAACTGGGTTGGCCATAGAAGAATCTTAAACCCTGATTTCTCCATCGATAGGGTCAGCGTCTTTTATTTTCTATTTCCATTCGATTTGAGAAATTGATCCATAGAAAAGTCGAGTGTTGTTGTAATTCTTCATTATATTGAGCATATCATAACGAAAGTGATGGTGGATTGTACAATGAGGATGTTAACCAGAGGAGTGGTGATACAAGAGAGAAATTGGCGATGAAAAGGGAAATGAACAGAGAGTTTTGGAAATTAACCGCTCATATTAGAGCGATCGCCTTCGAACTTTATTCCGTTCTCTGTTCAGACAAGATTCTTAAGGTTTGAAAAAAATGATTGTCTTTCTTGTATCCCAAGGTACCTTCCTACGCCTTTGAACTTTCAGATATGGAAGCTGGATAAGGAACTGAAGATTATGGAGATTCTGGGAATCATGTTGAAATCTTGCGAGTCTCAAGGGAACAAACGAAAGCTAAGCATTGACGAGAGATCGTAGATGAATATGCAGGACTTTCTTCTTTGGTGGGCACGAATCTGTTGACATGGAAAACAATGTTGCTTAGCTTGCACCAAGATTGGCATGAGAAACTCAGAGATGAGTTTTTCAAAGAATGCGGTAAAGACAATATTAAGATTAAACTTGATTTTGGTTTAGCTTAATGAAGGGTGTAGAAGTCTCTAGAAACATCATATAATCTCATCACCTCCTTTGAGATTCTAGAAGATTAGCACCTCCTTAAATTATCTAGAAGGGTAGCACTTCTTTAAGTGTTTCTAGAGAGTTGTAAGATAGTGTAGAATAATCTAGACATTTTGTTAGGAGGTTAGTGTAAGGAGGTGAGTGTATAATACTCTAGAGGATTAGGAAAATATCTATGAAGTAAGGAGGTTAGAATAATCTAGAGCTTGTGTAAAAGATTTTTGGGAGGCTATAAATACCTCTCCATCCCTCTCATTTGTAATATACAAAAACAAGAAAGTTGAACAAGTAATAAATATAAAGTTTTCCCATATTTCTTCATCATACTTAGAGGGTCTTTTGTTTTTTTCAAGTATCTCGGGGTTGTACGGTCTTGGGCTAGTGCTAAGCACTATCATAAATTTTTCTCTACATGGTATCAGAGCCATTGTGCTCATCAAGATCGGGGTTTTAAGAGAACTTGGGTTTACTCTAAGTATGGAATCAACAGGTCGTGTTGTTGGATTGGGAATGGAGATCTTAAACCAATCTAACTATCGGTTATGGAAGTCATGTATGGAGTCATACTTGCTTAGTGAAGACTTATGGGATGTCGTCGGCGGTAGTAGCACAACACCACCAAGGGGAGCTGTTGCGACAGCGGAAGCGACAAAGGAGTGGACACGGGAGAATGCCAAGGCGGAGTTTGCGTTAAAGAGGTCAATATCCTCAGGAGTATTTGAGCATGTCTCAAGGTGTAATTCTGCTGGTTCCATTTGGTGGGCGTTAGATCAATTGTTCAACAAAAAGAATGAAGCTCGACTACAATTGTTAGAGAACGAGCTGGCGACTGCCTCGTATTTGAGCAGGGGGAGTCTTCTATCTCGGAGTTCTTCATTAAGGTAAAGAACTTTTGCTCTGAAATTAATACTCTTAATCCGGAGGAGTCAATTTCGGAGGCTCGGTTGAACGATCTATTATTCGAGGTCTACGACCCGAATATACACCATTTGTGACTTCCGTTCAAAGATGGCCTACTCAACCTTCTTTGGAGGAGTTTGAAAATTTACTAGCTTCGCAAGAATCCTTGGTCATGCAAATGGCGGGAGTTAAAGTCCATGATGACTCGGGGAGTGCATTTATAACTCGAGGACAGCAGAGCTTCAAAGCTAAACCTAAGGAAGGTGGTTCAAAGAACAATGATAGAAGAGAAGGATCTTCCATGGGATATAAGAGATGGCTTAAGTGCTACCGGTGTGGGAAACTTGGGAATTTCAAAAAGGATTGCCAAGTCAAGCTGAAGGAAACAAATATGGCAGTTCATGTTGAATTGCTTGTATCAACTCTTGATGAGTAGATGGATTTGTCATAGCTGCCTCAAGTTCATGTTTCTTTTGTTCAATAATCTTTTGACTATTTTTGTGTTTTTCTCTACTCCACATGATAATGGCTCTTACGCAGTAGCTAATCCTGTCTTCAACGGAGAGGTTGGGATTCATATTCCAGGTAGCAGCCACCAACTTTTTTATTTCCTCATTGTTGCTTAACCTCCTATCAAATCTGAAAAGAACTCTTGTCTTTTGCATTTTGTTGGAGAAGTAGGATATAAGGGGTCTATGATCTGAACGAGCAGTTGGCCATTGCTCTCTCCAGTCTACAGAGAATGGTGTGTTGATATCTCTTTCCCCTACAAGATAGGAAGTTGCCAGAGTGTTGCAGATCATATAGATTTGCTTTAGATATGAAAGTTCTAAAATCAGAGAAGGATCCCTCTGGCATGGTAGGACCTCCTACCTTTTCTGTGTTATCTATAAATTCATTGAAATCTCCTGTCATGAACCAGAGTTCATCACGGTTTTGTGCGATTTCATTTAGCTTATCCCAAATAGCTTTCCTTTTTGTTCTATCAGGTTCTCCATAGATGAAGGTAGCAAAGAAGCAGGATCCTGTGTGGCATATATTAGTGTCAGTGAAATTATCATTTGAGGTCAGTACCTCTAGCTCTATGTCTTGGTTCCATAGTAGGGCCAAACCTCCCCCACTGCCACCATGTGTAGGGACTAGAAAGATAGCCTCATATCCAAGAGGATTTAGAGTAGTAGTAACGTATTCATTGGGGTTTTTTGTTTCTGAGAGGAATAGGATATCCGGGTGTAGCTTCGCTCTCAGATCCTTTAGGCGTTGGATTGTTATGGGGTTCTCCAATCCACAACAATTCCAGCCTGCTACTATTAAGGTAGAAGGTGTGGTGGATGTTGAAAATCCACCTTTGACCTGTTTTTTCTTGTTATTGCAGGGATAATGGAAGTGCTAGGGGCCTGATGAGGAGGAATTGATGAGGAGGAATTGATGAGGCCTTTGCTTGGTTGTCCCCACTGGTACGGTTCTCCTCACTAAGAGGGACATTTGTAGTTGTATTATTCTTCCTTTTCGGAGAGATATGTAAATTACCTAGCATCCTCTTACTTGACTTTGCTCCAGGGAGAAAGAGAGGGCTGTTTGTTTTTCTGAGTGGGGGTCTGCCTCTGTGTTTCCTTGCTGGAGTTTCAGGTAGAGGAGGGCTAGACCTTCTGAGTTGAGGTAGGTCTTGGGATAGGTCAGTTTCCCCCCTAGTGGATACGGAGATAATCGTAGCTTGGTGTGAGGCTTCTGCTGCTGCGTAGATGGAGGCAGCTGTTTCAGCCATAAGTCCTCTAGTTTCCCCTTGTATAACTCTTTCTTTTCTTGCAGCACTTTCTGCAGGGTTAGGGTCATTGAGATATTGTACTGTGACCTCTCTGAGATCCTCCATTATTTCCTCTGTTGTGGGGAGGGGTGGGAGAGGTGGAAAGTTATCGAAGTTTAGAGTCCTCTCAAGAGCTGGTCTTCTACTGTGGGAGGAGTCAGTAGTTTCGTGCCTGTTACTTTTAGTTTATGCCTTAAGCATATGACGGATGTATACAATGCTTCTTATCTATTGTTCTTTCCCATCTCCTTCAAGCAAGAATAATATTCACACAAACATGTTAGTAATGAACGATATTTTTCGATTATCTCATAATCAATAATTCACTACATCATAGTATTAAACTTTTATAGATTTAGATTTCTAAGATAAAGATAAGAAAAAGAAAAAAATTAAAAGATATTTTTCTTTTAAAAACGCAGTTAATAAGTATTTTTGTTTTTTTAACATTGTCATTGATCAACATTGACACATACAAGAAAAGTTAACAAATGCAAACAAGTTTGTTTCAAGACTAAGTGCAAATTTTCTTTAGAACATAGAGCAAAACAGTTGAATAACAATAGGTTTTCACTCGTTATCACATATTTTTTTACTACCAATGATAATTAAGAATAATCATATATATGAAAGGAGAATAAACTGCATATTTATAGATATGCATAGTTTGTCAATGTTTCGGCAGAAACTGCATATTTATAGATATTAACAGAATCTACCAATTTTCGGCAGAGTCTGTCAATTTTTCGGCAGAGTTTGCCAATACTTCGACGGAGTCTGCAAAGAACAATTTTGGTATTATGAAATAAAAAAAAATCTAGAATAAGTTATTTCAGCAATAAAAAAATAGTAAAATTATTTTAGTTATTTAAAAAGATAAATAGGTTACTATAGTTAATCTCTCAATAAAAATAACTTAAAAGTAATACCGTAAATAATTGTTTTTAAGGGGCTCTATGACACTAATCTAACCTTTAAATATCCTACTTTCTTCCTCAATATTCCCTTGCTTTGCCTTAATCATCCCATAAAAAAAATTGAAACAAAGCAACGCCTAAAAATGTTTTCTCTCTAACCTTTTTTCGTTTTCTCTTCCAAACCTTTCCTTCGTTTTCTTGAGAAAGATCATTTCGGTTTTCGCTTGGAGGAGATGGGGAAGAACAATACGATCAGAAGCGTTGTACGGATCCGTCATATGCTTAAACAATGGCAAAAGAAAGCACATATTGGATCATCCAACAACGATTCTGTTTCCGATGTACCTCCCGGTCATGTGGCGGTCTCCGTCGGCGAAAATCGACGGAGATACGTCGTCCGAGCGAAACATCTCAACCATCCGATTTTCCGACGTCTTCTCGCGGAGGCAGAGGAAGAGTACGGATTCTCTAACGTTGGTCCATTAGCGATTCCTTGTGATGAATCATTGTTCGAGGAGATAATCAGTGTCATAGCTAGGTCTGAGTCATCAGGACAAAGAGATCCGGCGACGTTGGAAGATCTCAGGCGATGTAGTCATGTCGGAATGGCGAAAAACGTCGAATCTCGACCGTTGCTTCCTGGTATTGCTGAAAAATCTGTGTGTTGATGAATGATGATGATAAACTTGAATCATGTGAGATATTGCAAAACGGAATTTGGTTAGAGATTAAATTTTTCAATCTCTAATTAGAGATTTGTTTTTTTTTTTTAATTTTAATTTTATGTTTTTATATTTCGTTTTGCTAATTTTTATGATTCTAGTTTGACTGGGGAAATCAATAATGGAGATGGCAAATTAGGGTTTGGTTGTAATTTTTGGTTGGTCGCCAATAATGTCATCCCAAGATTGAGAGAAGATTTGAAGAGAGAGGAGCCTCGGTTTTTAAAATCTTAGATATTTTTGATTAGAGAATTATTATTTATTTCTTTTGGCTATTTTCAATTGTATATTTCAGATTTCTGGATTTTAGACTGAGGAATAATAATAAATTTGAAGAAGTTGCTTGTTTATGTTTTTTTTATTGGTTTAAATACATGAGCGTTTTATTTTCCGTTTAGAGAAAATATCTACATTTACGTATTTTCTTATTTATTTCCAAAATGTGATTATGTGTAGTTCTTGTTACCGAATTTATGGGTAAAGATAATTACAAACATTAAAACCAGATTGTTTATATAAAGAATATATTTGACTGGCTAAAATACATGGAAGTTTTTTTCGGCAAAATTGCCTATTTTAATTTATGTTTTTTTTTTTTGTAATTTTACACAAACTAAATATACAAAATACCGGTCAACGGAATCTATTAGAGTAACATTTAAAAAAAAACAGAGAATATATATTTTCTAAAATTAGGGTAACTAACTTAGAAAAAACCATCTAATACAAACAATTATGCAAACAAAAACGTATATGTCATATATATATATATATATATATATTTCTTATATGGAAGACATATGGTACGTATAACATGTCATATTAGCAACACACACATAATATATACAGAGTGAATTTCAATACAACTTTTTTTTTTTAATTGTCTAGATTTATGAATTATTATAAATTATGAATTTCAATGCAATTTTAAAGTTTAATATTTTTAGATTTTAATGCAACTTTATATGAAATTTTAATTATAATATATATAATAATTAATACTTATTGATATATTTGGTCATTAAAATGTTTTATTAATATGTGTAAAAAAACTTTAGAAATTTATGAAACAGAGTGAATACGGTTTTACTTGTGTTTAGGAGGGCAACTGTGTTATTTTCCTCGGAATTGCAGAACACATATATATGTGTAGATTATAAGATTTACTTTATCTCAAGATCTCTACCGTAACCAACAAAATTTAATTGGTACGGTATACGTGGTGCCTCTACCAAAAGCATCTCACCTTAATCTTACGCTGATATTAACAATTGCTTTTACTACGGATGAATATTTACGAACATCATTCGAATAAGCTTCCCATTATGTGACCAAAACATGGCCAAATATTAGTCACAAAAATATGTGTACGTATACGAAATCAAACAATAGTGGTATCTCAGAACTGCATCGATCATTTTTCTTTGCATAAACTCAATCTTGGAGGTTTACCATCTTTTGATCAGCTAGAAGCTATTTCTTTATAAGACTGTACGTCTTCATCATAATTACTTTGTTTCATTAGAAAGTATCCGGATCTCTGACTAATTAATCGTAGAAATTAACCAATTCACCAAAAAAGTAATTGATAGAGATGGAATGTGCTTTTAGTAGACAAGCATATCTTAGTAAATCATCTGGCTTTCGCGTGAGTATTCATCAAAGCACTAAGCAATTTAATAACTTTACTGTATGGACTGTTTTCTCTTTTTATATATATTTTATTTAATGACCTTTGATGAGAATTAGTCATATGGCATTTGTTATACTGTATAAATGTTTAAAAAATTACTAAAGAAACATGCAAGACAAACATATAGATTTAACCATGTAGAAAATTTAATACAGCTTCTGCATCACAATAATCGATGTTTCAGTCAAAATAAATAAATTATAATTTTTTTTAACTTACAATGCAGAACTAATTAACAATCGTATTTTTTAAAGGTTTCGACTTGAATTGATCTGGTTCTGCCAAAATTAGTAAAATATGGTTCAGATTAGAACTTGATCCTGATATTTTCCAAGCCTAAAAATCGACCAAGGCCAAAAAATCTAATAAAATCAAACCGAATTAGGGGGTAATTGTTTATGAACAAGTTGAAACCGGACGTTACGTAACCTACTAAAAGTAAGACACTATTTGCTGTATAGGTCGTTCGGTGAGTAGTATGTGTCGTCATAATCTTTGTAAATTATCATGCTTACTTTTTGAAAAGTGGTCACTAAAGATCTTAGTGTCTGGTAAATTGTTAACTCTCAGATTACATTCGTTGCTTTTTACTCACAACTTGCATATTATGTACCCACCAAAACAGTTTAGTTACAATCTATATACTCCCTCTATCATTTTAATAAATTTTTTAGAAAATTTTTTTTTATCAAATTAAATGATTTTTTTAGTCTTCAATATAAAATTAAATATAATTTTATATAATATGACTCTTTATATTCTATAGATTTATTTATTATTAGTTAAATTATATTTAATTGGATGATAAATAATATTTTAATTTAGAAAAATTAAAGAATTTAATGTTTTTTTTAATTTATGTGTCAAATCTTTAAAAATCAACTATTATGATACAAAGAGAATATAGTTTAGTTACAATATATATACAGGGGTGGCGTTGAGCATGAGCAAACGAAGAAATTGCTCAGAGCCCATATTATTTGAGCTTATTTAAGCAAAATTTAAGCTTATTTTATAACTTTTTTCAAATAATTAAAGATTTTTTTTTCTTTTTCTTTGTATATATATCTAAAATTATAATATTTTTTAAATTTGGAACATGATTCATTACACAAATGAACCGCCCCTTTATATATATATATTTCTTTGCTAAACATTACAATGTACATTGGTAATTGGATTTCAAATATATCATACTATTTCAGAATATTGGATTTCAAATCTCTTTGACATTGGAAAAACAATTTCTTTCACTTCTTTGTTATCTTAATAATATAACAATGAAATCTACGTATTCCATTGTGAGTATACTTTGAGCTTAATATTAACAATATGAAGTATTCTAGCATTATCTAGACAGATATTCCAGCGTGAATGCCCGTTAATTAATAGACAATTTAATAGTTTTCTATGCTGATAAAAGCTTTTAATTATACTAAGGTTCACTTGTACGAATGTTGGAAAACAATAATACTACTCTCTCCGTCCTAATTATATTAGCTGTTTGTAGTAATTTTTTTGTTCTTTTTCATTTGATTTTTTCAAAATTTTAATGTATTACGACTATTTATATTATACAGTATTTTTTTATTGGTTGATTTAACTGTAACTAGATACTAAATAGTATTTTTAATGTAAAAAGACAAAACAAAAACAAAAATAGTTATTAAATAACATATTTTTAAATAGGAAATCTTATATAATGGAATAGAGGAAGTCAAATATAAGAATTTTTTAATATTATCTATATAGGACTTAAGTAAACCAATTTCATGGTATTTAATTTTTCTCTATCAACGATTAAACTAGTATTTTGTAGAGCATCATATTTGAATTTAAATGCGATAACATGAAAGTTGTAGTATAGAGTATAGACAACTAAACTCCATCAAACTAAATATCATTAGTATCTCACAATATTTTATTCCTTTTTTGTAGTTAGTATATTTTTTTTTTATTGTTCATAATTTTGCGCTCGACTATTAGCGTTGTTGCAATCGCCGCAGACGATGGATATATATTATATATACAAAACACAACAACGCGTTAAATATCCATATTTATATTCGAAAATGATAAAACCAACGGAGGTTGAAATGCGTAATAAAATCTTGCATCAATATTCGAAATTAACGACTATTCAAAGAGATCCAAAGTTCCAAACAATAGAATTGTACAGTAGTGATAATGATTTAAATATTGAAGCATGGGAGGTCTAACCTTTTTTCGATCAATTAAACTAATGTTTAATCACCGCTTTAATTAATTGTACGGAACAGGGAAAAGCCGTAGAAGAAGGAATCGTTTCATTGCGCATGCAGTCCAAATATATACAGCTATATATATATATGTGAATATGTAATGCTGACTCTAAGAAATGATTAAGGGACGCCATATTTGGAAACAGCTCAATATTATTTGTAAAGTATTTTTTGATACAACTACTTCCATTACCATGCATGAGTCATTTTCTTTGCTTTATTCTAGTGAAATATATGTTGTAAATTACAAATATATTTGGACTACTTTCTTTTCTTCACTTTTCAATTGAATTGATTGAGGAACAAAATATGAATGTTGAAAGTTACTAGCATTCGACATTTATCGTTCATGATTGATAAGTTAGTTTATGTATAGACTATAGGTGGCTGGTAATTTCTTGGATGCTATTTTTGAAAATCAAATTTGTTCAACAATTTTTAGAGTTGGCTCTTCGGATGATGACTTTTTCGGGACAAGTTTGAAGACTAGAAAATCAAGAAGGAGACCTTCTCGTGCAATGAGAAGTCAAAAAAAGGTTGATGATGATAAACTTTTAGAGGTGGTTGTTAAACATGCTCCAAATATATTGTTTGTCAAAGGTACTGAACATGCTTTTGAATCACGAGATACGGGTGATCAAGACTTGTTGTCTGTTAAAAGACCAACCAAGAGAAAGGGCACCGAGGGTTTGGGTCGGAGGGTTCTGTCAAGAGTGTCAAGATAGCAAAAGAAGTGGGGGTCTTATTGAACGGACTTGCCACTCTCCAATGAATATCATAAGCTAGAATTGTTAAGGTTTGGGCACTTTAGAGAACTTGACAATTTCCAGGCTCAAGGAAATGAGAAAGAACCATTTCCCTGAGATACTTTTCCTCATGGAGATTATGCATTCGTTTGATGTTTTAGTGGATTTGCAAGAGTGGTTGGGATATGACAGAGTTTACACTGTCAATCCAATAGGTAAGAGGGATGGTTTGGCCATTTTTTGGAAAACAGTGTGGATTGAGCTATAATTTTTGCGGATAAGAATCTTGTTGATTTTCATGTTCAATTTGGATCCTTAAGTTTCTTTGTTTCGTGAGTATATGGAGCTCCTGACATTGCTGAAAAAGGAAGGGCTTGGGAAAGAATCATGCACATTGGTATTAATAGGAAAGAGAGCTGGTGCATGTTGGAAGATTTCAATGAAATTTTACACAATGGTGAAAAAATTGGTGGACCAGCAAGGAGTGAGGACACATTCATTCCTTTTGGAGACATGATAAGAGTTTGTGAGATGTTGGAGCTTCCATCTACGGGAAACAACTTTACTTGGGGGTGGTATGAGATGTAAACTTTGGATTCAAAGCATGCTTGATCGGTGTTTTGGGAACAAAGAGTGGCTCAAGATGTTTCTGGCTTCCAATCAAGTTTTCCTTGCTAAGAGGATTAGATCATAGACTGATGTTAGTCAAACTTTATTCTTCTTCCTATTCCAACAGAGGTAACTTCAGATTTGACAAGAGATTTCTGAATAAGCCGTTGGTGATAGAAGTTATTACCAGTGCTTGGATTGGTGTTGGTGTGTCCTCTGGCCAGTCTGTATCTATGAGGATCAGAGCATGTAGAGCAACTTTGAGTAAGTGGAAAAAGGAGAATTTGACTAATGCGTTAGACAAAATTCAGCAATTGCAAGAAGCTTTGGAAATTGAACAATCTTCTGATTATCCAAACACAATACATGTGATGGGTAAGAGATCTCTCGTTGAAGCTTATAAAGAAGAAGAGGATTTTTGGAATCAAAGAAGTAGGAAGAGGTGGTGATCTTAATACCAAGTTCTTTCATGCATCTGTTAAGGCCTCTAAATCAAGGAAAAGAATTGAGCTTTTGAGAGATATTAATGGTATTTCTCACAGAGAGGAAGCCTCTAAAGGAGACATTGCTGCTGCCTACTTCATATAATTTTTCAAATCTTCTCTCCCTGGTAATTTTGATGATTTCATCAGTGATTTCAAGAACATAGTTTTTTCGCAGGTGAATGATTCTCTGATCTCAGTTGTTACCAATGTTGAGGTGAAAAAAGTAGTTTTCTCTATCAAACCTTCCAGTGCTCCAGGTCCTGATGGGATGAATGCTTTGTTCTTTAAGAGTATTGGGGCATTGTTGGTGATCAGTTTACTCTGGAGGTTCAGCTCTTCTTTGATGAAGGTTCGTTCCCAAAAGAATGGAACTATACACATCTATTTTTTTTGCCAAAAACAGTGAAGCCAAAGGTGATGACCGAATTAAGACCGGTAAGTCTTTGTTCAGTTCTCTACAAAATAATCTCCAAGAAACTCATTTTCAAATTGCAGTCTTTGCTTTCTCAGATTGTATCTCCTACACAGACTGCCTTTGTTGTTGAGAGGTTAATATCAGATAACATTTTGGTGGCTCATGAGATGGTTCATGCGTTTAGGACTCACAAGGTTATTTCTGAAGAATATATGGTGATTAAATCAGACATGTCCAAGACTTATGATAGGGTTGAGTGGAGCTATCTAAAGGGACTTTTAAAGGCAATGGGCTTCCATCAGAAGTGGATTAGTTGGGTGATGTTTTGTGTTTCTTCTGTCTCTTATTTGGTTTTAATCAATGATCAACCGTATGGTTTGATCACTTCTGAGAGGTTTGAGGCAGGAAGACCCTTTCTCGCCTTTCCTCTTTGTTTTATGTACTGAGGGTTTAACACACTTGCTAAACAAAGCTGAGATTGCTGGAAAAATTAGTGGTATTGGATTTGCGCCTGATGGACCATCTGTGCATCATCTCTTATTTGCAGATGATAGTTTGTTCCTATGTAAAGCCAGTGTAGAATAAGCTACTTGCTTACAGAGGATTTTGACAGCTTATGGGGACGTTACAGGACAGAGAGTGAACATTCAGAAGTCTTCCATCACATTTGGAGCTCTGGTGGATCCTCAAATGCAAGCTAGGATTAAGGTCATTACTGGTATTCTAAACGAAGGTGGAGCTGGCACCTATCTCAGTCTTCCTGAATGTTTCAGTGGTTCTAAAGTTAAAATGCTAGAGTTCATTCAAGAGAGGTTGAAATCAAGATTAAGTGGTTGGTTTGCTCGAACTTTGTCACTGGGAGGGAAAAAGATTCTTTTGAAAGCAGTGGCTTTGGCCCTTCCTGTATATGCCATGTCTTGTTTCAAGTTGCCTAAGACAACTTGCAAGAAGTTGTTAGAGGCTTTGTCCGCCTTCTGGTGGGAATCAATAGAGCATAAGAAAAAGATTCACTAGCTGAGTTGGAATAAGTTAGGCCTTTCAAAGGAGTTTGGAGACTTGGTTTCAAGGATTTGGAATATTTTAATCAAGCTTTTCTAGCAAGGTAAGCGTTTAGACTTTTGAATCAACCTGACAATCTTTTTGCAAGGGTTTTCAAGAGTAGATACTTTCCCCAAGACTCTTTTCTTGAAGCACCTGTTGGTTCTCGGCCCTATTTTGCTTAGCGCATTATGATTTTTGGTAGAGAATTGCTGGATATAGGGCTAAGGAAGATGATTGAAAATGGTGAGAATACAAGAGTTTGGACTGAACAATGGCTTTTTGATGGTAAGAGAAGAAACCCTCTCATGAAGAATCCACTTGTTGATCTTGAGCTGAGAGTTGATAAGTTGATTGATTTCCAAAGAAGACATTAGAATGTGGTTCTTTTGAATGAGCATTTCTTTCCAGCTGACTTTAATCTCATCATCTCAAAGAAACCTGTCATATCTATGAAAGATTACCACTGCTGGATGCACACAAAGAGTGGTGAGTATACAGTGAGTTCGGGCTATTGGTTAGCAAACCAGATTAAGCATGCTGAGCTGATCAAAGAAGCAAACATGTTACCTTCTCCCAATGGAATTAAAGCACACGTTTGGAATCTAATGACTAATCACAATATCAAACTGTTTCTCTGATGGGTTTTGTTTGGTGCGGTTTCAGTGGCTGACAATTTGGCTCATCGTGGGATGGACTTGGACATGAGATGTCAAGCATATGGTGCTGACGTGGAAACTATCAATCATATTCTTTTCGTCTGTCCAGTGGCTAGATTGACATGAGCTCTCTCTGACTTCTCCAATCCTGCTGATGGTTTTGACCAGGTTTCACTTTACTCCAACTTCCATCTTTTTGGTGGAAAAGTTTAATCATATCAGTTGGGAAGTTAGGCAGAGCTTTCCTTGGATTCTATGGTATTTATGAAAAAATAGGAATGCTTTTTGCTTTGAAGGAAAGACCTTTTTGCCTCTGGATTCGATCTTAAAGATTAGGGAAGAGGCGTTACAATGGTCTTTGGCTCAAAGCATTGATGAATCTCAGTTGCCTTTAAAGTAATTCTCAAGGTTGAGAAGATGCGAAATGGAAGAGACCACCTGCACTTTGGCTTAAATGCAATATTGGTATGTCGTGGTCTAAGCGTAATAGTGTAGGTGGTTTCTCTTGGGTTGTGAGGAATGAAAGAGGGGAGGTTTTGATGCATAATATAAGGTCCTTTTATGGTATGAGGAATACAGAAGAGGTTTACCTGAAATGTCTACTATGGTCGATGGAGTGTATGGCTGCTCATAGGATTGACAAGGTAATCTTTGCCTCTGATGCGGTAAATATGGTGAAGGCAATCAACAGTCCTCTTGGTTGGCCTAATTTTTGGTACCATGTCTCTAAAATGAATCGTGCTTTAATCAAGTTTGAGGATTGGAGAATGGTTTTTGAAAGTCCATATGTAAACAAAAGTGCTTTCTTGATTGCTCAGAGTGTAACTCTTCAGAATATATGACAATCATACATTGCTCAGGGGCCTCCATCTTGGTTGGCCGAGCCGTTTGATTGTAAAAGAGACTACTTTGTTTGCTTAATCGACTTTGATCTGTATAAATGAAATGTGGCTGTGTTTTTCTTTGTAACATCAAACTCTTATAATTGATATAATATATTTAGATGACTAAAAAAAAGAAGTATAGACTATAGATAGCATAGTAAGTATTTTTTGCTTTGAAGATTTATGATTGTTTGTGATAAAATAAACAGTGTACAATTAATGCTGAATAAAAATGCAATTAGTGTGGGTAGCGCGGTCATTATGCATTACAGTCGAAGTAGTGAACGGTAATAAGTAATACTGATGAGAAACTAGTAGGTATAGTTATTGTCAACTGTGACTAGATATACAAATGTTTTCTCGAATAAAATATAGAATATTTACAAAGTTTATTTATTTTTATCTAATATTGGTGGCCTAAACTCACTCCCAAACACCGTTAAACATGAATGGGGAGTAGTGACAAGTATAGTCATTGATCTTATTTGTGTTTCAAAACGTTTAATCATAGAAACCATTTTTCTTCAAACGAATGTAGAAAGAAAGTCTTATCTGGTTCCGTACATGATAAAAGTACCCCACATTCTCTGACAAACCCATGTTCAAGCATGCACTTTCAAAAGCTTATGCATCCATTGATATATATGATTTGACATAAAATCTTCTTTCTTTAAGAACCCTAATTGTCTATAAGCTATTACATGAAAATTTTAAAATTAATTTTCTTGATTATGCTTTATAACAAGTTTAGACCAAAGTTAAATGCTTATAAATGTATCGAAGTCTCTGAAAATTAGACCTTTGTTTCTAAGAGGTAAATGACAAGTTTGTTTTAGCACAATAATCAATACAGAAAATATTAGGGAAATATTAATAAAATGGAGGAATATTTTTCTTTTCTTCTCTTGCATTAATTAACTTCTCTCGCAGAATCAAGATCTGTGAGGAAAACATTACAAGCTTTTCTTTACAGATCTAATTAAACCCATATAATCTCTATCTTATACGGGTTTCTTTCTTGTTAGACGAGTAAATAACTCGTAAAAAAACCCTAAATGGGCTTCAAAATAAAAGAAAAAAAAAACTAAGAAAAGAGAAGAGATGTTTTTTTTTGTTTGTAAAGAGAGAGATGTTTTCTGCTTCTTCTTTAACCATCTTCTTCTTCTACTTCTTCTTCAAATGATTTTCGAACTTAAATTATCATCGAATCATGGAAGTTAGGGTTTGAAAAACGAGTTCATCACAAGGAATGGTGAGACCCATGTCGTGATCGAATCCAAACTCTTCCTCAGCTCGTCTTAAGAGAGACTGGAACTCAGGATGAGTCAAGAAGGAGATTGGGACAATGTATCTGCTTCTGTTCTCTCCGACATAGACAGGGAAATGTCCCTTTGGTACGTCTAGTGGTAGGCAATCTTCATCGTACCCTCCTCCATTCTTCTTCCCTAAGCTCGAACATCTCTTCATAATCTGTTTCAGCATTGCTGTTTGAGTGCGTTTTGAAGTTTTCTTTAATATAGCCATTAGTTTTTGAGTTCTTGAGAGATAAAAGCTTTTGGTTTTGTTTTGGAGAGAGAGAGAGAAAGAGAGAAAGAGAGAAAGAGGGTTATGGAGAAGGAGATGGGTGGTTATTGAGGAGTTGAGGGAGTATATATTTATAAATATAAATTTTGTATTTCTATGTGTTTGTACATTTTTGTGTGTGGAGAGAGAGGGAGAGAGACATGAAGACATGTGCATATGTGTGGAAGGAGAGGGTGGGAGCCAAAATGGCAAACGCCAGCTTAGGATTAAATTTCATTGTTGGTCCTCTTTGTGACATTGTGGCCCCTTTTGATCTCCTGGTCCTTACCAAGATACACCATAAATACTATATCCTTTTTATTTTCTACTTTCCTTTTTCTTATACTATTCCTTGGTATAATATTCACTTCAAACACGTATGTGTGACTACTTGAATAAAAATAATCGGCAAAAAAAAATAATCTTATACTATATATAGGTGTAAATAATAACAGTTGAATTGTAAAATCTGCTTGAATCTTTTGTGACTTTTTGCAATTTGACGGAATAACTTAAAACTTAAATGATAACAGCTGAATCTGACGAAATTAATAAATAATATTTAAACTTATAAAAATAATATTTAAAAAATAATATTTTTCACCAAAAGTAGTTAAATAAACTAGTAAAATATTCACTACAATAAACCCTAACATCAACTAGCTTCTCCCTCAGACACGGAGATCGAGGCAGCCACGTTTTTCACTGGAAAATAAAGTCCAGCCTTCGGCGTTCAAGATCCAAGCCCTGCTCCTCCTGAACGACGGTTGCTCCTTCTTCTCTCGAGTACTTTAAACCCGACGCTCATCTCTTTCCTTCCATCCCTTGAGATGTTGTCTTCCACCTTGAGTCGAGCCGTCCTGCTCTCACCGGGCGGTAAACCGAGTCTAGATCAGAGATCCGCTTACTCTCTCCTGTGGTTGAAGACGTTCTCAAGGATGAAAATATCTCCTCCACCGTCGGAACCACCAGATCCAGGCTCAAGGTCACGGTCTGCCTCAAATCCACTCCACTGTAGTTTTACCGGCGTGGCGATTACCTTACCTCCACCTCAGTCGTTGGCTTCAATCCTTGCTCCGCCAACTGCAACAGCCTCTCTTTTGCCGAGATCTCACTCCGATTTCTACGGTTCAACCAAGCTCTCTCCAGCAGATCAAGAGGTCTGCTCTGGTAGAGAATTCAACTTCGTTCTGACATCCGATTCCCGTTCGCCCTTCCTGCTGTGGTTCCTCTATTCAACCAGACATCACGGCGGTGCTCCCTCTTCTCCCTAGATGCCAAAAACCCCACATCCATCTCAATCTTATGAAATTATGGGCATGGCCCAGTTTGCACCTCTTAACCCAACAATTATGCTTAGCCCATCAAGTTTCAACCTTCTTCAATTTTGAGTTTTACCCAGTTCGAGATATGGGCCTTCTAACCTAATAACTCTGCCTTCCAAGGCCCTGTTGAGGCCCAATTTGAGTATAGCACTCACTAATCCTGGTCTAGCCTACATAGTGTCAAAAATCAGATTTGCAAAAATCTCACTTGGTTTTTATCTCATTGGCTTCTTTTCTTTGAGAAGTCCAAAATTTTATGGATTTTCAAATCCTGTAATTTACTCTCTATGGAAGAGATCAACTCCACCTTCTTCCATCTCTTTGAGACTGGTCGTATCTTCTTCCCTCTCTTGGAGAATAGTCGAATTCCCGAGCTTTATACCGGGATCTTCAAAATCACATTGTAAAATGACCAACCTGAGACTCCTCGGCTTTGCCGTGAAAACCTTCTTAACGCATCTGAGGCATGCCTTGAATCTGCTGTCCATCTTCTGGGAGTATCCATCTAATATATATTTTATTGCATTTCAATTATGTTGTAGTAATGTTGGAATATGTTCAATTCCTTATTTTTGTACTTTAATCGTTTAAACTAATGAAGTAAGATTGTTGAAAAAAAAAAACTAGTAACAAATTAATTTTTAAATTTGATATATTTAATAATTTTATTAAACATAAGATAACAACATAATTTAACACAATAACTTGTAATATGTAAGAATTATATATTTCAATTAGATATCCTAAATATTCTTACTCAATTAAAATTTTCTATTAACTAATATCAATTCGAAGTAGAATGGATTATGTTACCACATATTGAATATTTAATAATTGAAGAATATCTCCAAACATGAATTATATCATGTAAATCATTTAAATAAACATTTTAACATAATATTTGAGAATGTTATAATTTATTTATCTAATTTTTCAATAGTATGTGCTCAAAATTTTTAATGTCAAGCTAATTAAAAAAATGAAAATAAATAAATAAATTTTACAAAAAAAAATAAACAATAAAAATTAATGTCATTTGATTTGATGTGTAGTGTGTAATTCTTCCAATTCCTCGTAAACCCAACTGGTGTATACAACAGACAATTCAGTTAAGGCCATAACCTATGATAACAACTTAACAACCCTTCTCCACCCTTCTAGATCCGTTACTTTCATATCTAGAGAGACAATACATTTCTCTTTGATATCTATATTTTCTTTACATTACTAATTAGGTCAGCATATTAAGTATTTTTTTTTTTTTGCTAAAGCATATTAAATACATTAACTAAAGAGAATATAAAAGTTTGGCACGTTAAACTTTTTTTTTTTTTTTAATTCAAGAAGTTCGTTTTCATTGGACCATAATTTTGTTTATATATGCGATGTGTCATGCTGTTCGATATTACCCTTATAGAAACATAACTTTCATTTATATTTCTGCTTTTATGTGTGTAATAGTAACTTTACGTTATATAGGTGTACGGCAACAAGCATTGTTGATTCCATTATCAAACAATACGTTTATAAGTTTTATCAAACAATACGTTTATACGTATATCGTTTATAAGTTTTATCAAAAATTTCTCCAACGAAAAGTAGAATTTTCGTTAATTATATATAGTAGCTAGTTCTCAATATCAAGAAGTGCTGAAAATGTAATACAGAAAGGAAATGTAACACCTGTGTTCTCTCGGTATAGAGAGGTGTCATCGAAGAGCGTAAATCACGGGCTTTGGAAAGAGTAATGTACTGAAGAGTACAAAGTAGAAGAAGAGACTAGTGTTTGGCTTTTTGTTAAATGTGGTTCGAGAGAGTGTGCCTGTGACACTTTCAAACAAATTTCTTTTTCCTTTTCTTTTGCAGACACCCATGTGCATGCCTCTCATTTTTTCCTCTCCTTCTATTTTTTTTATATATTAATTCTGTGTTTCTGTATTCTGATCGTTTTTCTTTTCCAACGGTAGGTTGCAGTTAATTCTCAGCTTTCTTCTTTGTTTTTTTTAAAATTATTTTAGTATATATAAACAAAAACCTTTAAAATAGTACTACGAAAAACGCGTCTTGGTATATGGAAATGAAAAAAAAAAACTATTTAGGGACACACAAAAATATGAAAGTAGATAGGTCTGACTCACCATTTGAAGTGACTTCCCTTCGCAGCTAATGAGTCTCAGGTACCAATTATGCTGCCGACGGAATTATACTCTTTTGCAAAAGGGGCTTTTATTTTTTGTTTTGGTCGAAAATTGAAATTTCATCCATAAAACCGGAGTTAACCGGTGGTACAAGGAGCATGGTATAGTGCCGATTTTGCTAAGACATCAGCATCAAGATTCCGAGATCTTTTAACATACACGAAATTTAACACATCTAGATCTATAGAGAAAGCTTGAATATCTTAAAGGATGTCATATATCTCGATATAGAGGGATTTTGAGTTGATCATTCCGATGAGTTGTTGCAAATCTGAAACCAATCGGAACTGAGACAAGTCAGGATCCTTCGCCATCAACATGGCTTCACGAATTGTCAAGTCCTCAGCCATCAGTAGTGAGATGGTTTGAGACATGGGTTTTGAGCCTTGTGTTAAGATCGAGCCTTCGTGATCTCTAAAGATCCATCTTATTTTGGCTGTCTTTGTATCATCCCTCACATCGCGTCCATGTGACACCAAAAACTCACAATTGGGTCGGGAGGAGGTGTTGATGTAAAGGTGTTGATGTAATCGGAAGGAGAGGGATTTCTGATGTTTGGACTAGGAGCCATTCTCTTGCATCGGTGATGGACTTGTGAATGATATCTTCCGCTGAAGCGTTACGATTGGAGAAGATGTGGTTGTTTCGAGCCAGCCATAGGTTCCAACATATCCACGGGAAAACTGGTCCGATGGTAATACCGGTAGGTGGTAGACATATCAATTGGCTAAAGACACTCAGACCATCGGAGAAATGCTGGAACGACATCGGGTTTATGGGAACTTTGAGGGGAGCTAGAGACCATGTTTTCTTTACGTAAGGACAGTAGAAAAAGAGGTGCGTTGTGGTCTCCTGCTCTCCACATTTCACACATCTTGTCTGTGGGATTAAACCTCGTGTTGCTAGTTGCTCACCAACAAGTAAAGCTCTGTTCATGATCTTCCATAGGAATAGCTTTAGTTTGGGAGACGTATTGATGTTCTATATTTCCTTTTCCAATTGAAGCAGATATCAGTTGGGATCGCAGCTAAGCCCGTAGATTTATCAACAGCTCTATGGTAGCCTTGTTTAACTTAATAGATGCCTGAGGGGTGCCCAAGCCACATAAATGAATACTCTGCATTCAGCAGGCTGGGTTTTATGCTCAGGATATCACTCTCACGTTTTGGGAATATGTTTATGATCTTTCCTATGTCCCATTCATTAGATTTTGATCTTACAAGCTCTGAGACCAGCATGTTTGCGCTCTCTTTTGTAGGTGGACCAATTGGTTGGAGTTGTTTGGAGAGGGATATCCATGGGTCACTCCAGACTTTAGTGGAAAGGTCATTGCCAATGACCTTACTCAAGTTCGTCCTTAGTAGATCCTTCCCTTATCATAATTCCCCTCCATCCATGAGATGATTGAAACGACCCAACCCGAAAATTCAAAAAAAATTCCAATTTAAAACCCGGATTATCATTACCACGATAATCCTCAACGGTCAATTCTCAACATGCGGAAGATAATAAACCAATAGCAACATTCAATAATCCCATACTTATTGGACACTAACAGTACCAAGTCAATCCCATAATCAACGATCCAATTCAAACATAAACCATAATCCACATAACAACACAAGTCCATAACCAAACCAACAAGTTCCAGAATTACTTACACCCTAGCAATTCTACAATAACGAGTAAACAATCGAGTCCCTAGACCATCTCCTCTTTCTCACCACGATTCCATGATCACACCTTGTCTTTACCTGCATCACATGGTTATACGAGATGCGTGAGTATTATCATAAATAATCAGTGAGACGGTCATCCCATCTACTCGGCTATACACACAGGCATAAGGAAATTGATACAATACCAGGGTGATCACGCAACAAGACAAATAAGAACAAACAACACAAGTTTGGCCAAAACTGGCCATGTGTTGATCGACACCAGCACAGTGTGTCGATCGACACCAGCACAGTGTGTCGATCGACACACCAAAATCCAAAACCTAGAAATTGATGTTGTGTCGATCGATATGAGAAACGTGTATCGATCGACACGACGACCCATAAGCTGGAAATCGAGCCCATCCTCTCATGGCTTGATTCCAATCGATTCTCTTGCACAAAACCACTCAATACAACACGAAATACACCAATGAACAACAATCAAACGCATTCTAACAACCCTTTCACCCAGATAAGCCATGGTCACGCACTCACCTTGGATTAAAAGAGAGAAAAGAAAAAAAACGGATGAAAAACGCCAAAAATAAGACCCCAACACCGAGATCTACACTCCACCCACGAGAAATCACTCCAAGAACGATCTCCCAAGCCTCCCAGACAAATCTCCTCTCTTAAATCTCTCTGGAACTCTCTGAAACTTTTCTGGAAACTTTCTCAAATTGAAAACCCTCAGAAAATGCGGCCAACCCCTATTTATAGGGAAACCCTAGGGTTTTCACCATAAACTGGGTTACAAACCGACACTCAAATTAAACCAGCCCGGTTTAATTTAACTCTTGTCGATCGACACGCCCTACCTGTGTCGATCGACATGACCCAAAATCTATGATTTTGGTTCGCGGTCGTTACAACTCTCCCCCACTAACACGGATTTGACCTCGAATCCTGTGACACCGTCACACTACGGTCTCAACTACCTGACCAAAATCTGGCCAACACCATTCGTGATCACACTCGAATCACACAACCCGTCCCACTAAGGCTAACACTCCCGTCTGAAACCCGACCAGCTTCGTCCGGAAACACCCAGAATGCAACGTTTCCTGATCCAGACTAGATCTGCCCAATTGACCGCACAACAATCAAACAAGAACATGTCCGACCAACCGTAGACCCAGACTTAGACCAATTGATCGCGCAACAATCAAACAAGAACATGCACGATCCAAGGCGCTACATGTGTTTACCAGGGTCGTCTGAACCGAGGTTCCAAACACAAGCACAACCCTAGACTCGATGCCTACACACCCCCTGACCCCACCTGGTCAGCACCACTGATATCACTCCCAATCTTTGAAGCTCATCCAATCTCATACTTACGACCACGCTACTGCTCATAACTCATACTCATAACTCATATACATACACACCATACCAACTCTCAAGATCGTCACTCGTTGAGTCATCATATGCAGGGAACCCACTATCCCCTGGAGAGAACCACCATCCCTCAAAGTATATGTAGGGAACCCACCGTCCCCTAGAGAGAACCACCATCTCTCGAGTATATGCAGGGAACCTACTATCCCCTGGAGAGAACCACCATCCCTCAAGTATGTAAGAAATCCACCGACCCCTGGAGCAATACTCTGAAACATGCATCATAAGCACCTGTCGACCAGAATCGCCTCCATGGCCCCCATCATGACACCCTCTAACCCGCAATGTTAACGCATCCGTGACCAATCACTAGGCCACTCGAAAAAACCCAACCACCATGGGTGTTTCCACAGAGTCCCTGGAAAAGACAATTTTAACTCACACATAACCTCTTTTCCAGACTCTTTCTAGAAAATAGACAGGTTCTAACTCGCATAGAGCTTCCATTTCTAGCCACTCCTAGAACATGGACAAGCTCTAAGTCGCATAAAACTTCCATTCCTAGCCATCACATGACCCCACCAGTCATACATTATAAGAACTCACATCTTACAAAACACACTAATAAGAACTCCACACATTATTAAAACACATTAATAAGAACTCCACATCTAATTAAAACACACTAATAAGAACTCCACATCTTATTAAAACACACCAATAAGAACTCCACATCTTATTAATCTCCAAAAGTATAATCGTTACAACGTAAACGAAAGAGATACATACAACTCATAGTCACATGCTATCAAGAACTGAAACCAGAAAGAACAGACTCAAGCCTCCACTTGCTTCTCGAACCACTTCGAGAACTTTGCCTTCCTTCTCACCTCTGGTTCCCAAGTTTCCTCCTCAACACCGTCGCAGTCCCACACGACTCTCACCAACGGTATCCTCTTACGGCGCAGAACCTTGACCCTCCTCTCAAGAATCCTCACAGGTCTCGCCGCCAACGTCATGTTGGGCTGAAGATCCTCCGGAATCCTAGCCAACACCTCCTCAGACTCATGTAGACACTTCCGCAGCATCGAAACATGAAAGACTTTGTGAAAAGCCTTCATACTCTGAGGTCACTCCAACCGATAAGCTACCGGCCAGACCCGCTCCACCACCTTGAACGAACCCATAAACCTCAGACTCAACTTATTCTCTGAAATGGATCTGTTAGGACCCCTCAACATCGCTGCCTTGAGATACACCAGATCTCCCAGCTCGAACTCCAGCTCCTTCCTCCTCTTATCAGCATAACTCTTCTGCCGATCCTGAGCCTCCTTCATGTTCAGCCTCAAAACACGGATCTTCTCCGTCGTTTCCTGAACAAAGTCCGCCCCAAACATGCTCTTCTCCCCTAATTGGGTCCAACAAAATGGGATGCTGGATGACCTCCCACACAGAGCCTCATATGGACCATCCCGATACTGGCCTGGTAGCTGTTGTTATACGCAAACTCCACTAGGTTCAGATGATCCGCCCAATGACCACCGTAGTCCAGCACACACATCCTCAACAAGTCCTGTAATGTCTGAATCGTCATTTCAGACTGCCCATCCATCTGAGGATGATACGCTGTGCTCATATGCACCTTAGTGCCCATCTCAGCCTGGAATGCCCTCCAGAACTCTGAAGAAAACCTCGGATCCCTGTCTGACACAATACTCGCTGGCACCCCGTGCAGCCTCATTATCTCGCGCACATACTTCTTAGCCAACACTGTCGCTTCGTCGGTCTTCCTGATAGACAGAAAATGTGCTGACTAGTTTAGACGATCCACAATCATCCAAATATCATCATACGTCCGCGACACCGGCAACCCTGTCACAAAGTCCATGGTGATCATGTCCCACTTCTACTCTGGAATGGGTAAACTCTGCAATAACCCGCTCGGAACCTGATGCTCAGCCTTCACTAACTGTCACACGTTAGCGATATCCCTCTTCATCCCGACCCAATGGTAGTATCGCTTCAGATCACGATACATCTTGGTCGCTCCCGGATGAATCGACAACATGCTCACGTGAGCCTCTCTCTGGATCTCCTGCCTCAGATCCTCATCCTTGGGTACACAAACCCGCCAGTGCACAATTATCATCCCGTTCACAGAGACCACATGCTCGGAACCTGTAACCCTAGAAACATCAATCAAATCTTGATCCCTCTCCTGAGCCACTCGAATCCTGCTCAGTAAGTCTGCATGGTCAGCTGCCTCTAACCCTAAAGGCTCCTGTGAGATAAACGCACAACTTCAAAGTGCAAATCTCGCTCACTAACGCCTCCATATCCCGCTCGTGAGCCGAAGCAACCCTCTTCCTACTCAACGCATCTGCAACCAGGTTAGCCTTACCCGGATGGTATCCAATCTCCAAATCGTAGACTGCTACCAACTCCATCCAGCGCCTCTGTCTCTGGTTCAGCTCTAGCTGAGTAAAGAAGTACTTCAGACTCTTGTGGTCTGTAAACACCTGCACCTTCCCGCCATAAAGATAAGATCTCCAAATCTTTAAAGAGAAAATCACCGCAGCCAACTCCAAGTCATGGGTAGGGTAGTTGCACTCGTGCTTCCTCAACTGCTTCGAATCTTATGCAATAACCTTCTCCTGCTGCATCAGTACACATCCCAGACCAACTCCCAAAGCGTCTGTATACACCACGTAAGCCTCATCCGGCTCGGGTAACGCTAACACTGGTGTGCTCGTCAACATCTCCTTCAACTTCCTGAAGCTCTCCTCACAAGCTGAAGACCATACAAAAGTGACGTCCTTCCTTGTCAGCTTCATCATCGGCTGCGCCATACTCGCAAAACCCTTGACGAACCTCCGATAATAAAACTGCTAACCCAAGAAAACTCTGAATCTTGGTTGCATTCCTCGGTCTAGGCCACCCTCTGATAGCCTCTATCTTAGCTAGATCCACGGAAACTCCCTCTGCAGACACTACATGGCCAAGGAAGCTCATCTCTCGCTACCAGAAGCTGCACTTGCTCAACTTCGCGTACAGCTTCTGCTCTTATAGCTTCTCCAGAACTGCTATCAAATGTACCTCATGCTCCTCCGGACTCCTCGAATAAACCAGAATATCATCAATGAAGATGATCACAAACACATCCAGATACTCTTGGAACACCCCGTTCATCAACCTCATGAACGCGGTTGGCGCATTCGTTAACCCAAAAGGCATCACTACGAACTCTTAATGCCCATATCTCGTCCTGAATGCAGTCTTCCTAACATCTGCCTCCTCGACAGGGATCTGATGATAACCCGAAGCCAAATCGATCTTGGAGAACCAGGTAGCCCCTCGCAACTGATCCAACAACTCATCGATGCGCGACAGAGAATACCTGTTTTTCACAGTGACCCGGTTAAGCCCCTGGTAATCGATGCACAACCGGAGACTCCCATCCTACTTCTTCACGAACAACACTGGCGCTCTCCGCGGTGAAACACTAGGTCGTATGAATCCCTTACCCAACAAATCATCCAGCTGCTTTTTCAGCTCTGTTATCTCTGCTGGGGCCATGCGGTAAGGCGTCTTGGATATGGGAGCTGTCTCAGGCTCTAACTCAATCGTGAAAAGATCAGACCGAGACGGCGGTAATCCCTGCAACGACTGAAAAACATCCGGAAAGTCCTGAACAACTCGAATATCCCTAACTGCAACCTCTCCCACAGACTCTGGCATCACTATCGTCGCCAAATATGCCTCGCAACCCTTCTTAATCAGCTGCTCAGCCTGAATCGCCGAAATCATCAGACGCCCGGAAGTCGGCCGCACCCCTAGTAAACCAACCTCCTCGCCACTCGGCCCCGACGACAATCCAGATTGACTCTGTACTGATCCAACCAATCCATCCCGAGAATGACGTCGTACAACTCCACCGGACTAATGATCAAATCTGCGGGCATCAACTTTCTCGCCACCAGAATATCCACACCACGAGCCCGCCCAAAAGTAGCTAACGACTTGCCACCAGCAACCCTCACCACTCTCGGCTGCTCACCAGAATCGCTCCGGACACCGCTTATCTCTGCACACTCCGTAGTAATGAAGCTATACGTAGCTCCAGAGTCGAACAACACATGCGACTCACACCCGCCTACAACTAAGGTCCCTGCACAAATTCTATGTGCTTAAGAAGCCTAACACTCTAGCACAATCTCACAATTTCAAAACAGACAAACAATTCAAACACCAATGAATTTAAAAAGTCGAGTTCGAAAATACCTGTGATCAGTCTGGCGCTAGAACCTCCTGCCTCCACCGAAGTGAAAACCCGCGGTGCCATTGCAATCTGAGCCAACGGCTGTGCTGCTATCGGTTGTACTACTGCGACCGCCATCTGCTGCAGCTTAGGACACATGGGCTTGATATGTCCTGGCGCCCTGCAGTGAAAGAAAACCTGAGCCGCCCGAGCTTCTCTCCTCATCGGACAGTCCGCCACCTTGTGATCCATGCTACCACACCCGTAGCATCCTGAACCACCCTGACCTCTCTGGCTCGCTCCTGAAGTGCCCTCCCACTTCTTTTTCTGTCCCTGAGCAGGCTTGCCGCCCCTACTCGCACTCGCCTGCTGCTGCGACCTCCTCTGCTATTGTACCGGTGGACTAACCACCACAGCCTGCTCTCTGAGATCTTCCTCGATCGCAACAGCTGTCTCAACCAACTTCGCCCTCGTGGCGAACCTGCTCGCCCTACAACGAGTCCTCAGATCTGGACGAAGTCCCCTCAGGAACCTCTTCACCTGGGCCTGCTCGCCCTCCAGATCTCTACCAGCTTATACCAGAAGTCGCACGAACTCCTCAACGTACTCCCGGACCGAACGGTCACCCTGAGCCAAGACTAAAAATCGTAACTCCAAGCGATCCACTGTGTAGCCACCACACCTCGCCACCAAAGGTGCGCATCACCTTCAAGGCAATGAACCACTAGGTCCACCCTGTATCCCACTGGACACCTAAGCAACTTGAAGTTCCGCTCCAATCTACTCCTCCCGGGCCCACCGCACCAACAGCCACAGCAGGAGCGACACCAGCCCCACCAAAACCCACACTGGCACTCATAGCGGCCCCTCCCACGGACCCCTCCAGAAACGTCTGTGAATCCGCCACACTCGCGGCATCGGACTCCAACACAAGTCCTCGCCCGTGCCCATGCACACGCCCACGACCAACTTGGCCTCCATGGCCCCTACCTCTAGCACCTCTCGCCATCTCACTGTGCACTACCAGCACAACTAAGAATACTAGAAAACTGAAAATCACACGCAAAAACCAAACACATACCGTGGGATCTCATCGAAGCCTCGGAGAAGATGATCTAGGACTTCAAACCCACACAACAATCAATCAATTAACTCACATAATCAATCAATTATACCCGCCCTAGAACCATAAGGGCTCTGATACC
The DNA here is from genome assembly GCA_964056655.1 of Arabis hirsuta. NCBI lineage: Eukaryota > Viridiplantae > Streptophyta > Magnoliopsida > Brassicales > Brassicaceae > Arabis > Arabis hirsuta. The sequence continues at coordinate 34,804,651 of OZ053303.1, forward strand.
AAAATGAAACGACCCAACCCAAAGATTCAAAAAAATTTCCAATTTAAAACCCGGATTATCATTACCACAAATGATAATCCTCGGCGGTCAATTCTCAACATGCGGAAGATAATAAACCAATAGCAACATTAAACAATCCCATACTTATTGGACACTAACAATATCAAGTCAATCCCATAATCAACAATTCAATTCAACCATAAATCATAATCCACATAACAACACAAGTCAATATTAATCCAATACGTTCTAGAATTACTAACACCCTAGCAACCTATAAGAACGAGCAGACAATTGAGTCCCTAGACCATCTCCTCTTCCTCGCCACGATCCCACGATCACACCTTGTCTTTACCTGCATCACATGGTTATACTTATTGGACATTAACAATATCAAGTCAATCCCATAATCAACGATTCAATTCAAATATAAATCATAATCCACATAACAACACAAGTCAATAACAATCCAATACCAGCACAGTGTGTCGATCGACACACCAAAATCCGAAACCTGGAAATCGATGCTGTGTTGATCGACACGACGACCCATAAGCTGGAAATCGATCCCATCCTCTCATGGCTCGATTCCAAGCAATTCTCCTGCACAAAACCACTCAATACAACACGAAATACACCAAAGAACAACAATCAAACGCATTCTAACAACCCCTTTACCCAGATAAGCCATAGTCACGCACTCACCTTGGATTTAAAGGGAGAAAAAGAGGAAAACGCCAAGAACAAGACCCCAACACCGAGATCTACACTCCACCCACGAGAAATCACTCCAAGAACGATCTCCCAAGCCTCCCAGACGAATCCCATCTCTTAAATCTCTCTGGAACTCTCTGAAACTTTTCTGGAAACTTTCTGAAACTGAAAACCTTCAGAAAATGCGGCCAAACCCTATTTATAGGGAAACCCTAGGGTTTTCACCCTAAACCGGGTCGCAAACCGACACTCAAATTGAATCGGCTCGGTTCAATTTATCTCGTGTCGATCGACACGACTCAAAATCTATGATTTTGGTTCGCGGTCGTTACAATGATGAACTTGGTGCTCTACTGTCTAATAAAGAAGATTTTGTGCAGTACTTACCTCTCAGTATGCGTGAGAGTAAGCAGTCTGGTTTTGTAAGTATTCTCCAGCTAACTTTAGCTAGGAAGGCATCATTGAAGGCTTGAATGTCTCTCAAACCCAAGCCTCCCACAACTTTGCTCCTGATAAGTTTGTTCCAAGCAACCCAACAGGTTTTCTTCTGATCCATTTTTGTATCCCACCAGAATCTGGTGAGTGCAGACTGAATTCTTTTCCATAGATTTGAAGGGAGCTTGAAGTAGGACATAATATAGGTGGGGATTACAGTCAATACTGATTTTAGTAGAGTCATTTTGCCTGCTGTGGAGAGGAACTTTGAAGACCAATTGATAGCCCTTTGCCTAATTCTGTCTACAATTAGACTGAAGAGGTCCTTCTTCCGGCATCCAAAATGGTGAAGGAGACCCAAGTATTTTCCCACCCTTCATTCTCTTGAGATACTAAGATGTGTCATAACTCTAGTCCTAGTTTCTAAGGGAGTTTTTGAAGAGAAGGTGATGGCTTTCTCATACTGGTTTAAGATTGTAGCCAGAGTCTTACAACTTTGTTTATTGGATATGTAGAAAAACATTGTATCATCTGTGAATAGAAGGTGGTTCAATTTTGGACTCCGTGCAACTCTAATTCCAAGTAAGCTTCTATCCTCTAGAGCCCTGTTGCAGAGACCAGACAATACTTCACTGCAGAGTAAAAATATATAGGGTGATAGAGGATCCCCTTACAAAAAAAACTTAAATTTCACGGTTATATAGATTATCCTCTCTTCAATGTTTTATTTTATTTGATCACCAAAAGCTAGGTTCATGAAAGAGTAGTTTTCTACCCTTGGAACTATTAGAATTTGGATCCTAATTTCCACCATTAGATAATGTTTTAAATTAGTAATGAAATCAGTGCGTACAAAGTTGTGATTGGTCATTAGATAATGTTTTAAATTAGTAATGAAATCAGTGCGTACAAAGTTGTGATTGGTCACGATGAATGTAAAAATTATGTAAAAACTCCCAACCATAGTAGATTTCATAACAAGTGAAACTAGACATAATTTTTACATTTTCATGGTTGGGAGTTCACAACTCTTTTTTCGTACTACATCAATTAATGATTTAACACTCAAGAATATAATAAACAAAAAATCTCAAAATAAACGAATAGTCGAAAGTCGAAGAGCATCTAATTACATTGGTAAAAAACACTAATTACTTAAAAATTCCAATGGTTTAAACAAAGATATAGCTAAAAGTTTAACTCTTATTTTAATTCATGTAAAAATAGTCAAAACAATACTTAATTTAAAATCGATGGAATATAAATTATCTTGTTTTGTTTGAAATGGAGAATGTGAATAGTTGGACAATAAATTTTAATCTATAAATTTGTATATATATATTTTTTAAACTATATACATTTTTTAATGTTTTGTTATTTGACTTTTGTAACGTTTTCATAGTTTTTGTCAGTGGATCGATGCCCATTCTCGACCCATGGGTCCATCTTTATCTGACGGTCGGTGCATTCGTCTGAAGACTCGAAAATAATGTTTATTGACCCTGCAAATCACCACGTGATTTTTTTATGTGTTTTGTATTCATTCATACTATACTGGAAATGACTTTCCGATAGATCACATGCTCAAGCAGGTTTAACTCGGAAATTCTTTTAGTATGTGTGATGAAAAAAATAAGTGTATTTTAATGATATAGGTAGTCAAATCAATTTTTATAAGATTATCTGTATGCACTATGGTTCCGAGTGTTTAGAGTGTTTTCAATAAACACATAGTGGTTTAGCTTTTCTGTCACCACTCACACTACTTTTTAGCTTTTCTGTTTTTTTTTTTTAAAAAAAAAAAAATACAATACACTGCACGCTGACCGATAACTCAATTATTCAAGGGAAATGATAAACAGAAGCTGTAGCAAGCTGTATCAACGAAAAGCAGTGGAAAAGCAGTGGTTGAGGTGTGTATACACACTGTAGCAAGTTGACCATTTTTTTTTTTTTTAAATCGAAAATATTCAAAACAAATACTCTATAAATACTCTCATTTTCTTTCTTCTTCATAAGCTCTAAAAAAAACTTAAAACACCCAAAAAAAAATAACAGAAGCTCTTCGTACCAACCCTCTCATCTCAAGTAAGCAAATTTTTTTTTTTTTTTGTAAACATAAGAATATATCCCATGAATAATTTATAGAGACACCTGAAAAATATAATGCATGATAATACATGATAAATATGATATAGTGCATATATATGTCTAATTACCATTATAATATTTTATCAAAAAAAAATTACCATTATAATACAACATTTAAAACTATTTGATGAGAATTTTTATCAAAATCTAAATAAAACCCACATGAACATTTTATAACATTTACATGACATTTTTTTGTGATACTCTAACATTTGAATTATAAAGTAGAACATGTTATTAATTTTGATGTCACGTTTTTGAAAAATACACTATTTAGGTTTTGAATTTTGAAAAATACATTTCTTTTTTTCTTTTTTGAAAACTAACTCTTTTTCTATGTGAAAAGACTTTTTTATCTTGATATGAATTAAATCTTAAAAATTATCATTAATAATTTGAAAGGTTATTATTATTAATAATTATTTTACATTCGTTTGATATTATTTTTAATGATTTAAAATTTTAAAATTTTCCATTAGATAAATTTAGAATATATCAAATATTATCTTTCAAAAAATAAAATAAACTTACGTTGCTTAGATAAACAAAGACCATAGCTTACCTTATCTTTACCACATTAGTACTTTAGTAGTAAACAATTCTCTTCAAAATAATCTACAAATTTCTCTTTTAAAAAAAAATGAAATCGTTACATAAGTACGAAAAATGGATGCCAAATGAATGAAGAACAAATAAACAAGTAGAGAGCGTTTACATAAGACCAAAACATATAAAAACATAAAATACAATGAGGAAACATTAAACTGAATTCGACGAATATAAATGATGGTAGATACAATGGCAAAAAAAATTGGATCGGGAAAATTGATCGACAATTTTGGAAAAAAGAATAAAAGAACATTCGCAATTTTGTTAAAGAGAAGACATAAGAACTTGACTAATAATTTATAATTATCAAACCAATCGATTTTGTTAATTTGATTGGTTTAAATGAACTGTTTACTTTTACAACGATTTCCAAATTGATTTCTAATGACGAGATAACGTACAAAGAAGTATCATTAATTGTAAAATGGTAGCACAAACATAAAATATACATAAGTACACACGAGAAACGCTTATGCTAAATGAAATTTTGATTGCCATAAACCAACAAATGGTTTGGTCTTGTTTTAACAAACGTATAAATCGGAATTAATTTATTGTTTACATCAAAATCTGAATATTAGATATTCTTTAAGAAGTTACTTAAGATAATGATCGAAAAACAAATTTATTATAAAAAATAAAAAATTGATTTTAACATCATAAAAATTATTATATATATATATATATATATATATATATTCGTTTTAATAAGGTTAATTTAGTAAATTACACAATGCAGAAAAGTGTAGTATTCGAAAAATAATTAAAATGGTGTATTTTTCAAATTTAAAAACATAAAAGAGGTAGTTTTCCAAATTTCCTCATTAATTAATGTATAATATTTATTTAAGTTTAAAAGTTAAGTTTCAAATTTAAAAATAAATGTAAAAAGATGTTAAAGCAATACGATAATAGTGTACAACTATATTATTAAATTGTAAATACAAAATTGTAAACAATATTTGATTAACTACTTATGGTCGATTTGATAAAATTAATGAAAATATTCATTAGAAAGTTTTCATGATTTATTCATAGTTTAGATTTTATTCATAAAATTAATAACTACTTATGGTAGTTATGGTCGATTATATTTTATAACAATATTTTATTAACTACTTATGGTCGATTATATTTTATTCATAAAATTAATGAAAATATTCATTAGAAAGTTTTCATAAAATATTAACTACTGGTCGACTATACAAAGTTTTCATGTATATATATTCGTTCTTAACGTCTAATGAGTGATGAGAACCGTAATAATGAAAACCACTGTTTTGCATAATATGGTTTTTTTAATATCTTTATGAGTTTATTATTTATGATAATGTATTGTTAAATGCAGATATGTCTTCAAGGGGTCGTTCAAACGCAAATTCTTCCAGTCAAAGAGATCCAAATGCTCCATCTGAAATAACAACAAGAGTAAAAATTTAATTATATTTTTTTACCAATGACATTTTACCAAATTATTTATAGTATTTGGAAATAGAGTAGACTAACTTTACAAATTTTAAAAATTTGTAGAGCACACCGAGGCATAAATGGACTTATGATCAAGAAAAAATTCTGATTGAGTTGTTTGATCATGCAATTTCCATAACCAATTACACTCTTAAAGATCCAGCGCCTTTTGGTCGAGAGTACATGGTTGAAAAATTTAACTCAGCATTTAACATGAATATAAAATACGGTTTCTTCAAAAACAAACTTGATGAATTCAAAAAAGCGTATAAAAAGTGGAAGGAACTTATGAATTCCACTGGGATCTCTGTTGATCCTGAGACATCCGAGATTGATGCACCTCCCGATTGGTGGATTCCTCGTGAGTTGGTAATAACTTTTCATCATTTTTTGGAAATTTATTAATACTAATACAAACACATAAACACACACAAATAATATTTTTTTTGTATTATAGGGATGCAAAATAACTAGTAAGTTTAACCGAAAGCCGCCTGAGTTTTGGGATGTAATGCAACGCTGTTTCAAATTACACGATGTTTCTACGCAACCACAACATTCCTCGCGACAAAGAAGAGAAGAGATAATGAATGAGAGACGGAATGATGATGTCAGCCATGGTTACTCAGAATCGATGGTGGTGATGTGCCTCAAACTCAAGTTCATGATGAGGCCCAAGAAGATGAAGAAGTGTATCGTGTTAGCCTTGATGATGATGGACACCCTTCCAATGAGTTCACTCGAGATACATTTCGAGTCCCAGTTGGAAGAGGTGAGCAAAGGAGCAGACAAAATTCACAGTCAAGTGTCAGGCGTGGGAGTGGTTCGCATAGATCTGGTGGTAGCTCAGGAGGTCGTAGAAGACAATCTTTTGAGACAACCTTACAAGACACCATTATTGGCTATAGAGAGTTCCAACGACAAAGTTTGCAACAACTTTGCCCAGGTAGTTTTGACCAAGAAGATTACGATGAGTTCAAGAAGGCAGAAGTGATATTCCTTGAGTTGGGGCTTCCAAAGAACACCAGATTTTATTGGGCATGCATCGATTCACTTAAAGAGCTAAAATTTTGGCGTAAGTATTTCATAGATATAAGTGGAGCTCCGGACAAAGATAAGATACAACTACTGGAAGCTGTGACTAGTATTTCACGGAACGATCAAGATTTGCCAAAAAGGCTTAGCTCGAGCCACTTGTATGGGAGTCAACATTTTGGAAGTCCTGGTTTTCAACAGTGGGGTTCTCCTCCAGCAGCTCCACACTGGGGCACACCACCGACTGCTGGACAATGGGGCACACCACCGACTGCTGGACAATGGGGCACACCACCGGCTGCTGGACAATGGGGCACACCACCGGGGCTGCTGGACAATGGGGCACACCACCGACTGCTGGACAATGGGGCACAAAACCGACTGCTGGACAATGGGGCACACCACCGACTGCTGGACAATGGGGCACACCACCGACTGCTGGACAATGGGGCACACCACCGACAGCTGGACGCTGGGGCACACCCCCGACTACTGGACGCTGGGGCACACCACCGACTGCTGGACAATGGGGCACACCACCAACTGCTGGACAATGGGGCACATCACCAAATGCGTCACAATGGGGGCTTCCACCAAACGTTCAACAAGGCGGATCATCGGGAATGACTACAACAAATGTTCAATATGGATTTCCCGTGGGAGGTCACGAGGGAAGTATGAGGAATACTGGACAAGAAGTTTCACATGCTGCAGGAGTAGGGGCTTCACAAAATGTTCAACGTGCATCATCACCCGGTCTCGGTTTCACAAATTATTTTGAAACATCTGATGTTTCACAAACTCCTAGACGAGGAGCTCTATTCAATATTTGGGGAACCTCAGAAGGAATCAATGCAAGTACAAATGAAGATCATAGAAGTGATTCAGGAGACGAGAATTAGTTTCCTATGGTTTATCACTCTCGTTTATGTTTTGAAATATTATCTTATTTTCATGAGTCTATTTATGCATATTGTGTAATTGTTTTTATGAATAATTATACTTTTAAGGGTTATTGTATTTTTTGTAATTGTTTTATGTTAGTTGATATTTGGCTAATGATGTTTTTTATCTCCCGCTTATAAAATTTCAGGCTTTTCGTATATGCCAGTTACAATCACGAGACATCCGCAGTCTAAGCTACGAAGAGAGAATTGAATTGTGGAATTTAGAAAATGAGCAATTTGACGAGTTAATAATTCAACCAGCTTTGAGTTATTATGATCAACATTTCCAAAGAGCACCGTGTCGAACTGATAGAGGTTTGGGATGGAGGAATATCTGGCGTCGATTACAACAAGATGATGCTGCTTGTCTTCAGTTACTACGAATGTCACTTCCATGTTTTACAACATTGTGTAACATTCTACAAACGAACTACGGGCTACAACCAACATTAAATATAAGTATTGAAGAAAGTGTGACTATGTTTCTACGGATATGTGGACACAATGAAGTTCAAAGAGATGTTGGTTTATGGTTTGGACGCAATCAGGAGACTGTGAAGAGAAAGTTTAGTGAAGTTCTAACGGCGATTGAACTACTTGCATGTGATTATATTAGAACTCCGACTAGTCAAGAACTACAACGAATTCCTGAAAGGCTTCAAGTAGACCGATCATATTATCCATTTTTTAGTGGATGCGTTGGAGCTATGGATGGGACTCATGTTTGCGTCAAAGTGAAACCTGAATTACAAGGAATGTATTGGAATCGACATGATAATGCATATTTGAACATCATGGCAATATGTGATTTAAATATGTTATTCACATATATTTGGAATGGAGCTCCGGGATCATGTCACGACACAGCCGTTTTGGCCATGGCACAACGAAGTGATTCTGAGTTCCCTATGCCTCCTTTCGATAAGTATTACGTCGTTGATTCTGGCTATCCAAACAAGCAAGGGTTTTTGGCTCCCTATAAATCAACACATAATAGAGTTGTGAGGTATCATATGTCACAATTCAACTCTGGTCTTCCTCCGAGGAATAAAGAAGAATTGTTTAATCAACGTCATGCTTCTTTACGTTCTGTCATTGAGAAGACTTTTGGAGTTTGGAAGAAGAAATGGAGGATTCTTTCTGGTTTTCCAAGATACAACATTCACGTACAAAAGAGAGTGATAATGGTTACAATGAGATTACATAATTTTATTAAAATTTCAAATTTCTCAGATGCAGACTTTGCAGAAGTAATGACAGAGACGAGAATAAACAACACAAATCGGGAGCCTGATTTAGATGACATGGAAGCAGCTAATGAAGAAGATGGAGCATATAGAGAATATATGACACGGCTAAGGGACAATATAACAAATATGTTATGGGCAAATCAATATAGTCGATAATAATTTTTTTTGTAATGTATTATATTTGATCAATTAAATAGTTTGTTATATTTATAAAATCAAACTTTCACTTTAAAAATAATTTTATTATATAATATTATAATATATTATATTATTTTACTTGTTTTTTTGGATATATTTTTAATTTTAGTTTAGCAATAAATATATTATTGTAAAATGCCAAAATAATTTTTATTTATAATTATATTAATGTCATTAATCTATTTTTATTTATAAAATATTTATCTAAAATATGTATCCCGCACCGCTTTTGACATTTTCACCATTCACACATATAGACCGCACCGCATATTGTTTTTTTCACCATTCATATGTTGTCCCGCACCGCTCAAACCGCAGTAACCGCACTAGTTCCGCATGGTGCATTTTTTCTAACAGCACCGCACCCCCTAAACCGTTTGTCCCGCACCGCTCTAACCGCTGTCACCATTCGAAGCCTATATATATCATAAAATTAGGGTGTTATAACTTTGATGAAAAAATTAGTTGAACAACAAAAAATTCAGATGAGAAAGCTATGTCTTTTATCCACTTTTCTTCGAACTAAGGTAAGGTAACACTGATGATACTTCCAATCTCATCCAGCTAGACACTGTTCGTGTGAATCAACTGACCGAAATATTTGTTTGATATATCTCGAAAATATCTAGGGTAATATTCTATATATATTTTATTAAAAAAATCTTCAAGCTCTTAAATAAATAATCATCATATTATTATTTTTTTCGTTTTATAATATTTGTCATTTTAACTTTATTTTTTTGTTTTAAATTAGTTGTCATTCTGCAATTTCAATACATATTTATAACTAATTTTTTTATTTTTATTTTTATTTTTAAATTTATTAATTATTTATATTAAATAAAATATTATATTAAATAAAAATAAAATAAAATTTTAATAAATTTTTTAATATGTCTGAAATAATTTAGAATACAATAATTTAAAACAGAAGGTATATATATTGGGATGACACTTTTCTTCTCGTTTCCCGATATATACAAACTTTGACTGAATTAGAACTAAAAACGAACAACTATTACTATTAATTTATTCATCAATTTATTCTATTCTAAAATAAAATTGGGATTTAAATCCAATTCTAAAGTAAAATAATATAAAATAATAAATAAAGATGTTCTAAAAATAGTTCATTTGCATTAAAAGCAATCGGGAGAGTAACAAATCGAACCCAAAAACTAATGGTAAAATTAAGAGCATTTTCAATCCAAAATTTCATTTTAAAAGGAGTAAAACATTAAAATAAAACTTTAAGGGTTGATTGCTCCAACCATAAATCCTCAAAAAAATCTTTAAAAGTTTATTTATTTGCATTATAGTCTTTAACATTAACAAAAGTTACAAACTGTAAAATTTTTTTATAAACTAACTATAAAAATAATTTTTAAACTGTAAAATTTTTTTATAAAATCTTTATAAAATTCTTATAAATTTTTTATAAACTATAAAAAACTCTTATAAACTGTAAAAAATCCTTATAAAATCTTTATAAACTGTAAAAAACCTTATAAACTGTATAAAATCCTTATAAATTCTTATAAACTGTAAAAAATCTTTATAAATCCTTATAACTAACTATAAAAATCTTTATAAACTGTAAAAAACCCATATAAACTGTATAAAATCCTTATAAATCCTTATAAACTGTAAAAATTCTTATAACTAACTATAATTTTTTTATAAATGTTAAAAAATCCTTATAAACTGTAAAAATTATTTATAAACTAAATGTAAAAAATTCTTATAAACTGTTAAAATTATTTATAAACTAACTGTAAAAATTCTTTGTGTGAGCTTTATTTAATGTATTTTTCTATTGTGTGAACTTTATTTTAATGTTATGTAATATTTATCCTATTTTATTTTATTTTGGTGTACTTAAGTTATTCTAAATTAAGTTTAATATATGTATTTTTGAAAAGAAATAATTATAAGGACCAAAAAAAAAAAATAGTTTTGAGTATTTGATGTTGGGTTGGAATGACAAAAATCTCAAAATTTGAGGATTTGAGGATTTGAGGTTCGGTTGGAGATGCTCTAATAAGTTTTGGATCACTTAGACTCTTATATATATATAATTCAAACATGTACATCTAAATACCAGAGAATAATTTTATACCTAAAAGTTCGTATCGTACTACATCACTACTTATTTATACGTTCATGATATATTCTCATATCACTACAAGAAAAAAGAGGTTTTTCCGACGGACATATTGGTCGGAATTCCGTCGGAAAAACATGTTTCCGACGGAATTCCGACCAATATGTCTGTCGGATACAGGTGGTCGGAAAAATCATATCGGTCGGAAATCGGTCGGAAATTCCGACCGATTTCCGACCGATAATGACCGTTGCAATAGCCGTCGGAAATTTCCCACCGCCGCAACCGTCGGAAATTTCCCACCGCCTCAACCGTTGGAAATTTCCCACCGCCGACCGTCGGAAATTTCCCACCGCCGCAACCGTCGGAAATTTCCCACCGCCGCAATCGTCGGAAATTTCCGACCGGCGTATCGGTCGGAAATTTCCGACCGCCGTGTCCGTCGGAAATTTCCGACCGTTTTCCGACGGATTTGGTAATTTTAAAAAAAAATTAAATTATTTATTATTTAAAAATATAATCTATTAATAATTTAAATTACGAAATAATTTAAATAAAAATATTAAATTACATTGAAAATATTCAGAATTATTTAGAAGTAATTTAAAGTATTCAGAAATATTCAGAAGTATTTTAAACGTAAATTACAAAACAAAACTAAAACCGATGAGAAAATCAAAAAATGAAAATCAGGAAATTTGCTCCTCATGAAAGCCTTCATTGCTTCAAGGCTCTCTTTTGTTGCGGCGTTCTCAAGCTTCAGTTCTTCAACTTCTTCGTCTTTCCGCTCAAGTGCTTCTTTGAGACCGGCTACTTCGTCATACAGTCCGGGATTGGTCGCGGAAGAAGAACTAGGCCCAAACCTAGTTGCTACATTGCCTAATCCAGGACGACGACCCTTGCGCAATGGGGTTTCCTACGGAAAATGAGATGCGTCAATATAGAAAATTAAAAAAAAAAAACATCGACATATAATTAAAACGTAACAATACCTGGAGGACCATTTCGTTGACTTCGTCGACGGACAACTCACACTGGTTCGAAGAAGAAGAACCATCCAAACCTTGAGAGAGAGCCATTTGCGTAAGCCGCTCTTCCTTTCTCTTCTCCACCTTATCGACGATTTCAGCAATGTTCGGATAATCGATCTTCCCGGTTTTTTTGTTCGTGTGTGTCCGTCTCATCAAAGCAACTAAATCTGGAACCACACCGCCAGATTCTTGACTCTGCAAACGTTTCATAAATATTGTAGATGTGAAAGATAACAAAAATAATTTATAGAAATTTCAAATACACTTACCATCTCGTCCTCCCGCGCTAAGAAACTCGTAGCCCCAGAGTTGTGAGTACCTCGAGGATTCTTCTTACGGTTTTCCGAGTTAATCTTTGCAAGCTTTTTCGTTGCCGGATCAGCCCAATACGCCTGCAATCCCAGCCAAACATCCTCGTTCAAGTTATGCGGTTTGTCATCCCCGGTCTCCCATTTTTCCTTCCACTCGTTCATGTGTCCCGAGTAACTATCCGACGCCATCTTGTAGAACGCATCCCTAACTTGTCCCGTCAAGCTAGGATGCCAATCAAAATCTTGCTACATTATTGAAAACAAAAATTATTAGTAACTATAAAAAGCATTTTAAATATTATAATTTTTTAATTAATTAAATACATACCGTAAAAGTTCGGAACCACAACTCTTTCTCACTGTGAGGCATTGCGTTCCACGTCTTATAAGGATGTTTGAGGAGTGCACGTATCATCTTCAAAAATGATTTTGAAATCTTATTTTTCTTACCGAAAATAAAAACATGAAAACAATGTATTAGTAAAAAAATCCAAGTTAGTATTAATTTTAACTTTCCCTACAAAATTTAAATTTTCTTACCAAGTCGATTTGCCTCGACACATTGGGTCGAGCTTAGGAATGTTCTCTCGGCCCGGTTGAGTCAACAACTCTTCGATCGTAAGTTGTTGTTGGTTGGAGCTTTGACTGTCCGGAATATGAAAAGGGCTCGGGGGGTTTGTGTTGTCGCTGCTCGCACGATGCGGGAGGTTAATAATTCTACGGAAATCTCGCATCGACCTGCATAATTCATATTTCATAATTCAAAACGTCCTAAATCAACAAATACTAATTCCCAAATCATATTTCATATTTCCAAGAATCACAATCCAAAAATCCTAAATCACAAATAATAATTCATATTTCATCATTCCAAAAATTCTAAATCAACAAATCCTAATTCCCAAATCATATTTCATAATTCCATATTTCATAATTCCAAAAAGCCTAATCCAAAAATCCTAATTCAACAAATCCTAATTCCCAAATCATATTTCATAATTCCAAAAATCCTAATCCAAAAATCCTAATTCATATTTCCATTATTCCAAAAATCCTAAAATTTCCTAAAATTCACATTTCATAATTTTTCTAAATCCAAAAATCCTAATTCAACAAATCCTAATTCCCAAATCATATTTCATAATTCCGAAAATCCTAATTCATATTTCCATTATTCCAAAAATCCTAAAATTTCCTAAAATTCACATTTCATAATTTTTCTAAATCCTAAAATCCTAATTCAACAAATCCTAATTCCCAAATCATATTTCATAATTCCAGAAATCCTAATCCAACAAATCCTAATTCCCAAATCATATTTCATAATTCCAAAAATCCTAATCCAAAAATCCTAATTCATATTTCAATTATTCCAAAAATCCTAAAATTTCCTTAAATTCACATTTCATAATTTTTCTAAATCCTAAAATTTTCTAACAATTTTCTAAAAATTCACAATTTCCCCTAAATCCTAACAATTTTCTAAAAATTCATAATTTCCCCTAAAATTTCCTAACAATTTTCTAAAAATTCATAATTTCCCCTAAATCCTAACAATTCACAATTTTCCCCTAAATCCTAAAAATTCACAATTTCCCCTAAATTCACAAATTTCCCCTAAATCCTAAAAATTCACAATTTTACTTACATGTTTTGAATTGGTGGGTGGAGGAGGAAGAGACGGCGTGGGTGGAGGAGGAAGGCTCGGCGGCGGTGGACGGTGGAGAGAGGAGGAGAGCCGACGGCGGTGGAGGAGAAGAGAAGGAGACCGGAGGAGAAGAGAAGAAGGAGAGGTTGCGGCGGTGGAGGAGAAGAGAAGGAGAGAATGCGGCGGTGGAGGAGAAGAGAAGGAGGCTCGGCGGCGGTGGATCGGCGTTCGACGGCGGCGGCGGAGAAGAGATGAAGCGATGAAGGGAAGATGAAGATCGGATCTGAGGAAGAAGTGGAGCAGATATTTATTTAGAATTTCCGACCGATTTGCGACGGATTTAATTAAATCCGTCGCAAATCGGTCGGAAATTTTCAATTTGCCATCGATAAATCGGTCGGAAATTTTCAATTTGCCATCGATAAATCGGTCGGAAATTTAAAATTTCCGACGGATGTATCGGTCGGAAAAATTAAATTTCCGACGGATATATAGGTGGGAAAATTTAAATTTCCGACCGATTTGCGACGGATTTAATTAAATCCGTCGCAAATCGGTCGGAAATTTTAAATAAATATCTTAAGATGCTGAATTTAATATAACAATTTTATTAAAAAAATTTTGAATTATAAAATTTTTATTATAACAATTATAAAAATTTTAGCACATTTATAAAAATATAATAACAATTATAACAATTTTAATAATTTTAACAATTTTTAAACAATCCTAACCATTTTCCCACGGATTTGGAATTATAACAATTTTTTAACCAATTTTAACAATTTTAACAATTTCATAATATTTTATAACAATTATAACAATTTTCGGTCGGAATTATAAAAATTTAGGGTAGAAATTTTGAATTAAAATATATTACAAACACAAATTAAAATTTTTTTAAAAACAAAAATATAGTTAAAGTCCGTCTGAATCCGATAAATAATCTGAAGATGCTGACTCCGACTCTTGGTCAAACTCCCCAATCTCTTCCTCTGAATCCTCAAATATTGCATCCTCTGCGTCCGTTGTGAAATCGACGACGAGGTCAACCTCAAGCGAATGATCAATCGAGCCAATATATCCGGCGGTGCTCTGTTGCAAAGGTTCGGTATCTGCTACCCCATCTACCCTTCCTCTTGGGTTAATTGATGTCACCGTAATCCATGGATCTTGTTTGTTTCGTACTCGAGGGTGTGGAATATATGAAACTTGGTTTGCTTGTGAGGCAAGGATGAATGGATCGTATTTTTGGAGTCTCTTCCTCGAATGTACAGATGTAACACCAAACTCGTCTTGTCGAACACCGGTAAAAGGATCATACCAATCACAGTAGAAGACAACGCACCTCAAATCGAGTAAGCCGGGATAATGAACCTCCAATATTTCACGCAAGACACCATAGTAAACAAGATCACCGGAATGTGATGAAATTCCAGAATTAGAGGTGCACCTTCTGTTCATTTCTCTATGGATCTTAAAAGCGTATCCGCGGGTGCAGTACATCGGATATGACATAGCAACCGATGTTAGGCCGGACGACAGCTCCTCTAACCACGTTGGAAATTGATGGCCATTAGATTTCCAATGCGAGATCTACACGAGAAAACTGTTTTCCTTTATTACACGCGCATTTAAATATTTTACACAATTTTATGCGTCGGATAATTTTTCACTTACGTAGAATGGTAACCACCGGTCAAATTCAGAACTTTTTAGCACATTCAATTCATCTTCTGTGTAAAGTGGATTTTCCTGGCGTAATTGGTCCATGTAAATGCTGAAAAAAGCATATCATCATTATTTATTTATTATCGTAAAATGAAAGTTGCGAATTATTTAGTTTGTAATTAAAAATACCTCTCATATGGCATGACTTCTTCGCAATTTGTGAAAATGTACATATGCAAGTGTTTTTGCTCCTCAGATGAAAGCCTCCTTGATTTTGTTTTCCCACTTAGTCGGCCGACTTGTGCGAACATATGTGGGACATAAGCTGGATAAATGGGTTTTTCTCCTCTATCATCGTAACGCCCTGGTTTTCGACTCTTTGATTGGCCTTTTGAAGGGAAGTAGTTTACCGCAAAGTTAGATGTTTCCTGGTTGATGCTTTGAGCAACAATTGACCCCTCTACTTTGCTTAAATTTTTGACTTTTTTCTTCAGATGGAACATATAACGCTCGAACGGATACATCCACCGATATTGAACAGGGCCACCAAGAGCAACTTCCCGAGGAAGATGGACCGGAAGATGTTCCATAACATCATAGAAAGACGGCGGAAATATCTTCTCTAGATTGCAGAGGATCATTGGTATCTTCTCCTCCAAATTGCGTATCCCGTCCACTGTAACGGATCTCGTGCATAAATCTCGGAAAAAATCACCTACCGCTGGAAAGATCAAATATAATTTTTTTAAATACAGTAGATATATTTATATATATATATATATATATGTGATAATGTAAATTGATTTAAATACCAAAAATTTACCTGCAATTGCTCGATGGACGTTTTTGGGAAGGAGGTCTTCAAAGGCAAATGGAAGGAGACGTTGCATGATAACATGACAGTCATGACTCTTCAGTCCAATAAACTTTCCTTCCCCCATATCAACACAATTACGAAGATTCGACGCATATCCATCTGGGAATTTAACATGATGCGTAATCCACTCAAAGAACTCTTTCTTTCCTAAACCATCCAACCTGAAGACCGGGATAGGACCTTTTCCATTCTCCATGACATGTAGTTCCTTTCGAGAACATATACCGGGCAAATCCAATCTAGACTTCAAATTATCTTTGGTTTTCCCTTGCACATTGAGCACTGTATTGATGATGTTATCGAAAAAGTTCTTCTCAATGTGCATGACATCAAGATTATGCCGCAAGAGATGATCTTTCCAATATGGTAAATCCAAAAAAATACTCTTCTTATGCCAATTATGTTGTTGCCCATAACCGTCAACATGATCATGCCCATTACCACCACAGTAAGCCGTAGTCATAACACCAAAATCACGAAACTGAGTCATAATATAATCACCATTTAACTGGGGGGGGGACGATCGTGAAGCACCTTTTTTTTCTTTGTAAACAACGTGGTGCTCCTCAGGTACGGATGATCAGCTGGTAAAAAACATCTATGACAATCAAACCAACACGCCTTTTTGCCATGCTTTAATTGGAAAGCATTAGTGTTATCTTGACAGTACGGGCATGACAACTTTCCGTGAGTTGTCCATCCAGATAGCATTCCATATGCTGGAAAATCGCTTATGGTCCACATAAGCACAACTTTCATCGTGAAGTCCTGATGGCATGAAATATCATATGTTCGAACACCATGCTCCCATAACTCTTGCAATTCATGAATCAATGGTTGCAAGAAGACATCAAGCGAACGCTTCGGATGGTCTGGACCGGGAACAAGGATTGTGAGGAATAGAAACTCTCGCTTCATGCACAAAGTTGGAGGCAAATTGTAAGGTGTGACAATGACTGGCCACAATGAATATTTCCTCCCATGCTTCCCAAAAGGATTGAAACCATCCGTAGATAACCCAAGGTATACATTTCGTGGCTCTTCTGCAAAACTAGGATACAATGATTGGAAATGTTTCCATGCACCTGCGTCTGAGGGATGCGCAATTTCTCCATTAAAGGTATGCTCTGCATGCCATCTCATATGACCGGCTGTGCGCTCTGATTTATATAATCTCTTTAACCGCTCGGCTAACGGCAAATACCACATCCTCTTAAACGGTACTCGACCTCTACCAGTTGTGTCTTGAAACCGCGGTTGGCGACAAAACCGACATTTCAAGCGGTCGCCATCCTCTCTCCAATATATCATACAGTTGTTGATGCACACATCTATCATTTCATACGACAAACCAAGCCCGGATACAAGTTTTTGTATCTCGTAGTATGAACCCGGGTGAAGATTATCTTCCGGCAGAATATCTTTCACATAATCAGCTATCGCATCCATACAATCCTCTGACAAATTCCAATCAGTCTTTATACTCATCATTCTGTATGCAGAGTATAAAGATGAAATACCCTCTTTGCAACCAGCATATAACGGATCAGTTGATGCATCTACCGTATCAAAGTACCTTTGGGCATCTAAAGTTGGTCCTTCGGATCCATCCTGAAAAAACGAAGGTATATTCTCCCGATAGGCTTCGTTAACCATTTCTTCCATACCTACATTTTCATCTACTTCCGGTATTGGTTCCTCTATCCTATCCGCACTAGTACTAGCATAATTCCCCATTGAACCATCTTCACCATGCAAATACCATATCTTATACCCCGGCATAAATCCGTCTCTATAAAGGTGTTGTAATACAAAACGCCCAAATTTCTTTTTACAATTCCGACATTTAGAACAAGGGCACGACATTTTACCTTGAGCTTCTATGGTTTGCGGTTGGTTTAATGCAAGATTCATAAATTGTTGAACTCCATCGACAAACTCATCCGTAAGTAAACCCGTCTCTAGATCATGAGAAGGTCTATCCATCCACGCTCGAAAATATTGAGGGGGGTTTGAAGGAGCCATTTTTAAGTGTTTTTCTTTGAAATTTCGTATGTGAAAGAGGAGGAGGAAGAAGGTGTGATCTGTTTTTAAAAATAATCTGGGAAATTTCCGACGGATTTCCCACCGAAATTCGGTCGGAAATTCAAATTTTTAAACGGTCAAAAATGGCTCCAATTTTTCCTACCGATTTCCGACGGATTGAATTTCCCACCGTTTTCGGACCGAATTTTCCGACGGATTTCCCACCGATTTATTTTCCCACCGATTTCCTACCGATATTGCAACCGCATTGCGACGGAATTGTTTCCGTCGGAAAACGATCGGAAATCCGTCGGATTTTCGTCGAAAATTTCCGACCGAATATTCTCCGTCGGAAATTCGGTCGGAAAAACCCCTTTTTTCTTGTAGTGTATTACTGAAATGCATGCGATATTGCCGTCAATACACGATTACATTTTGTGCCTCAGATACACATGCTTTTTCGGGGACTCAAGATGAGCAATTTGAGTCTCAAAAAGTCTAGCTTCTTTGGTTACAGATGAGACGTTGATGTCAACTAAAAGATCACTTTTATACACCTATCCGGAATTTATGTGAAAAAGGGCAAGAATTTTCCACAGAATATATTTTTCATAATCAACGGGATTGGTTTAGTCACCAAAACTTCGAAAGTTAGATAGTCATAATCGAAAATTGATTATTATTAAAGCAAAACATGGTTTTGTCTTAAACAATCCCATATGCTCTGTCTTGGGAGCTACGGCCCATGCGTTTAGGAGCCACCTATGTCTCTTAGGTCTTAATCATCTTTGTCCTAATTGAATCTTCATATTATATAAGTATTTGAAACTTGTTTTGTTTGATAAAGAGTATTTGAAACTTTTGATTGTGAGATGTATTAGATAATTTTGATAAATTTTAAATTATAATATATTGTTTTCTGGATTTATAACTATAACAAGTTGTGAATTTCTCGTAATCAAACGCGATGTGATATACTTCATTTATTAGGTGGATTAGAAATTAAAGATAACATAGGAGTATTAAAGTAAGAAATGTGGATGATATAGAGATCTCATATTCTCCCATTATCTAACTAACACATACATATGAATATATATCATTCATCCTATAATATATTTGGTTATAAACAGATATTTTTATAAGCTTATATGAATGATATGTGGCAATTTAGCTCACCAGATATATCTCGGATAATCTGTGATTGGTGAGAGTTAATGGAAGAAAAAATGGTCTTCTCATTTCATCTAGGACCCATCCAAAAGTTGCTTTATAGAGCATTTTTTAGAAGAAATCTTCCCACTGACAAAACGAAGTAGAAAACTTTCATTCGAAACAAAAAAAATTTTGCTTGATAAAAAAAAACTTCTTAGTAGACCCAGTAGAATTGAGTAAATTTATTTATTTTTCTTATGTGTGTACCAGTCACAGCCATGTACAACATTAATACAAGAACTCTTTCCTTCTTCCGTATTCTCTTTCATTTTACTAGCAGTTGAATTAGTGTATTCTTATTTATATACACCCGCTTCCGTAGCTTTCGTTCTTTCAAATTAACGACATATTTTGAATTTCTTTATCGGCCACTATTTCGTGACTAATATACCATTTCTTTACTTCTAAAATATTGGTTTGTTTCTTACTTCAAAGTTCAAACCTCGAGAATATTTGTAAGATTTTTAGTGGTGTTGAGAGTAAATACTTAAAATCACTAGTAGGAGAAATAATTTTTATTTAACGTTAGCAACATCATAAAATATTATGGATTGAAGATCCGAAATTCCATGAAAAAAACCATTTCTCAATTGTATATTATGTAATAATATTTACATAATACATCATCTCCCAAATTTTATTAAGGTTGTATAGTATAATATATAAAGAGATACATAGTAAAAAAAAGGGTGAAAAAAAGCAAAGTGGTCATAGGGAAACACAATGACTAATTTCTTCTAGTAGCAGCACCTTATACGAAGGTAGGGACTTGGGGTTTAGGGTTTATGTTGTTCAACCAAGAAAGTGTTCGATCTAGGTAGTGTAAGTAAAATTTTGAGTAAAATGATAGGAAAAAAAGTTGTTAGTAAAGCAAAATAAATAGACGTAGAAGTACGTAGTACGTAGTCATGCATTTTCTCTTTAGGTATCCTTTGCATGTTCTGTGACACAGGATGGATCCTGGGAATACGTGAATGAAACAAGATGACCATAAGCAAAAAAAGGGCCCATAATGTTTTTATTTCTATTTCAAATTAGTAATTATTATATATTGTATATATTTCTCTTAAATTTCTATTGGCTAGTAAATCAAATCAATTGAATGGTTTATTTCAATAGTGAATGTTGTCGTTCTTCGTTGGTGGTGTTGTTTGATGGTGACATTAGGGTCAGTGTGATCACATGAACGCCATGTTACTCCTTTTATTTCTTACTTAGCAACTTTTTGTCATAAATACATGTTGTGTGAATTTTATCTTTGAATACCATAAATAAAAAGTTTCAAAAAAAAGAAGACCATAAATAAACTCGATTATATCGTGATTTAAAAAAACAATCCAATAAACAAATTGCAACTATTTTAATATTTTTCATAAGTGTATGAATTTTTTGGGCTATAGAAAAAAAACACAAAAACATGCTTAGTTTCGTATTTCACCACTGTGCATGTAGTTTATACTATTGGCTCACAAACGATAACATAGTGACCATGTAAAAGTTTTCTTCTTTTTTTCTTTTAATCTACTTTCCATTTGCCTCGTCTTATCACATGTTCAAGATGACTATGAATAATAACAGTGCGAATATTACAGCTGCATGAAAAAGATAACCAGTCAAAACACTTATTGAATTGGATTGAAATGAATTGAAATGAATTAGAACAGCTAATTCTGGACCCATCCATATTATAAGGTCTGAGTTTATATATCCAGCTAATGTTGGTACTTTGAAAGCGTACGTCAAAATATGTCGTTGCTTCTCCATTTATGATGTGATGTTGTCTACTCGCATTGATTGAAAAATATCATCTGGAAAAATAAAATGATTAATTCAGGAAAAAATTAAGTGAATATATATATATATATATATATATATATATATATATATTCAAATTATTCTCTTTTTGTTTTTAGCAAAATATTCAAATTATTCTTGTAGAGATAATAAGTATTTTT
Organism: Arabis hirsuta; assembly: GCA_964056655.1. NCBI lineage: Eukaryota > Viridiplantae > Streptophyta > Magnoliopsida > Brassicales > Brassicaceae > Arabis > Arabis hirsuta. The sequence goes on from OZ053303.1 coordinate 34,826,294, forward strand.
TAAAAATAATATGGTTAGCTAATTTTATAAATTAGTACATAATTACAAAAATTATTGGGGAGGTCCGAGGTCTTTACTAGTCTTCCAATCCTCTTTGATTAACTATTTTACGGAGTGGTTTACGCTAGTCCGCAACATCCACTACAACTTTTAGCTATTGGCAAGTTTGATATGTATATCTATTTTATCGATAGCAATTCCTCTCGCCATTACAACTAATATTTGACATTTTGAATTTTAATAAACTAAAAAAATTCTTATCACATCTTAAATTAATGGAACAGACAATAAAATAATCGTGTTTAATGTTTGTATAAATTTATACGAAACATCAACATATCCGTTAGAGAGAGAAAACAAAATAATTATATGAATTATATATGTAATGTAACCAACGTTAATCTATGTAATAGCCAAAAAAACTATTAGAATAGACAATCTAACCAAAAGCCTTACAATTAATAACTATGATTTTGTCATATAAAAGACTTTTGGTTAAAATGATAACTGTAATTTTTTTATGGTTATTAATGCCAATATCCATGTAACAATGTTTTTTTTGTTGTTTAAAGTGAGTTATGTTTCACAATTAACTTTCATCTTCATTTATACATACAAATTATATATTATATGGTAACTCTCAAGAACATATGTTAAGAATTTGTTGGACGGGTAATAATGTTAGAGATTTGTTAGGATTCGTCTGGTTTTCTAGTTTACGATGAATTCGTTAGTAAATGATCCAACCAAATAAACAAATATACAATTTTCATATCGAGAAACAGCTCTGAAACATAACTATTTTTATATGGATCGTTCTGTAAACGAAAGCTCGCAGAAATTAGGCCCGGTTTTGTGCGTGTGCCACAAATGCATATAAGTTTTCGGGAGACTGTTTTCAAAAAAAACAAAAAAAAGTTTTCGGCAGACCGGATTGTATAAGATTAGGGAATTGCTTAATTACTTTAGAGGAATAATACAAGAGTATTTATACATGTACATAGGAAGTAAACCCTAGACTTTATGAGAATATACAGAAAATATTCTATACAATAATATTGCCTTATACACCCCCTCAAGATGGACCGCCGGAGAAGAGTCCAATCTTGCGAAAAAGATCATGAAACCGAGGTCGCGGCAAAGGCTTAGTGAGAGCGTCTGCGAGCTGATCGGCCGAAGTAACATGAGAAACCCGAAGAGTACCATCTTGAATAAGCTCACGGATATAGTGATAATCAAGCGCAACATGCTTCATGCGTTAGTGAAACACCAGATTAGCACAGAGGTATGTGGCGCCAATGTTGTCACAATAAACAACTGGTTGGTGAGTGGATCGTAACCCAAGTTCGCCGAGAAGAGACAGCATCCATTGAACTTCAGAAACTGTCAAAGCTACAGTACAATATTCAGCTTCCGTAGAAGATCGCGCAACACCTTTTTGTTTCTTTGAGGACCAAGCAATGGGGTGTCGACCAAGAAACACAACATAAGCACCTGTAGAAGTGTAATCATCCTTGTCACCGGCCCAGTCAGCATCAGAATATGCATGAAGAGCCAGGTCATTGTGACGAGAAAGAAAGATGCCATCATGTATAGAGCCAGCCAAGTATCGCAAAACTCTTTTAGCGGCTGCCCAATGCTCACTAGTCGGTTGATGCATAAATTGGGAAAGCTTGTTAACAGCAAAGGAGATGTCCGGACGAGTGAGAGAGAGATATTGAAGGCTACCGATTACCATACGGTAGTCCTTAGCATCATCGAGACGAGTTCCACCATGAAGTGTCAACTTCGCCGTAGCGGACAAAGGAGTGGCAACTGGCTTGACGTTATCCATCTTGACTTGACGTAGAAGATCAAGTATATATTTGCGCTGAGAAAGACGAATCCCATTAGAAGAACGAACCACTTCAATCCCAAGGAAGTAAGAGAGTTCTCCCAGATCACGTAAAGAGAACTTTCGAGCGAGCGCGTCAAGAAATCCTTGAACACGATGAGGGCATGAACCAGTGACGAGAATATCATCAACATAAACCAACATGTAAATGGTGACATGAGTATCATGATAAATGAACAGGGAAGCGTCCGCAAGAGAGTTACGGAAGCCGGATGACAGAAGGAAGCTGCGAAGTTCATTGTACCAAGCTCGAGGGGCTTGTTTGAGACCATAGATAGCTTTGCGTAGTTTACAGACGTGGGTAGGATTATCTTTATCGATGAAGCCTGGCGGTTGCGTCATGTAAACTTCTCCAGTAAGAATACCTTGGAGAAAGGCATTGTTGACATCAAGTTGTCTAATGGACCAATCTTTGCCAACTGCAACACTGAGAACAATACGGATTGTAGCAGGCTTAACAACAGGACTGAAGGTTTCTTGGAAATCAAGACCGGGACGCTGATTGTAACCCTTGGCAACAAGACGCGCTTTGAATTTGTCCACAGAACCATCGGGATTAAACTTTGTACGGAAGATCCAACGGCACCCAACAATGTTAGTGGCCAGTTCTCGAGGAACAAGATCCCAAGTGTGGTATTTGATTTGAGAGTCCATCTCTGAGCAGCAAGAAGCACGCCAACGAGGATCGGCTAGAGCCTGCGTAACGGTGGCTGGTTCCACGGTGGAGTCAATGGTGGTAGTGAGCGCATACTTCGGGTTGGGCTTGACAATGTTGTTTTGTAGGCGAGTAGTCATGCGCGTGGGAGCCGGAATGGGAACATCTATGGAGTCCGAGACCGGAACAGGTGTCTCCGAAGGATCCGTAGGCTGAGCGGGGTACAGCTCAGGGACTAATGATGATGGCGAAGACGCAGAGACCGGTGTTGTATGCGACGGCGACGATGGTATTGACGGCGATGTTGCTGTTGAAGAGGGAGACACAGGGGAAGGAGCAGGGCACGAGGTACTAACCGGAGAGGTGCGGACGAGTGGTGAGCTACCTGCAGGAAGAGGAGAAATAATAGGAAACCAAGCTTGTTCATTTGGAGATGGCAAGATTGGGTTAGCGATTGAGAGAGACGAAAAGGGAAATTCTGTTTCACAAAAATGAACATGACGTGAAGTGAAAATTCGAGAAGACTTAGGCTCTAAGCAATAGTAAGCACTTTGAGAGTTGGAGTACCCAAGAAAGACACAAGGAAGTGACCTTGTATCGAGTTTGTGTGTAGCATAAGGACGAAGCCATGGATAGCATAGGCAACCGAAGACTCGAAGTTTATGGAGATTGGGCTAAGCTTGGAAGAGCCGAGCATGGGGAGAGTCCATGGACAATGTGCGTGTGGGCATTTTGTTGATGAGATAAACAGCTGCCGCAAACGCATAACTCCAGTATGTTGTTGGTATGGATGCTTGAGAGAGAAGAGAGAGACCAGTTTCAACAATGTGACGGTGTCGCCTTTCGGACATGCCATTGTGCTCTGGTGTGTGGGGTGGAATACGATAATGAGTAATGCCGTGTTGAGCTAGGTAAGACGCCATGACCATGTATTCAGCACCATTGTCGGAGTAAAGGGCACCAATACGTTGTCCAAAGGAGTTCTCCACCAATGCCTTAAAACATTTAAAGGTTTCAAAGACATGAGACTTTTGTTTGAGAGGGTAAAACCACATATATCTTGTAAAGTGATCAACAATAAGAAGATAATATTTGAACCCATCAATAGAGTAAACAGGAGATGTCCATAGATCAGAAAATAAAACTTGAAGCGGACGTGTAGAAGCAATGGACGATTCAAAGAAAGGAAGTTTATGACTTTTGTTGCGTAAACAAGCATGATAATCACTGTTTGAAACTGAACCAGAAAACGAAACTTGAGATAACATAGTTTTTAAAATGGGAAAAGCAGGATGACCAAAACGACCATGCCATATAGAAAAAGAAGACTTTGAAGTAGAGAAAGCAGAAATCGAAGCAGAGATAGCCGGCCACTCGTATAGCCCATGCTTAGCTGGGCCGGTTAGCATTGGTGTCCCCGTGTGCAGCTCCTTCACCTGAAATTTGTCCGGGAACAATTCAACAGAAACATTGTTGTCAATACATAACTTGTTAGCCGAGATCAAGTTTTTGCGTATGGAAGGTACACAAAGCACATTATTCAAAGTGTGAGATGTGAGAGGTAAAGAGAGGGAACCCGTATGAGTTATGGGGAGAGCTGCGCCGTTGCCAACCGTTACGTTGTCATTGCCGTGATAGGGACTGTGCATAGAGAGATTGTGGAGGTCAGCAGTGATGTAGTGTGACGCCCCACTATCAAGTAGCCAAGTGTCTGCATCACCGTAATTCATTGTGGTGTTGTGCGCAGCCGGTCTCCAATTCTGAAAGCCAGGAGGCCCCGAGTTCTGATGGTTGAATGCTGGCGGACCTGGTGGACGTTGGTAAGAAGATTGGCGTGACTGAGTGCACCAGCGAGCAGAGTGTCCTTGTGCACCACACAGCTGACACTTGCCCAAGTAGGGTCGCCGTTCTCTGTTGTTGTCACGTGCTTGAGACTGATTTGGCGAGGCGGAAGACTGCGGATAGGACGAGTTCCAGTTGCCACGATTCTGATAGCCATCACGTGGTTTGGTTTGAGCAGCATTGGCAGTGGCTGGTAGCAGCGGAGATGAGCTGGGAAGGTGGAGAATGTCGGCTTCTCGATTAAGGAGCTTTTCATGTAGTTCTTCAAAGGTCATCGGTGTCTCCCTGCCATTGGCAGCATCAACGATAGCTTTGTATTCTTCGGGCAGGCCATCAAGGACATAATCGATGAGATCTTCATGATCAAGCGGCTTCCCAAGAAGAGAGAGTTGGTCTGCTTTGGCACGGATGGATCTCATGTATTCATCGATGCTTTTGTTTCCCTTCTGCGAGTGTTTCAACTGATTCTTCAGTTGTTTGAGGTGACCACGAGATGGACGACCATAAGTTCTTTCAAGCGTACGCCATACGTCAAGAGAAGAGGTGGCACACGACACAAGAGATTGTGTAGTGTTGGCGATGGCACCAAGAAGAGCGGAGTGAATCAGACGATCTTGTCTTCTCCACTTGGTATAAGCAGGGTTTGGTTTCGTGAGTCCTGCTTCGGTGATAACAGCAAGCGGGGCTGCTTCTCCTTCAGTGATGAAGCCGATGAGACCATGGCCTTCAAGGAGAAAGCGCACTTGTTGATTCCAAGCTATGTAGTTCGTTGCCACGAGTTTGGTAACATTAGCCATGTTTAGAGCGAGAACAGGACTGTTTGGATCAGTTGAGTCGAAGACAAGGGCTGTTGCAACTGCTGATTGATTGTGAGATGTGACAGAACGTGGAGATTCCGGCTGAACCATGGCTAGGGTTTGTTAGAGAAGAGAAGCGTTGAAGCTTAGGGAAAAAGAAAGAGCTCGACGGCTATGAAGGCTATGCCTTAGGGTTTTTGAGTTGTGATCTTAAAAGGCTCTGCTACCATATAAGATTAGGGAATTGCTTAATTACTTTAGAGGAATAATACAAGAGTATTTATACATGTACATAGGAAGTAAACCCTAGACTTTATGAGAATATACAGAAAATATTCTATACAATAATATTGCCTTATAGATTGGATGACAAGGTTGTGCGTGTGTTACTTATCGTTTTAGTTGCAGTTAAATTACTTGTGTGGATCGAGATGATTTTCTTGTGCCCCTATATCCGAATATCCTCCTGTGACATAATTTGACATGTGATAATGGTTTTATTTATTTATTTATCAAAGTTTGATTAAAATTAATGAGGTAAAAGAAATCGGAAAAATCTCGAATTTAAGCACAACAGAAGAAAATTAATTAATCTACTATTGTCCACTGTCCAGTCCAAAGAAAAGAATATGGACTTAGGCCCATAATGTTTTGGGAAATACTACTAGATAATACATCATAGTAGTAGGTTATTTAAAAATATAAATTTGATTTGAATTAATTGAGTGGATGATATGAATGATGACTGTAATACTCTTTTGATTCAATCAGAAATATGATGAATAGACGGTGACAATACTGATATGTGTCAGCATAAAAGTAGAAAGAAAAAGACATGTTTATCAAAATTATATAATAATTTTTTTTTATGCACACACTGTTTATTTTTACACTGTTTTTTCTATAAATGACATACTATAATTGATTACCCATATTATTTATGTAACTATAGTCACATACAAAATATAACATACCACAATTTCAAAATAACATTTTCACTCAAAGATGTTGATTATCACATTTTATTACTTTTACTTGGGTTTTTTTGTATAATTCAAAATATAATAAATAACATACCATAATACGTTACCCAAATTATTTATCTAACTATATTCAATTACAAAATATAACATACCACAATTTCAAAATAGCATTTCATTTAGAGATGTTGATCATATTTTATTATTTTTATTTTGGTTCTCTTTGTATAATTTAAGGTATAATTTAAAATAACATATCATAATATATTACTCAGATTATTTATATAACTATAATCACATACAAAATATAACATACCACAATTTCAAAATGACATTTCATTTAGGGATGTTGATTATCACATTTTATTATGTTTGTAATTACACAAATTATTAATATAAAGTCAAATAAAACATAATATAATATATTATATACTATTTTTTATTCCAAGGTATATCATGTTACATAGAATATAACATGCTATATACCATATAGTATGCCAGATACTAACATGGTATGCCATGTTATTATTATATATATCATATGTTATGTTATGCCAGATACTAACATGGTATGCCATGTTATTATTATATATATCATATGTTATGTTATGTTACCTACAAGTAAAAATAGATATATGTTACAAAATTCGTTTATAACATTATGGATATGATATTACATGTTATATGTTTATATTAGTATAAATATACCATGTTACATAATATAACATGCTATATATTAGTATAGTATAGCATGTTATATAGTATAGTAACATGTCATCTAATATATTACGTTTATTTATATAAATAGTTTGTGTAATTCATGTTCATTTCTTAAATTTGAAATTGTAACACATGAAGAAAAAAAATCTTATTTTTCTTACATATAGATTATGAAATTATTTAATTCAAATAATAAACATTATAGATGTAAATATCAAATGAGGAAAACAAATTGATGAAAGAAAATTAATTAAAAACGAAAAACATCATGTTATATATGCTTTATGGCAGGTTGTACAATTTGCTTTATGGCGTGTCAGAAAGGCAAATTTGTCCAAAATTTTTTTATCTTAGCTATACAGCCTAAATAAATTTCAATGTGTCCATTGTTTAATATTTTTAGTTATAATGGTATACTAAATTTTTGTCCTGCATCAAACCCGGGATTAATTAGAATGTTTAAAAATAAAAAATCATATTTTTTATAATAAAAAGAAAAAAGTTAAAACAAAAATATCAAATTGTATATCTCTCATATAGATAAATACTATTTTATCATACAATTTTTAATCTGCATAATATTTAGATTGAATGTAAACATTTTTAATGGAAATCGAATACATTTGAGCTTATAGGTTCTCTCAAACTTATTTGAGTTCACCAAACCCAAAAAATATCGCATTAGTACGTAAATTTTCTTAAATAAAAAATCAAAGAAAGAACAAAAAGTGAAAAAGATGTTTTTCGAAATTCAACCATCGATGTTTGATTTGTAAAGTTGTAAGTTTATAACAAAATACGCAACTTTAATTAAAGTAATACTGATACGATTAAACGTATAAAAAAGGTTGTATTATCAATTACATATGGTATTCAAATAGACATAAATATAATTTTTATAAAGTAATTAACATCGATAAATGATTCATCGTTAACACATTATGTTATGTTTTGTTTAAATATTAAAATATTATATTTTAGTTGGATTTAAATTAGTAATATATGTATTTGTGAATTTATGTTAAAAAATTAATGTAAATATGTAGACATTTCCAATATGGTATATATAATTAATTGAAATATTTTGATTGGTTAATTTAATTGAAGTGTCTTTTAAAACATAAAGTTTTTTTACATAGTCTCAATTAATATATAGAAGATTAGCAAAAAAAAAGAGCCAAATTGTTTATTGCAAGACTACGAGACCCTAGATGATGTACTGAATTTCTTCTAGTTGATCAATTTCCATACACTGTATTTCCATACTGAATCTTTCAAACAGTTTATGGGAAAAAAACACGGTTAAAATACACTTCGAGCCTTGGTTCCTCTCGTAGAATGTGAGTGTAAAAAACCATTAGAACAACAACAATAAAAGTAGGGGTTTAAGATTACTTTTCAATTTAGGTCGCACTTACCGTAAAAAAACCTTTTTTTGGTTTGAATTACTTTTAGATTTTTTCTTTTTTAAAGTATGCTAAATTATTTTTTGGCTAATTATATGTCCGGCCCAAAACTGAGTATATTCATTATTTTCTTGTTTACAGTCATTTTTATTTATTAGAAGAGATATAGGTTTTTTTACTAACCCTTTTTTAACCCACCAGGGGGGTGAAGCCTGGATCGAACCCCGGAATGACAGAGCAGCTTGAAAGTAGATACCACTGGGCTATGAGCACCCGATCGATATAGATACATTCAAGATGTTTAGGTCATTATTTCGTACATCTTGCCGTGAGAAATCAAAGCAAACGTAACACGATGCTTAATCTGAGTCCGGACACTATGTTACGAGTTTTGGCTTCTTATTTTTTTTTTTTTCCAATATTTGATAAGCTCTATACATTGTATTTAACTTTACGTTATCTACCATTGCTCGTCCTTTAATATTCGGTGAACGATAATTAGTTTAAATTTTGGAAATGCTTTTATATGGTCCTAAAAAAGTTTTTGTCCACAGTGTTAAATCAGCCGATTATATATAATAGTGTCTTAGCTGCTTAATTTGAGTTCATTTTGGAAAATGATTATTTATACACTTTCGAAAACTAGAAGTATGATAGAAAACGGGTTTTCAATTTAAGAAAAAAAGGTCCAAAGTTACTATTTCCTTCTAACACAACAAAAGAGGTCTCATATCTGCTGATTTGTATTTGAAAAGTTTTCATATATCAAACGCTCCCTCTATAATTTGGTGGGTCATATGCTCTCTAATTATTTCATATGAGAAGCCATTATCAGAAAAATAAAGAGATTGGTGTATATAAAGGTACGACAATGAAATTGCAGAAACATGAATATCCACGAATGGACCGTCACAAGATCTTCCAATAACATTTTCCCTTTTTTTCAGTCAAACGTAGAGAGTCAGTGAGTTGATGATGAAGCCCCTCGTGTTGTACGTAGCTGCCAAACACTAACAAATTCAGATAATCCACCCAATTAATAAAGCTTCGAGCCCAATAATTTTATTTGCCTTTTGACCTCCATTATATGTCAAATAAGCAAGATGTCACGAGGACATAACATCAAAAATAATTGGACATTTCGGTTTTCTATTTTATTCTAAATATTTTCTTTGATTTTTGTTTTTCTTATAAAAACTTGAAGATGCTAGTATTTGATCTATCGGAAGCTTTCTTGCACATTTGCGAGTTGGAGATGCATCTGAGCCACATGTGTGGCATGATGAGACTTGCCTTATGAATAGTTAAAAATTCATGTGTTCATTTAGATATTAAATATTTATTTATTTTTATATTAAAGTTTGAAATATTGTAATGGATGTTCATGTAGATAAAATAAACAAACATCCTATGGTTCTTTAACTTGATTTCGTAATACTTGCTTGTAATCAAATTTAAATATTTTGAAAACACTCACAACTTTTTTTGTTTCATAGAATAAATAGAGTACCACTTGACACCGAAAGTTGTACATGTTCGATATGGTGATCTACGTTTCGGCTGAACCGAAACCAACAAAAATTCTATGAATATTAAAACGTTGTTATTTTAATGATATGAAATTTAAGTATATATATGAATGAAGTAATTTTCAGTAGTATAGCCACTTTAAAGAGAAAGCAAGACATATGAGTTGGTAGATATATAGGGACAGTCTATATGCTGATAGTGAGAAACAACTAAACAAAGAACAATTAGTTGCACTTGTCTCAAAGATTTTTGGATTTTGTTTATTTAGCTTTTTTCGTTGTTGGTTTTTTTATGGGTACGTTCAGTTCATCTATATATGCAGCCATTATCTACACTCTACAGTAGTTGCAACAAATGCAGATGCTTTTGTTCCCAAATAATTTAACCTTTTATTTCCACGGCTAAAAAAAATCAATTGAAATTCATGTAGTGTATAAGTAATTTGCAGTCAATTTTAGTTGCTGTACATTCAAATATCTTCAGGATGTATAATATAATATTGACAATCTCTTAAACTTGTTAGTCAAAATTATTATAAACCGGGCTAAAATGCCTTTAAATTAGGGACAGACTAAACCCAATTACAGTATGATTTAAATAAGAAACACACAATCTATGTCAAAGTAGCATCAACGTAAATTACAGATATACTTTAAAAATAATACCTTAACTGATAATCTTTTAGGCTTGTCGATGTGCTATTCCGGATTACACAACTATTCCAAAATATTATGCTATGGGATTAGAATGTAACATAGCGAAAGCTAGATAGATGCAAATATATTCGTTCAATCTAAGAATCTCCGAATAAACCAAATTTTTTACGAATTGATCATTGAAAATTCAATAGAACTACAAAGTATAGAGAATACTCTTCTCTCAAAAATTCAAAGTTCTTTAATAACAAATTCAACAATTAAATTTGGCTATTTATAAGATACTAAAATACTAAAACTATTAAAATACTATTCTCTCAAAAAGAGTATTTTATTACTGAAGTAAAATATCTACTAAAATAAATAATTATTTTATTTTAGTAGTGATCTTACTTCAGTTATGCATCCCAATTATGAGTTGCATTAGGATGCATAACTCAAGCCATCCTCCTAATCTAAAATGCCAAAAATCGTGGTAGGCAAGTAGCCAATGGAACCTTTTCTCTCATATTAACTGTTTTAAGTATAGTAAAACGAAAATAGTAAAGTTAATCCAGTACGCGGTGTTAGGGATTGAAATTAATTTTTGCATAGAGAAGCAATGGGATAATTCGATGTTTCCGGAATGATTTATTCTCTACTTCTTGCATGTGGGCTGTGTCCTATTTGAAAATAGTGGACTATGATCGATCCCCACAAACAAAAAAGGTCATAATATGAAACAGTTTACTACATATGGTACGTCAAATCACTCAAGTTTAGTATCTAGCATTGCAGTGTATATATCCAATTTCCGAAGACATTTATATATATATTTTACATGTTGGAATGCATATATAACGTCTTTATCAAAAGTAATAATTTCTTACAAGTTGATTGTATTAACATGTTTCCCTTTCTTATTTTGGTTCTATTCCTATAAGAGATGGTAGGGTCTTATAATTCATATTAGAGAATGGTAGTGTCTTATAAACATGTTTCACCAAAAAGAAAAGAAAAACAAAGTGGTTTCTAAAAGGACAAGGCATAAGCATGTGAACTTCATCCACTAGCACCACCTGATATGTTCCTCAAACTATTACTCTCCAATAACTTGCGGTCACAACCTCTTTTAATTCCTTATATATATACTTTACACACTTACAGAAACTTGCTTACAACTAAACCTAATCCATTTCAATAGAAGCCCAAGACATCCAACATTCTTGTTCAAATATTCAACAATTTTTTCTTCAAGATCTCCTTTTTTAGTTACTTGCATTCACCCTCAAAGATGGGTATTCAATTGATCGGACTATCTCATGCCAAGCAAAAGCTTCAAAGAAGCTTATCAGCAAGAATTGCGAGCCTTTTGGCTATGTCGGGTACTAATAATGTCCCAAAGGGTCATGTGGCCGTCTACGTGGGGGAAAGTTATCAAAGGAAGAGATTTGTGGTACCTATATCGTATTTGAACCATCCATTGTTTCAAAGTTTATTGAACCTCGCTGAAGAAGAGTTTGGGTTCGATCATCCCATGGGAGGGCTAACCATCCCTTGCACTGAAGATTACTTCACTTCTCTAGCTTCTATTCTAAATGGTTCATGAAGATAAGGGAGATCACTGATCATCAAAAGATTCATTAAGTTTCTTTATACATATATATATATATTTATGTGTTTTTCTTATAATGTATCTAAGGAAGGTGGGAGAAAATAACTCGAGATTGAGATACTAAATGAGTCTCTTTCAATTTTTGTTCTAAAAAGTTCTTGTGAGTTCTTTTAACCATTCCATTTGTAAAGGATTCACTTTCTAAAAAAATTAATCTAAGATTCTTTTTCTGTCGATTTGTTTACTTTTTATATAGTATACAAGATTATATCTTAGCTTGCTTATGGCAGAAACATATAGTTAAAGATAGATACATCCCCCAGAGAACCGTACAGAAACTCACATATAAGTTAAACAATTTTTGTTGGGTCTTAAAAGGTTATAATACCTTAAAAAGAAATGAATTCGAAGATAGATTTGACATTCAGAGCTGTTAACAGAGTTAGCCTTTGGATGTGAAGTTAGTATTGAAATCTCATTAGCATAGTAAGAACTATCCACAAATGAATATTCAAAGATTACCTTCGTATTTACACACCTAATTGATACAAAACACACACATATATATATATATATATATACATATATATATATACATATATATATATATACATATATATATATATATTAAGAAATTAATAATTAAAATAAAATGAAGTTTCAAATATTGTTACAAGAAATTATATATCTATATATATACATAAAAACTATTATTTGCATAGATAAATATATATATATATATATATATATATATATATATATAATTTCTTCTAAAAATATTGAAACTTCATTTTATTTTAAAGTACTCATAAACAGAAAAACTCAATATATATCAAATCTATTAGTGAAATAGTGTTGTTAACTCGAGTTATCGAATATGAAAACATTTTATAATTCTTTTAAGATTTTACAGGGTATTTTTTTTTAATATGAAAAAGCTGGAAACAACTTAAGAAAGAAACTAAATATATGTTGTGACGATCGCGAACCAATTTTTGAGAATTTTGGTCATGTGTCGATCGACGCAAGGTTGAATTGAACCGACGGATTTGGTTTTAATTGTTTGGTTTGGCTGATTTGGGTTAAGAGAACCCTAAGGCTCGTGTTTAAAAGGGAGCAGCCTCTGTTTTGTGCAGAGATATTGTGAAAACGGCTGAGAAATTGAAAGAGAAGAGAAGAGGAGAAGGAGATGAACCGCGTGTCTAAGAAGGAGATGAAGACAGTTCTAGCCCGCTTTAGAAGAGTAGAGGAACACACAGTCTAATCAGATCGGATTGGAGTGAAACTTCTAGGGTAAATTCTCCACTCTCATATCTAGCTTTGGACGAAATTAATTTGTAAATTGGATAGTATTATGAGTGTTATTGTTGTTTTCCCGAGAGAGATTCGTGCAGAATTGGATCTGCGACCAGTCCACTTCGTGAGTGTTTTCTGTTGAACCAGGAGAAGTTAGGAGGTGATATGCATAGCGTTGGAAAGGTCTCGTTCTCAAAATTTCAGATCATGTTTCTGATCATGATTCTGAGGTATGTTCCATTCTCAGTGTGCTTTCGAAGTTGGCGTGTTGTTTCTGTTTTCAGAAACTCTAATCCGGTTCAGAGGAAACCCCAATTGGTTTGGTTAACCAGTTTGGGTCGGTTCGGTTTAGTTAATCAAATTGATTTGGTTGGTTGGTTTAACCGACTGGTTCGGTTTGGGTTAATCGGCTGGTTTGGTTTGCAGTGTTCATCAGACAAATGTTGAAGTTAGAGGAGAGTTGCCAGAGGTTGAGGTCAGAGGCAACTGATAGGCTAAGGTGAGTGTGTGACCATGGCTTATCTGGGTAAATAGAATGTTATAATGCGATTGATTGATGATGGATTGATGCGGTGATGATTGATTGTGAGTTTTGGATGTTATTCGCGTGTTTGTTGAAGCACGTTTCTCGTACTGTTTATTGTGCTGTGCATTGTTGTGTGCTCGTTTGGTATTGTATCATTTTCTTATGCTTGTGTGTATAGCCAAATAGATGGGACGATCGTCTCACTGAGTATTTATGATAATAATCACACATCTCTTTGAACCATGTGATGCAGGTAAAGACAAAGTGTGATCGTGGAATCATGGTCAGGAAGAGGAGATGTCTCGGTTGTGTGGCTTTATGTTATTGTTAGAATTGCTAAGTTGCTGGTTGTGAACTTAGAATTGATAAATTGATTCATGTTGGAATCTGGTTATGCGTTTTATTGGAATTGATATTGGAATTGGTTAAATTGTTGGTTATTAGATTTGATTGAATTACGAAATGATGATTAAACCAAACAAATACTAATACCAATACTTAAGGCTAATTAATCACTTTTAGCACTGATAATTTTGAATCGATTGAGACGAGAAGTGACGTCAATGAAGACATCTTCAGCACAAGGGATCGTGAGGGATTTCCTCCGATGATCTGTGCCATATTCATCTTCGGCCTGATGCAACAAAGCTTGGAACAAAGGATGTTTCAAATAAGAGATTGGAACCACAAATCTCTTTGTCTCTTTGTCTTTTCCCACATATACCGCGAAGTGACCTTTTCGTACGTTGATTATTTGCCTTAAACACGATATTTTTTTAACGACGATTCTCCTTGCTTGAAGAACTATATCCTTGAATCCAATCATGTCTATCTTTCAAATAAACTAACTTTGTTATAACTTGAAAAGAGATGCATGTGTAGATTTTTTGGCTACATGTGTAATTTATAGAGATGAAGGTTTTCTGCTTTAAGAGTTGTTAATCATTGTTATAACTAGGAAAACGATTTTATAATAACATATATTTAAGTAATTGAAATAAATATTAAGGGATCTGTAAGTATCTAAAAATTATATTATGACATAATTATATATATATATATATATATATATATATATATATATATCCAATAGCTTGATGCGCCAAACTTAATAATTAGTAAGATCGTGACACGTGTCAGCCGATCGATTAGATTTTGACACGTATTAAAAAAATTTCAATTAAATTTTGCCACATATATCATGCAAATCTTTTTTTTTAACTTATATATTTGTATTTATCAAGTAGATTATAAAAATTAATATATATCAAGATTTTTTTTCAATATTAATAATACATTAGTTCAAATAGACTTAGGTTTATAATTACATACCCAAATCGTCATAGATTATAATATTTTATTTGTATATAATAAATGTTTGTACTCTCTTAATTTTCTCACCAAACAATTTTAAACTTCGACAATCTCTTCCACGAATTTAATTTCAGTTTTTTTATTAGAAAATAACATCAATTATATTCTTATTCAATAGGTGAGATAGATTACGACGATCTAATAGTATTATTTTCATTCGCTTCCTGCAAATTGTAAACTAAAGTTTCGTGCATCATTCGATTCTTGCAAAATTTGGAAATCAATTATTAAAATTTGTAATTTTAGTTTGTAACTAAAAATATAAGATTTAATTCGTCAAAATTTTGAAAAAACATATCTATGAATATGTACATAAGAAAATAACTTAATTCAGTTTTTTTTAACGTCTGGATTTATTATTATTCTGTTACAAATTATGAGAACTGTTACATCAACGATTCTACAATGGACAAGTTTACCGCCTTGATCCACGCCAAACGATTCTACTTTGCCTCGCGCTGAAAATCTCATGCAAACTTTTCTTCATTAATTTGCAAATATAAAAATAGATCGCATCTCCTGGGTTTCGAATCCAATATCTCATGGTGTAGAAGCATTAATGAATCTTTGATCAAACCACTGGACCTAGGGGACTTCCACAAACTTAATTCAATTTGGAATAGAACAAAAAACTAATTATTTGGAAATATTTGACAAATTTAAATAAAAATAATATAATAAAAAGAGTCAAGAGAACTCAATAACGGTGAGACTTCTATATTAGTGGTCTTTCGCTTTTCAGTTTTTTTTTCACAGATTATAAAATATTTATAAAACTAAAAAATTTAAGGGACAATTGCAAAAATGCCACTTTTGGTGTGTACATTTGCAAAAATGTCACTATGAGTTGTCCATTTGCAATAATATCACTAATTATGATTTTTTTTTAGACCTAAATCTTAAAATTCTAAACCCTAAAAAATGTTTTGACCCCTAAAAACTTCGAAACTAAACTCTAATACAATATAGTTAACCCAAACATAAATGATATAATGAGTAAATAATTTTGAAAAAATGGTTTTTTTGGAAAATTTTTAAAAAGTAGCATTTTTAAAAATTTCTCAAAATGTAAATAGGAAAATAAGTAATTAATTCAAAATTTTATAATAAAAAAGTAGTAAAGTAATAAAACTAAATTACTTCATACATGAATAGAAAAAACTAATTAGGTGATAAAATTTAGGAATTATTTGGAAATCAAATAAGAAAAACAACCAAGGCAACTCTTAAATTATTTTTATCAATATTTTTGGTTTTATTTTGTTTATTTTTATGGGTGATTTATTCATCTTTTACCTTTTTGAATTTAATTTTTTCACGAGTAAAAAAATATTTTATTACAAATCCGTATATATGCGGATCCTTTATATATATATATATATATATATATATATATGTATTAAGAATTAAATAATCTCCTTTTTTATTTTTAAATATTTTAATGATCTATCATATTTTCTCTTTTTTTCTCTATTTTGGTGACATTTTGTCTATCTTCTCGTTTTTACTTAATTATAAAACATAAGCTCTTTTTTTTTCCTTTACGCTCTCTTGTTCTTTTCTTTAAATCTATTTTCTCTACCGAAAGTTTTTTTTGTCTCAATAATCCAAAAAGTTAGAGTGAAAAGATTAAAATAAATACACATTTTCACAAATTATGATTTTCAAAAAGTTTACAAAAATAACATATTCCAAATTCCAAAACTGCAAACCAAAAATGAAAGGTATATATAAAAAGATAAACTCACAATATTTTGTGATATCCTCATGAATATATATATATATATATATTTTTTTAAACACGCACACATATGTATATAATTCTTCAAATCTACCAAATAAAAAAAATTAAATAGGTTATTTCTATGATCATATTATACTATACAAATGTTTAAATCGTACGTCATTTACCACTTGTGGATTGAACGGAACTACAGGATACACAATAACTCTTCCAAACCAAGTCAAGTCATAGTTAAGGATATTCAACTCATCCTGCGAGCAAAGCTAGCGGGAATTAATCGGGGAACCTCTAACTCTCGTTACTTAACTGCAAGGGAACTTTTTTTTGGGGGTCAAAAACTACTTCAATTTATTAAACCGAAGTAAACACGGGTTAGTTTGGTACAAGATGCAGGATAGCTTTTGCTAAAGCATCAACATCCGAATTTTCAGATCTTTGAACATATTCAAAGGTCAAGAGATTTAGATCGATAGAGAGAATGGAGATATCGTAGATGATTCCGTAGATCTCCATGTTTTGTTTTTTTATTTGATTAGGTTGATTAGCACTTGCGAATCCGAAGCCAGATCGAGGTTTTGAAATCCTTTAGTGGTCACATGCAATGGGCTTCTCAGATTGCCTAGGCTTTAGCCATCAGCGGCGAGGACACGAAAGGTTTGGTAACTGCAAGGAAACTAAAATGATGAATTCCCTTGAAGACTTTGAAATTGTATCTATGCAAGGGAACTAAAAGATAAATAAAGTATTTCCTTTAAAAAATTATACTAATAATAAGTAAAAAAAGTATATAGTAACATTATAAACGCCATAAAAATAATGATGTCTATGACAAAAAAATAATAATAATGATGTCTGTTATAAACCCATTAGGTGGATGTCCATTATAGGTCAATGTTCTAAAATATGGACCTATAATGAACATCCACCTACTGAGTTTATAACACTCCCCTTTGAATGTCATTATAGTAAAAATAATCCTAATGCGTATAAGATGTTGCCTCATTAAAAACTTTACCAGGAAAACCCAATTGGGACAAAACCATGGCTAAGGGAAAAAGAGTGCAACGCGCTATTTCTCCTCCTGATGAGTGCATTACTTGATATCTTTGTGACGACGTACCCAAATGTTGAACTTGCATCTTGAAAGTACTAACTGGAAGTGTCTTGGAAAATAAGTCCGCCAAAGCTTCACTTGAACGAATCTGTAGAACATGTACATCGCCTTTCTTCTGCAACTCATGGGTCTTTCAGATGATTTATCTTAATCATTCTCTTTGTTTCTCTCAATATCATTCAAGTATATGATATTCATTTGGGAGATTGATAGACTTTCATATATCATTGTAATAATAACATTTCTCTTTAAGTGTCTATCATATGCGTGTCTTTTGATGTCTCCTTAAAAACCTTTTCACACAAAAACCCTATGGGATAAACACTATGATAAAGGAAATAGAGTACATCCACGCTCATCATTATATATCTCTCCCTCGGAAAAATCTTCTTCGGGAGATGAATTCCGATCTTTCAAAATTACTATAAACATAGTCTTAAAACTCATATAATTTTCATATGATATCTCAGATGATTGGACTTCTGGTCATACCATCTTTTCTTTTATCATACAAAATCTCATTGCATTTTATGTATGGTACTTCAGGACCAAACATATATGAGTATTTTCTGTAAAATCCTAAGGATTTATTGAGATAACATCTTTTGCGCTATATGTTCAACTTGAGATATCTGAAGATAAATTTATCTTTCCAAGGTATATTCTCAAATCTTTTCTTCAGATTTTAATCTCTTAAGGAGTTATAGTGGTGTTCAAATCATCACATACATTGCTATTATAGCAAATCATTAACGAAATCTCATTACATTAAATTATTTTGGGACATTCATAAATATCATTATCCAGTGATCTTTTATCATTATACTACTTGTGATAACTCTGCTGGAGTTACGATGATCTTCAATTAAGAATTATTTTATCAAATTTTTTTGATAAATACATGATTATACCCCATGTTCCATATTTTCTATTCATTCGATTGAGTAGAGTTTCCGAGAACATAATTTCGATACCCTTAATCCTTCGGAGATTATATCTTTAACATCTTTCAAGGATTGCATCATAAATAATTATCCAGTGTTTAATAGCATATTGCCAGACTTATAAATATTGCATCCACCACAAGAGAACATATACCTTCATAAAATATTATTTGTCTTTGTGACAATTTCACTATTATTTCATACAAAGACTCATTTATCTTCCACTAGTTTTACACTTCACATGCATAGAATACTAGTCTAATTCTCTGCAAGAGATTATACGTCTATTTTCTTCCATTCCATTTGGCCAATCATTATTTTGTGCACACTTTTCAATAGACTTTCATGATCCTCTTCTTATTCATAAA
The DNA here is from genome assembly GCA_964056655.1 of Arabis hirsuta. Classification (NCBI taxonomy): domain Eukaryota; kingdom Viridiplantae; phylum Streptophyta; class Magnoliopsida; order Brassicales; family Brassicaceae; genus Arabis; species Arabis hirsuta. The sequence goes on from OZ053303.1 coordinate 34,845,734, forward strand.
ATCAACTGCTCATAGCATGCAAAATATTACGACGTCGATTTGCTTTTTGGTTCCATCTTATTTCAAACATGACATAGCTAGCTAGCTCTCTTCATCGTCAAGTACTTGAATATTTTTATTCGTCATGTTTATGTCTCTTCTAGAGCTCATTCGATCTCTTCTGGAGATCATTCGAAATCTTTTTTTCCTCGATCTGGTTATTCTAATTATCTGCTCCTTTTTTACGAGGATTCTTATATTTGGAACCAAATAGGTCTATCACGTTTCATGCGATCTTTAGACTCACTAGCAGTCTGATATTGTCCTTCTAGGACATTAATTCTAATTAGAGCATATATAGCTAGATATGTGATTTCATCACTCTATTTGGGTCAGTAAACATGTCTGGCAATCAATACGCTAAACTTGGAATTATCTTTTGGATTTCTAATTCTCATCATTTAGTCCGAGGATCAGTGATAATTCATAGATACTTATATCTTTTTCCAGCTATTTTACTTTCTCTCCCTAATGTTGGAAAAACTAACTCATTAAAATGAGTATTCAAATCGATCCTTAAATAAATCATTCTTAGATGGCTCTAGATACTTAGTATCATTCATATCCAACATATATTTTCATCCTCCATTGATGACTCATCTTAGAGCGCTGTGGTGGAGCTCTTTTCACATTCAAAGATTTAAGATGAGAACTATTTGGTTTCTGACCCTAAACCAATAATGATGGGGAGAACTAATATTTATTCACTGGCTTGATGCGAATCAATGGTACTAAACCATTTTGTGTATAAACATGATCTTCACGATGTTCAACACTTATTCCAATGGACTTTAGGTATGAATTCACCAGCATTCACAAACTTCAGGTTGCGGTTTGGTGACAAGGATAAATGTGAATATCTAGTCGATGTATCCATCAACTTTATCCGTCAATCGAGTCAATGCGTCCACTGAATCGATGCGTCTATTAGAATCATAAGGTATCTAAAATTTCACATGGTGGGTGATCATCCCATAACCATTTCCTTGTATATATTTCAGAAAACTATTAGATTCCAAATTATTTATCTGGTGAATGTCACATTATCATATTGCTTTCTGAGCTAGTAACATATGATAAATCATTAGAAAGAATCTTCTGGTTCTTCACTAAATGTCCACATAATTGATTTTTTCATTTATCTTCGCATCATCATTAAACCAGGATGACCAATCCGGTTAAGCCAAACATTTAAATTCTTAGTAAACTTCTGGTTTACTTTTCATATTTAGTAAACTTCTAGTTTACCTTGCATCGCTAATCACTTACTCCCTTAATGGGATATCATACTCAAAATTACTTCTAGAAAATCCAAAGCTAATGGTGGAACATAAACTGAGGCTATCACTTAATAGTCACCTTCTCGGTGAATTTTATTCTTTTGGTCTTTTCTTTTATATGTAAAATATCATATTCACTTTAGGGAATTGACCAAAACTAGCCATACATGAATCATAATTTCTCATCAATAACTCATTATTTTCTCAGCCTTAGAAGACTAGATATAATTCACTATACTTCTTAAATTTCTTGTTCACGACTTTGTGTCTACAAGACAACATCAGAGTATGATAGCTTTATGATTTTCTGCATTATTGATATTCTTTCAACGTAAGTGAGTTATATTGATTTACAGACTTCAGGTCTTGTAGTCTTAAATATCACATTCTGGTGATCACACATTTTTTCTATATTGTTCCAAAAACTTGTAGTGAATAAAATCTTTTGGATATGTCACTTATAGTGAACTTTAATAACCAAGTAGTGAACATACTCTTCTGGATATATCACTTATTGTATATATGAGATTGTTTAACTCTCTCCCTCGAGATAATATGAAACTTCAAGTTCATTCTTTTTGAATCTCTTAGTAAAATCAAAATATATACTCACTTGGACCATATACTATATCTTATATCTTTTATGGTCAAATAGTGAATATAATCTTCAGAATATGTCACGTATTGTCTATGTGAGATTCTTTAATTCTCTCCTTCGAGATGATGAAACTTCAAATTCATCCATCTCGAATTGAATCTCATTCTAGAGTCAACAATATATACCCGACTTGGATCATGTACTATATCTTATATCCTTTCAACTTTTGAGACTTTCCAAAGAGTATAACGCATCAATAATTTAAAATTGCGTTCCCATAAGCAATAAAATATTTACTCTTCTAGAGCTTTCACTAAGCTTTATACTAGTACATGTTGTACTCACACTATATTATTTTATTGTGTGATCAAAGAAATATCTCTTATGTCTTATTATCTTTCTTTTCTCATTTCAGGTGAGAATATAAGTTCTTTGAAAGAAGCACCTTGATTTCGATTTTGACCATTCACGAAAATTTCTATAGCCAATTCTTTGGCTTAGTGCTATTAGTGTGATCTTATGTATAAGACGTCACATTCACTTCAAGGAATGGACCATGATCAACTTCTTACTATTTTCTTTTCGCACTTCTGGTAAGAATTTAAGTTCTTGAAAGAAACATCTTGGTTTTGACCACTCAAGACAACTTTTATAGCCACTTATTTGGCTTAATGTTATTAGTATGATCTTTTCTTTTCTTATATAAGATTGCCGCATTCACTCCAGGGAATGGACCCAAATTAACTGGATATATCATATTGAAATCGAACCACGAAAATTTATGTCATATTGAAAACTATAAATCATATACAACAGTCTCAACGAATCAATCAAACCAAAGCAATTAAAACGTGTGTCGATCAAATGCAATGATATTTTAAGCAGTGACATGACCAGATCAATGAATTATACCAAACCAAGTGAATCAACAATTGGGAAATGATAAATTGATCATTAAAACAATAAACGATAATGCCTTGCAATTATCAAAGATTCACTTAAACCAATTACCAACGGTTAATTAAAGACTAATATACATGCACAGCACACGCCTACTGGTTTATATATTCTTATACATAAGCAAGTCAATCAATAGTAGAAGATCGATTAATCATACCAAACCAACAAACACTAAGAAAACAATATCAACAAAAATTACATAATATGTGGCTTTATATGCGTTTTGAGAATGTTCCAAATCATTATCACTTTTGCCAGATTTATACGTTAAATAGTGAAGTTTTTTTTCAATTTGTAAATTTGTTCTCTATTTAACGAATCTTATATTTGCGGGTTTAATGACTTACTTGAAGAAAAAGTAGTCGGAGACGTTACCAGAGAAAGTTCGGCCAAATAATCCCAAAACCTTTTACATATTGTTCATCACTGCTAACCCGGTTCTTACTCCACATAAACCTCGTTAGATGAAAAAACAACAATCAATAATTTATAATTTAAAGCAAATTGAAAACAAACTGAAAGTATTTGGTGAATTATAATTTATAGATTCTGATAAAATTAGTTTCGAAAGTGTAAATTGACTTTTACAATAAAATTTCTTTTAACTTTTACAATAAAATTCTTTTTATCTGCGGATAAAGATACAGAGATATATACTTACCATAAATCAAATGATGTAAAACTATCATAAAATATTTTGTCAATCATGCTATATTTGGAACTAATAAACACGCAAACTAATAAACAATAAACTTGAGTATGTTTATATACAAGCATGAGCCGTCTTAAATATATTGAACTTAATTAAGTATTCTAAAGCGATAAATCATGACTATATTTAAACAAAGAACCGAAACCAAACCACTGGATTATCAAACCACAAAATCAATGATTTGTCAATTTATAATTAATGATTTTCAAATCATGAAAGGAAGCAGGATGAAACAATCATATCAAACAATAAGGCATCAATGCAAAACAATAAGAAACATGATCCCATCATAATTTATCAAGTGACGATAATTATAATTTATGAATTATCAGATTTTTCTTCTAATAAAAACAGTAAAGCAATACGATGGCAATTATGAAGCATGAGATTACGATTAGACTGAGTCGATTAAATAATGATTCAATTATAGGATAGTACTTATCTGGGAGATCATAGATAATTATCGGACATAGAGACAGCATAGGAAATCTTATCGGAAACGGAGACGTCGGATAAAGAACGGAGACAACGTCAGAGATAGCATGTGATGGGTAATACGGATTAGGGTTTTGCTCAGGTGGCTAGGTATCGTGCTGATAACGTGTTATGAATAAGAGGAAGAGAAAATGAATTGTGTTGTCTTATTCCATCAATAATAGAGAGTATATATATAGAATTACAAATACTTGGAGAGGATGGAGATATCGTAGATGATTCCGTAGATCTCCATGTTTTGCTTCTTTGATTTGATTAGGTTGATTAGCACTTGCGAATCCGAAGCCAGATTGAGGTTTTGAAATCCTTCAGTGGTCACATGCAATGGGCTTCTCAGATTGCCAAGGCTTTAGCCATTAGCGGCGAGGACACGAAAAGTTTGGTAACCGCAAAGAAACTAAAATGATGAATTCCCTTGAAGACTTTGAAATTGTATCTATGCAAGGGAACTAAAAGATGAATAAAATATTTTCTTTAAAAAATTATACTAATAATAAGTAAAAAAAGTATATAGTAACATTATAAACGCCATAAAAATAATGATGTATGTGACAAAAAATAATAATAATAATGATGTCCAAAATGTTTGATATATAAGCTCGTAGACGCCCACGGTTTGATACATTAATTTCTTGAGTTCCTTTTCGTGTAATTTGTATATTATATAGTTTTTTTTTTTTTTTAAAGGTTGTATATTATAGTTTCGGCCGCTTCTTCAGTGATGTCAGACTAACAATGAGTGGCCGATCAGTTTCATTTCTGATCCGAGATTTCATCAACAGTTCCATGTTCTCGTTATCATGTGTTACTTAATTACCGTTATATACCATTAATTGATGGATAACATATCATATGAATTGATATTTGGTTCAAAATTAATCCTCTCTACGTGTTAGTATGTCAAAAAAGATGAAGGAATTCTCTATAACTACAGTCTACATGTAAATGTAAGTATGATGGAAATACCTCAATTAAAATTTTGTATCATAAAGATTTGTATCATGGTTTATTCATGTATGTTGTATGTTGTTAATTAATACTCTTTCTGTTTCAAAATATAAAATATTTTGGAGGTTTTTTTTATTTTAAAATATAAGACGTTTTGATAATTTTATGTATTTTTTAATTTTATTGAATATTGTGTGATCACTAGTATTTTACAGTTTTTTTTTATGGTTGGTTAAATTATGTTTATTATATACATTAAATGATACTTTTTAGAAAAAAATAGTTTTTAAAACTTCACAATTTTAGCCAAAATTTCTTACATTTTTTAAACGGAGAAAATATTATATATAGTTATATTGTTTTTCTTTTTAATCAATAACTCACCCAAACCATCTACAAGTTTGAATATGGTGGTAACGGCGACAGTAATATACAAACAATTAGATTTCTATTTTGATATACTATGTTTTAATTGATAAAATCGCGTGGGTAGCATCAATCGTCGTTGTTTTTTTTTGAACAAACAATCATCGTTGTTATTCTCTATATAGTATACAATAACAAGACATAGATCCACAACCCGAATTCAAACCCTTATTATTATACATGTTAGCGAAAAATATTCATCAATCATTCACGCGAGGAAAATATACCAAATAATTTTATTCGTTTGAAGATATTTCTTTTTCAGTTTCTCTTCTCTTTTGACATATTTAATATGCCAGTCAATAAATATACTTCATATAACTATTTTAGGTCCAAATACGTAGAACATACGTAGTAGGCCATACGTAGTGAATAGCTATAGATCTATGATGATTTTGTTTTCGATCTATATCGATCACTAAACAGTAGTATGTTGTATGTTCTAAACTCAGTCGTAGCAACAATCACAATCACCATCGTCATAATCACATGCAAAATATGTAATGTACTAGTCAAATCTTATCCAATGGCAGCAAATAACTTGATCATAGTATTTATAGAGGTGCAATTTTAACAAACAAATATATCAAATAGGAAATATAACACTTCTAAAAAAAAAGATTTAGCAAAAAAAAAATCTCTTCTGAAAAAGATTTAATATTTTATCAAATATATATAGAGAGAGAGAGAAAAAAAACCATCTCTTTACTCATCTTTAGTCCCATCAGTACGGCCCCTAGTTTGAGAGCGAAGAAAAAATATACTTTAAGACTTATACGTACTGATTCAAATGTATAGATCCATTGCTAAAAGTGGCTCAAGAGCTGGACCCACTTAATCTGACCCAGGTCAAACTATTCACCACTTCGAGGCTCTAATTAAATATCCATACACATACCCAATTTTTATTTATTGGCAATCATATAGAAACGTACGTTATGTGCATTTTATTGTATATATGTTTATATAAAAAGATGAGCTAAGCCATGTGAGCCAGATGGATGAGGAGGGCCCAATAGCCCACAACTTTTGGGGGTTTTTAGTGATTAAGATATCACAATCTTACTGTTTTTTCTAGCATTTAAGTCTTTTCCTTATCTTGAAGTTACGTACTTTATGTTTACTACTATAAATAGAAACTTCTACTCCTCCTTGACTATCAAGTCAGTGAAGTCACTAGTTTAAAATATCTCTTACCTACTCAATTTGATAAGTTGCATTCAAAAATAAAGAAGAAGATGGGTTTAATGCGGTCGATGCTTCCAAATGCAAAGCAGATATTCAAATCACAATCTATGAGGAACAAAAACGGATCATCAGCTTCATCAACAACAACTTCAGGGCTTGTTCCTAAAGGTCATGTACCGGTTTACGTTGGAGAAAAAATGGAAAAGAAGAGGTTTGTGGTTCCGATATCATATTTGAACCATCCTTTGTTCATAGAGTTTCTTAATCGCGCTGAGGAAGAGTTCGGGTTTCATCATTCGATGGGCGGTTTGACTATTCCTTGTCGCGAGGAAGCGTTTGTTCATCTCATTACTTCTCATCAGCTGCATTGAGAAACATGTTTATTGATTACTTTAAGGGTTTTGGTGAAGCTTTTGTTATTTTTTTTCTCTATAGAGGAGAATTATAGGAATTGTAGTTATATATATATGTCTGTATATGAAACTTGTTCAGAGCTTAAGTTGTGGTGAAGTAAAATTAAAAAATGTCGTGCGAATATTCCTATTATTCAACCCATCAAAAGCTCAAAAATTTTAAGCTTTTAACTCTCCTGGTAGAATATGACAAAAAAAACAATTATTTTTTAAATGCAGTTAATTCTTTTTTTTATCAATAATTATTCTTATTTGAATTCGGATGGTAATGCTTCGAAAACGTTAATTCAAACCATTATTTTACATGTTCTCGCGTAATCCGATTAGTTCAACATGTTGGAAAGTGATCACTATTTCAGTTTTATCCAAATTCACTATAGATTTGGCGTTTGCTAAAGATAATATTTTCAGACCAAATACTTTCTCCACTCTTTATTTTGAAAAGGTGTACAAGTTAAAAGTTTGGATTTCCGAAGATAAAGTATTGAGCTTTTAAAAAAAAAAAAATTGTAACATGCCTCTAATAGTATTGTTTAGAAAAACATTATAAGAAAAAAGAATCTTTTTTAAGTAATGGGAAACCTCTATTAAAAATCACATTAAAAACAAAAAATAACTAGCTCTGACTTACATTATAAATATAGTACCTTATATACGACTTCTTCAAGGAGTTTAATTAACGTATTTAAAGGAATGGTGGATCACATGCACTCTAAAGGAATGGTGGATTATATGGGTTATAACTTGTAAGTAATGAATAAAGATAGTATGTAACCGTTAATAAATCTGAAGAAGATATATTTTTATTCAAATAAATGAAATATTTATTGAAAATGATTGAAGCAGTACTTCGCTATTTTATTTGATAGTGATACTTATCATAGTAGATGAAATAAATCACATCTAAATTATTGCATATATAGATTGTCAAGCACATGTTACGCTCCGTTATTAGGAAGAGATAATTGTGATCATAATAATTCAAATGAAACACGTGATCATCTTTTCAACAACTGTAATCTCTTAGAATAACCGTACACCAGGTAATTTCACCAACTAGAATATGTTACAATACCATATTTTGATTATAATTTACTTTCTATTATTGTGTGTACATTTTATTTAGTTTCTTTCATTTAAACTTAAAAAAAAATTGACAAAAAAATATAGATAATTTTAATTTTTAAATTATAGATATAATATTAAGATATAACAATAGTAAAGAACAAAAGTAGTAAAGCCCAAATCAAATTGGTTGATGACCTTTTTTCGGGTGGAAAAATACAAAAACCGTTTTTTTATATCCTTGCTTGTTTTATTTTTAACATTTCTCAATGTAAGTTAGCCATCCTTCCTTCTTTTTTTATATCTCTATTCTCTTAACATTCAATTTGTTTCTTAGTTTCAATCTTTAAATTATTTATCTATATTTTTTCATCTCTTCATTAATTTTTTTTTATGTCGTTTATTTGTAATTTTATTTGCTTTCATTTATGCTGAAGCTCATTTTGCATATCAACAACTTTTTCAAATTGTATATGTAATTATTTGAAATACTTTATTTCAAATAATATACAATGTATATAAAACACATCAATTGATGTTTATTGTATCAATTAAAGTGTTCTTAAACTTAAAATCTTATAAACAATTTTTCTAAGAAAAAAGCTTATAAACTCATTCCAAAAAAATCAAATGATTTGTTTCAAATATAATGTTTTTTGTTTGATTAGAAATATATATCTGATGAGTATCAACCAAATTTATAATTCTTTATAAAATTATATTATTTGAACTGTTTTGTTTCTTATCCATTTAACACTGAACTTTTCAAAATTTAAAATATATTTTTTATATTACATATATCTTTTGTCATCAAATTTTTTTAGTAATAATCTTATTGTCACAATTACATCAAATTTTCACCAATGAAAAAATCATACTCTTGTAATTACTATTGTTAATACACTATTTAAATTTTATCAAATTGATTATTGTTTTATTTCATTTTTATTAGATTAATATTATTATGTTAACTTTGAATGTGTATTCATGTTAACTTAATTTCGTGTGTATTTATAAATTTTATATAAATATAGATTTATACATCAAAGTTACAATTAATATAAATAAATATGAATTAAATGAATATCTTAAATAGTTTTTAATGTAAAAATTTTTTTTTTGCATAGGTGGACACCCTAGATGGAGAGAAAACTTTAATTATATATATGACTAGAATATGACCCGCGCATTCGCGCGAGAATTTGTTAGACAATTTATTCAAATTAATAATTATTTATTTATTCATTTGGTATTTATGTTATATGATAAAAACAACCAAGTTTTTGTAAATATAAAAAATAAGATTTGATTTGAAATAAAATAAATAAATGTTTTGAATTAGTTTTAAGGCTGCATGAAAATATCAAAGTTACCATTTAAATTTTATTTGTTTAAAACTTTCTTATGTACATATATTTGGTCATTAGATAAATTATATTATCTAGATAATCGATTACGAATTTGAAGATAAAATTTATCAGTGATTTTCTAATTTATCTTTATAGTATGATTTATCAATCATAGTTGGTTTCTATATGTCTTCACAATGTCTTTTTGTTATTCTTTTATACTTCGCACTTCATAATTTTTTTAGTATTGTGGTATATGGAAGATACTGAACAACATCTTGTTTGCTTGTTGTTTACATTTTTTTCAATCGCGGAATGAGAAAGCTTATCTCTTCATCAATAAAGAGGTGTAGGTTTTCTTCTTCAAGTTTGATTTAGATTTTTAGTAGTCAGAGCTGAAGAAACCCTTAGATCTTTTTGATTCACATTTTTTTGTCATTTATCTTCGTCTCATAAGCTTATATATATTTTGGTTTTTGTTCATCGTAGAAAAATAGTTGAGATTTTAAGATACCATTTCTTAAACGTTGGTCTTCCTAATATGTGGTTGAATGTAAGATTTTTTTTTTTTAACTACAAACATTTTAGTAAGAAATAAACTTTCATATTTCATAGAATATATAACTTTTAAAAATAATCTAGAAAATATTGTTATTTTCTTAACATTTAATTACGTCAGTTGATTTTACTAATTGTTTTAAATATAAAATTCATAAACACATTTTGGTTTTCTTTATGTGTAATATATAATTTTGGTAAAACAAATTCATATTATCGTTACTAATAAAATCATGTATAGCCTTGTATTTATTAATTTTCATTAAATAATTTTCATTTTCATTCATTTTCTTTAGTTTTTCACGTTTTTAGTGTAATTTTTTTTAATAATTATAAAAACAATAGATATGAATTAGTGTGTAGTAAATGACTATTTTAAAACTTAAATGTTTTTAAAATATTTTTGTCTATATGGATACTCTAAATAGAGAAAGAACTCTTTAATTATATAATAGATTATAAATACATACGATTTATAATCATTTTAAATAATTCATTTAGATGAAACATTTTTTTTTTTTGAAATGAATGTTAAATTATATTTAAAAAAAAAAAAAATTTTACATGAACTGCGTCATTATTCTGAATGTATGAAAATTCTTTTGAAAATATTAAAAAAAGTTAATGAAATCCAAACCATGCACTTAGATTCTGGTCATGGTCTCCGGTAGTCCTTTAGAAGAAGCATTATAAATGGATATTACAAATATCCGGTTACATTAGCTCAACCGATTGATTAGATCTCAAATATAATTGAAATTGAAACAATTTTATTTCGAACTTTTTACCGCAATAATACAGACAACAAATTCATCTCAAATAAATAAATTCATATAATTTCATGTAACTGCAGTATAAATGATGATGACGTTTAATAAAACTATTATTGTCGTTAAATTATTGTGTTCCAAACGGAGTCTTTTGTGCCGGAAACTCATACTTCTCCACCTAAATGTTCAACTTGTTGATATTCAACATTTTAAGAACCCAAAGAAATCATGCATGTTCAATGTTTCTCACTTTCATAACTCCAAACTTAGTCTTACAAATTTAATAATAGTTATTATAATATATAGTTAACAAGTATTGTAAAGTCAATTTTATTTAAGTCACAAAGGGTCCTCTTAAGTGGGCTATAGGGGTAACACATAGAGACCAAAAGCCACCAATTTCAAGAGCCAACAAGAGACTTGTCAAAATGTCTATTTTCATCAATAAGGACACTTGTTTCTGTTGTCTATTCGTCATAACCAATAGGACCAAACTGGTTTCGTGTAATGGCCAGAGATTTTAATGAGTGATGGAGAGTGCATGTGAGTCCTGTAACTTTGGTGGGTCCCTATCTGATTATATTCTTAAGTCAGCCAGAGAAAAAAATCAGAATCAGCTTGATGCTTTTTCTAGGTAAACCCTAGTTTTTTTAATAAAAGTATACCATGTGGAATCCTGCAAAACTCCTAATTTTTTAAATCCAATAAAAAATTGGTTGTATCATTTAACATAGGTTGGAAATTTGATTCCTTTTAACCTATAAAGAACTCTATAAATAACAACAAACTGAAAACACAACTCGACCAAGAAGCATCAATCTTTCTTTGCTTTCATAAAACAGAGTATTCTTGTAGATTCTCTAAAACTCTTGATTTAGACATGGCGATTCGATTGTCGCGTGTTATCAGCTCTAAACAATCCCAAAAACAGCAGTCTCGTGTCCCAAAAGGACATGTTGCGGTCTATGTTGGAGAAGAGATGGAGAACAAGAAGAGATTCGTGGTTCCGATTTCGTATTTGAACCATCCTTCGTTTCAAGGTTTACTTAGTCGAGCAGAGGAAGAGTTTGGTTTCAATCATCCAATAGGTGGATTAACGATTCCTTGCAGAGAAGAAACATTCGTGGGTCTTTTGAATTCTTACGGTTGTATTGTTTCAACTTGAGATATCTTTTTTTGGGAAAGCCCAAAGTTTTTATTTTTTTCTTCCTTTTTATAGAATTTTTGTTTTGGTTGTTCCCTTTGTTTATTTTTGCAAAGGTGACAGATTGAATCAGCATGTAAATATGTTGTGTAACCAGTCAAATCAGGTTATACTTTTTATGTACTTCGACAAAAGAAACATTGATTAAAAGCATTTTCATGTTTTCAAAGATCTTGTTATACATATTTATTCAGAATATCCAAAGTAATCTAACAAAATAAATATCCAAAGTACATTTGCTTGATTGGTGATTTCTACGAAGAATCAAGAATCATATGTTTTCTGGAATTAAGTCGTAATTCTGGTTTAAACATGATCCAATCACTATGTCATAAAAATGAAGTAATTATATTAGTTTTAATTTCTAATTAATCCTTTGATAACATGGTCGTATATTTATCAAAACTTAATTGCTTTTAGTCAAACTGTATAAACAACTCATTACTATTCCACTCATGGCCTATTATGATCGAATGTGAACTCCTCATAGACCTTGTAGAATTATTGGATAGTTATTGTAAGGACGACTTAATACATTTGCTATCAAAACTTCTGCACTAGACCTTGACAATTTCAGTATCAGTTTAGCTAATATTTCGGTGGCAAGAAAATAAGAATTGTCCAAACAAAACTAATTTTTTATTTTAAAAGAAAGCTCTCAAAAATTTAAAGAGGTAACATCCCTTGGAGTTGATGGTTTTCCGTTTGATTATAAACTGAATCTCACTCTAGGAACGATAATAAAATTATTTGGGCACTCACGGACCATGAAAACAAGATGGACTATCATACTATGTTAAATTTGATGGGGTCTTTTACTCATAACACATTAATAATAAATGCAGCGTCACATGTCCCTTATATTACTTAAATCTCATTTTAACTTGAGGTGAGATTCGTAACAAAAATAACATAAAACTTTAAACCAATTGAACCGACCATGTTCTGGAAAAATGATAGGTCTATTCATTTCTTTTTCTGATTGTGATGCATTAACTTCTATATCATGTCAATGTCATGTATTGGTATGCGATTTGCAAATATTTTCAGTTTGAGTGTACATATCGTAGATAAGATCATGGCAGTTATATATATAACCTGTATTAAATAGAGACATTAAAGAGAATGACATTTCAACAAAAAGATCACAACAGCCCTTTATAACATCTTGAAAATTTACAAGACTCGGATCAAATCAAGAAACAACCATGTTATTAACTCATGATCTTATATATTTGGCAGGAAAAAGCCGTACAAATATTTTCTAGTCGTTTTATTTCATTGATCAACACATATAATACTAAATGCTAGAGAATTTGGAATTTGGTATTCCACATCAAACAATATACTAGATAATTGTCAAATAGCAATAACAAAAAAAAACTATCCAAATAATCAAATAAACACGAAAATTTAACTTCTCAAAAGCAGTAAGGAAACAAATAAAAAATATTAAGTTTATTAACCTTTTCAGCATAAGCAATAAGGAAACAAATACAAATACTAACCTTTCCAGCATATTTTCCAATTTCACTAAAAAATGTATTCAATTTTTTTTTAACAAATGATGTTATCTTTGGTGACTATCTACAAAGTATTGTTAAATAATTTTTTTTTTTGAATTACCAAGAAGTTCTGGGCCAAAGCCCATAATTCCCCAAACCCGAAACCTCAACATGTAATATTAATTTCGTCCCAAAAGCCACTCGAATCAGCGATTTCTAGGCTTTGCTGAGATATTTACCAGTTGATCTATTGGCTCTTGGTAAATAAATCTTCTTTAGTGAATAGATATATCTTAGAGTTAGAAATATTTCATAATTTCTATTCTTGTATCGGATTTTTTTTTTCTTTTGGTGATGACCCCGGGGACTTATCCCCCAGGATTTATTAGTAAAATTCAAAACCTAATTTCAACCGAATTTATCTTGGGTGCGCAGGCCCAACAACATCCTCTCTCATAATCGAATCAACAATAGACGGAACATAATTCAAACCATGCAAACCTAACGGTAGTGACGCCGCATAATTTGCTAATCCATCAGCCAGACGATTAGCTTCCTTATACATATTAAAAATCTGGACTATCTAGTCCTTAACCTAACGGTAGTGACGCCGCATATTTTTATCGGATTTTGAGGTATATATTTATATGTATGAGTTATAAGGATTTGTAAATAATTCATTCCACAAAATTAATGAAACCTAAACAAAAACAAAATAGTTGCCTCAATTCTTTTTTCTTTCTAAATCTCTTATAGTTTTCATTTTTCATTGACTTTCTTGACCGAATTCACAGTAAATCATATAACATCTTTGTAGAATAGTCAAAAAATTTGTTTGATAATTGATACACCTGGATCATACCGAGTTTGAAAATTATATAGAAAACATATTATTCAAAAAATAACTAAAGCATTTTCCGATATTCAACTCGAAAAGAAAAAATGCTACAAATTATAACCATAGTTTCTTGGACTGAAACCAATATACTAAATAGTTTTAAATAGATATTACTGAATATTGTTTTAACGTTGTTTTCGAAAGATAACAAATATGGAGTCTTCAACTAGAAAATCAAGAATGATTCCAAGAAGAATCCATGTGATTATAGACTACAATTTTGGTAATTGGATGCCACTCAACAAATCAAAGATCAAATGTAATGATTTGTTAATATCAGCTTCAGCAAATTGAAGATATTTGCGGCCGTAATGATTTGGTACTAAGAAGATTCGCATCGATAAAACGAGAGCAATCCAATGATTAACCAAATTGAGCATCTATTCTATTTAATCTGAAATATCAGATTTGTTATACATGTATCCTGAATTTTTGCTTCATGTTCATTGTCATATCATCCAATGTGCCTAGTTGTTCTCTATCTTCTTCCTAAATTCTTTATCCACTTGTTATTATCTTTTGAAAGGCACATATTTCTATGTGAAAGAGAAAAAATGAGGCACGATTTTTTCAGAAGATTAATTTTAAATTCAGAAAAACATATTATAATATTATCTTGATTTTTCAATATTAAGTTTTATTAGTTTTTATATAAGAAAGAACATAGAAATTTTTGTTGGAGATGGATGAGTTAAGCCATGTGAGAAGATGATATAAGTCAAACAACTTACATGAGAAAAACTAAAACCTATTAAATGCCCTTAAATCATTGAAAAGCTATGCATCGTTAATTTTAAAAAATTTCATTATTATAAATAGAGGCAAGCATCACCACCTTTCTTCATCTCAAGCTTGTGGTGAAAAAGGAAAAAAAAAACTTTCTTTGAGGAAATTCTTTGAACACCTTTGGTCTTAGAGCAAAAAAAAGAAAGATGGGTTTGAGCCGTTTTGCGATTTCAAATGCAACAAAACAGATATTGAAGCTAAACTCATTGGCAAGCAGAAACCGAACATCATCATCATCGGATCATGTCCCTAAAGGGCATGTGGCAGTGTACGTTGGAGAAAAGATTGAGAAGAAGAAGAAGAGATTTGTGGTTCCAATATCGTATTTGAATCATCCTTGTTTTAGAGAGTTTCTTAGTCGAGCAGAGGAAGAGTTTGGATTCAATCATCCAATGGGAGGCTTGACCATTCCTTGTAGAGAAGAAGTGTTTCTTGACCTTATTGCTTCTCGTTTACAATAATGTTTAAAAGAAAAATTTGGGCTTTTTAGGAGAGTTGTATTTATAGAGAGATCTTGAGGACTTTTTCTTGAGACTGAAAATGTATCTTTTCATCATTTTATTACCATGTAATTTTTTTAATCATGGAGAATTTGAAGGATTGATATATAATTTTATAAGTCAAAGAGGAGGGTATGGATTTTAGTTGATTTGGAAATCTAAAAAATGTTTACGATTATATTCACAATAAGTATCTAGAAAAATATTAATATTCAGTATTTAAAAACATGTAAGTAAAAAAAATTGTGTGAACATTCAAACCAAACAAGATGCTCAATATCTTTATGAACAAAATGACCATAACTTAAATATTTGCTACTAATATGGTGTAACAAAATTGCCTCCTATTAGTTACTACTTGTTTCAATAGCACTGTATCGTAAACAACAATTTTGTGAATAATTGGCAACAAATTTTATCTTCGACATTCCGTACCATATATTTCGCAAATCAATCAAGTATTAACGTATCTTGTATTTAAAACAATTACATCGTAAATTTAGCGATGCAACATAATTCTTATAGTCACAAATCCCATCTCAATTGATTTTTCGTTTTATAAATATTTGTTTCATCTAATTTTTTTTTTCTATTGTCTTGAACAAAATATAAAAGCTGACAGATAACCGAAATATTTCCAGAACCAAAAAAATCAAAAAGAAGAAAACAAATAGAGCGAAAAAACAAAGCCAAACCACTTAGTCAAAACGAAAAGAAAGGTGAGAAAAAATAGCCAATATCATCTACTACTAGGGATCAAATCGAAAAACCAAAGACCTAGAATTTAGTGAAAGTGTATGTTTAAATGAGTTTTAGAATTCAATATGAGTTGATACAAGTGTTCATCTAAGGAGTTAGAAGCTGATGGTAAAGCAGCTGAAACATGAAGATGCAGCTGAGTTGAAGCAGTTCCTGTACTACAGGAAGTGCTACAGACAGACGGTTGATGGAGAAACGGATCGGGCTTGAAGAGATTGGCTTGTGAAGATGCAACGTTGAAGCAGGATTCTGTAGCATCACCAGATGGGAGTACTTCATAAGAGGTGCGAGGCAGCTGGTGGGCTTGGAGCCCGATGGACTTTTGGAGTGGGTCAGTCCAGGCAAAGAAAGGGCGTGACTTGCACTCAAGGAAGGCTGGAGGATATCTTGGAGAAGATTTACTCAAGCTAGAAGATTTCCTTATTCTTAGGAGAAGATAAGGAAAGTGGATCTACACATGAAGATTTGAAGAAGATAGCGAATCTTGCATGGAGTAGAGGCCAAGGCTAGATTAAGCCGCAGGCCACTTGTATAAATAGTGTGTGTTAAGTCGTAGAGACGGTGAACACAACTAGAGCATTCTTAGCAAAAGGGATAAGGGTTTCGGGTAAACAAGAAATCTTGTATCAAGGGGCTAAGGGGTTAAAACAGTTCACGTATCAGGTGCGATTCGTGAACAGGTTAGACTAGGATTGAGTGAAAGCAATACGTGTAAGTATTCAAGTCATCAATACTAGTAAACAGTTTTGAGAAAACCCTTGTGTTGTGTTCGTGTTCTGAACTAGTAGCGGAATAGTTCTGAAGTAGTAGCTGATACATTTTCAGCTTGGGCTCACGACTTAAAGCCTTGGAGAATGAATCTACAAGCTAAGTGACAGAAAATATACTTTGCTTGGAGAGGATTTAGGAAGAAAAAGATTTCCATTTATCCTTAGCAAAGATTATGGTAAGATGGATATTCGGAAAGATTTGATATCTTCCAAAACTTGGAGAAGAAGGCTAGGGTTAGCCGTCAAGTCTTATTGTGTATAAATTGGAGTGAAAAAACGTGGGTGTATGTTTAACACAATTAAAAAGCATATTTCTTAGCAAGAAGGGTTGAGGGTTGTCTTGTAAGTGATCTTGATCAAAGGGGCTAAGGGGTAGTGTTATGTTCACTATAGATCGTGAATAAATTTGTGAACGGAAAGGCTAGATTGAGGATATTGAATGGAACTTGTAGGTACATTTGATGATTGATCTAGTAATGAATTCTTGAGAAGAGAACCCCCTGTGTTATTGTGTTCGTTTCCTGTACCAGTACCTGTAGTACTCTCTGTAGCAGTAGCTCTTGCACTTTCATTTTCTATCAGAGAGGGCACTTGTCCGTATTATATACAGGTGAGATCCTGTGGAGAAAATGGAGAGCTACCATGGTCAAACCAACAGTTTGAAGATGATATTGGATTCAGGAAACTATAGATTTTGGAAGTCAATGATGAAGGTCTTGATTGGAAGTATTAATGCTCTGGCATGGAGAGCAGTTCTGGTTCAGTGGAAATCCCCTATAATCGTTGATGCAGAAGAACTCAGAACTGCCAAACCAGAAGACACATGGACGAATGATGAGTTGAAGAAAGCCAAGTACAACTTCAGGGCTCTAAATGCCATTCATTGCAATGTATCAATGAAGACATTTGAACTGATTCAAGGATGTGAAACAGCAAAAGAAGCATGGGATCTGCTTCAGGTCCACTTTGAGGGAACCAAGAAGGTTCAAAGTTCAAGGAAAGACTTGCTGGCTTCCATATTTGAAAATCTGAGAATGAAAGAGCATGAATCTATCTCTGACTTTAGCTCCAATTTGAAATCTCTGTCGCAAGAGGCTGCAACACTTGGATAAAAGTACAAGGATAAAAATTAGTCAAGAAATTCCTGCGAAGTTTATGGCGCCTGAAGTGTATGTTTAAATGAGTTTTAGAATTCAATATGAGTTGATACAAGTGTTCATTTAAGGAGTTAGAAGCTGATGGTAAAGTAGCTGCAACATGAAGATACAACTGAGTTGAAGCAGTTCCTGTATCAGTGCAAAGTACTATAGGAAGTGCTACAGATGGACAGCTGATGGAAAAATGGATTGGACTTGAAGAGATGGGCTTGGGCTCACGACTTAAAGCCTTGGAGAACGAATCTACAAGCTAAGTGACAGAAAATATACTTAGCTTGGAGAGGATTTAGGAAGAAGAAGATTTCCATTCATCCTTAGCAAAAATTATGGTAAGATGGATATTCGGGAAGATTTGATATCTTCCAAAACTTGGAGAAGAAGACTAGGGTTAGCCGTCAAGTCCTATTGTGTATAAATAGGAGTGGAAAAACGTGGGTGTACGTTTAACACAATTAGAAAGCATATTTCTTAGCAAAAAAGATTGAGGGTTGTCTTGTAAGAGATCTTGATCAAAGGAGCTAAAGAGTAGTGTTATGTTCACTATAGATCGTGTATAAATCTGTGAACGGAAAGACTAAATTGAAGATATTGAATAGAACTTATAGGTACATTTGATGATTGATCTAGTAATAAATTTTTTAGAAGAGAATCCCTTGTGTTATTGTGTTCGTTTTATGTACCAATAGCTGTAGTACCTTCTGTAGCAGTAGGTCTTGCACTTTCATTTAGAGTATTTAAAAGTTTTAGTAAGTTCGAAAATAGTACACGGCTTGTCTCTCATATATTGCTCGATCGAAATGAAGTAGCCACGTGACCACAAAACCGGTTTCTTCGATCATTGGAATTATTTGACCAATTTCTTTAAGTTATATAAATAAGCAAAGTAGACGAATATTGAGAATCCAATGAAACCGCCTTTATTAAGAAAACTACCATTGTGCTCCAGTGAACTGTAAACAATAAATCATCGGACACTGCTTTCGTGAATCCTGAACCAATAGAATAGTTATAATTATTTCCTCTACGCATATGCTTATATCATCTATATAAATAATTGAACCTGAATGATCATGTGGTCACGTCATAGTATTCACATGCCCATTCTTTTATTCCACAATAAATACGCTGCAAAGGCATAGGAAATGGCATAATGAAAACCTATAATAACATTTTCTTGCTTTTCATATTCTTATGGGGAATATCTCTGTAAATCGTTACCAATTATTGGAGAGATACTTTTAAACTCAATAAAAGAGAAAGACAGACTTCATGAGTCTAAGAACCTAAAAACAAGCCATTTCTATATTTCACTCCAACAACTCTTTGAAATGGAATATTACTCATATTTGGTTATTTCATAAAGTGACATACACAAGTTTCTGAATACCGTAAAAGAATCATTTACCATTTATTTATGCGAATACGAATAAATACAAGCTTTGTAGAGATATACATACCAACTCCTCTACCATGCAATTAACTTCATGTCACTATGACACTATGCAACATCCTCTTACAACAAACTTCAATGTTTAACCTTTCTGAGGAATGCGATGTGACCATGTACTGATGAGTATGATGTTGCGTGGAACTTACTAATCCTTCAACAAAAGAAAAAAAAAAAAAGCTCTCGGAGGTTAAGGATCAAAATGAGAGATGCCTTTTCAGTTTCTCAATCAAGTGATAGGTTCCCTAGTCGAATACTGCGTTGCTGACGAGTAATTTGGTTTCCTAATGGTACTTGTGATGATCTTAAATCCCCTGGTTTTCTAGAGAAAGGCGAATCGAGCTTTGGTTGAAACCAGTTCTTCAAAGAAACACCATTGATTCTTAGTTTTGAATCTTTTCTATGAAAAGGTATTCCCAATCTTCTCAACAATGCAGCGATATCCAGCCCGACCCTGTCAGCAAAAGGGATGATGATCTTAGAAGCATAATATATACTTTTACAATGAACATCTTCACTGCATACTAAAAACAAAGGTTGGATACTCTTAATTTCACCTTCCTGCAAGGTCTATTGTCTTCTCTCCTTCAGGGGTTGTAATTTCCTTCTCTTCCATGGTAATGTTCAAATTAACATGAGGAATCTTCGCGCCTGAAACATATATGAGCTTAAAAGTCAAGAGATTTTACTAACCTCAAAAGTCATTGCACAATTCAATCAACCGGTTAGATTAGTGTTTTGATAGTCGGTATATATCTCAATGTTGATGATCTGATGGTGAATATCCAAAACAAGAAATGCCAAATTACCGGTCTATACCTCCATTACCAATTTCGTGGAAACAGGGAAAGTAAAGATGATAAACTTAAAGTTAGATAAGAGATGTTTAGTAAAGCACGTACAACTAAATTTTTCCTAGTTTGAAAGGCAATGAGTGTAGAGAAGAGATTATTTTACCAGCTGCAAGGCGATGCTTAAGACCTTTAAAGATGGTTAAGAGGTAAACCTGCCAAATTGATCATAACATAGTTAGATCGGTGAGAATCACAAAAGTGCTAAAACAGAGAGAGATATTGATTTATGTTTTTTCTTTTCAAACACAGTTGAGATTTAGTATAAACAAGTCATGATCACTGGAAATTTAAAGCAAATTTTGTGAAGGCCACTGGCAGTTTACCTCAGCTACATTTTTCGGCAATTCTGTTGTATCAAAAGATATTGGAACTTTATTGAAAGACACAGAAGGAAGAACTCCAAGAGAAGTAGCCTCCTGCAAATCATGAAAGATTTAAACTCTGTACACCCAATGAGACCTAGAAGAACTTATGCTACCAACATACCTCAAGCAATGAGAATGCACGAGGATCATACTCTCCAAATCCATCGACTAGTGGGATTATGTTTTGTTGTTTTTGTGAAGAAATGTTTATGCCTAGATTTGAAACCAGCCTATCCCGCAAAGCAGCATCATTTGGAAGTTGCAAGCATCCCAAAACTTGTGAAACTACTTCTGTAGTAGGAACTGTCCCACCTAAAATTGTCTCACGGTAAACCATTAAGGCCATTGATGTCCTGACAGAAAGGGAAATTTATCAGTAGTAACGAAGAAGAGAGCTATTAGATCAAATACAACAAATTTACTGAAACTTCAATCAAGATTGCTTTAACTAAACAGAATCACAGGATTTTCTCGACCTTTTCAAACATTAAGAAGAAGAGTGACTAACTTAAGACTTGAAAACAGAAGCTATACTGACCATTTATTTTCAATCTGAGGTCGCCCTGATTTGAAAGACACAACAGGTTCACCAGCAGCGCAAGCCTTCTCGAACCTTCGCTTGCACAGGCCTTTATAAAATACCCAAAAATAATGAAGCATAAGTGCTACATTAAAACAAACACTTTCATGTCTGATTGCATCATATGAAAGTATAATACAGCTAAAGAACTATGTAATTCTGCAGGCTCTGTTCTGGAAGAATCATAAAGATGATTATTTCCTTCTTCTTTTTTCCCTTTCTCTTAATTGGTTGGGGTTTTTTGGCAATAATTTGGTGGAAGATCCAATCACATTATCCATGAAGAACTCTAATGATATGAGGTTGAAATGGATAATCATTTTAAGGGGTTTAAATTCAAAATATATAACATCTCTTCGATAGTTGAAAAGTTTCCTACTCCAGCGCAACTAGATAAAATTGCGATGAATACAAAATAGGAGCTTACTGGTTATGCATCTGCACATGATGAAGTTTGGTGATATTCCATCCTCTTTTGCTCGAGAAAGGAGCTTGAAACTTACCTCAAAGTCATCCTTTCTAGACATAGAAAAGCCAGAAATTAATGAATTCTTAAATCTGGACTAACTACTGATCAAATGAGCCTAAATAATTCAACTTAAAAGAAGATACCTTTCACTTGCCAGCATGAGCATAGAGTAAGTGATAGTGTTTGGAGTTAATCCCAAAGTCTTTATCTCATCGAGATATTCCATAGCCATGGGCAGTTGACCACCTTCACCTGTTGATGATAATCTTAGGAGTCATACCAGTAATGATACCACCTTCATATTTGTTTATTATTTAGGGGAAAAGATTAAATTAACATATGTAAGAGGTTTTTCTTACACAAAGAAGTTATAAGGGCATTCATTGTTGAAACTGTTGGTCTAAGTCTGATTGACTTGATCTTTTCATAGAGCTCCAGTGCTTTCTTCCAATTCTTCGCCTAAATCAAAATGAAAAATTTGTCAGTTGTTTCTCCATAAAAGTTTAATTCAAGAAAGGCAATGCGATCACACCATTCATAAATCACAATACATTCTTAAAACAATGAAAACTACATCTCAGAAACTAGTTTCACCAAATAAGGATCATTTGATGCTTCATGTTCACCTCTAGAAAGCAGTGTGAAAATCTAGACAAAATTTATGTTTCACCTCAAGGGATCCATCACGTTTATTTCAATCATCAGACGTAGAAAACTCAAAACTTAGTAATATTCAAGGCATCAATTAAAACTCTTGCTACAGCAATAGAAGGCACATACATTACAACAAGCTCCCATCAGTGAGCTATATGATATAGTTCCCAGACGTATTCCTTGAGATTTCGCATCCTGAAGAATGCCAAAAGCTTCGTCTAACATTTTTGCATGTCCTGCAACATCGATCAATGCACTGAAAAACACCTGCAGAAGGTCAAAACGAATGTTGCATATATAAGCAAGATGACCTTCGAAGCCACTTCCAAATACATTCACTTAATTTAAAAAGTTGCCTCATCTTTCATGAGTTTCGGCAGGTGTGTGTGTCTTACTAACTCAAAAATGAATTTGTTGGAACTGGCATGCATAGAGTTAACGATATGTGCTCATGCGTCATAAAGATCTGCAACTTCAAGCAGGATATAGAATTCAAACAAACATACCTCGTCAGGGGTCACACCTTTTTCTTTCATGTCATTGTATATGCTACATGCAAAATCCCAGTCCCCAGACTTGCTGCAACTATTCACAGCAATGGTATAGACTTCTGGAGTACCCTTTATTCCATATTTATGGATCATCTTGTAAACTTCTTTAGCTCGTTCGACCTGCAATAAACTTATTCTCAACCAAAGAGAAAGAGAACAACAGGAAAAGGAACAGAAAGAAAAAAAACCACACACCTGACCAGCATTGAAACATGCCTTCATTAATGCACCGATCGTGATATGATCAGGGTCTATAGGTTGCGTCTCAGCCTTCATTTCAGCTAACACATCAAAAGCACGGTCAACAGCTCCTGATTGACCACATGCAGAGATGAGGGCATTGAATACAACCCGGTCTGGCTTAACATTCTACTGCATCGAACATGTCATTAATATAATAATAGCCTTGAGATTCCAAAAAAAAAATAGAGATAACAGATTCTGTTTCCGTGAAGAAAGAGGATCATATTTGCAATCTCGACACATGGTAGGATGGCATACAAACTCATGGCAGGCTTACCTTAGACCTTAAAATTCCATAAGCACCAAATGCCTTGGCTACTTGTCCAGCTCTAGCACAGCCATCAATAAGTGCACCGAATGTGTGAAGATTGGGTTCCACTCCAGAATTCGTCATCTGGTGGAACACCTGAGAATATAACCACAGAGATATATAAAGAAGTTCAGAACACATTCCACCACTTAGGATGCCTATTCAGGCCACACAGTATAATATTATGATCCATAATCAAGATCCAAGACACCAACTCAGGATGGAGTATGAACTATATTTCAAATTGCTCACTAAAAACAAATAGAAGTACATAGCACAAAACATATCCACTAAGAAAAGAGGGGACAGCCTTACCATTGTGGATAACAAAATACCAAACATGGGAGGATAAAATCTTGGAGAATAATTATGAATTGACTTTCAACTTTGATTAATATGTACTCAGTAGCATGAGTAGAAAAATCCAACGAAATATTACGGTTGCAAGTACTAACCTGGTTCAGTATTGTGCCAAATACTCATCTACTAGTGGTACTAAATAATTTTGATTTTAATTGCAGTCAGAATATGAAACTAGACTAGAGTCCAGAGAGAGAAAGAGAATGAGAGCTATGGATCTAGCACTCACAACTTGAAACTTGACTAGACAACAGATACGTAGACCAAGAATAACATACCACACCATTCAGACAAGCATTATACTAATATAAATGATGTGCCCCAGAAACCTATCATGCTTCATAATGCTAATAGAGATTCCAAAGAAGCAGCCAATTGCTGTATCTTTGTCCACATACCTCGAACATTGCATCAACTTTCCCACTTTTAGCACAACTTGATATTAAAGTTGTGTAAAGTTTGCAATCAGCCATCATACCGTTCTCTTGCACCAGATGCAAAACTCCCCGAGCTCCTACATAAGTAACAGTTCAAATCTAGAAGAAATACAATTAACAAGACCAAAAATTTAGTATAGGTAAAATATATCACCTTCTATGTCCTGGGAGCTTGCACAGACAGACATTAACATATTGAATGTGCTCAAGGTTGGGTTTGGAATCAACTTAGTAAATCGAAATGCTTCCTTGACGGCCCTTTGCTTCTTGCAGATTTTAAAGAAGCTTGCATGATAAATCTGATGTGAAGAAATAGGAAAAAGAAGATCACTGACAAAGTTTCACTATTCAAGGGAAAGCAATACTAAAAAAATCCATCCATATTGCTCAGGAAAGTAGCATACCTTGTCCATATCCAATATATCCTTTTTCTCCCAATCTTCAAGTAAGCTTATGCAATTCTTTAGCCTGTTATAAAGGGATAATATACTCTCAAAGCCAAACAATCTAGTAAGTTTTCTTGGTACTAAAACTTTTCAAACCAGAAAATATTTATTACCTCCCATCTCTAAGTAAACGGTAATAAGCATCACTAGTTTCTGGAGAGCGTCCATTACTATTAAGTAGCTGAGCTGGGAACTGAGGCAAGCTTTCATCAGTTTGGTGAACCAAATGCTTCCCATCATCTGCAAATTTCCAGTCACTTATCACATCTTTCTTTGTGTGGGTTAAACCGCCGTTACCGTTACCGTGTGCCACAAGTTTTTCTTCTTCAACACCTGCAACAGAAAGTAACTTTGAAGAATCATTGTAATGGATTGGCACTCCAAGCTTGTCAGAAAGGAAACATGTTATTGGGTCAAATCTAATACAGCAAGTACCACATTGTCAACGTACCAGTAGCCTGACCAGAAGTATGTCCTGAGAACCGAGTATCAATTATTCCATTGTTCTTGTGGTCCAACAATAAACTTTCAGTTGCAGAAGAAGTAACAGTAAGAGAAACTGCTTTAATACTGGTCAGCCTTGAAGACTTGGCTGATGAATGATTAGACTTATAAAATGTGTGAATCTCTTCTCTCTTAGTCTCCATAAAGATGCTATATTCGACAGGCTTCTGGAGCAAACCATTATACTCATACTCTAGAGCACGTGACTCATCAACCACATGTGGAGAAGCAATCGAATGAATTCCCACCACTGCCTGCGAAAAATCATAGTCCAAACCCTTTTCCTCTTCGCTCTTTTCAACTTCTTTTTCAGGTGTTTTTGCTAACAGTGTAGCTGATTCCAAAGCAACAGACCCATTACTCATAGAAGACGAAAAGGATTCATCAATAAAACTATGTTCATTAGCAATTGTACTGACACTAGCAACAGCAAACTGAGATTCCTCAGCTTCCACATCCTTTTCTTTGGCCAAAAATGAATCATACTCCATCACAACAGTTTCCTGGATTTGATGAGACTCCAACTTGTTCGCACTTTCGTCCTCCTTTTTGAAACCTCCATTAATCTCCACTTGAATATCTTCAGCTTCTAAATGTTGACTTTCCCGCCGATTTTCAGCACTGACTTTTCCACCATGAATCGTAGCAGGAGGTGCTGCAACCTGCACAGTTTAGCTAGTCAGAATCCTAATCGAATTTCACAAATATTCAGCAACTCAGATTTTTTTTTTTTTTTTTGAAATTCCCCAGTTTCTCCATAACACATGAATGTCACTCGAATCAGCAACTATAACTACACAAACAGGAAATTCTCGAGCGATGTACCAAAAAAAGTGAAACCCAGAATAAGTAACTCAGAATCTTTCAATTACCTCATCGGAAATTTTCCGTTTCCTGAAACTTTGTTGACAGTAAGCGAAAGCAATAGCGGAAAAAGCAGTAACAGCAACAACAATAAGGATCAAACCAGAATCGATAGAAGCTTTAACGACTAAACGAGGCGATCGAATCGAAGAACGACAAGAATTCCGTTTTCCGGCGCGCGTTCGAAGATGAGGAGGACGGAGACTGTGACAACAGCCGAGGAAATCAGTACGGATTGACCGGAGAGTAGAAGCCGGAAGAATCACCGGAGAATATGAAGTTAAAGTAAGATATTTCGACGATCTAGTGGTGGAGAAGAAGGTGGAGGTAACCTCCATTGGAGGAGAAGCGAGAGAGAAAAGATTGAGAGGATAAAGCAAAAGAGAAGAGTGAGGATATGAAATAACCAACGACTTCGCTTTGGATTGTGGACCATTTGCTTACGTGGCATCAACGGCCGTCAATTCGTCGACGTTTTTTTATGCAAAACAAAACAAAAAAGAATGTTCACTTTTTTTTGGGCCTGGGTCTCTATCCGGATTCTAGGGCGGGTCCGGGTCTAGGGAGGATTCGGGTCGGAGGCAGGCTTTTTCATAATAAAACAAAAGGATAATAACCAGTCTGAGCAAAATTCTCGAACCGAACCAAAGTTTCCAAATCCAAACCGAAATTCTCGATCCCGAAACCAAATCAAAATTAAAAAATAACTTGATTAGAATATAAATGTATACATCGAATTTCTAATCATAAACCGAACCAAATTAACTGAGATTTATTAAAAAAGCTAATATTTTATATTTAAATATATTAGATCTATTTTATACAATCCAAAAAACCCAAAAATTGGAAAAATCTGAAACCCAACCGAACCGGATAACCGAATGTCCACCTCTAAATGACCATTTTTGTCGGGTCTGGATCCGAGTCCGGGTCAAAGTCGGGGTTTTTTTTGTTCCAATTTCGAGGGAAAATCTAGAAATTTGATCTTGACGAATCGCCATGGCTACTCTCGGCGACGGATTCTCAGACGTTTCCATGGAAGATTTGATGGGTCAGGTAGAGAAACGGCAGATTTCTACCATCGTCTTCATCATCGGTACTATATTCTTTCTCTTTACTCTCTTTTATATGAAGTTTCTTCGATTGTGAGATTGTTTCTGATTGGTGTGTTTATTCGTAGCTATGCAAAAGGAAGCTCAGCCTCTGATCAACAGACTCCGGCTCGTGAAAGACGTTAATTCGCCGTGAGTATCTTGTTACTGTTTTCCATTTTCCGATTTTGTTCATTTGCTTATCCTTTGGAAAATGGAAAAAAAAATTGAAACTTTTTTTTGTAGGTTTCCAAAAGAAGTGACTTGGATTCTGTTTAATGGAATGTATAAAGACTTGAACATCAGTATAGTGTGTCCAGGAAAAGATTCAACTCTTGGTATGTATATCCATGTGGTTGCTTGAATTCTTAATTGAGTCAGTGTTTTAGGAGTTCTTGATACTGTTTCTGATGGTTTTTGTTGCTAAATCTGAATGTATGGTCTTGTAGCTTTTTTAAAACTCTTGTTATTTGGGTCAATTCTATTCAGGGGTTGATAGCGTAGGCACGGTTCCTGCATCGCTCGTGACTTATGCTTCCATTCAAGCAATTAAGCCGGACCTAATCATTAATGCAGGAACAGCTGGTGGGTTTAAGGTATAGACATTCTCTGCGTAGTTGTCTCATGCCTCACAGGTGTCAGAAAGAATAAACACCATCTTCAATGGTCTTTTCAGGCCAAAGGAGCTAGCATTGCTGATGTTTATATTGTCTCCAGTGCTGCTTTCCATGACCGAAGAATACCTGTTCCTGTGAGTGCTCTTATGTATTAGTTGCAAAGTAAAGTGCTGTTCTTGAGGGAAATTCTTGCTTTCTCATATCGAATGTTTTCAAATCGCCTTTCCCTGAACAATTTCTCTGTTAATTCTTCAGGGCCTTGATCTATATGGTGTTGGTATGCGGAAAGCATTCCCAACACCCAACCTTATAAAGGAGCTGAACTTAAAGGTGTATACTTTTTGAGTTGCTTTGAGTTCACCATTCAATCCTCATGCAGTTTTTTTATTATTTCTTTGTGCATCACATAAGTTTCGTAATTGGTGTATTCAAGCTTTAGTCTTAATGTTCCCAGGTAGGAAGATTATCCACTGGCGATTCTATGGATATGCCTCCACATGACAAAGAATCTATCACTGCAAATGATGCTACAGTTAAAGACATGGAGGTAAACAACCACAAGTTTCCTATGTTTACGAACTTGGCTTTAATCTTATATGTTTCTCGTTGTTTCTTAATCAGTTACTACTGCTTATTCGGTATCTTGTTAGAATTTCAGGGAGCAGCAGTTGTCTATGTGGCTGATATTTTTAAGGTTCCTACGATTTTGTTAAAAGGAGTGACTGATATTGTTGATGGAAATCGACCAACTTCAGAGGAATTTTTGGAGAACTTAGCTGCAGTCACTGTCAAACTTGATGAGTCAGTTACCAAAGTGATTGATTTCATCAATGGGAAATGTCTCTCAGACCTCTGACTCTGACAAGTCATACATTATAACCTGATAGCTTTTCTATATTCAAAACCCAAGTTTCATCGATAAGGGTTCACATATGTGCATTGGACGAAGAAGGGATATAAAGATTCAAGCAAAGGATATAGGCAAATTAAGCAATAGGTTGGTGAAAGAATATCAATTTTACTCCACTTACCCTCATATATTGTTCTCTTATTTTGCGATCTTTCATCATATTTGTAGCAAATTTTGATACCCAAACAGAAATTTTATATTCTGAATTATTGATGAGAAAACAAAAATTGTCATGAGGCTGATATTGATGTTCTTGTTAATCATTCTTGAGAGACCAAGAAGCTTTAGCTAGTTTCATTTAGGCCCAAAGATTGGTCAAGAGAATTCTCAAAGAATTGGAGTTGGGTTTTAGAAAGAGCAAATGCAATAAACATGAAGCTCCTGAATCTCACACCTAATCTTCACCCAAACATCAACTAGACAGAAACGCAGCACAAGATGCAAGTCATATACTGCAAATCTACAATGTATATATATGCATTCACTTAAACCCTTTTTTAAAGACCCAAGACTCAATCTTAATAGATAGAAAATGGGAAGCATCGATGCTGCAGAGTTGGGTTCAGAGAAGAAATCAAACCCGGGAAAAGCGACAATTCTTGCATTCGGAAAAGCCTTTCCTCACCAGCTAGTGATGCAAGAGTACTTAGTCGATGGATACTTCAAAACCACCAACTGTGATGACCCTGAACTCAAACAGAAGCTTACTCGTCTCTGTAATGTCTTCACTTCAATCATTGTTTCTTATAAATTTTATCTCATTTTGTAAGTTTCTGAGGATTGAGAGATTGTTTCATTTACTAAACAGGCAAAACAACGACGGTGAAGACGAGGTATGTTGTGATGTCGGAGGAGATACTCAGAAAGTATCCAGAACTAGCCATTGAAGGAGGATCCACAGTGACACAGCGTCTTGACATCTGCAACGACGCTGTAACCGAAATGGCAGTGGAAGCATCCAGAGCCTGCATCAAGAACTGGGGCCGTTCTATATCAGACATAACTCACCTTGTCTATGTCTCTTCAAGCGAAGCTCGTCTTCCTGGTGGCGACTTGTTCTTAGCCAAAGGCCTTGGACTCAGTCCCGAGACACACCGTGTTCTGCTCTACTTCATCGGTTGTTCTGGTGGTGTTGCGGGTCTCCGTGTAGCCAAAGACATAGCCGAGAACAATCCAGGAAGTAGAGTTTTGCTTGCCACATCTGAGACCACCATCATTGGGTTCAAACCCCCGAGTGTGGATAGACCGTATGATCTTGTCGGGGTTGCGCTGTTTGGTGATGGAGCTGGAGCTATGATCATTGGATCCGATCCAGACCCGATTTCCGAGAAGCCGCTCTTTGAGCTTCACACTGCAATGCAGAATTTCTTACCTGGTAGAATCACAAGAATTTTGCATCCAATAATGCCTACAACTTTAGACTATATTTGGATTAACATGGATTGCATTTTCATGTCGCAGACACAGAGAAGACAATAGATGGGAGGCTAACGGAACAAGGGATAAACTTCAAGCTATCGAGAGAGCTTCCACAGATAATAGAAGACAACGTGGAGGGTTTCTGCAAGAAGCTAATAGGAAAAGCGGGACTGGCTCATAAAGACTATAACCAGATGTTCTGGGCTGTTCATCCAGGTGGACCTGCCATCTTGAACCGAATGGAGAAGCGGCTAAACCTGTCACCTGAGAAGTTAAGTCCAAGCAGAAGAGCTCTCATGGACTATGGCAACGCGAGTAGCAACTCAATCGTTTATGTGTTGGAGTACATGTTGGAAGAGAGCAGGAAAGCGAGGAACACGAACGAAGGGGAAAACGAGTGGGGTCTGATTCTGGCTTTTGGACCTGGTGTTACATTTGAAGGCATCGTTGCTCGAAACCTTGACGACTGAACAAAAAGTGAAGAGTAATAGGGTTTTGGTTTTTACCTTGCTACACAAGAAAGAATCCCCTTTTGCTCTATAGACATTTCAAGAGACCGAGAGAGAGAGAGATGCATATAATAAGAAATGAAGCCAGATGAAACCTTTTTACGATGAGTAAACCTTTCGTAGTCTAAAGATATTTAAGAAACCAAAACAACGTAAAATGTGCAATTGAAAAAACGAAGAAAGAGTCATTATCAGCAGGAATCGTCAAGTTTCTTCTTAAACTCTACTCTTTCTTAGATGATCAAACTTCAACAAGTCCAGGAGTTGGATCTTCTCATAACGGGTTTCATTTGTTTGTCTTCCTCAAGAGCAACCATACCGACATGTGATGGATCTTCTAGCATCATCTTGGCTACTAAGTAACCCGCGATTGACCAAGTCTGGCATTTACGTGACTGTTTCCCCACGTATCTTCCTAGCTTCCCGTCATAGTATTCAGGCCAGTTGTCCTTATGAAGCCTAGCCTCTGCTACTTCAATTGCCCGTCTTGCGATTTGAGGTCTACCGGTTTTTATACAAGCAGCCGTCAGTAGCCATAGCAGCACTGTACCAGTGAACATTATTACATCAATAAGGGTTAGATTATAGCCCTCTACTAAAATTAAGATACCACAGAGGATGAGTTTGTTAGCATACAGTAGAACCAGAAGAACACTGGATCAAGGAAAGGTTCGAAACTAGAAAATTTACCTGGCCAGGAACCTCCATTGTGGTAGCTCCACCTAGTGTTTTTGGGGTCACAACCAGTTACTATTCTCCATTCATGGCTTTCGATTGCGGGATAGCAAACTTTCAGTGGCATTTCTCCAACCAACTCTTCCCAGCGAGCTTCTATGAGATCCATAATTGCTGTTGACTGTTCAGGAGTAGCCAAGGAAGATAGTATGGCAATACAATTACCCATGGCAAACCAACGGAAGTCCATTCTTGCGGGGCTAACATTGCCGATGAAAAATCCTCCGTGATGTGGCATAAAGTCGAAAACCCATTCTGGAAGAGAATCAGGGATTACGTTGAACTTGTTGACAGCAGTGTGAGAATATTCCTCTGTCTTATATCGATAAATGTCGTTAAGCTGCTTCAAGTCTAGCCAAAAGTAGCTCCTCATGTGGTAGCTCAATGCATGAAGTCGCTTAACTATCTGTTCCACCATTTCTTTACCTTCAGCGTCTTGTTTAAGCAGAAGCAAGGCACACCTTAAGGCCATAAAGAAAAGGGCTTGAATCTCTATCGGGTAACCATAAACTCCCTATACACACAGAAAACACAAGATTAAACAATGGAGAATTGAAGAAAAATCTACCTCAAACTGTCTACTTGTAAAAAGAATCACCAGAAATGAATTAACAAATAAAATTTGCTCACCATCCTACGATCAATCATACAGCAACCATCAGCGCATAAGAGAGTGGGAAAGGTATCAAATCCCTCAGACAGACAGAGGCTCAGTATCAGCCGCATACCCTTCTGGCATTCAGGCATGTCAGCAAGAGAAGAGTCACCCGTAGATTTTGTGTAGGCTCTGAGCAGTATAATCCACCAGAATCCAGAGTCAACTGGCGCTACTCTTCCAATTGCGCTCTCGCCAAAATCAGCTATGAGCGTCTCGTGGTTTCTAACAGGATCATGGAAAACTTTGAAGCTAGCAGGCATAACTCCCTCACCAAGCTGAAATCTATCAATCTTTTTCTCCCACGATTGAAGGCGAAGAGTCTTCAAAAGGAAGTTTCTGACTATCTCTGGCTCTCCATTCATCAGGAATGCTAAAGCACTAGGCACAAAGTCTCTCACAAACACCTAAAGAATAAAGTCAGGAAGATACCACATCACTCAGCACAGGGTTTAGTAGACACATGACCATAAAATGTGGTTAGTTAGAAGTTTTAAGCAAATATTAAGATTCTTCACCTGATCATAGTTGAGCTTCTCTTCAGAGTTATCCACTGCAGCAATAGTCCCAACAGGTTGTCCACGAAAGTATACCAACGAGCGCCTCAAAGCATCCCAGGCTTCACCCACCATTGGATGAGATTCAAATCCATGCTGTGACCTAGGAGTATTGAATCCAGACCTCCTACCAACGCTTGGTGAAATCACATAATCCGCATGATCATGAACACGAGAAGCATTATCCCCATTTCTAAGCTGTGGTGAGCCAGATAATTCAGTAAGAGACCTTTCATCAAGTGATCTCAGTCTCTCAATATTCAATGGCCTTGGCTTTTCAAGCAACTTTGAGAAATCAATGTCATCAATATCGTCCAGTGTAGATAAAAAATCAGCATTCTTAACATCCCCATTATGATTCACATCTACATTCAGATTAAAAGTCGACATTGCTCCAGATTGGTTCAAAATTCAGAACAACAGTCCAATTATCATGCCCTGCATTTCCAAACATTTATCAGATCATTTTGTTTCCAGTGAAATAGCAATATATGTATAATCTAACCAGAAAATTGGGGAAAAACAACGCACAACAATGCATGATCAAACGTGTAACAGGTCATAAATTCAGCATCTTAACTTCTCTTTTTGATTCAGATCGTATATTTTTTTCCAGAAATCGTCGAAAATACCAGAAGAAACCAAACAAAAACGTAATCAATCAAAACTTTTCCGTGGAGACTGTAACCCGATCAATCAGAACGCAGACAAACAAAAACAACAGAGAAACGTCACGAATAATAGCAACTTAGAACGGAAATTGAACAGAGGAACCGTCGGATTTTCATATAATAATATCAAGGAACAAGAAAACGAAAACCAGAGGGATTTCGACTCGGATTTGAACGACATCACGCAAAGAACAGATCGAAAGCAAAAGCTCTGATTCATCAAACCAAAGAACGTAAAACAATTCCTCGAAGAGATCCGGCGAAAAACAAAGCGGAAACAAAAACTTCATCAAACGTAAACGAATCCTAAAACAACAGATCACAAACCTTAGAATCCAGCGACGAACGAAGAAGACGACGAAACGAACGAGCTTCGCAGTTCGCACTCTCCTCTCTCTCTCTTTCTTTCTTTCTCTCTGAGTATCACTAGTCGAACAAGTAATTAAACGGCAGAGGAAGACGACGACGTATCAGGCTAAGAGGATTGGGGTCCACGTGTACGGACAGGATGTGACAGTGACGGGAAGATGGAGACGAGCACAGTGACTTTAGCGATCGGGAAGGTGAAAAAGTGAAGCCTTTAAGCCATGCATTTGATATGATTGCACGGAGGTTTGTTGCTTTTTTGAGTTTTCACCAGTCGTATTATTTTTATTTTTATTTAAATTATATAATATGGTTTTCGATGTATACATAATAAGTTAATAATTAGTGACGTGAGAGAGTATCTTTGCAGTGAGTAAGATGTTTGATTGTCCACGTGTACGGTGGCAGTGGTTCCCGTGCCCTGCGCAGTCAGACTGACTAATTGTTCGTTTCTGAATATTTATTTAACTTAAAATTAAAATTTCAGTTTGATAGGTTAAGTTTCTAATTTGAATCATGTATATCTATCACTCTTGTTGATGATGATGAAAGAAAAAGGTTATATAACTTAATCAGAAATGGATCATACATTTTGTATTCATATCGTTAATGTGTTACAACTATGTGAATTCAAATTCCCATAGTTATTAATTGGTTTTATTTAACTTTTGGATTTTAGGGATATAATTTTTGTTGTTGTTATATTATTCTAGACAATAATAATGTGATAAAAGTTGCAAATGTGACATCATTGCCGCCGAAAAAACCATAGTGGTTAATATATGATTTAAAAATTATGGAGTGAAAGTTGTCTATTGACCATAGTTAAGAGTCGTTGGGTCTAAAAACCATATAAAAGATTAACTTATGATGTTCGTACTTTTATTCGGTTTGGATTCACATCACGACATCACGACATAACGATGTCACTTGATAATAATCAAATCACTTTGTCAAACAAAACAAAGTGGGCTAATCTACTAAAAAGCAAAACCTATTAATTAGCATAATTAGTCTCATTCTACCTTAGATCAATACCTTTCTTTGTCTCCTACATTCTCATATTTTATATTTTGAAGACTATTAGTGGTAACTTATTCCATCAATAACACATTAAAATTAGAAATTCAGGGCTAAACTGATCCTTGCATAAGGCCACTAAAACCATAATTTTGTTTCTTGTTACATACAATCATAAACCATATGTAACTTTAGATCACAAAATAAAAGTGTGGTGGCCTAGTGGTAACACAAAGGAATTAGTTCTCTTGTGCCCTGGATTCAAATTTTTTTTTTTGTATGAGCCAAAAATTCGTCCCATGGTTTATAAAAAAAAAAACTTTTAGACCACAATATATGTACCGAAAAACGAAGAACATCTCATAAATAAGCTTTAATCTATACGTTGAATTTTTCTTGTGGAGTGCACACACAATCAAGGTTAGCTAGAGTGCATCACCAAATCGTGTCTTCGTATTTTATGAGAGTTTCTTTTTTCTTCTTCTTTAAAAAAATTCCTTAAAAAGACAAAAAATTAAACAAAGAGAAAGTATTTTGTCAATAAAATAAGATATTGGGCTTTTACTTTTAAACTTGGCCCACGTAAGCCAAACCGCCGTCATTCGGTCGGTCCGTCTAATTCGCAGCCTCACATCTTTAAACCCTAGTCAGATTCAAATTAAACCACAGTTAATCTTCACGTCCTCACAACCCTACACGTGTCTTCTATTAACGGTCACTAAGACAATTTCCTTTTCTTTTTTCTTCACCGCCTTGGAATTTAAATCTCACCTCTCTATAAATACCTTTAAAAAAAAAAACCTAATTAGCATCTTCTTCACACTTCACAGATACACCTAACCCTAACCCTAACCCTAACCCTAATTAGCATCTTCTTCACAGTCATGCCTAACCCTAGAGTTTTCTTCGACATGACGCTAGGTGGTACACCTGCAGGTCGGATCGTGATGGAGCTTTTCGCAGATACGACCCCGAAAACGGTGGAGAATTTCCGAGCTCTCTGTACTGGCGAGAAAGGAATCGGGAAGTTAGGTAAACCACTTCACTTCAAGGGATCGATTTTCCACCGAGTGATCCCTGGATTCATGTGTCAAGGAGGTGATTTCACTGCCGGGAATGGAACCGGCGGTGAATCGATCTTCGGTGCGAAGTTCGAAGACGAGAACTTCATTAAGAAGCATATCGGATCTGGGATTCTCTCAATGGCTAACTCTGGTCGTAACACTAATGGATCTCAGTTCTTTATTTGTACTGATAAGACTTCTTGGCTAGATGGGAAACATGTTGTGTTTGGACAGATTGTTGAAGGTATGGATGTTGTGAAGGCGATTGAGAAAGTTGGATCTGAATCTGGGAACACTTCGAAACGTGTGGTTGTTGCTGATTGTGGTCAGATTTGTTAGAATCTGAGTGAGTGAGTGACTGAGAGTCTTTAATCTAATGAAATAATAGTTTCTTGCTTTTGATTTGTTTTCCTTCTTCTCGTCCCTATATAGGGATTGTGATTTGAGATCGTTGGAGTTTGTTAAACCTCTCTGTGTTTGAAATTAATTTGATTACCATGAATAAAAGTACAAGGTTTGAAAAGCTCATATTGTCTCTCTACCAATTTTGCTACTTTACCAAGAAACTCATTCAGAACAAATAATTTGATTCGTCGTTCTGATTTTGCAATTCATTGTGTTTTCGTATTGGAATCATGAAACTTGGTTGAAAAGAAAATGAAAATAATACTGTTTTTTTTTGTGTGTGAAGGTTCATACTTTGATATTTAATCGGGACGCTTAGGTTACATGAAATTAGAAGCGAAACGTTTGAAAACGCGGAAGGAATGTTCAAAATTATTATACTCCGTTTCGATGTGATCCTGACAAACTATTCGCCGTTGTGCATTTGCTTGGTATCTTTTTGTTTTTGGTTTCAGTTTTTGGGACTTTACTCTGTTTTGAGTTCGAACATTGCTCTGTTTTTAGATCTTATGAATAAGATAGACAAAAAAAGAAGGCGAGTTACACTTCCTGATAATAAAAAATGAAATCTTATACTTGTTATTATAGTTTTTATGTAGAATGTAATTATTGTATTAATCTTGGAGGAGGAATATATATATACAAAAAGTAAGCTTGACTAAATTATAAATACAAACCTTTAAATAAAAAAAAAGTAAAATTGTAAAATTTTAAAAAATAAAAATTATAAATAAATTATCAGCGCGTGTAACCGGGAGTTTTTGCTAACTCAATTGACACTATTCTTCATAGTAATGTAAATTGGCAATAAGGGATAGTTGGCGTTGACCTTTTTTTTTCTAGCAATGGCTGCTCTGCGTTTCATCTTCTCTTCACCTCTTCTTCTTCTTCTTCTTCTTCTTCTTCTTCTTGTGAAATCTGTGTCACCTTCTCACATCAAGCTCACCTCAACATTCTCGATCCAAGAAACCACCATTGAAGAAATCAGACTTGCTTTCAAGGAGAAAAGTCTAACATCAAAGCAGCTCGTTGAGTTTTATCTCGAATCAATCTCAAAACTCAACCCGATACTCCACGCAATCATCGAGACGAATCCAGATGCGTTGATCCAAGCAGAGAGCGCAGATAGAGAACGTAACCTTAAAGACATCACTGAACTTCCTATCTTGCACGGTGTTCCTGTTCTGCTCAAGGACTTGATCTCCACCAAGGACAAGCTTAACACGACCGCTGGTTCGTTCGCTTTGCTTGGTTCGGTCGTGGCTCGAGACGCGAGTGTTGTCAAGAAGCTGAGAGAATCTGGTGCTGTGATCTTGGGCAAAGCCAGTTTAAGTGAATGGGCTCATTTCCGATCTTTCTCCATTCCAGATGGTTGGAGCGCACGTGGCCTCCAAGGAAAGGTCTAATTTCTTCATTCCATGAGATTCATTTTTATCTATCAAAACTTTACAAAATATCTTTCAAAAAGTTTCAGAAAAGTCTTTTTAATGGTTGCAGAATCCATATGTTTTATCAGCAAATCCGTGTGGGTCAAGTAGTGGATCAGCTATATCAGTGGCGGCTAATCTTGTGGCTGTGTCAATTGGAACTGAAACTGATGGTTCCATTCTCTGTCCAGCTAATCAGAACTCGGTGGTCGGGATTAAACCGACCGTCGGGCTCACTAGCCGAGCTGGGGTGGTTCCTATCTCCTTAAGACAGGACAGTATTGGGTGAGACCAC
This sequence comes from Arabis hirsuta, assembly GCA_964056655.1. Taxonomy (NCBI): domain Eukaryota; kingdom Viridiplantae; phylum Streptophyta; class Magnoliopsida; order Brassicales; family Brassicaceae; genus Arabis; species Arabis hirsuta. The sequence goes on from OZ053303.1 coordinate 34,883,939, forward strand.
TACTAGTCACTACTACTATTGATTTTTTCTATACCATTGTGCCAAGTTTCTTACTTTATTGTGTACTTGGCTTTGCTATGTTAGGCCGATCTGTAGGACAGTTTCGGATGCTGTTCATCTCCTTGATGCTATTGTTGGTTATGATCCCTTAGACGAAGCCACAAAGACCGCATCCGAGTTTATACCCGAAGGTGGTTACAAGCAGTTTCTGATAGATAGTGGCCTCAAGGGTAAGAGATTAGGGATTGTAATGAAACATTCTCATCTTGATCATCACATAGAAACATTAAGGCAAGTTTTTGTCTCAAGTTGATTCCATCAATCAAATCAATCGAGAACAACATATCTAATTACTGCTAAGTTTTTTTTTCAATGAAGACGCGAAGGTGCTATCGTCATTGACAATTTAACGATACCAAACATTGAAGTCATTATGGATTGGACTAAGAGTGGTGAAGCGATACCACTTTTGGCTGAGTTCAAGATGTCTCTCAATGCATATCTTAAAGAGCTTGTGAAATCACCAGTCCGGTCCTTAGCAGATGTTATTGCCTACAATGAAGAATTCGCTGAAAAGGTACGTACTAAGCTTAGAAAACAAATTCACTCTTTTCGGTATTTGAGCAAATGTGATCATTGAATTGCCAAAAAACACACAGGAAAAGGTGAAAGAATGGGGACAAGAGGTGTTCCTTGCAGCAGAATCAACCAATGGAATGGGTGAGAAAGAGAAAGCAGCGTTGCAGAAAATGGAAGAACTTTCGAGGAATGGAATCGAAAAGCTAATGAAGGAAAAGAAGTTAGATGCAATAGTTATGCTTGGTTCAAAGATTAGCCCTGTCCTCGCCATTGGTGGGTATCCAGGAATCAATGTCCCTGCAGGATATGATAGTGAAGGAGTTCCATTTGGGATTAGCTTTGGAGGATTGAGATTCTCAGAGCCAAAGCTCATTGAGATTGCTTATGGCTTCGAACAGGCAACATTGATCAGGAAGCCACCAAAGATCACAGCTTGAGGCACTTTTAGTCAACAAAGTTGCTTATTTTGGAGAACCATATGTTTGTAGTGTACGTTTATTTGGAGACTGAAAATAATTTACAGATACTCTTTCCGTTCCTAAAAGATAAAAAAATTTATAAAAAGAGTTTGTTCCACAAAGATAGATTTTTTTATGTTTTAGAAAATGTAGTTTTCGAGAAAAATATTCAAACACTATTGGTTGAAATTTTTTGAAAACCGTTTATTGCAAAAATCAATACATTTATTATAAGTTATTAATTGTTTTTTTTTTAATATGTATAAAAACACCAAAACATCTATTTATTAGGAACAGAGGGAGTATGTCTTTGTGATAGTACATTTATCGATCTTATGCCCCTTTGATGAAGTTAAAAGCTCAAACACTAAGGTTTTTTTTTTAACAACAACATTTCTTTTTATTGTAACATCATCTAAAACACTAAGCTTAGGGCAATAATCTGAACTTACACACCTCCATGTGTCACCAAAAAGCTCAAACTAACTATTATACTTTTCAATTAGTTGTCCGTAAATTTACAAAGCAAAACAAACGGCTAAAAAGCAATCTCCCTTACTAAGAAAATATGAAATTTGCATTTTTTTTTCTTTGTTGAATTTTGATACTTTCCATATTTTTAAAAAAATTTAAATTTCATGAGCAAATTAGATATCTATCAAATATATTCAAAATTTAACGGATGTCTAGTAGCAGGACAAAAACAGATAAAATTTTTTAATTTAAACATAACAGAACGGATCACAATACCACAAAAGTTTAATTTTGGACTCGTACAAAAAAAAACTTTTTTGGTTAAAAAAATAAAGTAAATGTTAGACAACAAAGAAAAGACTTTTTTGTTTTGAGACTCATTCGAGATGGTAAATAGTTACTAAGATCATATCTAAAGTATTTTTCTATATTTGACCTAAAATAAAAAAATTCTCTATTTATTCTCTAATTTATTTTTATTTTAGAAGAATTGCTATTTATTTTTCTATTTTGAAATCAAATATAGAACAAAAATAACATTCTCCATTTTAGAATTGAAAATAAAATTGGATTAGAAATAAAATAAAATGCTATTTTACTCTACTTTTAGAAAAATAAATAAAGGTGCGGTGGAGATGCCTTAAATTGTTGGCTTACTCATCTTACTCGAAATGCCTTAAATTGCTGGCTTATTCACCTTACTCTTTCTTTCTATCTCTAGCCATTCTTTCTTTCTCTTCTTCTTCTTTAATATCGATCTACCTCTCAGATTGTTGAGCATGGGCTTCTCCAATAAAGATTTCGAAGCCATTTTCCCGAGCTCGGCCCACCAACTATCTCGGGCCCAACTCAAGTTCCAAGAAAAATCCTACCACGCTCTTCTTTTCCAATCTAGTATAAAAAAGGGTTCCCTCACCCTCTATTACCCAATGTTTTTTTCCCACTTTGGAGAGTACAAGAGAACCAAAAACGTACCGTTTTAAGACTCTAAACTCAGACCAAAAAGGAAAGAATTTTGGTCTACTCCGCCGGAAAATTCGTTTCAGTCCATCGAACCCTCAGTTCGTCAATTTTAAAGACAAAAGGTTTTCACTCTCCGATCTCTAACACGTCCAATTCTATTACTGGGTTCCGACCTCAGCTCTCGAGCAACAAGTTTCGACCTCAGAAGTCGATACATCCGATCACATTACTCAGTCAGTAAAACACAAGGTTCGTCAGTTCTCAAGCTTCCGAACTCAAATCCCTACTTTTAAACTTGCGTTCGAATGTTGTAATCCGTTTTCGAGTATAAAATCAATATATTTTTTAGAAACCGAAAAAATCAAAATAAAAAATCCGAACCAAACCAAATCGAATTAAATTTTAAAATCAAATGGGATTAATATTTTATAAATCAAAAAACCGGAAAACTGAATAATTCAAACCGAACCGAATAACCGAACGGTCACCCCTAGTTAGTAGACTCATTGGATAATGGATATGGTCAATGGCTACTATCATATCTTGTTGACTTCTCTCAGTCACTTTACTCTGTCTTTCTCTCTCTCTAGCCATGGTTACTCTGCGTTTCATCTTCTCCTCATCTCTTTTTCTTCTTCTTCTTCTTCTTCTTATTCAATATGGTTCTACCTCTCATATCAAACCCACTTCAAAATTCCCTTTCCAAGAAGCCACCATTAAAGACATTAGACTTGCTTTCCAGGAAAAGAAACTAACCTCAAAGCAGCTCGTTGAGTTCTATCTCAAATCAATCTCAAAACTCAATCCGATACTTCACGCAGTCATAGAGACGAATCCAGATGCGTTGATCCAAGCAGAGATCGCAGACAGAGAACGCAACCTTAAAGACATCACTGAACTTCCTTTCTTGCACGGTGTTCCGGTTCTGCTCAAAGACTCTATATCCACTAAAGACAAGCTTAACACGACCGCTGGTTCGTTCGCTTTGCTTGGTTCAGTCGTGGCTCGAGACGCGAGTGTTGTCAAGAAGCTGAGAGAATCTGGTGCTGTGATCTTGGGCAAAGCCAGTTTAAGCGAATGGGCTAATTTCCGTTCTAATTTCATCCCAAATGGTTGGAGCGCACGTGGTCTCCAAGGAAAGGTCGAAATTTTCATTCCATGATTCGTTACTCTTATCATAATTTGATAAAGTTTGCAACTTTACTAACAATCCTACAAAAAGTGTTGATCTTTAACCAAAAAATGTTTCAACATATCTTTAAATGTTGCAGAATCCATATGTTTTATCAGCAGATCCTGGTGGGTCGAGTAGTGGATCAGCTATATCTGTAGCAGCAAATCTTGTGGCTGTGTCACTAGGGACTGAAACTGATGGTTCCATACTTTCTCCGGCGAGTCGGAGCTCGGTGGTTGGGATTAAACCGAGTGTCGGGCTCACGAGCCGAGCTGGGGTGGTTCCTATCTCTTTAAGACAGGACAGTATTGGGTGAGAGACTAAGTGCTAACCCACCAATAGTACTAACTATTTGGTTTTTGTATCATTTTGCCAAGTTTCTATGTGTTTTGCAATGTTTAGGCCAATATGTAGGACAGTTTCGGATGCTGTTCATCTTCTTGATGCTATTGTGGGTTATGATCCGTTGGATGAGGCCACGAAGACTGCGTCCGAGTTCATACCTGAAGGCGGTTACAAGCAGTTTCTGAAAGCTAGTGGTCTCCAGGGTAAGAGATTAGGGATTGTAATGCCGCATTCTCATATTGATCAACATATCAAAACATTAAGGTAAAGTTAAGTTGATTTGATCAATCAAATCAAAACTCGAGAACACAATACAACTGTAGCTCTGTTTTTTCTTGAATGAAGACAAGAAGGCGCGTTCGTCATTGACAATCTGAAGATACCAAACATTGAAGTCATTATGGATTGGACAAAGAGCGGTGAAGAGCTAGCACTTTTGGCTGAGTTCAAGATGTCTCTTAATACATATCTTCAAGACCTTGCGAAATCACCAGTACGGTCCTTAGCAAACGTTATTGCCTACAACAAGGAATTTTCTGAAAAGGTGCTGTAAGCTTCAAGATTGAGTTCCCCTTTTACTCGGTATCTGAACCAAATGTGAATCATTGAATTGCCAAAACACACAGGAGAAGGTGAAAGAATGGGGACAAGAGATCTTCATTGCAGCAGAAGCAACCAATGGAATGGGTGAGAAGGAGAAAGCAGCATTGCAGAAGATGGCAGAACTATCGAGGAATGGAATCGAAAAGCTAATGAAAGAAAAGAAGTTAGATGCAATAGTGGCGCTTTATGCGACGTTGAGCCCTGTCCTGGCCATTGGAGGGTATCCAGGAATCAATGTCCCTGCAGGATATAATAGTGAAGGAGTTCCATTTGGGATTAGCTTTGGAGGATTGAGATTCTCAGAGCCAAAGCTCATTGAGATTGCTTATGGCTTCGAACAAGCAACATTGATCAGGAAGCCACCAAAGTTCACAGCTTGAGGGAAGCCACCATATCTTTTTAATGTACAATTATTTGGAGACTGGACATAATTAACTTACATGTATGACTTTGTCAAAGTACTACATTGATCGATAAAATGCCCCTTTGATGAAGTTAAAAGCTCAAACACTAAGCTTAGGGCGAAAATCTGAACCTACAAAAGGAGCTGAAAACTCATCTAAACAAGCCATCCTGATACGCTCTGGCGTGGCTGGAGTCTCCAGAGGGAACCAGTCGGTCAGACCCACCTCGGTTCTAGCCGCTTTGATCGCTTCCTTTATTGCAAAGAAGACTGATGATGCAAGAAAGAACGGCGGCTCACCCACTGCTTTAGATGAATGTATTGCCTTTACATTCGGATTCCCCTGATTTAATAAAGTATAAAATCTCAGGTTCAGTTTCAAATGTCTTGCTTGGTATCAATTTCAAGCTTGTTCTTATAGTTGCATACCTTGAGAAGAGAAACATTGAGGTGGAACGGAATGTCGTTAATGGAAGGTATTTTGTAGTTTCCGGGTCCGCAAGTAAGTAAAGTTCCCGGTCGAATCCATTTATGAGCTGCATCTCCCCATTTGAGTTCTTCTAAAGCTACCCAACCCAGCCCTTGTACAAACGCACCTTCTATCTGCAAATAGGATTTCAGATACTACACTTTTGTTTTTAAAGATTGCAAAAATGCATAGAAGGTCGAGAGAAGAACGCGCACTTGTCCAACATCAATGGCTGGGTTAAGAGAATATCCAAGGTCCAACATTATACCGGTGGTTCTTGTATGAAAATCCCCAGTCAATGTATCTATCTCAACTTCAGCAAATGCAGCTCCATATGTGTAATATCTAAATGCGTTTCCTTTTCCAGATATCCAGTCAAATCCGATATCGGGAACAATGTGAAAACCGTGAGCTGATAGGTCTATCCGTTGAAAGTAGCATGCGCTTACCAGCTACATACACTCGAGGAAAAGAGAGTTTTTCAAAATAGGCATTGAAATTTTCCAAGCTTATATCAAAATGCAAGAGAAAAAGAATACCTCAGCGAATGTGTTGAACTTGTGCTTAGATGCAACAGGCTCCATTCTAGCTATAATCTGCTCACAGGCATCTAAAACTGCAGCACCGTACATATCGGAGCTCGCAGAAGCAGCAGTTGGTGATGCATTCGGAACCTATTACGACACCATAAAAATGATAAGGAAGCAAGAACAGTTTTTTCTGATTATATCTTCGCCTAAAGTGCCCTGCTTGTAACAGCGTTCGGTCTTAAATTCTAGGTGATATAAGTTTACCTTATCGGTGCTTGTCTCTGACACGAAAACTGAACTAAGCGGAATGTTAAAGGCAGATGCAGCAACTTGTGCAACCTTTGTATGCAATCCTTGACCCATCTCCACACCTCCATGTGTCACCAAAACAGTCCCATCGGTGTAAACATGAACAAGAGCACCGGCCTATAAAATAAAAAATGGAAAGAAGTATTTAAGAATCTAGATTCTAGCTTTGCAAGCAATGGTGAAATTTCCATGTCAGCTATATCTTATTCTTTCCAGATCCTCGACAGATTACTAAGTTTGAAGGGAAAAAGATTACCTGATTCATGAACTTTGTGGTAAATGATATGCCAAATTTTGTGGGAACCATAGCTACACCACGCTTTTTCCACCGATTATGGCTATTAAACTCGTCGGCTTCTCTACGAGCCTTTAAGAAGTTGCAGGATTCTTTCAGCTCTTTCCAGAGCTGATGCAATGTGCAATGCTGAAGAGACTGATAGTAATGTGTGATCGATCCTTCTACTTGAAAGTTCATCTCCTAAAGTAAAGTAAATACACCAGAAAACATTAAATAGGAAACTGACTACAAACTTTCAGGAGAACGAAGATGTTTAGAAAACATTCAACTCACTTTGATTTCTTCAGGGCTTTTATCAAGCTCAGCTGCGATTCGCTGAATCCAGTTTTCAGTTATTAGCATACCTTGGGGCCCTCCAAACCCTCGGAAAGCAGTGTTGCTAGGAAAATTAGTAAAACAAACGTTCCCTATGATCCTCACGTGCGGGATCTCATAAACATTATCCGAGTGAAACATGGCCCGTTCTAGAACAGCAAGGGAAAGATCCAAGGAGTTGCCACCATTGTTGTAGATTTCAAGATCCAACGCCAATATTTTTCCTTCATTGGTAAATCCAACCTGTAAATGGCAGCAGAAAACAATTATAGTAAGTCTAACAATCTATTCTCACTCTTGCTTCTATTCTCAACGGTTCGTAGTCATTTCCAATCAATTTTCTGGACTTGTAGATTCCACAGCCTACGAGAAAAAAATGAAAACAACAGAGAATTATACCTTGTACTTTCCAACGAAACTATGACGATGACCAGTTATCATCATGTCCACATCTCTGTCCAGTATGAGTTTCACGGGTCGATTCAATAGGTAGGAAGGAACAGCAGCTGCAGCAGCGATGAAAGCTGATCTTGTTTCCTTACCACCAAAGCCACCGCCAATTCGTTTGGTTTTGCATACCACTTTAGACATTGGAAGACCGAGAACATGAGACACATATTTCTGGTGCTTTTGAGGAGCCTGCATATAAATCACAACCACCAACATTGCTTAAGCAGAAACAACTTTATCATTTAATATCTTAATCTAGCTGATGCCTAATGGTTTTCTGTTACAGAGAGATTGATTGTCATGCACTGGTCGTAGAAAGCACACTCAGTGAAGTACATGACAGTACGCAAAATAGTGTGGTTACCTGAGTGGATGAAATCATATGAACTTCGTTGCCTCCATCAATTGTCCAAACCAAACTACCATTAGGCTCCAAGTAAAAGTGTTCTTGACCACCGATTTGAACCTCTCCCTCCATTATCCTGTCACATTGACCAGATTGAAAGCATAGCTCTACATCCCCTTTTCTTAGCCTTTTCTCTGTGTTTGGATGGAAACTTTTAACATTAATAGCTTCCTTGATTGATAGTATTGCTGGTAGTTCCTCATACGTAACTTCAACTTTTCCTGCTGCAGTTTTTGCATTTTCATGTGTATCCCCGACAACCACACCAATGACCTGAAACAACAGATTCGTTTAGATAAAATACTTGGGAACGATCTATATGAGAACTTTCGTTGACTTTTTTTAGATAAAAACAATGGTACAGCAAAAGTAAATTCATGCATAACCTTGCTCGTTTACTTTCTCATGATAAAAAGCATGAACAGCACATAAACAGTTTTGCATGTAACACTTCTTCTAATACACAGAGAAACTGAAGGTTTCTCATTGAGTCTCCTTGGAAAAGCTGTGAAAGAAAGCGAAAAATTGAGGTTTCAAATTTTCTTACTTGTCCCACACATGTGACCACGTCCGTAGCAAATAATTCTTCGTCGGCAACAACTGGACCAATCATATTATCACCGGGAACATCTTTGGCAAGAAACAGACCAGCAAAACCAGGTGAAGATTTGGCTGCCGAATCATCAATTGAAAGGATGCGGGCATGTGGCACTTTGCTTAGTACTAAGGCAGCATGCAAGGTATTAGGAGGCACGGGGGTATCATCAGTATATTCTGCTTCCCCTGTGACCTACATGAAATTATTGCAGTGTTGGGATACCGTATTCTGCTATATATGAAACAAACTGATAGAAATGAACTCTTCTCTACTCATTCAAACGAATTACACCAAAAGAGACTTTGGTTAGCTAGAGGTTTTCAACTATCAACGACAAAACCACCCCAAAACCAAACAATATGTGTTCAAAAGCTTATCACTTTACCAAGCTTGAAGATATTTTGGAGGCTTTGTCATCAAACAATATGTACATAATGGTGAAGTTTGGAATTGAGAAAGAGAGAGCATAAGCTACATGAAGAGGAATAAAAAATTCAGCGGTCTAGTGCAAATTCCATAATCATGTAATAGATATTTCCCGGAGCCTGGGGGTCACAAATCACAATAAGTCTTTGTTCTAGATGGTAAAAGAGTGTACATGGCAATTGACCTAACATCACCAAAATTGTCTACTTAACCTTTGCACGCTTAACTAACCTATACAGAGGTCTACAAAAGCTTTATACGATATCCAGAAAAGTTAGCCCACATAGATGCTCACTCAACGTCTATTGTTTATGACATAGACTTTCTGAACAACTTCTCTACACTCAAGTATCTTCTCAATTTTACTCTTTATCACAAACGTCAATCAACAAAATAATTACATAGTAGACATAAGTTACCCCAGGGAAAATCAAAAGATGTGCCACTTAAATTGAAGTGGCTAAGAAAACCGTCAATATGAGAATCAAAGTGTATAGACCAACATACCTGCATTTTTGCTGAAAGATGGACTTCCGACAAGCCAACAGATGTTCCCTGTTTGACTGTCTCATAGTCTTGTTTTCCAATTCTAGATATCCGAGAAACAGGTTGCACAGCTGATATATGAGAGGGTGGGAAGGTCTCTATCGTAGGCTTTACATTATGTACATGATGAGAAACCCATAAGAAAAATTTAAAGAAGAAGCTTAGCGTCAGAGATTTCCGAAACTCCACCATTCCACCAGGAGCATCTTCCTTAATTAAGACATCACTCTGTATGACCTTAAGTGCATCCTGCAGAAGACTTTTATTCCAAGTCTTTCCAATTAGAAATTCCTCAGTCTTTCTCGCACACAACGAAAGAGGAGCCACACCACCATAAGCAATTGATGCATCAGAAACCAACAATTGTTCGCCCTTCTCTTCAAGAAACACACGCATTCCACCATTGACAATAGCTATGTCATCATCCCTACGATGGGCCTGCTTAAATTCTTTCACATACTCTAAGGGCCTAGTCCACGGAAGGAATACCGACAACAAAATCTCATTGCTTCCCATATCCACTTTTCGGTAACCAAGGAAGAAATCTTTTGCAAGTACAGACCTAACATCTCCATTGGAGTTGATTATCCGAAACTCTGCTCTTGAAGCCATCCAAAGAGGATTTAAATCAGATATTGGACTAGCTGTACAGATGTTTCCACCAATGCAAGCAACATTTCTTATTTGTGTCCCAGCAAACCACTTCAGCTGTTCGATAAAAGCCTTGCAAGCTGATGTTTCATGCGCAGGACGCTCCTTTACTACCCTCCTGAATAATTTCAGGAGTTCAGAAAGTTTCAAAGCCGAACCAACCTCTATCCCATTGTCATTGACATTCAATGCGTTGAGTTCTGGGACTTGAGAAACAGAGATTAGCACTTGGTACTGTAACCTCTTCAGTCTCATTTCGATTCCCACCTCCGTATTACCTACCAGTAGTTTTGCGTCGGGATAATTTTCTTTGAGCTCAAGCAAGTTCTGAAGACTTACAGGTCTATACCAGGTAAGCCCCCCAGTTCCCCTCAACTTTAAAGGACCTAATTTCCTCATCAAAAGTTCAGGGGGGAAAATAAGCTCCTTCTCTGTATACTTCGCCCCATCTATATCACTATAAGAGATGGACTGAATTCTATCTTCATTACAGTTGGCCGCTTCATTTGTTGTTTTTGATCCACAAGAACAAGGTTTGCCAGTAGATGGGCAAATATTTGAACCATCTTGAAGGCTAAGTGACGATACACCACAGTACAGCGCATCATCAGATTTTGCAAAAACCTGAAATGCATCAACGATGGGTCTATAACCAGTACAACGACATAAATTTCCTGCAAGGCATTCTTCAATCTCCTCTTCACAAGGTGAGTTTTTACTTGACCTCAATAACGCATACATCGACATGATAAACCCGGGAGTACAGAACCCGCATTGAGAACCATGAGAAGATGCCATTGACTCCTGAGAGAATTAGGATCAAAACACTTTTTAGCAGCTGACATAGATTCTCCAGAAACTAGAACCTTAAAGAAGTAAAACTTACCTGAAGCGGGTGCAAGCCGAGTTTGCGATGCCCAATTCCCTCAATGGATATTACATGCATTCCTTCTACTGAATAAAGAGGCGCTAAGCAAGCGTTGACAGCATAATGCCTGCAATAACATTTTCCGTATGAACAAAATCAACAAGATGTCCCCAACACCTGAGCAAAATGTATCAAGAGGAATAGAGACGCACACGCATGTCTTTGATTTTTTGTCGTAATTAGAGACCATCACCGTGCAAGCTCCACAACCACCTTCGCCGCATCCCAGCTTTGTCCCGGTCAATCCTATATCTAAAGGAAACAAGAAAATACTTCATAAACAAATGATTTGTGCAAGCAACTCTTTCATTAAAACGAATCTCGCTCTTGAAGCATACTCTTACTAGATGCATATACCCAATCATTATCAAACTAAAGATACATAAGTGAATCAAACATAAATCAAGATTCCACAAGTCAGCTAATTGGCACATACAAGCTTCTTGATCCTGATTCTTCACAAATAGTATCAGTCTAAATGAAAAGTGAACTTCTTCATATACATTGAATCATCCCCAACACTCGGATCTTGTCGGAAACCAAAAACAAAAACCAAAAAAGAAAAAGAACATAGTTAAGAGATCATGTAATTAAGAGTCACGTACCTCTGAGATACTCGAGAAGTGTCATATGAGCTAACCCATCAGGCAAAACTCTACGAACGCCATTAACGTACAGAATCGCCTCCATAAACTCGTCTCCGATCTCTCCGTCCTTCTTCAACGAACCCATTTCTCACTGAAACCAAAATCTCTGATTGAAGATCGAAACTAAAAACGAAAGTGGCGAAGTTGAGGACGCAAAAGTCAAATCTCAAATTGATTACTTCCTTCTTCTTCTTAACTACACATAAAAATCCTTTCTTTATTAAGATTGCATCCACCGAACGTATCTTCTCTTCTTCATCGTCAATAAACAAAGCAAATTGTGATTTGTGAACAGTCATTTTCTTTGAATTAAAAATCGAAACTTTATAATTTTTAATAATGTAAAAAAAAAAAAACAATAGCAGAAAGAAATAAAAGCCCATTAAGAAAAAAGCCCAAATCAAAAGACACAAACAAAGAGAGAGGTTTTTTGCACTATTCCTTGTTCTTCTTCTACCTCATTGCGCCGTTTTTCAAGCTTTCTCCTTTCAAGTCACGATTTTGATTTTAGCAGAGATTTCTGGGTTCAATGGGTAAAGAGAAGTTCAAACCTGTGGAAGATTTGATACCGGAAGTGGAAGAAGTTGAGAAAGCAGAGGAAGTTGAAGAACAGAGAGACGTCGGAGAAGAAGAAGAAGAACAAGAGGAGGCAGATAAGAGTTTTGAAGAGCTAGGGCTTGATTCTCGTCTAATTCGAGCTCTAACTAAAAAGTGTATTGAGAAACCAACTCCTATACAGCAATCAGCTATTCCTTACATTCTGGTAATAAAATATAAAGTTTCAAACTTTAGGGTTCTTATGGTGTTTTTTGATTGGTAATGATTTTTTTGTTTGTGTTTCTTATAGGAAGGTAAAGATGTGGTTGCTAGGGCAAAGACAGGGTCAGGTAAGACCTTGGCTTACCTTTTGCCATTGCTTCAGAAGCTATTTTCAGTATCTGGGGACAAGAAGAAGCTTGCTCCTTCCGCGTTCATTCTCGTTCCATCTCGAGAATTAAGTCATCAAGTATGTTTTTGGACGGTTGTTTCGTATTTTCTTTTTACTTTCGTAGATTTCAATGATTCATGGGAGATTTTGTGTGATTTGGAAAAATAAAAACAGGTCTACACTGAGGTTTCTTCGCTTATCGAGTTGTGTCGTGTTCAACTTAAAGTAGTGCAGTTAGCTAGTACCATGCCTGCATCTGATATGGTTAGTTGTTACATTTCAATCGTCTTACTCTAGTGTTTAATCCATTTTTATAAATTGTGTTTTCATGTTTGAGCTTGATTTTTTTTTTGTTTCCCTGACTGTAGCGTAACGCATTGGCCGGACTGCCTGAGATTCTTGTCACTACACCTGCTTGTATTCCGAAATGTTTTGCTGCCGGAGTTTTAGAGCCTAAGGCTATTAGTGACTCGCTTCAAATTCTGGTTCTTGATGAGGTATGTTCTGCTTTCCTTGGAATTTCGTGTCTCAATGATGTCATAATAGTAGCTTTGTTAGATTGTATTTCATGTTTTGTGATTTCAATAGATAATCACTCTTTTAAGTGGAAGTTGCATGATTTGATTTTCTTGGAAAACTATGGAAATATATGCTTTGAATATAAGCCTTTTTGGGTTATGCATTCAATTACTTCTTAGAGGTTATATCATGCTTTCTTTTGATTCCTCATGTTGATATATTTCTGTTATCAGGCGGATCTTTTGTTATCATATGGATATGAAGATAATCTAAGGTCTGTAATTTCAATAATCCCAAGACGATGCCAACGCCTTCTTATGTCTGCTACCACATGGTAACATATCTCTGGATAATAACAATTCCAGTTAAAATTCACATTTTCCTTTGATGTTTTTCTTAAATGGTTAATATTTTGCAAAATTCTAGTTCTGATGTTGAGAAATTGAAGAAATTGATTCTGCACAACCCGGTTGTTTTGACCTTGCAAGAAGGTAATGACAAGGAAGAGGCAGTCCCAAGTAATGTTCAGCAGTTTTGGGTATGATTTGGTCGCTTATATTTGTTCAAGTCAATTTTACTGATTATGTTTGGTGTATACGTTCACCGTTCTGTGTCTGATAAATGATGATTGGTTTGTTTATCTTTAGATTTCTTGCAGTGCTCAGGATAAACTCCTTCACATTCTTGCTCTCTTAAAGCTAGAGGTGGTTCAGAAAAAGATTCTGACATTCGTCAATTCAATTGACATGGGTTTCAGGTTGAAATTATTCTTGGAAAAGGTAAGTTTTGGTCACCTAGATGTGCAGTCCTGTAGTACTATCTTGTAGTAATACTAGTGGATTAATTTTCTTTTTTGTTTCTGCCAGTTTGGAATCAAGTCAGCAATTTTAAATGGGGAGTTGCCTCAGAATTCTCGGCTTCATATCCTTGAGGTACATCACCAAGTCACACAGCTGAACTAAGTTTTCCCTGAAATAGCTTGCATTTCATAATCAATGATTGTATGTTTGTACAGCAATTCAATGCAGGTCTTTTCGATTATTTGATTGCAACGGATGATAATAACCAGACTAAAGAAAAGGAAGAGGCTAAAGGTGAGGATATCAAGGAGGATAAAAAAAATAAAAGACGTGGCAAACCAAAGCTGGATGCTGAGTTCGGTGTAGTTAGGGGAATTGATTTCAAAAAAGTTCACACGGTATGCTACTCGACTTTGCTCTAGTGGGTTTTCTTTTCTTTAATCGTTGCTGTTTTGGAATCTTATAGAATTTTGCAAATTTTCTTTGTTTTAGATTCTTATCCTTTCCTTAAACCATTTTATGTACAGGTCATAAACTATGACATGCCTCAAAGTGTTACAGGATATATTCATCGAATTGGGCGTACAGGGAGAGCATATAGCAGCGGTTCTTCCGTTTCTCTTGTGAGTTTCTCGTCTGATAATACCGTTTTACTGACATTATCTCTTCAAATTTGTAAGTCTAATGCTTTGCTTTATTTGCCACACAGGTTTCTCCTGATGAGATGGAAGGGTTTGAAGAAATAAAATCCTTCTTAGCAGGCGATGATGACAAGGATACTGATATTATCACACCGTTCCCTTCGTTGACCAAAAATGCTGTTGAATCTTTAAGATATAGAGCTGAGGTGAGTAATGTCTGTAGTAAGATACCTGCTTGATCAAGTGAGTAGAGTATTAAACTTGAAATTTTGTTTCAGGATGTTGCAAAGAGCGTTACAAGGATTGCGATTCGAGAGTCTCGAGCTCAGGATTTAAGGAATGAGATAATCAACTCCGAAAAGTAAGGAAGCAAGAACACAAACTGTTTTTAAGGTGTGTGTCGTTTTCTCTGATTCTTAATTTTTCTATTTCTTTCTTCAGGTTAAAGGCTCATTTCGAAGCTAATCCGAAGGACTTGGATCTGTTGAAACACGACAAGCCTCTCAGTAAGACTGTGCCTGCACCACATCTAAGGGACATTCCCGAGTATCTAGTGGACCCAAAGACTCAAGAAGCAAGCAAGATGGTGAAGCTAGCTAGAGCCGCAATGGGGGGCAGTAGGAGATCCGGTGGTCGCAACAACGCAAACAAGAAACGATCCAGAAAAGGCGGTGACCCACTCAAAACCTTCAACCCCAATGTAAGACATGACTAACATAACTAAACTCTTTCTTTTTCTCTACTTTATGTATTATTCGCGCTAACTTTTTTCTCTGTTGTTTGCTTCCTTCAATCAACCAGGGATCTAATAAGAGAGGACGTGGTGGTGGCGGCGTTGGTCAGAAAAAGGATGGTAAAGGATCTATCGATGGCTCGACCCAACACAAAAAACAGAAGACAGTTTAAAGTTATTTCGTTTTTGCTCATGTGTAACCAAATTTTGACCCTTTATAATCAATCACACAAGAAAGGAAACAATCTTTAGCTTTATTCTTGTAGCATCAGGAAATCAGATTTTTTGTGAGCATATTAGCCTTTGATATAAGATTTTTTGTATGCTTATGACGATAAACATAAACCATATGTTATAACCTCTCATGATATACTTCGAAAAAACATGTGAACTTTGTAGGGTTCGAGATATTGTAGTCCACATGGTCATGGACACATTACTTGTGTCGATATGTTAGATTTTGTTGGTTATGAAAGCAATTTTTCTTCCACGTTTCTAGTTCGGATAACATTTGTTGCCCACTTGTGTCATCGATTGATTGATTGGGTATAATTATACCAAATTGTAAAATAAAAATTTGCGGAATGAAAATTAGTATTTCTACACGAGTGATATAAACATCATCCAAAAGAAATATAATCAACAAAATCAGAAAATGGCATGATTCACATCCCTGAAGAAACTATCCATCAATGGTATAAATATAATTTATAAAGATTTAGAAGTTACCTATGCTTAGCTGCTAAACCAATAATAATCATGGAAAGCTTTTCTAAAAAAACAAACAACAAGTACAAAGCATATTCGCTTTATAAACAACTCATGTTAATCATGATCTTAATTCTCTCAATTATTGTTGGCAACTTTTTACTAGAGAACCAATCAATTTTAATTAACAAAGTCAAATCTCCAACCTAATCCACAACGAATAAGTTAAGACAAACACTCCACGATTTCTCTCTAAAATCAGAGATTACAAGTTAAAGACCCTAAAAACACACACAAACTTTCCAAACTCAAACCACAAGAAAAACCTTATCTTCTTTTCTTCATCATTCTCTCAAAAATGCTCTCGTTTTTCTCTAACCAGATCGACCGGCAAAAATCTGTCTCTCATGAAGAAAAAACCCTAACCGATCTCGAACAATCCGAGGGTTCACATTTCCCCGGTGACGACTACCGTCCGTCCGATCGAAAAAACTGGATGGCTGATCTAACGGTTGAGAAACTAACTCTCAACAAGATCGTGTGGCCAGGAACTCACGATTCAGCTACCAACGAAATCGGAATACCTTTGATCTCTCGTCCTTTGGCTGAATGCCAAACCCTCTCCATCTACGACCAGCTCGTCCTCGGGACACGTGTCCTCGATATCCGCGTGCAAGAAGACCGACAAATCTGCCACGGGATTCTGACGTCATACGACGTCGACGTCGTGGTCGATGACGTCATCAGGTTCTTGTCGGAGACTCACTCGGAGATTTTGATCTTGGAGATAAGGACCGAATACGGACATAAAGACCCTCCTGAGTTCGAGACTTACTTGGTTGACAAGTTAGGTCAGTTCTTGATACAGCAAGACGATAACTTGTTCCACAAGGCGGTATCCGAGATCTTGCCGAAAAGAGTTATCTGCATCTGGAAGCCTAGAGAGTCACCGAAGCCGAACCGCGGTGGACTTTTATGGAATTCGGATTATCTAAAAGATAATTGGATCGATACGGATCTTCCATGGACGAAATTTCAAAGCAATTTGAAGCATTTGAGCGAGCAGCAACCGATATCTTCTAGAAAATTCTTTTACCGGGTTGAGAATACCGTTACGCCGCAAGCTGATAATCCTGTTGTGTGGGTTAAACCGGTGACTGATCGGATCCGAAAACACGCGAGGCTTTTTATATCTCAGTGTGTTTCTAAGGGATGTGGAGATAAGTTGCAGATTCTATCGACGGATCTCATCGAAGGAGATTTCGTCGATGCTTGCGTCGGACTCACTCACGCAAGAATTGAAGGGAAAGTTTGATAGAAGCCTTGAAATGTATGTTTGATCTTCATCATTGGAAACCAATATATTATTTGCTTTTGGGTTTGCGTGTATCTTAACTTACGTTATTTTAAGTGTGTATCTTTTCTATTATTTGTTGTTCGTCGTATCTTAAATTTGTAAACAAGTTTGAAGAATCGAGCAAAGGGAGAGATATCGAGAGAGTGAATGCAAGGGAATGTGTTCAGTTGCTTAAGCTATATATACTAGTGGAATTTCGAAATATTTTCAGGAAAGATTAGCTTCTCCATGCCTCCAAGTGAGATGGTTTGGAGTCAGGACTTAATTAATCTTCTCCTCAATCTAAAGGTAATGTTTCTCTAGGCCAAGACTAAGGAGCTTCACAAGATTGAGATGGGAGATAAGAAGAAGCAACTTAAAGCCAACTGTTAAGGTTTTTGGAAGACATGAATTCTCTTACTTCAAAGCCGCATGATTAAACTTATAGACAAGAATGTTCGAAACATGGCTTAGTTCCATTCGAGCGTTGGCAGACACACGTATTGATGAAGGATTGAGGATGTGGTTTGATGCACAAGCGACATCATAAGTGACTCGACCATAGGAGGCTATTGGAAAAAGAGTCTCAAACAAAGCTCTTTTTTCTCTATTTATTTTTTTCTACTATTATTAGACTCATAAAGTGGCATTCATTATAAGAAAAAAAGTTATAAAAAAAAAGTTTTGGTATGAATAAATTAACATTCATTAAAAAAAAAAAATACCAATGGTGGAAAGAGAGGAACTAATTGTTGGTTCTCTAGTATTTTGAATTAAGTTGGTATGTATATACATATATATGGTTGATCTCTAGCATTGGAACCAAGATTCTTTGCTTTTGGGTTACGTGTATCCTAAG
Source organism: Arabis hirsuta (assembly GCA_964056655.1). NCBI lineage: Eukaryota > Viridiplantae > Streptophyta > Magnoliopsida > Brassicales > Brassicaceae > Arabis > Arabis hirsuta. The sequence continues at coordinate 34,902,035 of OZ053303.1, forward strand.
TTATGCTATTTATGAAAGTGTGTATTCTTTCTACTTTTCGTTTGTTAAATTTTGTAAATAATTCGAATAGTTTCACCCTGACTGAAGGATCAAGCAAAGAGAGAACCAGAGAGTGATTAACCTAGAGATTGTTCAGTTGATTTCTTTTGCTCAAGTTCTTGTATTAAGCTTAATATATAGTAATTGTTAGGAATTTGATTCTAAATCCGACTTTATTTTTATGTTTTGAGATTACCAAGTAGTTGATAAGCTTTTAGGCCATAATCCTCTCGAACCGGGATCAAAACAGATAAATTAGTCTCCTCCAACATCAACATCAACATCTCTTAACTCTGATATTTAAACAATAAAAATCTAACAAATGCTTTATAGAGAAACTTGGATTATATTTACTCATCGCATATGTGGTTGGTATTTACTTTCAAATCGTTGACAAAATATACGTATATTGAAACTTTGTACCAGCCAATCAACAAATGCAATTAACTTTTCTCGGCTTCGTTAGGCGTTCAATTAATTAGTTATTTCAAAGCCTGATTACATGCGTATACCGAAGTCTTACATTCAACCAAACACATGATATTGAAAAATATTGTTCTCGAGTAAACCTTTTTTGATAATGCAAATTGGAGTTTCTTCTCGAGTAAACTTCCCGGAAAAGGTCAATATAAGAACAAGGGGACAATCTAAGAAATATTATATGGAAAGTTGAATTATAAATATAGCTTGTCAACAACTTCATATAAATGGTTTTAAAACAAAATTGTTATAGTGGTTAGTCAGCTCTTATACAAACCAATCGTTACCTTGAGAAGCCAAACACAGAGAGGCAAAGAAAATTGTCTTTAATACTACAAGTTGAGAGAAACCTAACACACGAGATTCCATATTTATTACTTATTAGTCAAGACTCTAAACCGAAGCTGTTTTCATCTCTCAAACATGTCATTTTTCGAAAATCTTGCAGCTTCTGTGTCATCTTTTGCAAACGATGCTGCTAAAACTATTGTAAAAGAAGTTGTAGATCCAACAGTATCTTTTGCAAACGATGCTGCGAAAACTGTTGTAAGAGAAGTTGTAGATCCGACAGTATCTTTTGCAAACGATTCTGCGAGAACGGTTGTGCAAGAAGTGTTAAATCCGACGGTATCGTTCATCGATAGCCAAATCCAGCGGCCACGGGATGTCATCGAGCAACAACAGATTTTAGACAATCTCCAAGAATCCAACGGATCGAATTTCCCTGGCCACGACTACCATACGCCGGACAGGAAAAACTGGATGGCTCATCTCTCTGTGGATAAACTAACCCTTAACAAGATCGTGTGGCCAGGAACGCACGACTCAGCTACCAACGGAATCGGGGACCCTTTGATCACTCGTTGGTTAGGCGAGTGCCAAACGCTCTCCATCTTCGACCAGCTAGTCCTCGGGACACGTGTCCTCGACATCCGTGTACAGGAGGATCGCCGTGTCTGCCATGGACCTTTGATGTCTTACAACGTTGATGTCGTCCTCAATGACGTCATCAGATTCATGTCGGAGACCCAATCTGAGATCATAATCCTGGAGATAAGGACCGAGTATGGAAAAAAAGACCCTCCGGATTTCGAGGCTTACTTGATTGACAAGTTAGGTCCGTTCTTGATACATCAAGATGATAACTTGTTCAACAAGCCGATATCCGAAATCTTGCCGAAAAGAGTTATTTGCATCTGGAAGCCGAGCAAGTCCCCGAGACCGAGCCGTGGTGGACCTCTCTGGAATTCTGATTATCTAAAAGATAATTGGATTGATACGGATCTTCCATGGACGAAATTCGAAAGCAATATGAATCATTTGAGAAAGCAACCACCAATATCGTCAAGAAGATACTTTTACCGGGTTGAGAATACAGTTACACCTAGAGCAGATAATCCAGTTGTGTTTGTCAAACCCGTGACTGATCGGATCCGGAAGCACGCAAGGCTCTTCATATCTCAGTGTATTTCCTATGGATGTGCGGATAAATTGCAGATTTTTTCCACTGATTTCATCGAAGGAGATTTCGTCGATGCCTGCATTGGACTAACTCATGCCAAAATTGATGGAAAAGCTTGATAGATTCTCCAAGTTTCACAGGCATTGAAACCAAGATTATTTGATTTTGAGGTTGCGTGTAATGAAAAGTGTTTACCCTTTTTAAAAATATTCAATGTCTATAACATCTTAATTAAATCTACCGTTATATATGGTTGTAGAAACGAGCTAGCATTCGATTATGTTGTTAATTGTTTTGAGTAAACAAAATTCTTACAAATAATTATGTTTTAGTGGATGATAATTAACAAAAGTAACAAAACCTACTTCTGTACCACCCTTTAATAATTAAGTTGTTAAAAATTTCCAGAAGTTATAAATATGATGTTTACATATGAGGGATACTAATGAGAGACAAGCTGCTGTACTTTGACTATGTTATGTTATTGTACCACAATTTGCTTGAACACAAACGTACCAAGAAAGAATCCTCAGTCATCAACAATCTCTTCACAATTAGACTCAATGCATTTATTTTATAGCCTACTACAAGACGTGCCAACTTGGACAGACTCGATGTGAGATATATGGCCATGGTCTTGGCTATGACTTAGGATGATGTGTGCGACTCCAATATTGGACTGTCTCATTCAATATTCGTTATTTAATATGTCTTTCAGTGATGTCTACTATGGATCTCAAGAGCTGGTGGCTTAACTTTGGGGCACAAACTCCTCTCCTTCAGACTTTGGGTTTAAGGTTGCTTGGACAACCTAGTTCGTCTTCTTGTGCTGAACGTAATTGGAGTATTTACGCATTCATTCATTCGCTAAGAAGGAACAGGTTGAAACCAAGTCATGCTCGAGACTTGGTTAACATCCATAACAATCTTCCTCTTTTATCAAGGAATTCTGATCAATACGAAGATGAAAAGACCTTGATGTGGGATGTTGGTGGAGATTCATTTGACTCTATGGAAGATGTGGGAATCTTGGAGTTTGCAGATCTTTCACTAGATGAGCTAGAGGTTGAAAATGAGTTGTCTGATACTTAGCTAATTTTTTTTAGGGAAGATTACTAGAATGACCTTAATAAATGAGTTTTTGACTATTTTGACTCTAAAGTTTCATAATTACTAGAACGACCTTGAAAATTTTTTAACACCCGATTTGCCCTTATTTCCTTTGATAACAAAAAACGTATTTACGAAACTGCTATTAATGAGCTTCCCGCCAAAAGCGAATAAGTCTACCGCTCACGTGGTAGACTTAATTTACTGTAGTGGTAGACTTAATTATCTGTTGTGGTAGATTTATTAATCTGTGGTGGTAGACTTAATTATCTGTTGTGGTGGTAGACTTAATAATCTGTTGTGGTAGACTTAATAATTCAGCATGGTAGACTTATTGATCAGTTGTGGTAGACTAATAGTCTTTAGAGGTGGTAGACTTACTTTTCCTTTGTGGTAGACTTATTCTTTAGTGGTTGTAGACTTAATTATCCCTTGTAGTAGACTTACTAATCTGTAGTGGTAGACTTAACTATCTGTTGTAGTGGTAGACTTAATCATCTTTTGTGGTAGACTTATTAACTTGTGGTGGTAGACTTAATTTACTGTTGTGGTAGACTTAATTATCTGTTGTGGTAGACTTAATAATCCGTTATGGTAGACTTAATTATCTGTTGTGGTAGACTTAATTATCTGTTGTGGTGGTAGACTTAATAATCTGTAGTGGTAGACTTAATAATTCAGCATGGTAGACTTATTGATCAGTTGTGGTAGACTTAATAGTCTTTAGAGGTGGTAGACTTAATTATATGTTATGGTAGACTTATTAATCTTTGGTGGTAGACTTAATTATCTCTAGTGGTAGACTTACTAATCTGTGGTGGTAGATTTAATTATATGTTGTCGTGGTAGACTTAACTATCTGGTGTGGTAGACTTAATTAACTTGTGGTGGTAGACTTAAATTACTGTTGTGGTAGACTTAATTATATGTTGTGGTAGACTTAATGAATCTGTGGTGGTAGATTTAATTATCTGTTGTGGTAGACTTATTACTCTGTGGTGGTAGACTTATAATCTGTAGGGGCGGTAGACTTATTTCCTGCAAATATGCAGTGGTAGACTTATTGATCTGCAGTGGTAGATTTATTAATATCTAGTGGTGGTAGACTTACGAATATATAGTAGTGGTGGTAGACTTATTGATCTGTTGTGGTAGAGTTATTAATCTGTGGTGGTAGAATTAATAATACGTGGTGGTAGACTTAATTATCTGTTGTGGTAGACTTAGTTATCAGTGGTGGTAGACTTAGTTATCTGTTGTGATAGACTTATTTATCTGTTGTGGTAGACTGGTGGTAGACTTATTAATCTGTAGTGGTTGTAGACTTATTGATCTGTTGTGGTAGACTTAATAGCAAGAGTAATAATTATGTAGTGGTAGACTTATTTGTAGTAGTGGTAGACTTATTTGTAGTACTGGTAGATTTATAAGATGTGGTAAACCTATTTATAGTAGTAGTAGACTTATTTATAGTAGTGATAGATTTATTTGTAGTAGTGGTAGACTTATTCAAAAAGGGTAAAATCGTAATTTACCTTTCATCTTCTTCCCCAACCCAAAAGCTTCAAACCCTAACAATGGCGGCCAACTTGTATTTAGCTCGTTTTTACTCTATTTTAACTTGTTTTCAACTAGATTTAGCCTAAAACTAGTAAAACTAACATCATATATCTCTTATCTAACCAAAAATCAAAAGATTTCAAGTTTTTTTTTTCTAACCAAAAATCAAAAATCAAATTTTTAATCCGATTTTAACTAAATCCGGCGGCACACCTCCACCGAGTGCGTCTCCGGTGCTTCTACAGCCTCCGCGGTGGCGTTTGTATTTTTTGAGTTTTTGGAAAAAATTTTTTTTTTGGTCAAAAATGACAATGACATTTTCGTAATAACAAAATATAACATTGGTTTTTATGTCTTATAAACTCTTTCTTGATATTTTGATACTTGTAAAAGTCATTCTAATAATTAGGGCATTTATCAAGGTCGTTCTAGTAATTATCCTTTTTTTTTATGATTTAAGATATTATATTTGGGATTGAATGTTCTTTTATGGTTTGAGCTAGCATATGATTATATTGTTAATTGTTTCAGTAAACAAAAATTCTTACAGTAATTATGTTTTAGTGGATGATAATTAAGGAAAGTAATAAAACCTACTTCTGTACCACCCTTTAACAGTTAAGCTGTTAGAAAAGTTATAAATGTGATGTTTACATATGATTGAGGGTTTCTAAAGAGGGACAAGCTGGTGTACTTTGACTATGTTATGTTGTGTCACAATTTGCTTGAATCCAAACGTACCAAAAATCATTAGTCATCAAAACTAGTTTTGTTTTGGCGATGCGTGTGGCTCGAGTAAATGGATCAAACGCGTTTAGCGATGCTGAAAAGATCGGAAGGTGTAGTACTCGATGATGAAATGCCCTAGGCAATGATGGTTAGGACATCAAGTTTTGGTAAGTAGAATTAAAATTTTCCTATCAAATCTGGATTTCCGTTCAGATTCTCGGTTGATCTCAATTCGATTTCTATCAATCTCCCAACAGCTTTCCTCTGGTTTTATCCCAACTAAGCTTGAAATTTCCATAAAACCAAACTAACACTATACTATTGAGAATTTGGACCGTTATGTCTCTATGAACAATCTTAAACATTTGAAAAAACCAATGTCGCTATAATTACATATGGAGAAATCCGATTCAGTTTCTCTGTATATAAAAACACACATTCAATTCCAAAAAAAAGGCCTATTTTTAGAGACCTTTCCTTCTTCCTTGTCCAAAATTTCAGAGAAATTAGCGTTTCACCAATCTCTCTCCCTCTCCGGCGATCAAACCCGGCACCATCATCATCAACATTAACTTCCTCTCATGGCGGATATCGTGAAACAGATCTTAGTAAGACCAATTCAATTAGCAGATCAGGTAACTAAAGCATCAGACGACGCTTACTCATTCCGTCAAGAATGTTTAGAGGTCAAAGGCAAAACGGAAAAACTGGCCGGTCTCCTCCGTCAAGCGGCGCGTGCAAGCAACGATCTCTACGAACGTCCAACTCGCCGTATCATCGACGATACAGAGCAAGTCCTCTTCAAAGCCCTAGCACTCGTCGAGAAATGTCGAGCCACTGGCCTCATGAAACGCGTTTTCACCATAATCCCAGCCGCTGCGTTTCGTAAAATCACGATGCAGTTAGAGAATTCCATCGGTGACGTCTCTTGGCTCCTCCGTGTCTCCGCTTCCGGGGATGATCGTGACGATGAGTATTTAGGTTTACCACCGATCGCTGCGAACGAACCGATCTTGTGTTTGATTTGGGAACAAGTCGCGATTTTGTTTACAGGGTCACTCGATGATCGATCCGATGCAGCCGCTTCGCTCGTTTCGCTAGCTCGCGATAACGATCGATACGGGAGGTTGATTATTGAAGAAGGTGGTGTTCCTCCATTGTTGAAGCTTGCTAAAGAAGGTAAAATGGAAGGTCAAGAGAACGCGGCTCGAGCCATTGGGTTATTAGGAAGAGATCCAGAGAGTGTTGAACAGATTGTTAACGCAGGTGTCTGCCAAGTGTTTGCCAAAATTCTTAAAGAAGGTCACATGAAAGTACAGACCGTTGTTGCTTGGGCTGTCTCTGAGTTAGCTTCTAATCATCCCAAATGTCAAGACCATTTTGCGCAGAACAATATCATTCGTTTCCTCGTGAGCCATTTAGCTTTCGAGACGGTTCAAGAACATAGCAAGTATGCTATTGTGAGTAACAAGCAGACGTTGTCTTCGATTCACACGGTTGTGATGGCCAGTAACACGAATCCTACTGAGAACGAGCAAGACGAGACAAAAAGTCAGGTTTCGCGTCCTATGAGTAATCAGACACCGAGTCAGATGCATAGCTTGGTTGCAAACACATTGGCAATGAAGGGCTCGGGTCCTGGTTCAGGTTCAGGTTCAGGTTCAGGTTCGGGTTCGGGTACTAACAAGAATCAGACGAAACAGAGCAGCCAACAACACCAGAATCATACCAAGGGTGGTCCAAACCCGAGAGGGAACAATCCGACACATGTTTCTTTGATTGGGACAAGCATTAAGGGAAGAGAGTATGAGGATCCAGCCACTAAAGCTCAGATGAAGGCAATGGCTGCAAGAGCATTGTGGCAACTCTCTAGAGGGAATCTCCAAATATGCAGAAGCATAACAGAGTCAAGAGCATTGCTCTGTTTCGCGGTTCTGTTAGAGAAAGGAGACGATGAAGTCAAGTCGTATTCAGCATTGGCAATGATGGAAATCACAGATGTCGCTGAACAATATCCGGAACTGAGACGCTCGGCCTTCAAACCAACTTCTCCCGCCGCAAAAGCCGTAGTTGAACAGTTACTTAAGGTGATCGAAAACGAAATACCGAACCTTTTAATTCCGTGTATCAGATCAATCGGTAGTCTTTCAAGAACGTTTCGTGCAACAGAAACAAGGATCATTGGACCACTTGTGAAGCTTCTTGACGAAAGAGAAGCAGAGGTTGCGATGGAAGCCGCAGTAGCGCTAATTAAATTCTCATGTACCGAGAATTTCCTACGCGATAACCACTCTAAAGCGATCATAGCAGCAGGAGGCGCAAAGCATTTGATTCAATTGGTTTACTTTGGTGAACAAATGGTTCAAGTCCCAGCTTTAGTACTCCTCTGTTACATCGCATTGAATGTACCGGACAGCGAAACTCTAGCTCAAGAAGAAGTTCTCGTAGTGCTCGAATGGTCGACAAAGCAAGCTCATTTGGTGGAAGCACCGACGATTGACGAGATTTTACCAGAAGCAAAGAGTAGATTGGAGCTTTACCAATCTAGAGGGTCAAGAGGATTTCATTGATATATACAACAAAGCTTCACTCTCTAGTATGAACATTCTTTTTGTTTTTTCGCCTCACGAGTTTTGTTTTCTTCTTTGATGTAATTCTCTGTCTTCTCCAAACGTTTGATGAAGCTCTCTGTATATATATACATTGGTGATGCTCATAGACATTGTTATAAATGTATAGACTAATGTTGTAAGTCAAAACTACTATATATATATTTGATTTTAGATTAGGGATAATTACTAGAACGATGTTGATAAATGCCCTAATTATTAGAATGACCTTTACAAAATTTTAAAGTTGTAAGAAATGTGTATAAGACATAAAAACCAAAGTTATACTTTGTAATTACAAAAATGCCATTCAGATTTGAAAAAAAATAATGAAAAACTGCAAAAACTTTTTGACATAACCGCGACTTTTGTTTTTTCCGGAACTATTCTTCTTCTTTTTTTTGTTTGAATCCGGCGACCGTTGAGGCTGCAGAAGCACAAGAGAAGTGTTCGGCGGAGGTGTGCCACCATATTTAGATAAAATCGAATTGAAAATCACTAGCAAAAAAAAAAACTTGAAAACTTTTGATTTTTGGTTAGAAAAATGATATATGATGTCAGATCTACTAGTTTTATGCTAAATCCAGTTGGAAACAAGTTAAAATACAGTAAAAACGAACTAAATACATGTTGGCCGCCATTGTTAGGGTTTGACAGCTTCTGGTGAAGAAGATGAAGGGTAAAATACGATTTTACCCTTTTTTGAATAAGTCTACCACAACAGATAATTAAGTCTACCACCACTACAGATTATTAAGTCTACCACATCAGATCAATAAGTCTACCACCACTGCAGATTATAAGTCTACCCTCACAGATAAATAAGTCTACCACAACATATAATTAAGTCTACCACCATAGATTAATAAGTCTACCACAACAGGTTATTAAGTGTACAATCACAGATTAATAAGTCTACCACAACAGATAATTAAGTCTACCACTGCAGATCAATAAGTCTGCCACTGCATATCAATAAGTCTACCACCACTACAGATTATAAGTCTACCACCACATATTAATAAGTCTACCATAACAGATAATTAAGTCTACCACCATAGATTAATAAGTTTACCACAACAGATAAATAAGTCTACCACCACGTATTATTAAGTCTACCACCACGTATTATTAAGTCTACCACCACAGATTAATAACTCTACCACAACAGATCAATAAGTCTACCACTACTACTACATATTAGTAAGTCTACCACCACTACAGATTATTAAATCTACCATTGCAGATCAATAAGTCTACCACTGCATATCTGTAGGAAATAAGTCTACCGGCACTACAGATTATAAGTCTACCACCACAGATTAATAAGTCTACCATAACAGATAATTAAATCTACCACCACATATTAATTAAGTCTACCACAACAGATAATTAAGTGTACCACAACAGTAAATTAAGTCTACCACCACAAGTTAATTAAGTCTACCACAACAGATAGTTAAGTCTATCACCACAACAAATAATTAAGTCTGCCACCACAGATTAGTAAGTCTACCACAAGAGATAATTAAGTCTACCACCACAGATTAATAAGTCTACCACAACATATAATTAAGTCTACCACCACAACAGATAATTAAGTCTACTACAACCGATAATTAAGTCTACCACCACAGATTAATAAGTCTACCACAACAGATAATTAAGTCTACTACCACAACAGATAATTAAGTATACCACAACAGATAATTAAGTCTACCATAACGGTTTATTAAGTCTATCACAACAGATAATTAAGTCTACCGCAACAGTAAATTAAGTCTACCACCACAAGTTAATAAGTCTACCACAACAGATAATTAAGTCTACCACCACAACAGATAATTAAGTTTACCACCACAAATTATTAAGTCTACCACAAGGGATAATTAAGTCTACCACCACTAAAGAATAAGTCTACCAAAAAGGAAAATTAAATCTACCATTACTAAAGACGATTAAGTCTACCACAAATGATCAATAAGTCTACCATAATGAATTATTAAGTCTACCACTACAGATTATTAAGTCTACCACCACAACAAATAATTAAGTCTACCACAACTGATAATTAAGTCTACCACCACAGATTAATAACTCTACCACAACAGATAATTAAGTCTACCACTACAGTAAATTAAGTCTACCACGTGAGCGGTAGACTTATTCGCTTTTGGCGGAAAGCTCATTAATGGCAGTTTCGTAAATACGTTTTTTGTTATCAAAGGAAATAAGGGCAAATCGGGTGTTAAAAATATTTCAAGGTTGTTCTAGTAATTATGAAACTTTAGGGCCAAATTAGTCAAAAACTCATTTATTAAGGTCATTCTAGTAATCCTCTCGATTACATCAAATAATATCTGAGTTTAAGCTTGTTCTCTTTACTTCAATCTGTTCTTGTTTTTCAAAAAAAAAGTTATACGTTTTACGGATCCAATCATGTTATTACTAGTATTGATTCACATATTAATTTGATAATGGAGTTTCCTTTGATAATCGCGAGACTATGCATATCGATGCTGCTAATGGTATACGTTAAGTCGTTAACAAAAAAAGTGAGAAGTTGAAAAGGAAATGTCTAACGGTAGCAATTATGCCGCCTTAGACTCAACATTTTCATGGTTTGAAATTGGTGATCCTTTTCGAAGGACTCAAGAAAGTAAGATTATAAAACCTACACAAAAACTCCAAGAGATGGAATGGACCAAGATAGAAAGACGAAGAAAATAGAGGTTGTGGCAGAGGCCCCGTTTCTCCATCTTAGATATCTCTCGAAAGTCATCTCAAGATTTTCCTCTACACAGGTGATCATCTTCTCTAGGGCTGGCTGAGCATTCAGGTAATTGGTTTGGTTCGGGTCATGTATTTTGGTATTAGAAAAATAGGAACCGATCAAGTAATGTTAAATTTTGATTCGGGTTCGGTTTGGTACCGTCTCGGTTCAGGTCAGTTCGGGTATTTGTTTGAAGACCTGAAATTTTTTCGGTTCCAGTTCGGATGTATTATTTTATACCCAAACATATCTGAAAGTACATAAATCCAAAAATACTCGAAATAACTGAAACATTATCAACAAAAATTAAACTAAGATACCTAAATTGGTTATTTTCACCTAACATATCTACAAATACGTGGACTAATTGAATTAACCGGAAAAAACAAAAGAAAAAGGCTATAAATCTCACTTAAACTACATGAACATACTTGATCTAAAACATCAATTATCTTCAAGTTAATTGATATATTGGGTACTTTGGGTATCCGTTCGGTTATCGGTTCAATTTTGTTTCGGTTTGGAATTTCCGGTGCTAGATTTTTTACGCAGTCGGAAAACCCTAGGATTAGCAAGCACTAAACCTATAATGAAATAAAGTTTGCAAGCGACAAACTTGAGAAGAAAATTTGGAATCCACCAGGATAAAGAGAATAGCTCTCAACTTTAATTAAGAAAAATAAGATATGTCTCGTGGCTACAAAGTAAAAGTGTTTAAATAGCAAAACAAAATTTTTAAAAAATATTCAAAACCCAAAAAGAAAAAGTAAAAAATAATTAATTAAGAAAAATGAAACTTGGAAACGTTTTGTTTTATTCAATGTCTCCTCCATTAGATTACCATATCCCAAAATCAAATGGAAGGAATCGATATTTCGTGGTTACCTAATCAGATTGTGGTTACCATTTCCGTTGACATTCACAAGCTCTTCCATGGTCAAAGGCACATGTGGTTGCCTGATTTTCTACGAACCTTTTCTTTAAGGGCAAACTTATGCTTTGTGACATTAATCCATAAGGACATTCAACTACATCATCTTCTGCGTCATCTTTTCCATCATTGTCATCTTCTCCATCATCACAATCAAAGCTCTATTTATCTGATTTGTTTCTCAAAAGACGTACTTTGGGCCAATTCTGTTAAATGACAAGTAGAATATACTATGAACTCCAAAACGATACTAAAGAAGCTTCCAACCCAATATTCTTGCAACGTTGAAGTTGTGTTGACACTGACATGGTGTCCCGTCAGCATGGGCATTATGTCTTACATACATAGGCTTTATGTGCCTCACATAGATGTTATGCTCGTTGATGGGGACAGACTCGTACTTATCATAGCTCCATTTGAAATAACTTTCTATTTTGGTCAGATGAGCAGGAACAATATCATGTTGAAAAATCTAGCAGCGGGAATTCTCATTAGGAAGAAGCTTCTACCTGAAGAAAACTGCAAAACAAATATGAAATTCATCAAATTAGTTTCTAATGATAGTATGCAAACAAAACAGATTGTTGTCAATAGAAATTTACTTGTAAGCTCCCATGGTGGTCTAGTGAAAATCGAAGAGGAGGTGCGAAATAAGTGCATGACTCTTTGGAAATTGTCATTATTAAAAGCAGAGAGAAAAAAACCATGCACTTCTTTTAAAGATGTTACATATACTCGATTTTATCATATGTTAGACCTTAATTAAGCTTTACTATGATGTTTTTATTTGATTTTAATGCGTATGAAAAATTCAAATTTTATATTTTACATATCTCTTATCTAGCATACTTCAAATCCAAATGTTTGAATTTTTTTTCAACAAATTAAAATATTGGTCAACAAGGATGATTAGTAGTACTAATTTAGTAGTCTCGTTTTGGCCCGGGCATGAATGTTCATGCTTCTGTAAATTAAGATTTATTACTAATTTGAATATTATATAGACGACCATATGGTTTTCTTTAAATAATAGTATGTTTTTTTGTAACGCAGTTTTATAGTTTTTTCCAGCTTTTATACTCCATTTTAAAAGATTCGAATGGAGGTAATGGTGGGAGATGTAAGAGTGTCATAGCCATTACATATTTACATGTGTATGTTTTGTTTTCATCTTTGATGTAATTCTCTTTGGTCTTCTCCAAAGTTTGATGCAGCTCTCTGTATGTATACATTGGTGATGCTCATAGTCATAGTCATAGACTATGTTAGAAACAACTATATAGTATTGATTTTAGATGACATTATCAAATAGTATCTGAAATTAAGCTTGTTTCTAATTCTTTTTCAAAGCTTTGTTCTTTTCATTTCGATAGGTTTTACATTTTTGCTTTAGGAGTTAAAACGGTGTCGTATCAACATTCTGATGCGATATATTCAGTGTACGTTATCGACTTATCGCTACAACAAAATTTGCTATCATGCGCCGTGTTTGTTATCGTTCACATTCCCCGTCGTGGAAATCACTTCGACGGCGCTATGAACGACGTCTGATCGGAGCAAATAACCGTGCTCGGTCGAATAAGTTCAATCGAATATAGTTAAAAAGTACATTCATTTAGATATATTCTTATAATCAAGATGTGTAAATTAACAGAGAAAGTACATGGAAACAAGTAAACAACAATTGTGAAATGATTGTTTCTAATCTTGTGAAACAACACACACTGCTAAATTTCATTAATCTAAATGATTTTTGTAGATAAGATATAAAGATTAGGAGAAAGTAAATAGAGTGAAAATGTAAAAAAATATTAATTTTCCATTATCTGCACCATACAACTTGGTTTAAACACTTAACCCCAACTTTAACAATATAATAAGCATTGGTGTAAAGTGTACAATCATCCCTTCTAACGATAATAACGAACATATGGAACATAGACACAATAAATCTAAGGTATTATACTATAATTGAACTAAACATACCCAAAAAATGATCTTAACCGAAAAAGCAAATCCAGAATTTCTTAACTTAACTCTCATTTAAGATTGCCACTAGATTTCTTAGCCTTCTTGCTCGCGTGAATCCTCGCGTAAATCTCTTTCGTTCTATACGCAAGCAAAATGTCAAGACCTACCCCAACAATCGAAGTAAATGCCATTACAATGAAGACTAGACGGTAACAATGTGCTCCTACACATGTATTGCCACCACCAGGAGTCGGGGTAGCTTCAGCATCGTAGAGTAAACCCGCGAGTAGACCCGAGAAAAGAAACGATCCTAGCGGTAAGTTAAGTACCAGGATGTTGTAGATGAGTCCATAGTATTTTAGACCGAACAGTTCGGATGCTGTTGGTACAGTAATGGCTAACCGGACTCCGTAACAAACCCCAACCACAACCGAACCGATGTAGAGTGAACCAGGCATGGCTAAAGCCATCAGTAAATATCCTACGGCCATAATTATCTGAGATGCTGCATTCCATAATGGTCTTGGTGTTCCTGATTTTCTATAGAACAAAACAAAATATCACATTTTCAAAAGATTAGTCAATGTATTAAAAAAGTTCCCTTAATAGCAAAGATTATTCAATCAAGGCCCCCACGATCTTGTGTTTGTCAATTAAAGTTTAATAAAATCTTAAAAAGATCTTTCAACGCATAAAATCAAAAACAGAAAAAAGTGGAAACTTTATTATATGGTCCCTCGGCACTAGATATATTGGACCGGTCTATTGTTGGACAAGGAAACTTCTCCACAAGAAGTAAATAAACTAACCCAGATGAAATTACTTTAATTAACAAAATATCATGTAAATGGAAAAATATTCAACTCTAAGCAACCGAATAATAAAGCAAATAATATTCTCTTGTCTTCCTTAGCGCCAAAGCAAAGAAACAGAGTAAACCTTACTTCAATCAGAATCCACTGAATAATCATGAGAATTTTCCTAATCACGTTACAAAATCTATCTTAAACAATCAAATTTTAATTTTGGTAAAGTGACTTACTTGATAAAGTGCTCGGAGATAGTACCGGAGAGAATCCGACCAAAGAAACCCCAAATACTCATCATGGAGACAAAAATCGAAACATCGGTGTAACCAAGAGCAAGTCCGATCTGACCCATATTGTTCATCACGGCTAAACCAGTACCTACACCACACAAGAACGACACGAACAAGACCCAAAAGTCAACGGTCAACACGGCTTCTAATATAGTATGTTCTTCTCCAAGCACTGGCTTCTTCTTCTCCACCTCTTCCATGGCTCCATGATTCTCTTCCTCTTCTTCAACCTTCAACGGTGGCAATTCGTTATCCGCCGCTGCAGCAGCACCAACCACCGTCGTCTCCTCAACAATCTCCGATCTAAGCAACGGTTCATCGATTCGTCCTTCTACGTCTTGTTCATCGTTTGAATTCAGATTCCAGCTTCGGATAAAAGCGTGGAAAGGTATAGCGATCGGAGAAGCTAAGAGGATCAGAAGTATGGAAGCGAACGCGACGGAGAAAACTCCGGTTTTGATTCCGATTACGTCGTAAGACTGTAAATACACGGCGACAACAACCGCGACGATGTTGAACACGGCGAAGTATTTAGACTCTTCGTTTTCCTCAGCGGCGGAAGTCGCCGGAGGGATTTCACGGAGGAAGAAAACCGCCGTGAGACAAACGGCGAAAGGAACAACGGCGAGGAGAACGAGAAACGAAGCCGGATCTGAAGAAAACAGAGTAGTGCAGAGAATCGTGAAAATCGCAGTGCTTAAACCAACGTATCCTTTAAGAATCCCGGAAACTGGACCGCGATTTCGCCGGAAATTTCTTATACAAGTCACTAAAACCGCCGTGTTCATCCACGTCGTACTGTTACCTCCCATACAGAGAAACACACACATCTACACAACAACAAAAATCAACAAAAATCAAATCTGATAAATTGGAATTATCTAACCATTTCTATTTAGAGAAAATTTGGTGAATGGGTTACTAGACGGCTATTAGTCGGGTGGTAATAAAAACTTTGGATTTAGGGTTTTGAAATTAGGGTTTAGATCTGAATCAAGCACCTGCCAATAAGGAAGAGGATTGATGGTTTCGCTTACGACGAGCCATTGTACACCGTAACCAATAAGACCTTCGAAACAACCGATGAGGAGGATGATCGGAGTTGAGAGACGATCGGAAGCAAGTCCAGCGAGTATTCCGAATGCTTTTCCGACGTCTTTAGCGACGGAGAGATTGTTTAACTCAAGCTGAGTTAGATTCATTAGGGATTTGAGTGCGTCTGAGTAATTCGAGAAGGTGTAATTGTTCCCGGAGATTGATTGGACCCAAACCGCCGTTACGAAACCTAACCATTTTAGAGCTGAGGAAGAAGATGAAGAAGAAGTTAGAGATTTTCCCAAACCCATTGGAGAAGACGAAGACGAAGAAGAAGAAGATTTTTTTTTTTTTTTTAAGTGTGTGGGTTCGTTGAGCACTCTGCGTACGGTTTTAAAGGTGAATGGTTACGTTTTTTTATTTTATTTTTAGTAATACTTTGTATTTATCTATTTACAGAAAGTATTAATTTTTGTAATAAATGTATCATTTAATATTTGATTATTTTATTTATATTTATAGTTAGGAGGAATGACGAATTGAGAAAGTGCGAAAGGGACACGTACGGTGTAAAGGTGTGCTCCTTCTTATTTTTTTCTCATTCGTTTAATAAAAAAATGTCGACAAAGTAAATACTAATAATTTTTTTTTTTTAATCGAAAATAAGAATTTTTCTCTTTCAAGTTGATTTTTCTCTGGGATATTTTTCTTTAAGGTTGATAACTAAACTATGTTCAACTAGGATGATTAGTAGTTTGTTTGTTTTTTTTATATAAGGGATAATTGCTGGTTTTGGCCGTTGTTTCTTCGAGGCATGCTTCTGTAAATTTCAACTTGTTACTAATTTTAAATATTATATAGACGACCATATGGTTTTTTCTAACTAATAGTATATACTTTTTGTAATAAAGTTATGTAGTTTAATTGTTTTAGCTTTTAATATCCATTTTAAAGACTTGAATGGAGGTAATGATGGGGATATGTAACAGCGTCGTAGCCATTATAGGTTCTCTCTCATAGTTAAAGTCTATGCACAAAATAGTCTATTTCTATACTGTTTGGTAGCATTAGAGAATCATGGAATAAAAAGGAAAGAATATGCAGAATAAAATATATGAGAACATTTTTGTTGAATTGAAAACTCGTGAAATGGCATATTTTCTATTTTTGTCATTTTCATAGAATGATGAAAAAACTAATTCAAAATCGTGAAAGAAAAAAAACGTCATTTAATACAAATTTTATATAATTGGTCAAAAATCATGTGTGAAATAACAAAATTATTCTACCATCCTACAATTCTAAGAGTGATACTCTTAAGAGTTTTACCAACATTAATTTAGTATTAATTTTAATACTAATTTAATCTTTGAAACTCAATAAGTTTTATCTAATTTTTGTATGTTCAAAGGTGATATTCAATAGAGTTCTAAAAAATAAAAATAAAATGAAAGAAAAAAATCAAATTACTATTATTTTTTTGTCAACAAAAGGAAATCGTAGCTAAACTCTAATTTATTATATTACAATCCGTAAAAACAAACTAAAACATAAAACAAAGACGACGCAGTTATGTTGATGGAACCCTTGAATATATACGGCTGAAAGGTTTGGACAGCAGCATCAGTCTTTGTCATAACAACCTACAACCACCATTGGAAAAAAGGACGACTGAAAACTCTCTTATCCACTCATTAGAGATCCTCTCGAGAGTGCCATAAGCCTACTGTAAGGATTACTATCGATACCACTTCTGAACTTAATTCGTGCAATATAGAGTTCCTCTTGAAATCAGAACACATTACATAGATAATAGTAAGTTATGTTATAGGAGACAAAGCAAATGCAATGCAAAATCCCAAGAGAATTTTTAAGCAATGCTAACCTCAAGAGAAACTACATCCAAGCAATGCAACAACAAAAGCTTTGACATTTCACGAACATGCAGCAAGGAAAAGGACATAAGCAGATCGATAATCGATCGAAGTTTACTTTGAGGAACACTATATTCGGATTTTCCGCCGCCGTCTTGCAAAGCTGAAAAGATTTCAAACAAGACACAACAAACATCTTAATTTACCTCAGAACCACACAAGAGAAATGGAATTCTTATAGCTTCCTCAAATAGATAAGTCATAAGAAATAACTTGAACTAACCTTTGGGAACAATGCTCTGCAAGAAGCACACCAAGTTCCATAAAACTCTACAATGACTAATCTTTCGCCCGCCCCGCTTAAAGCGCTCAAGAATTCTTCAGTAGAATGAATGTCGACCATGTTTGGTGCATTCCTCTCCCACCATTTTGGTGGCTCTGTCTCAGATACAGTTTCATCTACCTAAACCATAAACACACATCACAAACTTACATTATAGCCAAAACTATCACCATCTAAATTGAATCAATCCAAAAGCATCACCGTATCTAAAGAAAAAATTGCAACTTTAGACTTGTTTCTAATTATCTGGAGGTAAACAAGGTTGCAGAGAATTGAGAGCCGTGGCAAAGGAGGTGAAGGAGGAAGAGACGCGAACCGACGTCGAAGGAGGGATCACGAATTGAGGAGGAGGAGAATCGCCTTTCTCTTCCACGAACAAGAAAAAGGATGAGAAACGCACAAATTTAATTTTTTTTTTCGCTTCGGTCGACACAATGTGTCCAATAAGGTGGCGACACGTGGCAGCGTAGAGACGTCTCTCATTGCAGTGATCCGTCTCACACCATTAATATAACAAATAATTAGTTTTTTTTTTTTTTTACTTTTTTAATGATAAGAAACGGCGATTGATTCACCGTTATTGATGGTTAAGACTTACCGCTCGTTCAATCATAAAATTATTTTCCGTAAATCTTTTTACATAACTATCTTGCGGTGACAGTGTTTAACTACAAATAAACTGCCCTAATTTTTTTTATTACTATAAAAAAAAACAGTTGTACGACGCATGACATGAAAATGAGTGAAAATATCGTACGAACACATGACAGAGGAAGTGGATATTCGGATCTAAAATTAAAGTTGAGAATCCAGAAGCGTGTGTCAGTAGAGTGCATGCGCCTCATTATCTTTGCTAAAACCTTCCAAGTCGGTTTAGTTTTGTCTAGTTCTCGTTCGGTTAATATCTGGTATAAGATTTTTTTTTTTTTTTAAGACTAATTTTTTGACATGATTGAGGTGAAGGATTCAGTTTGTGTCTAGTTTGGTTCTCTTTCGTACGTATGCAGCCGAAAGACTTTTTTAACAAAAAATTATACCTTAAGGAAAGGGAGGTCAAATGACATACCTTAAATTATACAGTATATTTTATTAAGTTAGCCTTATGTGTAGATCATTGGGTTAGTTAATACTCAATTGAACTTCCTCACCAAGGTTCAAAACATAGAAACCTCTATTTTATTAAGAAAATAATATCATATAATTCTTATAATTCATTACTTATATATTTTGCACTAGGTAAAAAATAATTCTAGAACCGCCATTGAGCTCTGACCGTGTAATATCACCTTAAAAAAAATAGAATGATAGTCAAAATCTGATTAATAAAATTACTGAAATTTACGTGCAATATATGTATATATGTTACAAGTCTATTACTTCATAAAAATGTTAGAAAGCTCACAGTTAGAGGTATGTATGTATATATGTGTAAATTTACACATAATGCGTAGATTTTTAAGATAAAATTAGAAAAAAAAATTTATACATTTCTCTGCCTCTATACATGTTAGTATGTTACCCCATTTACAACTAGTGTGAATATGTGATAAAAAGTTGTTCCATCTAAAACGCTTAAAGTATTAAAATTTGTTAACTAGTCGTTATACATTGACGAAAATACGGGGATGAAAAAAACTAATTTATTATTGCTTTGGTTTATTTTGGCTCTACTCCATTTTAATAAGAATCTACATTAATTGTCCATTTTTTTAAAAAGAATCGTCCATCACGGTACTATCACCTTTTTTCTCATGTATATGTGTTGTTACGTTAACGTTATGGTCATGTATATCTTTCACCAAACAAAATGACTAGAATCAAGTAGAACTAGGCAAACTATCTATTAAATTCGATCCGATCCGAAAAATTCGGATATCCATTTTGAATCAAAACGAAGTAAATAGTAAAATTTAGTATTCATATAACCGAAACAAATCACAAATACTAATTTTAAAAATCCGAATATCCGATTCGATTCGTATATTACATATATACATATAATATGGTAGATTTATAATATATATTTATATTTTTGACTTTTAAATATATGTGGTGAATATATTTATAGTAAAAATAGATAAATACTAACTTTATTTGAAATATATTTTTAAATAAAAAATATATATTTTATTTTTCACCGTTTTAGCCTTTTATTTTTTTATTGTTTAAACAATTTATCTAATAAAATGAGATTCATTTCATATATTTACTGATTAATTAGTTTAAATTTTATGTTAAATTTTTTTTTTGAAAAAAATAATATGGTGTTTTAATTTTATTTTTTTGTTTAAAATAGATATCCGCGAAGATCCACATATCCGCAAATATCCAGAAAAAATTCGTATAACCGTCATCCCGCATATTCGAAATTTTTTTAAAAAAAAGCAAATCGTAAAATTAGATTTCCGTTAAAAAAAAATTGAATCACAAATACTGCATTTTTTCTGGATATCCGATCAGCGTCCAGACCTATAATCAATACTGGATATATATATATATATGTACATATGTAGGGGTCAAATTTCATCTCTATGAGATCAATATGGCGACGAGATAACCTATGCAACGTCCTGACGAACTCAAAGCAAGTCTACAAAGGCTCAGTCTAAATCTAGGCCCAAAATGACATTAAACCCAGCAGCAAAATGAGCTTAATTGAATAATAAGCCTAAATTAGATATATTGCTTAATAGGCCAGACCCATTTAATTAGCTGGCTCATTTTACCTAGAAATACTATATATAGTTCATTGTACTCACCCAAAAAAAAGATCAAAAATTCATTAGACAAAACACTTGTATTCTGCAACAGCTTTCTAACAGCTTAATAAAAACTCTCTTGAGATCTTTCGTTCTAGTGATTTTCTCGCATAAGTTTTCAGACCCTAAAAAGTTACTAAGAAAAATTCTAATTGTGAGATTCGACTCCCACAATTTGGCGTCATCTAAGGGGACAGAAAACTTCTTACTCTGAAGAACCACCGCGCTAAGATCCTAAGAGATGGTCATCGACGGAGATCACAACAACAACGACCCAGAAGAACTCGCAGCAAACGTCGCCGCAGCAAAGAACTCTACTGGAGACGGAACAGCAGACAAGAACATTGTGGAGCATGGATCCACCGAGGAGCAGACACCGCCTGAAACGACCCGACCCAAAAATTTAAAATTTTCCTTCGGATTACTATCATCACAGATAGAAATTCTCAATAGGCCAACACAACAAGCAACGCGGAAACAATAATCATCAACAACAAATTCCAATTCAATAAATCCCATACTTTATTAAATTACTAATCCAGTTCAATTCCATAACAATCCAATAACCATTCCAGAAATCACTAGCAACCTAGCAATTCTAACAACAATACACCAGGAGCCCCTAAATCATCTCTTCTTCCTGGCCATGATTCCACGATCACATTTTCTCTTTACCTGCAACCCATGGCAAAAAGAGTTGCGTGAGTATTATTACAAATACTCAGCGACGCGGTCATCCCGTCTACATGTTATTTATATACAGACATAAACAAAAGATACAATACCAGGATGAGCATACAATCAAGCACACATGAAACAACCAATCACGAACCACTGCTGAAGCACTGTGTCGATCGACACAACCACTAGGTGTCGATCGACATACACCTCCGTGTCGATCGACACACCACCATGGTGTCGATCGACAGACTGTCCAATGTCCCGTGTCGATCGACACACCACCCTGGTGTCGATCGACACGACATCGCAGAACCCAGAAAACGAGCCTATCCTCTCATGGCTCGAATTCCATGAGAAACTTTTTTTGTAACAAGTTTTATATTTTCTTTGAATTCAAAGATCTTTGATATGACTGCTTCTGACATTGAGTATCCCTTGAACAAAGTTTTTCATTGGCAGTTATGATAATAAATAAGAAGTGATGGATGTTGTGGATGATGATGACTACCCGTAATAAAGGCCAAGAGACCAAATGAATTGAACAACATTCAAATTCATTAAAACAAATTTATAAGAAAATCAACTTATAACCCTCAGTTTCTTTCTTCCCAGTTTCGTTTCTCTCTCCCCAGTTTCTTTCTTTCTCATTCGGTTTTCACTTTCTCTAAAAAAATGGGTATTGCTGCATTTAGCTGGGGGGTGAGCCGCTATTACGCTCTTCTGCTCTTGCATAACAGTGATGATGATCACAGTTGTGTGAGGTCTGCTGCTTCTTGGGATGAAAACCAACAGGTTTACGGTAGAAGAAACGAGGTTACAGGAGGTTAATCTTTATATTTTTCTAAAAATGGTCGGATTGCTGTTATGGTTCATCCATATGCTCTATCGCGGACTTCAGGGATAGAACGTCTTTGTTTTGACTTTACACATGGCAAAAAGAGTTGCGTGAGTATTATTAAAAATACTCAGCGACGCGGTCATCTCGTCTACATGTTATTTATATACAGACATAAACAAAAGATACAATACCAGGATGAGCATACAATCAAGCATACATGAAACAACCAATCACGAACCACTGCTGAAGCACTGTGTCGATCGACACAACCACTAGGTGTCGATCGACATACACCTCCGTGTCGATCGACACACCACCATGGTGTCGATCGACAGACTGTCCCGTGTCGATCGACACACCACCCTGGTGTCGATCGACACGACATCGCAGAACCCAGAAAACGAGCCTATCTTCTCATGGCTCGAATTCCCAAGCGATATGTCGAATCCCTGCACGATTCCAAGCACCAAACACACAGAAAAAACCCAACAACACAAACAACGCATTCCATCTAATCCTCATGTCTATATAACCCACGATCACGCACTCACCTCGACAAAGGATTAAAACGCTCAAGAACACAATGCCTACGAAGAACGCCTCGTACACGGAGAACGGATTATCCAAATCCAAATCGGAAAACGGCTCTGGAAACTAGACACAACGAGTTTCACAACAGTGTGTAGAACGTCCCCTGAGTCCAAACGGTTTGACGGGAAACTTCCCTCGAAGTGGACTGTTCGCAGAAGAAAACTGCACAAACCTACCCAGTTAAAACGATCATAACTTCCTAAATACTTGACCGATTGACGAACGGTTTTCTCCTACATCAAGAGAACAGATTGAAGAACTTATCCACAAAGTTTCACTCCGATCCGACACGATTCACCCAGCCGTTCGTCCCCTCCAAAACACGAACAACACTTGTTCTCAACCCTCAAGAACACTCACACAAAAATTCACTTGATTCTCTCTCAAAACTCTTATGATTCTGATTTTCTCTTGTTTCTGATCCCCAAAAAGGTCACAGCCACCACTGTTCACATTTTATATCAACCCTAGGGTTCCCTAAACCGATCGCCAAACCGAGCGATCAAAAACCGAACCTGTCGGTCCAATTTCAACTCATGTCGATCGACACACACCACCTGTGTCGATCGACACACCTCCAAAATTTCGACTTCTCACAAGTCACAACACACGTGCCGATCGACATACACGCCTGTGTCGATCGACACACCCAACCAAAATCCACTTTTTGGTTCACGGTCGTTACACCGCCCATCGCGGAAGCAAGTCCTGACATTTTGACTTAGATAAAAGGCATGTTCAAAGTAATTATTAAAAAATAAAAGGAGCAAGATATCTTCAACAACACGGTGACGAGCCGACTAGACTCAATCGCTACGGCGAGCCGCGGAAGAGGTGCAGCACTCACGCGATGATCCATAGACCACGTCGCCCCGAGGACTCTAAACTTCTTGACACCCTGCAAAGCACAAAGGATTCGCTGGCTTCGTCCGCTCGACCCTACCCCAGGAAGCGGTGGACGTGATATCAACAAGAGCGCACCATTAGCGATTAGCGGATGGATCGACGCACGTAGTCGATTTAGAAGATGATATCAAAGAAATCCATGATGAACCAGGAGAATCAATGCAGGCTGTGCGATGACCACTGACTGCTCGAACAGCGGCCGACATTGAGGAAGATAAGCGACTCGCTGAAGAAGAAAAACACCTTCGATGGAAGGAACAACGAGCCACAAGATCGCGGAGAGCAGAAACGCAAACGTGACAGTCCGAGTTAGATGAACTCCGAGCCACGATGAGCAAGATAGCTCATGATCTGAAGGCGATCTCCCAAATGCACCGAGCGATCAGCAAGGCTCCGGAGATTGATAGAGTGCTTGAAGAAGCGCAACGCACGTCCTTCACAGCTCGTATCTCTAAGGCGAGGCTTTCCAATCCAGGAAAGATCAAAGTGCCAACCTACGAACGAATAACCGACTCAACGGATCACATCATGGCTTTCACCATAGCAATGGGACGAGCTAACTTCAGGAAGTATGAAAGACATATCGGCCAATGCCATCTGTGCGTAGAGCATCTCAAAGGACCGGCTCTCTAATGGTTTTCTGGACTAGAGAGCAACTCGATTGATAACTTCAGCCAGCTATCCGAAGCTTTCCTCAAACAGTACGCGATATTCATCAAACGGAGAACTCTTGGGGCGGACATGTGGACAATGATGCAGGGACCATCATAAACCCTGTGAAGTTTCATAGAGCAGTTCAAAACCGTCATATCAAGGGTGAAAGGGATCGACGATGACTCAGCCCTCAAGGCCCTCACAAAAGCCCTATGGTACGAATCAAACTTCTGAAAAGGGATAATCGTGAACGAACCGGCGACGATCTAGGACGCTCTCCATCGAGCAACCAAGTTTGCAAGGAATAAAGTGGAGATGAAGTTGTTGGCAGAAAAGCACGGGAAGACAAAGTCGTCCAAAGCTTCTTCTCAGAATCAAAACCATCAAGGCAACAGGAAGAACAACCAAATGGCCGGATTCGTGCAGCACGAAAAAGGATTTAGGGGAGCCCATAATTTTCAAGTGGACTCGCCCGGATACGGTCGAGGAAGAGACCGAGGCCATGGAAGAGGAACGATGAGCAACACTTTGGTTAGAGACCAAGACTTTTATGATGAAGCGGCTTACTGCGACCATCATCGCATCCATGGGCATTCAACAACCAATTGCAGGATACTCGGTCGAATGCTTGCCGCGAAGCTGGCGGCTGGCCAACGTAAAGAGAACTTAAGCTTTTAAGATTTTGAGATTGAAACTAAAAACAAAGCAAACAACGAGCCCCCAAAACGTGGATGGCAGAGCAGTGAGAGTCCACCTCCGGAAATCAGAAGGCGAATGAACATGATAATGGGCGGATCTCACTACTGTTCGGACATTATCTCATCAATCAAAGCATTCCAACGGCGAGCCAATGTTCGCGTTAATCTTCAAACTCCGTCAAAATTTTCCAACGACGTGATCTCGTTCGAAGAAGCAGAGGCTGTGGAAATAGATCGACTGCATGACGATCCTCTTGTGATTGAACTCGTCATTAGCGATTGCGACGTGACGCGAATTCTGGTGGATACTGGAAGCACCGTAGACATAATCTTCAAGGATACACTAAAAAAAATGAACATTGACCTCTCTGAAATCAAGCCATGGCCGAAACCACTCACGGGCTTTTCTGGAGAAACAACAATGACGAATTGGCAGTATCATCGTAACTCGATACTACCAAGCTGGGGGCTAACTGTAGGGGTCGGATTTTATCCCTATGAGATCGATATGGCGACGAGATCAACTTCGCAACGTCCTGACGAAGTCAAAGGAAGTCTACAAAGGCCTAGTCTGAATCTAAGCCCAAAATGACATTAAACCCATAAGCAAAATATGCTTAATGGAATAATGGGCCGAAATTATATATATTGCTTAATGGGTCAGATCCATTATATTAGCTGATCCATTTTACCTAAAAAGACTATATATAGCTCATTGTATTCACCCAAAAAAGGGATCGAAAATTCATTAGACAAAACACTTGTATTCTGCAATAGCTTTCTAACAGCTTAATAAAAACTTTCTTGAGATTTATCGTTCTAGTGGTTTTCTCGCAAAAGTTTTCAGATCCTAAATTGTTACTAAGACAAATTCTAATTGTGAGATTCGACTCCCACAATATATATATATAATTGTGAGATTCGACTCCCACAATATATATATAGATTCGACAAATTTTAATTGTGAGATTCGACTCCCACAAAAATAATTCACACAAACTCAACTTTTTATTTAGAGGAAAACTTGTCGTATACAACTCTAATTGCGTTTCATATTGCCAAGTCTTGTACTTAGCTCTTTTAAGCTTGTACGTACGGAACATTAACTGATCGCAACACTGAGAATTTTGATTAGCCACTTGTTCTGATAACGATGGTTTTAATTTTTAGTTATTCACCAGGTTTATAAGTTTCAAATGCTAAGCCTATCAAATGCACTATAAAACCAATACCACAAAATTTAAAACTTGAAAAATAGTCATTCGGATGTAACAACTCCTTTTATCTCTATTGCAAACTTGCATTTCCATCCAAAAGTTATATTGTCTTCGATAGGGTACAGTTTTAGATGAGTGTTCTGTTTTTCTTCTTTAAAAACTTAATGGATCATCCAATCAAAATTTTAGAAAATTAATTTTCTTACAAATTAGAAAACTCTTTTCTTTTAATGATCTAGCTTTAATGCTTCTCATTTCTTTTCTTTTAATGATCTAATATATATATATATATATATATATATTATATTTTATTAAAATATATTTTCTTAGAAATGAGAAGTATTTTTTTAATGCTTCTCATTTCTAAGAAACTATATTTTAATAAAAAAATATTAGATGCAAAAATCAAAAACTCTAATATTTAAAAAAAATCCTAAGTCAGAATTCTAAAAATCAAACACTAAAACCTCAATTAAACTCTGCACACACAACTTAGATAATATGATGTAGCCGACAAAAAAAAAAGATAATATGATGTAATATATTTTTAAGATTAGCACTATTGCAAACTGCAATATAATTTCCTTGCCAGATTATAGTATATTACTATGGGCTAAATGGTAACCGCAGAATTTTTGCACAATTACTATTGAATTGCTGAATTTGCAGAATTATTGTTGATTTTTTGTAGAATTTGCTGAATAATATCAAATTTAAATGGTAACAGCAGAATTTGCTGAATTTTTCAAAAAAAGTAATTAATTTTGAAAAGTAATTAGTTTTTAAAAAGTAATTAAATTTTTTTTCAAACTTAAATGATTAATTATTATTGATCAATCACAAAAAAGTTTGTAAAATACTAGTGTTCATTAAATATTTAATAAAGTTAAAAAGTACCTAGTATTATCAAATCATCTTAAATTTTGAAAAAACCTCTAAAACATCTTATATTTTGAAATATATATCTTGTAATTAGGGTTGGATCGGATCCATATCCAAAATTAAAAAAACAGAAAAACCAATTTGTAAAAATTATTTACAAAAATTTTGAATGAAATTTTAAAAAACAAATATCTTACTATAAAAAGAATTAAAATCACAAACATTTTGCAATTGCTCTTTAAACATTTTGCAATTGTCTCTTAAATAAATTAATAGATTGATAAAACAAATTTACATACATAATTTATGATATAATATTTTGCTATTGATTGAATTATTTTTTAGTAAACTTAATTTTTAAAATATTACAATATTACTTTAGAATTGTCAAGTAAATTTAGTAAGATTTAATCACATTACATATATATCTAGGAGACAATTGCAAAAATACCACTTTTAGTTACATTTGCAAAAATATCACTACGGATTGTTCATTTGCAAAAATGTCACTAATTATAATTTTTAGAGTCTAAATCTTAAAATTTTAAACTTTTGGTGTGTAAATCTAATCCCATGATTTCTGTTGAATTGCAGAATTTGCTGAATTTCTGCTGAATTACAGAATTTGATGAATTGCAGAATTTGCTGAATTGGAAAATTTGTTGAATAATATGTCAATTTAAATGGTAACTGCAGAATTTACTGAATTTGGAGAATTTGCAAAATTATGTTACCATTTAGTGTTTATATTTTGTTGGTCTTATAATATATTAATCTTTTGATGGATTTGGGAAGGAACTCAGTCATACATTTTTCAAAATACAGCTTTCTTGATTAATAAACGCAGTCATTATTTCTTTTTACAGAATATAATAAACTGGCTAACATGTGGAGTGTGATTTACTAAAATCTATCAACCTGCTCATGAAATAGTTTCTTTCACGCAATCTAAATTATTTGCATTTAAATTTATAATAAAAATTATAGAACAATAATATTATATTTGTGTATATGTTAAAATATAAAATGGTATGGTCGCTTCGGGTTTGGTTGCGTCAAAATACTGGTTTGGTTTGGATTCCGTTCGGTTTATTTATGTGATCAGTATAGTTTAGCAATGCTTTCAGTTTCATGTTATCCTTTTTTTTTTGGTCAAAATTTTCATGTTTATCCTTAACCCTCAATTTTCAGCTTCTTTTTTTCTCTTGTAAGCATATTTTTCCTTCGGCAAAGGAAGTTTTAATAATTAAATTCAAGACCATTCCTACATGACCCTAATTAATGACTCGATACTGTAATGTGAATTCATATTCGTTTCATCGTGACCATATTAGAATTAGCATTTATTAATCACGCATGTTTGTTGCTACTCCAGTACTTTTCATTGATCATAGTAGAAATAACATCAAATTGATATGCATTGTATTAGATTGAGGTGACTATGTTATTCGATTTCCGTCTGAGCTAAATTATCACACCATTACACACTCAAAATCACAACATAATTCTACGTTTTAAGATTAGTTTAAAGTTATGCTTAATAGAATGTAACAAAAGTGACCATCCGTGTATTACAGATTTTGGTAATTTAATAATGTTCAACAAAAGATATCATGCGATTTTGGAAAGCTTACTGCCAAATTGCCAGTTGTTATTTGTGATAAGAGCAATGAAATTGATGGGGCCCAATTTGAGATTTTGAACAGTAAGTGGTTGATATGGACATGTCTCTATCAGTGTATTATTGTGGGCAACTTTATCACAATCGCTACAATTTGTACAATTTTGTCGCATAAGTGATCTGATTTGTGGGCGAGGTTATCACAATTTGCTTATCACAAATTGATATTTGAAATATATAAAAGACGAAAACATTGAATGTTGTAGGATTCGACTCCATAATATAATGATCATTTTATATTGAAAAGAAAATAGATCCAACGGTTGAGAATCAAGGACAAACAGCAATAAGATAGTTGTGATAGCAAGTAGCAAACAACAATAAGATAGTTGATTAACGAGTACTAGCTTTAATTAGAAGTGGGGTAAACTTGTCTCTAAATAAAGTTGAAATTAACTCTACATTTTTTTTAATGACTTTAAGAGATGGAGCCTGGTCCGTGCCTATAGTGTTGGAGAAGAAGCATTTGCTTTAGGACCCAACTAATATATAAATTTTAGGGATTCCGAATTTTCAAAAATTATTTATGGTGTAGTGGTGATCAATATTTTAGTTAGACCCATTTTAAATCTAGAACCCAAGTTCGAAACTAGGTATCGCAAATTTGGAAAACAATTTTTTATATTATATAAAAACTATCGTTAAAAATTATTGGAAAGAGCCCCATTTTTTATCTCCCCTAAGTCTCTAGAAATCTTGTGACGGCACTGGATGGAGCCACTTATTGAATTTGTTTCTATCTATAGCCTGTGTGGTTAAGAATTTTTTGTTGGTGTACTTTTTGGAGGTTCTCTAATTGTTTTAACGATGGTTAAATATCTTCACGATAAATTTATATATAAGCATGCATGTATAGTGATGGAAGAAAAGTAAAAAACATAGATGGTAAATTTGCAAATTAACCAACAGGTATGTGAAAATAGTTGAATAATTCACCTTTTAAATTTTTGTACTAGTCTGATTGTCTAAATTTATACCTCAACATTTGGTTTCAGACTTTCAGTGAGTTATGAAATAACATAATTAATGATAACAAAATATCTCACCTACCTACTACGGTTGGTGTCCATGGAAATACATTTGAAGCAGAGAGACTCATCACACTTGAACTTTTTTTTAGGAAACTTTATATTTTTGAGCTACCACCAAAGTAATTATATCATCGACGACAAAATAGAAAAGCTAAGAAAGTAACAAGAAAACAGATATCTGTCTCTTTATAGATCAAGCCGAGTAGGACCAAAAAATATCAAGCTATGAATCAGATGACAAAAACTTTTTTTTTGGAAACAACGATATTGAAACAAAAACTGCAATTGGCTAACTGATAAATATAACCAATAGAACTTCCGAAAAAAAAATAGAAAATTGTCTAGTGGTTTAAGTTACATGACATGCCACAAAGAAAACTGCAATTCTATATCTTGTACGTCAAATAACATAAAAAGTTTTGGTTTTAGAAGTGACAATGTCTAATGTTTTCTTACCCGGAGAACTTATTGAATTGTTACAAGCATAACGAATGGGCGTGCCTTAGAAGAATCAATATGTTATTGAGCCATTTTATTAGAAATAGTTCGAGCATTTTTGTATACCAAAAGTTTTTACGTTTTGTTAAAAAGCTGTAAGTTATTATTTTGCAATGAATATTTAAATTCGATTACTCCATTAACTTTATGTTTATGTCGAGTTGACGGATTGAAACTTACAGTGAATTATGCTTCTATGTTTTTTGTTTTTTTTTAAAGTTTATAATGTTTCGACTAGTAAACCTAAAATGTTTTCAATTTAATGAAATATTTACAATTTATCAAAAAAATAATAATATTTGGATTCGATTTGTAAGTATGTTGTCTTCATAAGACGGTTTGTTTGTCCAAATGTTCGAAGTAATAATAGAGAAAACAATAGGGAAATTGCATTCCAATAAAAAAATAGAATAAAATCCTAACCATTTAATCTAAATCTAAGGGTTGATATTGTAATCACATATGTTAATTTTGTTACTTTTCCAATTTTTTTTGTTATTTTTGCAATTGACGCTAAATAATATGGCTGAAAAACCAAGTGATGGTGGCCTAGTGGTAAAAGGGTTTGGAGAAAGGAGGTAAACCTTTTCAACTTGAATTCGATTTCCCCTGGGAACATTTTCACCTCCATTTGATCAGTTGAAGTGGTGTCATGCTTTTGGCTCATTAGAAAACCCGGTGAGTGGACTACTCGACGGCTACACACTCATCCTTGGAGATTAGTCGGGTGGTAAAAATCCGAACACCCCGGGTTATAAAAAAAAAAAAAATTATGGCTGAAATGAATTTATATATAAAAAAAGGATTGAATGAACGAACAAAGAATTGAATAGTAAAACTAACAAAATATACGAAAAAAACATATTTTACTTTTGTCACTACGAGGAAGGAGTCTGGTGGGGGGCTCTTCCCTCCTCAAGGGAACTAATAAGATTCTTGTTTCTGAACAAGACACTGAATTTAAAGGGAAGGGATGCTCATAGACTCATTTTTCTTTGACTGCATAAATAATGTCTCTACTTTGTATGTAAACTGTTCATGCATGATAGAGTTTGCGAGTTGAATGTTATATACTGAATGAGTTGCGTTTATTCATACAAGTTATTACGATTCTGGCAATTCAGGCTAATCCTTGTTAGATTGTCAGACTTGTATGCTTGTCATTTTACCAAGGAGCTCTTTTTCTATTGAAATTGAGTCCGGTAAGTTCTCTATTGTTGGAGTAGATATTAGAGTACTTTCTCACACGGATGAAAAATCTACCAACCATCATTGGTGGAATACGACTACTATGTGCAAGGTATCAAACAATCACGAAATTCTTGGAACTTTCTCCTAATTCTAGCTTTTTCAATGATACTAGGCCACATCTGAAAGCAAAAACAGATCCATTGATAAAGGTGTGTAATCATGTTCTTGATTGGTTTAATAAACAGAGAGAGAGAGTGTGTGTAGATCAGTTTACATCAGGAGTGCTTCGAGGGTAATGAACAGAACCAGAGTAAAGAAGCTCTCTTTTCCCATTTATGATCAATGAAGTTCCGTCGTATGTGACTCCTTCTCATCATCATCGTCGTCATCTTCTTCTCCTGCATGACCGAGAAGCAGAATCGCTAACAAGTATCGTGTTCTTGACTTCATTCTAATGTAATCTTGATTGCTTTCTTTAGTATAAAGAAAGACCAAACAATGCTTTAAGACAAGAAGGTTGAAACTTGTAATAAAATGTTCCCCTGTTTCAAGGATTTCCAAGGTTAAAGAGTGAAGCCCTGAATCTGTCTGAACTATTCTCTCTATTATTGTTCATCATCTGCTTCAACAAAGGAAGAGGGTTCAAATCTTTGTCGTCCGTGACTGAACAGCAAACTTATGAAAATCCGTTTTTTCCTTTTAGATTGATGACAGAAAGCTCTTGTTCAACATACTCCCCTGAGGGTATCGCCGGATAGTTACTTGCCAGTGACGATTCCGCAAAATGTCCCAAAGGTTTCAGCTCGGCATCAGAGGCAATGTGGGCAAACAACTGCAAGGAAGGCATGCAAAAATAAATATTTCAGATAACCAAAGGGTTGAGTTTTTGGTGGAAAACTTTGAAGGAAATTAGTTTGGACTTACAGTCGAAGATACTCTCCATAGGCTTCGGTTTTGTTCTTTTGCTAATTTGATTGCATCTATAGTCTTGCTCGTAACAACAACTTCATGCATTCCGGCAGTGCATTCTCCAGCAGTCAGCCATTCAATCTGGACACATAAGCACCACAGTCCTAAATTCTTAGCTAATGAAGTAGAACCTCAAAGAAATAGTTAGCACAGGTTGTTTGATTACGGAATTCAAGATATTAGGCTGTTCATGGATGTTTCATAATACCAAAAGTTATTTGTAATGGGTGACAAAATGAATCATCTAATTGTTTTCTTCCATTACTATACTCAAGATCAAGTAACAAAACGCATTAACATCTCCATACCTGCTTTCCAGTTTGAATCAAGAGGCAGCCTAAGGGAACTTTAACCGCAACTTTTTGCCCATTCTTTAACCAAATGTATAGACCAGGGAATCTACTTCTTCCATGAATTGTTAAAAAATTGAGGTCATAGTGATATCCCGCAAATATCGTGCCCTCCTCGTTGTAACAGCTTAGATCACTTCCGGTTGGAGCAAGAAGATGGGGACCCTGAGATTCAAAACAAGGTTACTCTTGAAGTTAAATGAAGCAACATTGTGAGGCCATTAAGAGATTAATACAGTACAAGAATTGACCTGCTTCATGAGGGATGTAAATGCATCCTTAGGTAAACCAAAGCCGATTGCTGCCATTTCAGCAACAAGCTCCACAGTTGATATCATCTTGTAACCCCATGAGTCCATTATTTCTTTCCATTCTGGAAAACCTTGTGGTATGACAGGCTCTGAGTTAAGCTCCTGACAATATATATCAAACTGAGCTACAACATTTGAATGAAAAAACGATACAATAAAATTAACGATCCTTAACCTTAAAGCGTGTGTTTGATGGTCGAGGACCTGCTCTCCACATGTATCTCCATTTGTGATCTGGTCCTTTAGGAATGTGTGGTTTGTATTCACAAGGCATTGCTTTCACTTTTTCTTGCATTTCTTCATCAACTAAGCTTCTTGGAACTTCAACTCCTTCCGGTGTCACACCAACCTGTTTGCGAGGGAAATTATCAAAAATCCAAAAACAAAATGAGATTGGTAAATCAAAATCAAAGGAAGTACCTGATAGTGTAGATTAGGTCTCTGTTGCAATCGCTTGAAATCATCAGGCATTTGGAAGTAAGTCTCCATCATATCAATGAATCGATCGTTGTCTTGAGCGGTGCATCTCGGATCTTTCACAAGCAAGGCTCCGGTTTCACTAAGGATCCGACTCACCTCTCTGCAAGAGTCGAGAAGATGAGTTCCTGCTTCACAACCGGAGAATTCAAGGTAACTCGACAGATCTACAACCGGCAACTCCATTAGAAACACACGTCTCCTTCTTGTTGCTGTCATAAAAGCACCCAAAAACATAGACTTTTAGTATTTTCAAATTAGAAAGTTGACAAAGCTAAATCTTTTCAAATCAGCAATCACTGAAACCGATTCGTAAACACAAACCTGAGAAATTTGAGGGCTTGATTGATCGATTTTGAGGGAGATTAATGGAGTGAAGAAGAAGAAGAAGAAGACCGGCGTTAAAGTCGCTGTCGGGAAATCGATTTTTTGGGGGACCAATCTGAGCCGTTCAATCAAAACTCTTGTTTTATTTTAACCGTCGGATGAGATTCTTTTCTTTTTTTCCTATAGAAAAATGTATTATAGCAATAAGCCCATTTGATTTGATTAGTAGCTGACCCAGTAAAAAGTTAATGAGCCCATTAATCGTTATTTAGGCCCATTAGCATATTATCACAAAAAGACAAATCATCTTCGACCAAGAACTGAACACTACTGGACTTGAAATTGGGATCGATTTTTTAGATTGTAAAACTTGATTACTACGAAGATTGCACAAATCCCCAAATTCTCACAGTGCCTTCGCTTTCCGAATTTTATTTGCCAGATTCAAGCTTTTCAGTGAATTCTGTAATTTTGATTGCAAAGAGAGAAACAGAGTAAAGAGATCTAACAAGAGAGTGAAAGGTTCTCACTTTTTCCCTCTTCTCTCCTGCATCTGATTTCGAGGGTGAGATCGAGTTCTGTGTTTGTTACCGTGTGATGAATTCTTAAAGAAGAAGAAGAAGAAGAAAGAAGAAAAATGCGTAGAGAGATCTCGTTTTTGGTACAACCTAGGTGTCTTCTTCTCCTCGTTGCCCTAACGATTTTCCTCGTCTTTGCGCTCTCCAAAACCGGAAAAGTAATGATTTTTCTCCGACCCATTTCGATGTTATGTCTCAAAGTAATGAATTAGTGTTCTTTTTAAAGATTATGAGAGATCTGACTGATTCTCTTAAACCCTTTGTGTGAAGTTGCCTTCTGATTAGTGTAGCTTTGGTTTGGTTATGTTTAGTGTCTCTCTTGGATTCACCAAGCACATTCAGTGAGTTTGTGAGAGGAGCTTTTAGTGTGTTGTATGTTGGTTCCTTGTGTTGAAACTAGCCATTCTTAATATGCATTTGGGTTACACATCATCAAGATCCAAGAGAATGTAAGTGGCAAAGAATCCATGGCACATGCTATAGTTGGATTCATCTAATGACGGATTTCGCATGGCTAGGTAACTCTGATCAAAACATGAAATAGGAACAAGTTTGAGTATATACAAGTTGTTCAGCTAGTCTAAGTCATAAGCAAGTTAGACATTGACTTCGAATCTATGTCGGATAGTTTTTTGTATTACTATAGACCTTTGTATAGAAATATGGCTCAGTTTCCAGATGAGTTGGTTTTGTGCCTGATTCGCTTGCTCTCTTGATTGTTTAGGAGGAGGAGAAGCTAGTAATTGAAGATCACGAAATCACCCACAGAGTGTTTCTCGATGTTGATATCGATGGCCAACGCTTAGGTAAAGACTTGGCTTCTTTCTCTGTTTGCACTTTTAATCTCCCTCATGTACATAAGCTGTTAGGATCTCTTCTTTTCCATTTGGCTTCCTTCTCTTGAGTTAGTTATCTTTGATACAATACTTGCAGGCAGGATCGTTATTGGATTATATGGCTCTATTGTACCCAAAACTGTAGGTATGTCTTTGGCATCTTGAACGCAATCTCATGATTCATTGAATTTTTTTAAATAGTTTCTAATGTTAGATTTCTTTGTTTTTGCAGAAAATTTCAGGGCCTTATGCACAGGTTTGTACTTAAATGATTTGGTTTATTTTGGATTGGGTGCTTCAAATTCTGATTAAAATGGATCTGAATATAAACTTAGGAGAGAAAGGAAAATCTTCAAGCGGAAAGCCTCTACACTATAAAGGAACACCGTTTCATCGAATAATATCTGGATTTGTAATTCAAGGAGGAGACATAATCCATGGTGATGGAAAAGGGAGCGAGTCAATTTATGGTGGTAGCTTTCCTGATGAAAATTTTAAGATTAAGCATTCACACGCAGGTGAGCTTATACTCTCTACCGAGTTATGAAATTTAAAGAATTGTTTGGAAAAACGAGTTTAAAGCATTTCGCGCTAGTCATTTTTATTTTCTTGTAGTTTTTCTTGTCGTGACATAGGAAAACAAATTTGTATGTGTAGGTGTTGTAGCGATGGCTAATACAGGACCCGATTCTAATGGCTCGCAGTTCTTTATCACTACTGTCAAGGCTAGCTGGTAA
Source organism: Arabis hirsuta (assembly GCA_964056655.1). Lineage (NCBI taxonomy): Eukaryota > Viridiplantae > Streptophyta > Magnoliopsida > Brassicales > Brassicaceae > Arabis > Arabis hirsuta. The sequence continues at coordinate 34,938,262 of OZ053303.1, forward strand.
GCTCTCCTCTCACTAATAACCCTCATGCTCTAACTTCACGCACGATGAAAATCACTTTTTCTTTGACAGGTTGGAAGGAGAACATGTGGTGTTTGGGAAGGTGATACAAGGAATGGACAATGTGTTCGCCATTGAAGGTGGAGCTGGAACTTACAGTGGCAAACCCAGGAAGAAAGTTGTGATTGCTGATTCTGGAGAGATTCCTAAAGAAAAATGGGATGAAGAAAAATGACAACAAAAAGACAATCTCAAAAAATACACATCACAACAAAATCTTGTTCTTTTTTTTTTCTTTCTTTTTATTTATAGATTTGCAGATGTGATGATCTAAATTCTGAATACAATTTCAATGTAGTTAGTGTTTAAAAGCTCTTCACTTCAAAAATTTTCTCCTGCATTTTAACAGACTTTTATATGTTTTTTAGTTTAATCTACTGTTATGTAGATATCAGATACTTATGATGAATTGAATTATTGTTGAGATGATAATTGTTAAATGGAGTTTTTTTCATCCTTATATTGTAACATCTTAAAATTTTGGTTCTGGTATCAGTAGAGTCTATTTTAACCCCATAACACATAAAAAACCTTGTATTGTAACATCCTTACAGTCGCATGGTAATTTTTGTTTTAGTCTGCAATTTATAAGATAAACCAAGTTTGTTAAGCAAATTTAGGTTATTTTTTTTTTCAGCTTTTACGTATGATACAATTATGACATAATATAAACGACAAAAGTATCAAAAACAATTTGCCAACTAGTATATACACTACTATTTCGTTACTCGCTTTTTGGGGAATAAATATTTCGAAAAAACCCGAATTTTATGGGTTAACAAAAAAAAACGATCATAAACTCAGCTTTTATGGATTAGGTAAGGTTAATTACCTTGACATATCTAATTGAAAACTCTATTCACTCAAATCAAAACGGCAGAATTCTCTATGTACTGGTTTGGTGTTAATCGGGGCTTCTCTTCTTGACAATTTGGCTCGATGCTTAGCTAATCGGGTGTGAGATTTTGTCTTGATGATAGGCTTGCGGGCTTTCCGGTCTTGCGGTGATGCTACATTTGTCTCGGTTCAGCTTCCGGTGGTTGCTATTTCTGTCTCATTGATGTTATCATTGTCGTATATCTAGTCGTGATGGTCGATTTAGGCCTTGCTGTTGATTGTGGCTTGCTACTGATGTTGGATTGTTGATGTCGTCTTGCTCGCTTGGCGTTTTGGGTTGATGGCTTAATTCTTAGCATTAGAGGAGCTAGTAAAGCCTTTTGCGTTCGGTGGTTTTTCATGGTTGTATCTAGGTCTACACTATCCGACTTCGAGTGGAACTTGGTAGGGTGAGTTTCGGCTGAATGCTCTTAGGTTTGCGAGGTTTCTTTGTTTGTGTTACCTCATGGAATTGTTCAAATAAGTCAAACTCACGGGACGCAAGAGGAGTACGTGATCGAGGGCTTCTAGGCCTTTGCCGTTGACGACTCAATCTTGGCCTCCGATGAAAAGCTTCTAGTGCTGTGGATTTTAGTATCATCGGCTTTTGCGGTTTGCTTTCACAACCTATCTCTTCTAACGGATTTGGGAGGAACAAATACAACGTCATCATTTCGTTAAGCTCCATAAACATTCGTGTTTATGTTGAGTAGACGGACTGAAATTTTTTATGTTTTATGTTTCAATGTTTTTTACTTGCCATAGAATCATCACATAGGTTCATAAATTTGTTTTGTAAACCTAAAATGTTTTTTTTGATGAAATATTTACTATTTAACAAAAAAAAATATATGGAAGGAATTAGGATGATTCCAAAGAAGAAACGAACACAAGTAATGTGCAACAAGTCAAAGCGTAACTATTGAACAACTTTAGAAGACAAGCCACTAGATGTTACAAACAAATCCTCCCAATAACAAACTACAAAAGAGAAACTAATCAGTTAAAAATCATAAGACATTTATAAAATACATAGACACATGCTAATGCTATTATCTACTTACACCTCATCAAATAAATGCATGGGCTATTGTTATCCACAACTATATAAAGACATGGTTATGTCCCTTCAATGCCTGTGAATATGCTTTAATAATATTTTAATGGTTTAGTTTGTTTTTACATTTTACGCATTAAAATTGTGTGTTTTTGCCAAATGAAATTAACCACAACATTTTTTTTTTAAAACAAACTTCTTTTGCTAATTTTAAATGCATACAGAAAAATAATTTCGTTTGAGTTTGGTGAATTTGTGTTTTGTACAATTTCCGATTTTTAATATAATAATGTAAATTTTGATGATACATAGAAACACAAAACTATAAATTTGCGTTTGAATTAAACGCTTCTTGGAGAAGATTATTGGCACCTTAACATTCATACGAACAAAAACTAAAAGATTATTGGCAGAATACTCGGAACTCAAGATCGATAGTTCGATTCTATTTTGGGAAGGGTGGTTTACGCTTCAAATATAGTATTATCAACGATTTGTCATAGATATTGAAGAAATTATAAACCGAAAGTTCAGAATTTTATAAATTATATTAAAAAAAAAGACACTTCTTAAATCTTATGACACGTACATTCTAATCCAGAGGGATCGAATTAGGTTTAAATTAAGTTGAAACCGAACAAAAGGGAGCATGAAGTGTTACAACTGCATGTCGACTTTATGCGCCGATAATTCTTCCATAACTTTAGATTTTAGTGTTTGGGTTTTTTTAATTACGCCCAAACAATAACAGGTAGGGGGTCCATGCAAACTCATCTTCATGTACATCTGTAATCATGTACTGTATGATGTATCAATAATTTATCTATAATTTTCTCCAAATTTTTTTTTTATCTATAACTATATGTAAATTATTTATTAAAAAGCATATACTTATATATATAACATGCACACGTATGGCATGATACAATCAATAGTATGAATCGCTCAACTTATACTATTATATACTACCATACATTTTATGGACAAATTTATCGGAAGACTATAAACTTTGGGACTGCAAAATCCTTCTTGGAATTGTGTAGTGGCTTTCAACATATCTTAAGGTTATATTCTGTGAACCCTTAATTTACCGACATCAAATATTACGATTAATATCCAATTGAAAACAATGTGACTTGGGCTAATTAACTCGTAGTCCAATACTATTAGGTAGATTCAAGAATCGCCATATGATATCTTCTTATTTCTTACATCTCTGAACATCTTCTAATCGACACGATTATCTAATTCGAGTTAAAACTCTCACATCCGATGCGCCATAAAAATATAAGAACAGAGACTAGAGTTACACAAAACATTTGGAGGTTTTTTTTGGGACCTAATTAGTAGAAGTTTTTAATTATTGCTTCACATTTTTGGCTGATCAAATTTATTTTCGAAGTTTTCAAGACATTTTCTATAGTGTTCTAACCAGTCAATGGACCAATTTCTTTTAGTTACGTACCTAATAATTAATATATTGAAAAAAAAATCTCTTGTCTCATTTCTTAGCTTCCACGCAAAGGGTCGCTAGAGTTTTGAGTAACACAAAATTGAAGAGACCAATGAGGATGTAGGCATTGGATCTAATCCTACTATTTGATTCCCCGCGTATTTCTTCTTTTGATCCTTAGCTTTTTTATCAATCTTCCCTCTAATTTAATCATCTTATTCATAAGTAATTAATAGATGTATTTTAGGGTGTTTATCTTCTTCAATAACAATACCAATTTTTTTATTTTTTTTACATTTTCATTCGCAAGTTGCTCTTACTTTCAATATTAAATTATTGTGTTTATCTTCTTCAATAACATTAACACAATATTAGTGTTTTTATAAACATATATTTAAAAATTTACAAACACAAACAAGAAGACAAGAAAATGAGAGATTTCTGTTGTGTTTCATGTTAAGTTTATAATTTATAAATGATGTTTGATTTGTGCCTTTTCTAAAGGTATTTTAATTAGTACCCACACGACCGCTTATAAGCCAAAAACACCAAATATGGACTTGTGGACCGGTTCTATTTACAAAACAGTTTATTTTATTATAAAACTATGTAAACCCTTTTTTTTCTTTCTCTAAATTGCGGCTTCTTAAACTCAATAGGCGGCTCTGAATACCCAATACTATCTTCATTGGCAATGACTTCTTTTTTTCGTGAGATGTTGAGTCTTTGCTTTCATGTTTGAGTCTCTACTAGATAGGAGATGATTTACGTGTTAACCATTATTACTAAAGAATGTCCCAAACTAAGAGTAATTATTAGACTAAGATCCATAACTTCATTGTTATTGTATATATATTTGTAAACACAAGCGCAATATTTGATTTCGGAACTGTTATATCTTTAGCGACTCATATTTTTAACGTTATAACTTTTTTTTTGAAACTTATTATAACGTTATAACCTGTGAATGATATCAACGAAGTTAGACCGTTAGACCACAAAATGTACTTCCCACAGTTATCAAGCCAAATTTTAAGCTAACACCACAGTGATTCTAATCATAAGTAGTGGATGTAGACCTTTGTATAAATGAAAGCATTATTTGAATACTATCTTTCTATGATCTCTAAGTGATGTACTACAACTTTGTCCGCAAGCTTTATGTCTATCTTTGAATTTTTTATATAATTATTATTGTATATATAACACAAATTTTCAATATCAATATTAATTATATATAGGAGATAATTTAATTATTTATATTATTTTTAGATAAATTTGAATAAAACAGCAAGTATATATTCATTATGACATTGGTACACGCACGGGAAAAAACACTGCTAGCTAATTGAAACTTGAAACCGTAAATTTGGTAAAGAAGAAAAGGATAAAAACACTTAATATAGTTTTAACTTTTAATTGGCGAAACTCCCAATTCTGAACAGATAATGATAAGTTTCTATGCCAAGTTTGTTTTTCTCATCAACAACTGGAAACAATAAATTACCATTCATTTTTTTCCTTTGGTAATATCACACAAATCCAAATTTAAAAGAAATAATTAGTACTTTTTTAAACATTGATATGATTTGTGAAAAAAAAAGAACTATATATGGGTGTTCTTAACTATAAGCATTGGCTGTCAAATGCTAAATTTAAAAACCTGAAATTAATTTTTATATTAAGAAATTACATCAAATAACATTCTCAGGGGAGTGGTAAATTTGTAATAATAGAGAAACTCAATGGCATTAATTTAATCACTTCTTTATATAAGTCTCTAAACTACACTCTCATCAAACACACACAGCAGAAAACAAAATACGCTCTTCACTCAAAACAAACTAAAGAAGAAGAAACATAATCTTAGCTCAGCAACATTCACTATGGCGTTGACGGTAAAATCATATAAATATAACACAATTATATATATATTTTTTTTTTTTTACCTTTTTGACTAAAATTAAGTAAAATCTTGTATAGGCGACGAATGGTATGTGGATGACTGAGGAATGCAAGAGATCTTTCATGGAGATGAAGTGGAAGAAAGTGCATAGATACATCGTTTTCAAGATCGAGGAGAAGTCTCAGAAAGTTGCCGTCGACAAAGTTGGTGCCGCCGGCGAGAGCTATGACGATCTCACTGCTTCTTTGCCGGAGGATGACTGTCGTTACGCCGTGTTTGATTTTGATTATGTCACCGTTGATAACTGTCGCATGAGCAAGATCTTCTTCATCACCTGGTCAGTGTTGTTCATAGTCTTTCTTTCTCTTTGTGTCTTTTCAATTTTCTCAATTGACAGTCATTTTTCTGCATATGTATGACCAAAAGTCATGACCTTTTCCAAACCAGATAAATAGGACCGGTCCTGAGATTTAGGACCGGTCCTGAGATTTAGGAGGTTCTAAATGAACAAAAAATTAAAAAGTTTATAGATAAAAAATTTCACCTATTTTTAATATTAAAAAATCAAAAAAATTTGGAAGTCTAAAATGTATGCTTTTTGGACCTTTCCTCAGGGGGAAGGAGAAGCCCTGCAGATAAACCTAATCCGATAACTGATATTATGGTTTTATTTTAAAAGGTCGCCGGAGGGATCGAGGATAAGGGAGAAAATGATGTACGCGACGTCGAAAAGCGGACTGAGAAAAGTGTTGGATGGTGTTCACTATGAGCTTCAAGCTACTGACCCAACCGAGATGGGATTCGACAAAATCCAGGACCGGGCCAAATAATTTACATTTTATAACCCAAGTTACATCGTCGGTTACTATCTGTGTTATTAACTAGATATAAGCAGTTCTTACCGGCAATTAATCCTCTATTAGTTGATTTTTGTTATTGTTATTTAGTGCTTAACTTATTTCCTTTGGTTGTCAAACAAAATGATTTCCTTCCTTTTGTTGGCATTAATAGTTATATCAACTATTATTAGTGTTTCATTTTTAATTGTTGTTGTTAGTTTTTTTTTTAAATGGTTGTATGTTACTTTGTCTCTTTTTTGTCACTAATGCGAATACATCTGAATTGTATTGGAACTTATGAGTTTTTGTTTTGTTGAGACCAGTCAAGCGAAGTATGAAAGTGCTTTGAATGTCGGTAAGTTTAAGTCTGAGTTAAGATTGATTTCTTAGAAATACTCCAACTTAAATGTTTTTATTAAGAGAATGAAAAAAAAAAGTGAGGTTAATTAATTGTTTCAGGGGATGATCTTTCAGAGAAAGCGATTCAGTAAATGCATGAATTAAGAAATTACGAGTATGATGATAAATAGTTTGTACAACTTTATTTAAAGAATCTTTCTAACATTTTGACAAGATTTAATACAAGAAAAACCTTTTTAATTATCAGTATTATCATATTTTGTTCAGTTATAGAGATTAATTTATTGAGATATTTGGTTAGTAAAATCAATACGAAACCAGAAATTTTTATTAATTTATCAAGATTTTGATTTATGGAATACTAATTTACAGAAATGATCCTATATGAATATATGCACTAATGCTCGTCACGCATAAAATGAATAATTCTTAAAGCGGTGTCTTTGATGATTTTCTAGTCGACGAGTCATTTTTTCAGCATTAGCAAAAGCTGAGCTCGTATAATCTTTTTGTAAATCCTGTGGTTGCCATTGAACAACGTAACAGTGTCACTATAACAAATCTGAAAGCAATAATCAGATCATATCATATCAGAACAAGAGTGCATGTCCATTTATTCCTACACAATCTTAACTTATATTGTCAAATGAATATGATAGCTATCACTACAAGAAAACAGGCAATTTTCCGACGGTCAAAACCGTCGGAAAGCCGTCGGAATATGGTTTATTCCGACGGCTTTCCGACGGTTTTGACCGGTCAGTTCTATCTCGTCGGAAATACAAATTCCGTCGGAATTCCGTCGGAAATACTGACGGAATTCCGACGGAAAAGCAATAACCGGAATCCGTCATAATTCCGTCGGAAATCCGTGAGTATGTAATTGGCCGTCGGAAATCCGTCGGCTAAACATACCGACGGATTTCCGACGGCTAAACATACCGACGGATTTCCGACGGATACATATACCGACGGATTTCCGACGGATATTGTATTTATTAAAAAAAAAAATTTAATTCAATTATATTTAATGAAATTAAATTAAAATAAATTAAATTAAATTAAAATTAAATATAAATAAAAATTAAATTAAAATAAAAATAAGAAAAACAACAGTTAAAATTAAGGTTCAATATTTTTAAAAGTGATTAAGAAAATTAAAATAACGTATTGTCTATCGGTTACGGAAGAACTCGTTCATCCTGTCTTCCATTTCCCGCATTCGTGCCATCTGCTCGTCTATTTCCCGCATTCGTGCTACCTGCTCTTCCATTGCCTGCAACCGTGCCTGCTGTTCCTCGTAGCGAGCTTCATCTTGTGCGCGTCGGGACTCCAACCCGGTCACCCGCTCGAGAAGTTCGGCATTCTGTGCCCTCAACGCACTATCTGCATGAATGCGGTAGGAGTTGATGGACGGGGATGAAGTGTCTTCCGGTAGGCCAAACACACGACCTCTGTGCTTAGGCGCAACCTACGAAAAAAAATCAATAAATAAATGTTGTAAGTTGTGCTGAATTAAATTTATTTAAAATTTAATAATAATTGACAGTGTTACTAACCTGATAGGTAAACTCGTTGATCATCTCCAGAGGAACTTCCGTGGCCGGAGGAGTTCCTTCGACGATCGTTTCGGATTGGAGGTACTCCTCACCCAGCCTCTCCACGCTCTCCACTATTTCACGAGCAATGGGATCTTGAATTTCCCCCGTCTTTCTGTTGGTGTGCGCATCTTTGACCAAGTCAAGATGTGACGGACGCACACCGGTCGTCTCCATCTGTTGGCATAGATAATGAAATAAATATGAGAAGTGTTAGAAATAAAATTTTTGTAAAATTTATAAAATTACGTACCAGCTTCTGAAGACGTGACGCTTTGCTCGTCGCACCGAGGTTATGGGTCGCCGGTCCCTTCCCCTTCCGGTCGCTGTTCCGGTTAGACGAGTTCTTTCCGGAGCTTACTTTTGTCTCCTCCAGTTCCCAATGGGCAAGTAGTCCACGCCATAATGTGGGGTTATCTTGCAATTTGCGCGGTACTTTTCCCTCTTTGTACCACGTGTCCTTCCATTCGTTTATCTTCAACGAATATTTCCGGGAGGCTTTTCTGTAGAACTCCCGTCGGACCCGGGCAGTCAACTGTGGGTCCCAAGTAAATTCTTGCTGAAAAAAAAAACGTACCCATATTAGTATTGACAATTTAAATGAAAATAAAAATCTAAATTCTTAATAGGAAAAGAAAACATACCGCAAATTGCCGAAACCAGATCTCCTGGTCTGCCACCGGCATCGAAGTAAATGTGGGATACGGGGAAGTGATCAACGAATTAGTCATTGCGTTGATCGAACTCGTAATCCCGTTTCTCGAAAATTGAAACCTAAACAATATTTAGTTAAATATTTTTTTAAGTTAATATAATCAAATACATTTTTAAATAAAACTTACCATGTCGTGTTAGGTGGCAAGTCAGGATCTAGGCGAGGCAACCTATCCCGTCCAGGTTGCGAAACAAACTCCTCAACGGACATGGCCGTGGGAGCTGAGGGCTGTGTATCCAGTGGAGGAGACGGGTGTTGGGGATCCGGAAAGCTAGTATCTGGGATTTGCGACTGACTCCCTCCCCTACTGGAAGTACCGGATCCAGTAGCGTGATGAAATCGCCCATAGTCCCTACGAATTCCAAAATGTTTACATACCGTTGAAATTTACTTACATATATAAATATAAATTCTGATAATTTAAATAATAAATTTTAAAGATAAATTTACAGATAATTTAATTTACATTACCGATTTAGGGATTTTTAGTTTTTGAGAATTTGCCGACATCGAATTTTTGAGATTTCCGAATTATAAAATTTACGGGAATTGGAGACTTAGTGATTTTAGGATATTGATATTTTGAGAAGTAGAGAATTTGGAATTTAGGGATTAATTTATGGAATTTTGGGATTTCATAAATTAAGGTTTTAGGGAGTTAGGGATTGTGGAAAATTGAAATTTCTGGAAATAGGTATTTAGGGATATTTGGATTATGGAATTCAGATATGAACATTTAATATCCTACAGATTTAGAAAATTTTTGGAATTTCAGATTTGGTAATTTAAAGTTTTAGATATTTACGATTTTTCCAGAATTTGGGATTTTGTAATTTAAACAAATAAAAAAATTAGTAAAATATCAAAAATTTAGAATTTTACTAATATTTTTATATTATAAATATTTATAATTTTCTAAAAATAAATAATTTTATAAATACTTTTCTAAATTTTATAAACCCGAAAATTCCCTAAATCACAAAATTTACAAAATTAAAAACTTTTCAAACATCCTAAACCGGTACATTTCTACATTTCCATAGATTTTTAACAACCTAAATCTAACAAATTCACAAAATTCTCTAAATTCATAATTTACAAAAAAAAAACTTCGAAAAACTTACATTGGATTGTTGATTTGTTGTTAGAGATTGAGATTGTGGATGGATATGTTGATTTCCGGCGTGTTCCGATTGGATCGAAAAATTTCCGGCGACTTTTTGTTTTTTTTTTCACTTTTCGTGTCTGTTGATGCGAAGAAGAAGATGATGGTTTTATTACAGGTTACCGACGGATTTCCGACGGAATTTCCCGCTTTTTTCGTTGAGATCGAGGCTCTTAGGCGGCAGAAAGACGGATTCTAAACATTTATATATAAAACCGCGTAAATTTTTTGCATTTTATTAAATCCGAATAAAAATAAATTTATAAAAAAAAAATATTAAATCCGTCGGAAATCCGTCGGTATTTTTTGACGGATTTCCGACGGATTTAATTAATTTTTTTAAATTAAATTTTTTTTATTCGGAATTTTTTATATTATAAAAATATAACACCCGTCGGAAATCCGTCAAAAAGATACGAAGCGTGTAGGAATGGTAAATGTGACAAAATTAGAAACCATAAGTCAAAAAGAAATAAATATATTTGTCTTCCTAAAAGTCCCTATGTAAAATGGCCACTCTACTTCTCATTGCTTATCCACGTAAGCCGTTTACATTTATGTTTATGTAATCATTTATTAATATGTGGTTTTATTTTTTCTGTTTTTGACAGAATTTTGAAAATCGAAAGGTTTTTTAACCCAATGTTTTTAAACCGACCATCTATACTAAAGACACAAGGACTACACCTTCATATAAGGAGTATAATAAGGTAATAATGATCTGTGAACTTGAATTTGAAAGAAGAAAAGAAAAGTGTAACGGAATTCTTTGTTGTGTGATTTTTCATGTTCTTTTTTATACGTTTAACTTTTCATGTTTAGGGTTATTTTGATAATGTGTGTAACGGAATTTATGGTTGTTGTTTTTTATATAGAATAAAAGAAACAAAAGCATAGTTATGACATTTCCAAAATTGTGTTCAAGTGAAAAACAATAAAAATCTGAAATATACAGAAACGGCAAAACATTTAACTTTGGTTGAAAGTCTTTCCGTAGTTTCTTAAAATCTTGTCTTTTTTCCTCTTAGTCAAACTAGAGAGTGAAACGGTGCCGTATTCATGTTGAGACAAGTCACCACTCACCAGTCATCAAGATCCAATTTTTTTTTAATACCATTCACTGTTATTTCAATTATTAATTACATTGTTGCGAATATTGGATTAATCATTAATTACATTGTAAAAAAAATCTATCATGTAATTATCAATTATTCTTCATATTCTCTCTTCTTGTTGACGAAATATTTAATGAGTAGAACAAATATGATCCCTCGAGTCAATCCAAAACCCCACCTTAGTTATTATTATTTTTTGCTAAATTCGCAGCTTACTTAATTTGCCCAACCAAAATCAATCGTATATCTCTCATTTGTTAACAAATAAACACTTAATAAGATAGCTTAAGAGAATGAATTTAATTAACCCTAGTAGATAAAAATCAATCGTATATTTTTTTCGACAAATACTTACAATATTTAATCCTGTATATTTCCATCTGATTTTACGTTTTACTAGTATTTTTTTTTTAAGAATTATTAACTGAAGTAAAATGCAAAACCAAAGAGTAGGTAAAGAGGCTAATATATAAAGGGAGAGTAGTTTTGCTATTCTTTCTTAAGTCTCCCTAAGAATTCTCTCTCGATTCATTATCCTCAAAATCATCATCGTTACACCATCATCATGTCTTCAAACAAAAATTGGCCAAGCATGTTCAAATCTAAACCCTGCAACAATAATCATCATCACCATGACATCAATACTTCACCGTACATGCACTATAATTGCAACACATCTTCTCCGTTTTCCTCAGGTATTCACAATTTCATATCATCTACTACTATTATTTTTTTTTGTATAAAATGAACTTTTATACTTTTGTATTTATAAAATGGACGTAGTTTTTGACAATGGTTACAAGTTATATGATGTTAATATGTAGTATAAGGTAAGACATGCATGATGATTTGTATACCGTTTTGTGGATCAGATCGTGTACCGGATCCTAAACCGAGATGGAACCCTAAACCAGAGCAAATTCCGACGGAATTTCCCGCTTTTTTCGTTGAGATCGAGGCTCTTAGGCGGCAGAAATTAGGATTTCCGACGGATTTAATATTTTTTTTTTATAAAATTTTTTTTATTCGGATTTTTTTATATTATAAAAATATTACACCCGTTTTTTTTTTATTCGGATTTTTTTATAAAACAGTTTTCCGACGGATTTAATATTGTATATAACAAAAAAACCGTATTAAAAAAAATTAATAGCCGTCCGAAATCCGTCGGTATTGTTGACGGATTTCCGACGGGTGTAATATTTTTTATATAGCAGATACCTGTTTTAAAAATAAAAATTACAATCCGTCGGAAAACTGTGAAAAATCTATCGCTTAAAAGTCCGCGTGGTGACCCGATTGCATAGTTAATTAAAAAAATTTCCAAACATTTTGTCATACATAATTTTAAATATATCCGGGAATTGAATAAAAGATTTACACAACGAAATTTTATAACAGAGAAAAAACAAAAGGCGAAAGGAAATTTATTTATTTTAAAGTTTGAAACACATATGTCTCTGTATCCGCTCCAAACTTATTTGTTTTTAGAACCTGAAACTTTTTTTTCCCTTTTTTTCCTTTCGCGGAGAATCTACATATCCTTTGCAAAATTCCCTTTCGATTGCATCAACATCTATATTTAAGTTCGGACTTTCAGGTCTTTGGGCAAATTCATCATCATTGTACTGATCCTTTTTATTCTTCGGTGTACCTTCTAAATATCCGCCGCAAACATCTCTTTTGATTGCATCAACATCTATATTTAAGTTCGGAGTTTCTGGTCTCTGGGCAAATTCATAATCATAGTAGTTATCCTTACATTCATTTGAAGTACTTCCACCGTATGTATCTGACGTTTCAATCAAGCGAGATGGTTGTACGTCTTCGAGAACACTCTTCTTGTCTGGATATTTGTCGCACTGCGATTGCGTTTCCCACGAGACGTTTGGCAAGCACTGGCTCTCCGGCACTATTGTTGATGAAGAATCTCCGATTGAGATTGGTGAGACCGTATCAAATTCCCACGAGTAAGTGGGTATCTCTTCAGTGTGTGTGTCGCATTGGGTTTCGGTTTCCCACGAGTACTTTGGAAGTAGAAAGTGGTTTGCCACGATTTTTGAGTCTTCATTAGGTGAGTTAGAAGACATTATTTGTGTTGTTGACAGGAATGAACGTCTGAGGAACCTTATATAGAACGGAAAACCGTCGGAAATCCGTCGGAAATCCGTCTGAAACCTCCGACATAATACCCCGCCAGTCCCATCGGCCGCGGATAACGCAATGGTAACCACTCAAACTTTGCCGACATCGAAATACCGACGGAATTCCGACGGAACTAATTCTGTCGTTATGTCGTCCGAAAATTAGGACAGCTTTTATCCCGCGCGCGGAAATCCGGCGGCAAATTTAATAAATGATTCTGGCGAATATTACCATAAAGTACATTATATTAGAGGGAACGCATAGGGGTTATAGTACAAAACAGATCCAAACAAACATTTATTCATAAATTATTAATCTGACTCTTCTGATGAACCTTCACTAGGGATGGAGTCGGAATCGTCGTCAAATTCTTCACGTAGTTCATCTTCATCCGAATGCACTAGATCATCGCCGATATGTGTGACATCAGTGACAAGGTCAATGTTATCCGTCTCCTCAACATGTGACATTTGGTTGGTTCGCGATACTTGTAGAGCATCATGTTCCGGAACTCCATATATTTTTCCTCGCGGATTAATTGGAGTTACTGTCATCCAAGGATCTGTCCTCCGCCCAACTCGAGGATATGGAATGTAGCAAACCTATTCATTAACGGTGGATGTTGTTTATATACAAAAATAACAAAACCTAACGTATAAATATAACGGAAAACCTATCAATATATTGATACCTGGTCTGCTTGAGATGCAAGGATAAATGGATCGTAATGATGTAATTTCCGGCTTGAATTTATCGAAATAACACCAAGACGGTCAATTCGAACCCCACTACCATTGGATGGATCATACCAATCGCACATAAACACAATGCACCTCAAGTCCAACATTCCTGGATAGTGGATTTCCAAGATTTCTTTTAAATGGCCATAGTACATGGTATCACCTGATTGCGCCGAAATACCATTGTCCGAAGTTGGCCTTTGACGTCCTTCGTCACGAATTCTGAACGAATATCCCCTAGTGCAAAATCTCGGATATAAAGTCGCGGTGCTGCGTAAACCATGAGAAAACTCCACTAACCATGTCGGGAGGGTTTGACCACTTGCTAAACCTTCGGAAACCTAAAAACAATATAAGTAAGCAATCAATAACATATGAACGTGAAAAACTTATAAAATAAGAGTGAGGAGTTATATTTAACGTACAAAAAATTTCAACCACTCCGGGAATTCTTCATCTTTTAATACAGCAAGTTCGGAATCTGTCTTATCAGCATGGTAAGTTTGTGCTAGGGACATGTATATCCTGTAACATAACAATTGTTATTAGATGAAGACAAATAATTGCACAAATTTAGTATGAGAAATGGTGTACCTTTCATACTCTCCAAGTTCGTCACAATTTCTGAGGATATATGTATGCAAATGTGTGACCTCTTGTGGTGATAGTATGCGTTTCTTCCCTTTTCCACTTACGCGGCCCACTTGCGCAAACAACTCAGGTACAACCACGGGATACACTGCTTTCTCACCTCTATCATCATGTCGCGCCGGCCGTCTACCTTTAGTCCGGACATCCGAAGGAAAGTAATATTCGGCAAAGTGTGATACTTCTTCGTTTAGACTTTGTGCAACAATAGATCCCTCAACTTTGCTCAAATTTTTTACCTTTTTCTTCAGGTGGAACATGTAACGCTCGAACGGGTACATCCATCGGTATTGAACAGGGCCTCCTAATGCTGCTTCTCGTGGGAGGTGAATAGGAAGATGTTCCATAACATCAAAAAAAGACGGTGGAAATATCTTCTCAAGATTACAAAGGAGCACCGGGATGTTGGCCTCTAAAGACCGGATCCCGTCCGCTGTTAGTGTCCGTGAACATAAATCTCGAAAGAAAGCCCCAACTCCTACAAACGAAAAGTAATCAAGTTAGTACATATATAGTAACATTATATTAGTAATAAACTAAAGAAAATTATGAAATATACCTCCAATTGCTTGATGGATGTCTTGTGGAAGAAGATTAGAAAATGCAAATGGAAGAAGACGTTGCATCACAACATGGCAATCATGACTCTTCATTCCAATAAACTTCCCTTCCGTCGAATCCACGCAATTACGCAGATTAGATGCGTAGCCGTCAGGAAATTTAACAAAATTTTTAATCCATTCAAAGAAAACTTCCTTCTTACCCGCGTCTAACCGGTACGCAGGCATCGGCAATCTACCATTAGGCAAAACATGAAGGGATGCCCTTGAACAAATCAATGGCAAGTCTAATCTAGATTTCCAGTTATCTTTTGTCTTTCCTGGTACATTTAAAATGGTGTTCATGATGTTGTCAAAGAAATTCTTTTCAACATGCATGACATCTAGATTATGCCGCAGTAGATGATCTTTCCAATAAGGTAAATATATGATAAATAGAAATAATAAACATATATATATGATATAGAGACATAAGTTTGGAGCGGATACAGAGACATATGTGTTTCAAACTTTAAAATAAATAAACTTTTGTTTTTTCTCTGTTATAAAATTTAATTAATATCCGAATAAAAATATTTAATTTATAAACATTATTTATAAATTGAATTTTTTTTTATTAAATTAATTAAATCCGTCGGTAATCCGTCGGTAATTTCCGACGGATTTCCGACGGATTTAATTAATATCCGAATAAAAAATTTAATTTATAAAAATATAGGATCCGTCGGAAATCCGTCGGTAATTTCAGACGGATTTCCGACGGATTTAATTAATTTAATAAAAAATAATTCAATTTATAAATAATGTTTATAAAACCAAAAATTTGCGCGGTTTTATATATAAATTAATAGAATCCGTCGGAAATCCGTCGGTATTTCCGACAGATTTCCGACGGAAACCCTAATTTCTGCCGCCTAAGAGCCTCGATCTCATCGAAAAAACCGGGAAAATCCGTCGGAATTCCGTCGGAATTCCGTCGGTAACCTGCAATAAAACCATCAGTCTTCTTCTTCGCATACACCTTCACGAAACTTAAAAAAAAAAACACAAATCTTGCCGGAAAATCGGTCGATCGGTTCGGAAACTGGCCGGAAATCAAATATCCATCCACAAGTTTGATCTCTAACAACAAATCAACAATCCAATGTAAGTTTTTCGAAGTTTTTTTTTTGTAAATTATGAATTTAGAGAATTTTGTGAATTTGTTAGATTTAGGTTGTTAAACATTAATAGAAATGTTGAAATGTTTAGGTTTAGGATGTTTGGAAAGTTTTTTATTTTTTAAATTTTGTGATTTAGGGAATTTTCGGGTTTATAACATTTAGAAAAGTATTTATAAAATTATTTATTTTTAGAAAATTATAAATATTTATAATATAAAAATATTAGTAAAATTCTAAATTTGTGAAATTTTACTAATATTTTTATTTGTTTAAATTACAAAATCCCAAATTCTGGAAAAATCGTAAATATCTAAAACTTTAAATTACCACATCTGAAATTCCAAAAAATTTCTAAATCTGTAGGATATTAAATGTTCATATCTGAATTCCATAATCCAAATATCCCTAAATACCTATTTACAGAAATTTCAATTTTCCTACTTCCCTAACTCCCTAAAACCTTAATTTATGAAATCCCGAAATTCCTTAAATTAATCCCTAAATTCCAAATTCCCTACTTCTTAAAATATCAATATCCTAAAATCACTAAGTCTCCAATTCCCGTAAATTTTATAATTCGGAAATCTCAAAAATTCGATGTCGGGAAATTCACAAAAACAAAAAATCCCTAAATCGGACCGTAAATTAAATTATCTGTAAATTTTTCTTTAAAAGTTATTATTTAAATTATCAGAATTTATATTTATATATGTAAGTAAATTTCACCGGTATGTAAACATTTTGGAATTCGTAGGGACTATGGGCGATTTCATCACGCTACTGGATCCGGTACTTCCAGTAGGGGAGGGAGTCAGTCGCAGATCCCAGATACTATCTTTCCGGATCCCCACCACCCGTCTCCTCCACTGGATACACAGCCCTCAGCTCCCACGGCCATGTCGGTTGAGGAGTTTGTTTCGCAACCTGGACGGGATAGGTTGACTCGCCTAGATCCTGACTTGCCACCTAACACGACATGGTAAGTTTTATTTAAAAATGTATTTGATTATATTAACTTAAAAAAATATTTAACTAAATATTGTTTAGGTTTCAATTTTCGAGAAACGGGATTACGAGTTCGATCAACGCAATGACTAATTCGTTGATCAAATCCCCGTATCCCACATTTTCTTCGATGCCGGTGGCAGACCAGGAGATCTGGTTTCGGCAATTTGCGGTATGTTTTCTTTTATTTTCATTAAAATAAGAATTTAGATTTTTATTTTCTTTAAAATTGTCAATACTAATATGGGTACGTTTTTTTTGCAGCAAGAATTTACGTGGGACCCAGCGTTGACTGCCCGGGTCCGACGGGAGTTCTACAAAAAAGCCTCCCGGAAATATTCGTTGAAGATAAACGAATGGAAGGACACGTGGTACAAAGAGGGAAAAGTACCGCGCAAATTGCAAGATAACTCCACATTATGGCGTGGACTACTTGCCCATTGGGAACTGGAGGAGACAAAAGCAAGCTCCGGAAAGAACTCGTCTAACCGGAACAGCGACCGGAAGGGGAAGGGACCGGCGACCCATAACCTCGGTGCGACGAGCAAAGCGTCACGTCTTCAGAAGCTGGTACGTAATTTTATAAATATGCTCAAAAATTTTATTTCTAACACTTCTCATATTTATTTCATTATCTATGCTAACAGATGGAGACGACCGGTGTGCGTCCGTCACATCTTGACTTGGTCAAAGATGCGCACACCAACAGAAAGACGGGGGAAATTCAAGATCCCATTGCTCGTGAAATCGTGGAGAGCGTGGAGAGGCTGGGTGAGGAGTACCTCCAATCCCAACCGATCATCGAAGGAACTCCCCCGGCCACGGAAGTTCCTCTGGAGATGATCAACGAGTTTACCTATCAGGTTAGTAACACTGTCAATTATTATTAAATTTTAAATAAATTTAAATATAAACAACTTACACCATTTATTTATTGATTTTTTTTCGTAGGTTGCGCCTAAGCACAGAGGTCGTGTGTTTGGCCTACCGGAAGACAGTTCATCCCCGTCCATCAACTCTTACCGCATTCCTGCAGATAGTGCGTTGAGGGCACAGAATGCCGAACTTCTCGAGCGGGTGTCCGGGTTGGAGTCCCAACGCGCACAAGATGAAGCTCGCTACGAGGAACAGCAGGCACGGTTGCAGGCAATGGAAGAGCAGATGGCACGAATGCGGAAAATGGAAGACAGGATGAACGAGTTCTTCCGTAACCGATAGATAACTTATTATGTAATATTTTAATTTTCTTAATAACTTTTAAAAATATTCAACCTTAATTTTAACTGTTGGTTTTTTTATTTTTATTTTAATTTAATTTTTATTTATATTTAATTTTAATTTAATTTAATTTAATTTAATTTATTTTATTTTCATTAAATATAATTAAATTAAAATTTTTTTTTTTAATAAATATAATATCCGTCGGAAATCCGTCGGTATATGTATCCGTCGGAAATCCGTCGGTATGTGTCACCGTCGGAAATCCGTCGGACAATGACATACGGACGGATTTCCGACGGAATTATGACGGATTCCGGTAATTTATTTTCCGTCGGAATTCCGTCAGTATTTCCGACGGACTTCCGACGGAATTTGTATTTCCGACGAGATAGAACCGACCGGTTAAAACCGTCGGAAATCCGTCGGAATAAGGCTTATTCCGACGGATTTCCGACGGTTTTGATCGTCGGAAATTTGCCTGTTTTCTTGTAGTGTGTTATACTATAAGAAAAATTATGGGATCATATTAATTGACGAGAAGTACAAGATCATCAGTTTTAAAGTTTGTAACGTACTTTGACCAGAGACAAACAAAAAAGGACATTACCTAATTTTTAATTTTTTTTGTCACTTTTTTTTTTGTCACGGGGATTACCTAATTATTATCTCCAAAGTTAAGAGAATGGCAACACCATTAATTTGGTCTCATTCTGTATGAATTTTGACATTAACATCTCCCTCAACGTGTCACAACACACTTTTCGCATCCCAACGAGATTAACCGATGGCAGAAGAATGAATAGTGTTCGGTTCAGCCAAACCGGCCGATTAACCGAAAAAAAAAAAACTAACCCTAAACTTGAGAAGATCATACGTAAAATTGAGATAGGATCATAAACTTGAGATAGTATCTTATCTTCAAATTGATAAAGCTGAGATTATATCCGGAATTAAAAATATAAATCTTCTTAAATACAAAAGTTTACAATTCAAATTTCGTGTACGTCAACTATAATTAGTTGGTTACTTGAGGATGAGCTGAAGCAATATGTTTTTTGATGATGTTTAATATTTTAAATCTATAGCAATATGTTTCTTGTCTATCATTCATAACACAACACTTACTTTTGTTCTTTGATTTCTCCACTTCTTCCACAATTTTGATAGCAATTTTGTAAGAAAATTTAAAGGGTGTTATTCAATGATGGGTTTTAATAGAATTTATATCTAAGCAGAATTAACTAATGATTATAAATGCTATTTTAAAATCTGGTGTTATTGGATATGATATTTGTAAATCATATCTTAAAGATTTTAAAACTAGAATTATTCAATAAAAGATTTTAAATCCATCATTAAATCCAATGTTATTTGATATTAAAATATTTTAAAAATCTTTGTTTTTAATAGATATGAAATTATTTGGGGATGGAGGTTAATGAAAAACAAAATCTAAGATATATTGCAAAGACTCTATCAAAATTTTAAATTTTGAAGATTATAAAATTGATGGACTTGACTTTAAATCATTTTTTATTAATTATATAATTTATATTTGACGTGTGTTGACAATTTTTTTTTTTTTCCTGAAAAAGATTGATTTTTTTTTTGTTAAAATGATACATATTTTGTATGATGATTGTTATTATTTTGTAATTTAATTTAAATACTTAGAATTGTATACTTATTGAGTGGATCAGTTTTTAACCTATATTTTCTATTGTTATGGCGTTCATGGAAACGTTATTGTGTATAATTTATATTAATATTTTTTGGTACAATTTTAAGAACCAGTTGCAAATGTGTTATTATTATTTTTAATATTACTACAAATAAATCTATAGTAAAATTTTAATAAGCTAACTAACTAAAATGTTGCGTCTATTTCTTCTTGTTATTTTTGATAGGTTAAGAAAAGCTGATTGCATAACCCCATAATACATCCATACAGTAAAGAAAATACAGACTGATTAATGCCTCCTTACCCCAATGGTTGATCAATGGTTCATTAATGTTTTTATATCAGGAAGACTGGGGTTTCAATCCTAGAAAATGCGATTTATTGTTATATTTACAGATTAATGATATAATGCGTTTTTGGCACTTTCTAACCCTTGGTTTGTAAGCTTTTATCGAGTCTTTTACTCTCTATCGAGTCATTTTAGGTACAAAAGTGGTTGGAAGCAATGAATGGGGCTTGCAATCGAATTCGGCAAGAAATGAATGAAGTTGGGCTTCTTTTTGAACATTCTGGAAGAGGGAGCACCTGAAGCCCAGAGAGCACCCGCACTGGAGTAGGTGCTCCCCAGCGGACAGATTATGGAAACTTCATTTAACCTATTTTCTAAAGCCCTAGATTTTTAACCCAGCCGCCAAGGCCTATAAAAGGACCACCACGCAGCCCAAAAGCGAAAAGGGGGCGACACACACACACAGCCGCAAGGAGAATCAAAAGGAAAGAGAGAGAGATCGTGGGTGAACTCGCGACAAGAGAAAGAAAGAGAGAGACGTATCGCGCCTCACTCATCACGAAAACAGCAGCAGCAGTGATACTTCTTATCGAGAGAGAGAGAGAGAGATAAACACTTGTTGAGAGAGAGATATTCATTAGGTGGAGAAAGCTTGTAAGCTTGGATTGTTCTCCACGTTTCTATCGAAGTTTTCTAAAACCCTTCTCTTATTTATTTCGATTTTAATGATGTTTATCATGTTGTTTGCCTGTTCTTCGTTTATCCATGAGCGAGTAGTCATCTAGTTAGGTTGAGGGATTTTCGATGGGAATTGATGTCATGAATTAAGCATAGATAGGTTTTTACATAATCATTCGATAGTCTCCACCTATAATCGATCGTATTGCCTAGGTTAGCTTGATCACCTAGCCTTTGATTTTAGGTTTAATTTACTTATCAAAAGTTTGTAAATTGCTGGAATTGATTTAGGTGGGCAATTTGATCTATAGCCAACGAAAGTTGAAGTTAAGGCAAATTGTGAACATATTAACCCTAATCGCTAAAGCTTGATGATCTTTATTAACCTCAACGACAGTTAGGGTGTTAGATTGATTCATTAAAGTTGTAGTTGCCACGAAAGTGGATCTGCTTATATTTATGGTTGAGTTCTAGACTTGCTTGTAATCGCATACCTGAATAATTGCTTGATTCCTGATTGTTCGATTCCCTGAGAATATTCCCTGACCTAACGCCTTTCCCATAATTGTTTACACCGAATTTACTTTTGGTTTATTTTAATTATCGTGACACATTTAAACCAACTTGAATCGCTTAGCTGAAACTAGTAACCAATAGAAATAGAGCGTATTGCTGGTCCCTTTAACGAACCTCACTATTCTGCATTCGAATAGGTGAATCTAGGTTTTAATTTTTAAAAACCGATAGAAAGGACTTTCATCAATTAATATAGAAAAGTTTGCAGAAGATCTTCAGCGGGGGCAAGGCAAAATCGTTTGGCATGGATCAAAGTGGTAGACTTGTCCGTTGTAGAATCGTCTATGTAATAATTTTCATAATTTATAATAGAATAATAATAAAAATGCAATGGTAAAAAAAAATACATTTTTGATGATATATCACCACCACAATTTCCTTAGTTTTTTCTATTTTTGATTTATTTAATTTGGTTATACTATATACCAAACACATTTATTTCTAAATAACTTATTTTGATTACTCTATTTTCAATTGACAAACACATTAAAAGATTTATAAACTTGCCTAAAACAATTATTCAAAGATTTTAATTCTAAATCTTCCAATTAAAATTGAAAAAAAAATGAATACCTATGTCTGATAAAAAAAATTTATAAAGCTTGTTATTTTTAAAAATAATATGATTAGAACATTGGAAAATCACCAATCATCAATAAAAATGTCACAATATATTACAAAGTACACTAGAAGTTGACTCACCAAAGACTCACTAACAGCCATTTGGCACTTTCACCTCGTCCATCTTTTGGCTTTCCAGATCATACAGCGATTTCACGATCAATGCAATCAAAATTCGTTTTTTATCACTCTGCGGTTTTTTTTTTCCTAGAAAACCCATAGCACATATCGTCAATATAATAAAAAATCATTCATGATTATTTTTTACTGTGAAGTGTGTACCGGTCAGATGGAACTGGTCGATCGTTATAACTACGAGCATTGAGGTTAAGAATAAGATGAATTTTTTTATAGATCGATTCCAAAACCAGATGATAATGATCGATACTACAAAAGTTTGTTGACGTTGCAATAGTCTGCATCTAATATTTGGAAGGATCTATTCACACAGTAAATTTCACAAATCCATAAACTCTATCAACCTCGTCAACATATTTCGAATATTGTGGATCTTAAACAACTGAATCTACTCAATTTGTATGGTTTATCTGTAAACTACCCACATCCCATGATCCAAATAAAATCTTCTAACGGATCTTTGATATTGTGAAAGGATCATAAATATAGAAAAACTGAACGGCCTACAAAATTACAAATATGTTAACAAATTAGTCTCTTGGTTCTTGGCCCAATCTTTATTAAAACCCAACTCAACCGAAGTTTAGAACTTAAGAAGCACATAGAAAATCAATTAGCTCTCGTAGCTCAGTTGGTTAGAGCACCCGTTTAGTAAGCGGGAGGTCTTGAGTTCAACTCTCAACGAGAGCATATCTATTTCTTATTTATTTTTTTTGCCTTTTCATTTTTCGACACAAAAAAATTGCAAAAGTAGAAAAAAAATCAACAAAGGTCTCTGACCATATTTGGTGGGAACCACCCACGATCACCTCGAAAATGAAATGAATGTTATTAATTATTAAGTGCTTAACTTTTGATGTCTTTAAATCCCAATTCACCGTTTCATGCGCTCCATCATTTACATTTTTTTTTTGTCGTAGGACATAAAATATAAATAGTCACACAAACCCTATAATGATTTCAAACTTTGGTAGGTTTTCTATTTGAGTTGAGACATAACTTTATAATTAAATACTTATAAAAAGAAAAGTATGTACTAAATTTCAATTTAGTTTTACTGTTTGGCAGGTTTAAATTGATAAACCAACTATTACAGATGCAATGTCGAAGAACGAACCCCTTTATAAAAGCTTACAACTTTTACGGTTGAAAAAAAGTTCTACTTTATATGTGAATAATAATGTTGTTGATAATGAACCCAAGGGTTGCAAATGTAAGGTCCACCAAAATTTCACATGGAAGATTCGTCTCACTTGGAAGTAGATTTTTATTAATTTAGAAAATCTGTTTGATATAACCGAAGAATTTCAAACAGAAATCCTAACTAATCACTTCAGATTTGTTAAAATTCAGATATTTTATCATTTAAATTGTTTACCGTTGTCAACCATAGTTGAAATCGCAGTGACTACTTTATATGTGAATCTTGCTAAGACCACCATATAGTTTTATTTTTACGTAGCTAAACAAATGTTGGGGTCGGATATTTAATACATGGCAATATGGCATGAGAGACAATGGGTTATCGTCCTTGAGGTATCTAATTTGTTTGTGTGACCAAAAATATCAAATGGTTAGTTAGATGTTGTTATTGGCATGGGGAATTTATTGAAACAATGTATCCATTCATTGACTACAAAATTAGGTCCATCCCAAAACGTGTGTGCATTTCAATCCCTTTGTTTGCTCACGCATAGTAAATGAATTTTGTTCAATAATGGACGAACTTTCACATGAAATGCTCGATATACAACTAAGTTGCTCACTATTTTTTTGTTTGTTTGTTGAATTAGTTACTCATATCTTTTTGTTTGTTTGTTTGTTTATTTAGTTACTCACATCTTGATATAGTGTATAGATGAATATGACCAAGTATAGAGCATTCGAGTCACAATAATTGATGATGAGTAAGAGATTTACTTTTACGATTGTGATTAGTTGGGTTACTTGGATACTGCCTACTACGGTGTAGCTATACAAAGCCTATGCTTTTGTTTTTACATTATTTAGTTCTTACAGAATCTATTTACAAATAAAACCAAGCAAAGAAATGGGTCTACCACACTGTCCATTTCTTTTCTTATAATATTTGTAGGTGGGAACCCAAATAAACGTCAAAGCATACACATACATATCTCCATGGTTATTATGCGACTCTGATCAAATCTCTCATTCTCTATCTTTACCAAGTCGAAATCAATCAATCTTCTATCACCATCATGTCTATTCCTTTTATATATGGTCATAAATCATTTTTTAGTACAATGATAAGATGAATTTGTCCATATTGATATTTCAACCAATTTGTTTTCATATAATCAAAGCCAAAATAGTAAAAGGTTTGTTGTTTTCTTATCATTTTCTTTTTTTAACATATCTCATTTCTATGCATATGTAAACAAAAAACTCAAGATAAAAATCTCATTAAGAAAAGAGAAAACACAAAACATTAAAATACTAAATATTAAGAAAAAGTCCCACTAACTTCAAAATTCTACAGTTATTGCTACACGATCATGACCGCATGATCATCCAAAAACCCGACCCGGATTTTACAACGGGTCTGTTTGGGTCACAACAACGGGGCTCCGAACCACGTGTTTCCCACCATCAAACCACGTGACCGACCCGAATGTAGCACCCGTTTCTCCCAACACAACATTTCTAGCATCAACCGTTACCGTAACCGCATAGCTCCGCCTCTTAACGGCGGAACTAAACACTAGCCTCGGCGGTTTCACCGTTATCGTAACTCCTCTTGGCGACTCGATCCTCGCCCGATAAACCGCCTCGGGCTGCCCGACATTCGTCGCCGTCCGCACAACCGTCTTGCTCAGCATCCCTCTTCTCGAAGTAGGAAACAACGCCGTGATCGACGGGTAATTCAAATTTCCCGCCGACGGCTTCCTCGTCGTCGGACATCTCACTGGTGTTCTCGTGATCACTTGAATCGTCTTAGATCCATACCCGATTGAGCATAGAAACGTAATGTAATCATCGTTGGTTATATCGTACACAAGACCCGGATCCATAGCCCGACCCAAGTTCAAATGACCCGACCCATAATCGTACGGTGTACTGGATTTTCCGGTGGATTCGTCGATTAACGATCGGTTAGAGTTATCGACGAGGTTCGTCGTCGTCATCATAGCCGATCTAATCGCGGCGGGGCTCCAATCCGGGTGAGCGGATTTAAGCAGAGCCGCCGCACCACTAACGTGAGGACAAGCCATTGATGTACCGGAGAGAATGTTAAACTCCGTTTTCCGAGGATCTGAAGCCAAACCAGTGGGTCCCACCGCGTCGGTCCAAGCGGCGAGGATGTTAACTCCGGGAGCAATCAAATCGGGTTTTAGAATCTCCGGGTTTAACCCGTTTGGTCCTCTACCGGAGAAAGAAGCAACCACCGGAGCCGGTTTGATTCCGACTACAGTTCCTCTGAAATCAATCGAAGCAACTGGATTCGGATGTGTAGAAGCGTAATCTTTGATTCTATCTCCTTCGTTTGATCCAACCGCACAAGCCGGAATAAGATGAGCATCTCCGACTAATCCTTCACCGTTAGATGCTCCGTTCGCAAGTATCATCCCAACACCACCGGCTTTCTTCACGACTAAACCTTTCGCTACACGAGGACTACTTCCTCTATCGCAAATTACGATTTTACCCTTGACATGTTTCGGATCGAGAGAATTCTCCATACACAAAGACGCCGATGACATTCCGGCTTTACCGGGATAAACCACCGGGAACATTCGACCTTTAAGCGGTACTCCGGCGTAGAGAGATACACCGTTGAGACGATGTCCGTCACCGAGTACTGCATCCGCCGGGAAATTCCGATCGATTGTTCCAGCACCGACGGTGGTTACCCACGGTGCTAGATTCGTAACCGACATACCGTTAGGTCCTTCGTTACCGGCGGAGGAAGAGACGAAGATTCCTTTAGAAGCGGCTCCATAAGAGCCAATCGCGATCGGATCTAGATAATACGGCGAAGTGATTCCATCACCACCACCGATCGATATCGAGATAACGTCGACGCCGTCGAAGACAGCGGCATCGAAAGCGGCTAAGATATCGGAATCTAAACAACCGGATTCTTTCCAACAAACTTTGTAGACAGCGATACGAGCTTTAGGAGCAACGCCTTTAGCGACACCGGAAGCGTAACCAGACATACTCGCTTTAAACGCGTGACGACCAGCGGCGGTTGAAGCTGTGTGAGTACCGTGACCATCGGCGTCACGAGGAGAGAGAAACTCAACGGTTTTGTTGATTCCTCCGATCACTGCTGCTTGTTGTCCTTTAGCGAAAAATCTCGCTCCGACGAGTTTCCGATTACAGTTTCTAGGTCCGAATCTGGTTCCAGATTCGCAAACGCCTCTCCATCGTTTTGGAATCGGACCTAGGTTAAGATCTGAAAAGCTTCTCCTCTCCGGCCAAATACCAGTATCTAAAACTCCGATGACTACGTCGGATCCGTAATCGGAATCTGACCAAAGCCCCTTTTGATTTTGTAAACCTAGAAATTGGGGAGAACGTGTAGTGTGAAGCTCCCGACGGCGATCTTCAAAAACAGCGAGAACCGCTGGGTGGTTACGGAGGCTATCGGCTTCGTCGGGAGTAATCACGGCGGAAAAGCCGTGGAAGACGGTGTGGTAAACATGGAGGATTCGTGATTCTTCGGCGAATTCGGTACTGTACCAATGGTAGTGAGTTGGGAAAATAGACGGCATAGATCCACCATCGATACGGAAAATGAAAGTCTTCGCGGATGAATCTGCGGCGAGGGAAATGATCGGAGAAGAGAGGAAGAAGAAGAAGAAGAAGAGGAGAAGAGTGGAGGAAGCCATGGAAGGAGGAGAGTGGAGAGAGTGGAGTGAGTGGGGTTTTACCGACATCAGTGCTCTGATAATATAAAGGAAAAAGTAATCTAATTTACGTTTTTTGTTTTTGATTAAATAAATTATTAACTGTTAATTACTCTGATAATCATTTTGGATAATTCATTCTCCCAAATTATTCCTAGTACTACTACCATGTCGCTTGTATGATTTTGGGCAAATAAAAGAATAGTGTGTGGTTAATAAATAAGTCACAAAATACAATTTTGATGTTTCATGTGTGTTTATTCTAACATGAATATTAAAAAAATACTCCATCATATTACTTGATTTTTAAAATTATTGCATATTAATTAAAAATTATTTACTTTTTCTAAATACAATTTTGATGTTTCATGTGTGTTTATTTAACATGAATATTAAAAAATACTCCATCTGTATCTGTATTATATTACTTGATTTTTAAAATCATTTATTTTTTTATATTTCAAAATAAAATATATTTTATTATCAACTTCAAAACAATTCAATCGATTAAAAAACAATATGCAGAATTTTAACAGTAAAAAATAACAAAAATATAATTAATTTTACATAAAAATTGAAAACATCATCTATTATAAAACAAAAAAATATTTTTTAAAACATCATATATTATGATATGAAGGGAATAATAATAAGAAAATATTTTTTTTAAAAGAGCTAGTTTATAACTTATTCATATGTTGTGTTATTATTTGAGTAATAGTTTATGATGGAGAACTAATTGTTGGTTTAAATCATTTAATTATCTTTCTTTAACAAAATGATAGATGCTTTTGTGGCTGTGGATAGTGGAGAGGTATATTAATGAAACGACAGCGTTTTACGGGGGATACTGCGAAAATGAGTCATTTCCTTTGTGTATTTTGTATTTGATTGTGTTTGACAAAAGTGGACAATGGAACTGAAGAAGTCACTTTTGTCCAGGAAAAAAAGTTAATGATCACATGCATCTGAATTCATCGTAACTTATATAATACTATTTTGCAACCATTGATTTTGTCAATAAAACGATTAGTAATCAACTAAACATAATCATATAGACTTATATTACTATTAAATAAGCTTTTTAAGTATTTTGAATTATTTGTTGTTGTCTTTATATTAATTTAGTTTTTTGGTGAAGGAGCGGGACTTAAGAGGAGGCAGAGAATCTGAGTTTGCTACAATTGGACAATAAAGCAACGAATCAGAAACTTTTGGGATCCTTAATATTACTATATTCGTCGATTTATGAATTACCACAACGGCTATATATACATTTATCTGATAATATTAAAGTGGAAATTTCCAATTTAAAGAAAGCCCATATGAATAAGCATTGGGCTACTCATTTTTAATCTTGTGTATGTTTTTAGTAGCCCATTTATGTTTTTGATAGGCTGAATTGAAAATACGACTTATATGAAATATTTTTCAATTCTCTATGCAACATCAAAATTCTTCACACCGATATGTTTTATAATCTTACCATCCACAGTATTTGGAAGGAACGAAAAAATAGACGTCACGGCGAACATCCAACCTATGCTACACAGTTCATCGGACTCAGAGACAAAAACGTGAGAAACCGATTATCATCGATTCGCTCATCGGGAAGTCACCAATACGAGGATGGCCTCGTGATCTGGTTTGCTCCACGCTGAATACTCAATCAGATATGCTGATTATCTACTCCTAATGTTGTTCCTACGGTCTCAAACTTTTGAAACGATAGTTGATCCATTTGTAAAAACTTTTTTTAGTAGAATAAATTTGACATTCACGTTAAAAAAAAAAAAAAAAAAACTTGTCCTAAATTAGAGTGATGAGAGTTTGTAACTGAAACGATTTGATGTTTACTCTCATAAGAATTCATTTTCTCCTAACATATACACACTTATATAGTAGAGAATATGATGTCTACATTAATCAATGTCTTTGATACATTTGTGTTGTTTTGGGGATAATGTTAACGACTTTTGTAATATCAAGTGACGAAAATTTCATTTGATTAAAAGAAAATTTAGCTATAACAGTGCTTGTTTTGTATTATATTAAAATTATCAAAGGAAACATGTGTAGTAACATTTTCAATCGTTCTCACGCATCTCATCCTTACACAGCTTATCCACTTTCTTGAAATGTCAAGTATCTTGGGAATAACCAGCCACAAATGTCAAGCATGGCTTGGACTTATATGTTGCCCTTACTTAACCCATGCTTTTACCCACAAGAATGGAGCAAAATATGTAAAATAAAATAAAAATCTACAACAAAAGTCAAGTACATGGGATAAAATCTTAATGCTTCTTTTATCATGTAAAGATTAGACCATAACATTCGAGTAGAGTAAACCACTTCGAAAAGTTTTACATTTTGTAATAGGCATATAAGAGATTCCACAAAAGAAACTACATATCGATATCGCAACATCGTATTAGATAGTCCGGAAACTTACATATAAATTTGGAACTCGTAGAAATCAACTTAAGCTTGAATTGAAAGTTATGGAAGATTTATATGAAATTAGGCAAATGTTTACTTAAAATATCTCCATTGAGTAAAATCGACTTCAGAAGAAATTAAGGTGATGCACATGCACCTATATGAGTTAGACAAGAGAAGAAATCTGTTAATTTCACAGCTAGACATAATTTTCTTGATATATTTGACTTCATTTCATTTCCAAAGTACTAAAATCCAAAACCCTAGTGTTTAAACCCAAGAAGTCATAACCAATGCTACTACTAATGTCGTTTGAAGAATAACTGCTACTACTGCTCTCCTCTGTTTGACATTTCACATTATCACAGCTACACTCCTTGCCGTTTCCCGATCCAAAACGACACGCATTGCAAGAATACTTCTCTCTCCCAAACCGTAGTTTCCTCTCATCATCATGAAGCTGGTCTTGCCATGGTGGACTGATTCTTAGATCAAGATTCAAATCTAAGCAAATTTCTTTTTGCAAATCAGTCCCAAAACTTTCCTTTTTCTCTAACTGAGGGACAAAAGAAAGAATCTTTACAAGCGAATCCTCTGTTTCTCTAGATTCAGACGAATTTTGAAGAGTTTTGGTCTCGTTGATGGGTCGATGAGTCGTGGGATCAATCCCTCTTCTTAAAAGCTTTCTCTTTACATGTGTATTCCAATAATTCTTAATCTCGTTATCTGTTCTTCCTGGTAATCTCGTTGCAATAAGAGACCATCTAATAGCAAGAAACCAAAAAACAGAGTATAAGAAACAGAGCATATAACAAAAAAACAGAGGATTTCTTGAAAGGTGTGAGTGAGCCTCACTTGTTTCCAAGAAGGCTATGGAGTTTGATGATGAGATCGTCTTCCTCGAGTGTGAAATTACCCCTTTTGAGATCAGGTCGGAGATAGTTAATCCACCGGAGACGGCAGCTTTTACCGCACCGGAGAAGACCGGCGGATCTAGGAAGAGAACGCCAACAACCTTCACCGTGAGATTTGATGTAAGAGATGAGTTTATCGTCTTCTTCTTTAGTCCAAGCTCCTTTGTTCGTGTGGTCTTTCTCACAACAAGGAGACCTCCCCATCTTCTTGGTTTCTTGATGATGATGATGAATCTTGTGATGATGAAAATTAGGGTTTTATGGAGAGAAGTTTAAGAGAGAGAGAGAGAGAGAGGTTGGAGGAGGAAGGTGAAGCCTAATTTGTTTCTAGAAGAGAGTTGGTAGGACACGGTTGAAGTAGTGGCTAGTGGGATCCATTTTTATGAATTTTTTTGTTCTTTAAATTCAATTAAAATTTTAAGTATTATTTTGCTTTTATATTTTGTATCATCAAAACCTATAAACTGCAACATTCATTCACACCATCTCCTTCACAATCTCAATGTGAAAACGTTATATAGCATTTATGTTTTTTTTGTTCAAACCCCAAGTGTACTTAAGCCAAGTAGGTGTGAAACCATAGTTATTATATAACGTATGATTATGTAAACACGTTCGGGTTTTGAATGGCGATATGCGTTTTAATTTTTGTTGTAATTTAATATTCATAGAGTTAGAAACTAACACTTCATAATATTGGTTTAAAAATAGTGTATACGTTTACGGTATATATTTGTACAAGAGTTAGCTTAAAGGTAATGTAAGTAGAAAATAGATTTGTGGAGTAAAGTAATATTAATTAGAAAGGATTTTTTTCTCTGGATAAAGTATGATAGTTTCGTACTGCATCGAATTATAGACATTTATGTTTATAATAATGAGAAAATAGTATGTGTCATATTGAGTTTGGTAAAGAGGAAAGAGCATCCAAAGTAGGATATTGAAATCAATAAGTTTTTAAAATGTTAGTTAGGATTTCCAAAATTAAAAAAAGTTCGTTAGGTATTCTCTGTCTTAAAATCTTATCAAAATTTGAATGTTTAGATGATACGGAAAGCTCTTCAAGAATTGGTTGGTTTGGAATTCCGAAATTTTCATGATTTTAATTTAGCTCATTGCTAAACAAAATATGGCGTTTTATCCAATATTCATCTTTCCTTCTAATTTGTGTTCTGAAAGGACGATATTTTAGACTTATAAGTCCTTTGGAAGCTAAGAAGACTTATTCTCCGTCGTTTGGTTGGCAGAGTATCATGGCAGCCAAACCATTACTTCAACAAGGCCTTAGGAAAACCATCGGCGCAGGAACCACCACACAAATTTGGAGCAATCCATGAATCTCTGATATCCCAGCCCGTCCAGCGAGACCACTAAATAGAGCAAACAACCATGATCCACTACTAAAGGTCAACGCTTTTATTATAGGTGATTTGAGATCATGAGACTTACCTTTAATCAGAGACTTAGTCCATCCCGAAGATATCCCTCTCATTTTAGGGATGAGGCCTAGTCGTAATTCCATACCTGATGGGTATGCGTGGAACCATACAACCACAAGGGTCTACACTGTTAAGTCAGGATACACACTTGCTAGCAACATTAGACGCTCTCAAGAACCCCCCGTTGTGTATGAACCAAGTATTACTTATCTTCTGAGCCAAGTATAGAAGACCCGAGCTTCCGGAAAGCTTCGACATTTTATGTGGCAAGCACTATCTGGTTGTGTTCCTACATGCCAACGACTGACTTACAGACATATGGATTCAGACATGACATGTCCACGATGTGGTTCACTAGAAGAGACGATTAATCATTTACTCTTCGAATGCCTGCTAGCCTTACAAGTTTGGGCATTATCGGACTTTCCGTCCTCTCCTGATGTCTTCCCGAGTACCTCTTTATTCCGGAATATGGATTTCCTATTCTCGCGAACGAACGAGATCGGTTTATCCGAGTCTCAAATAGAATCTTTCCCATGGATCCTCTGGTATATCTGGAAGACCAGAAATGATAAAGTGTTCGACGAAAAAACAATATATTCACGGTATACTCTCCAGACAGCGATCATCGAAGCATAGAGTTGGAGTATTGGTAAAATAGTGTAGACATTATATATTTGAATAAAATGTAAAAATAATGTGGAAGGTGAATACTCACGTGGAGTTTGTAATGTGATGAAAAATAGTTAATTGATTTCTACCTTCTTTCTTCTTCTCCTTAAATGATTTCCCCTAACAAGCGACCTTTTTACCTTCCCAACCACCAAATACCAATCTCTTAGTTTTTTTTTTTTTGACAACACCTATCTTTTCTTTCTTTTCGTTTTCATTAATTCAAGGTTTCTTATTTATCGCAACGTCCAACAAATTCTTAAAAAGAACATAGTTTCTTGAGAAACGCTTTTAGCAAGCTTTTAACATCGAGTAAATCATTGGATTGAAACTATATACCAAACTTTTCTAAAAAAATTGTTTACAAATGACTAAAATTGAACCGTTTTAAGAAAAGCTAAGTCCAACGCAAAAAATATTTGAATTGAAGATCGCAACGTAACTAAACATGTATGTTTGTGAACTTTATTTTCTTGTTCATTGAAGGGAAGATTTAAAAGATGTTGCCTTTCTGTTATCAGTATCATGCAATATGCTGTTTTATTTTCTCAACGAGAGCATTCTTTTAATTTATATGTTTCTTTTTCTTTTTAATTTAAAAAAAAAAAAAAATATGCTGTTTGAATCAGATGATGATACAATGAGTATTAACCATTAGACTACATGTCTTGGTTTTGTTACACATTGTCTTCTTTAAGTCTAGAAATTTGTTGTTTAGTCTAACATGTAATACAACTATAAACTTTTTGTAATAATATGTGTTCTATTTACTAAATAAATTAGATATCTTTTTATTTGTAGCAAGAAGATTATAGTGTTTGGTTTAAATTTTTTGACAGATATTACCGATAGAATAGAACCAGCATACTTGTTTTATTTATTTTATTGACAAATTACAAAGACTGCATATGGCCAGAAGAATATTCAAGAACTTTGTTTTCATGCATTGATAAATGTTGAAGGCGTTATTTCTCCATATACTTGAGCTAATTTGGCTAAGTATACTTACTACTCAACCATGAATCACTTCCAATTTTGAATTTTTACTATAAAATACGATCGTGGATTAAAAGAGTTTAGCATCTAGCAACAAAATACACACGAAGATTCGAATTTTAATCTTTTTTTTTTTTAAAACATCGAATTTTAATCTATTAACCCACTTGTTCCCAAAAAAAAAAAAACAATCTATTAACCCACAACATAAAATATTTTAACCATTGGGCCACTTGTAATTGGTAAATTTATTTGATATAAGTTTGTTACAATATAAAGGAAAGAACAAACATTGATGAATAATGGGTGGTATATTTGAAATAGGGTTCTTCAAGTAGCAATAAAAAAACATAGCGAATAATGATTGTGGTATTTAAAAAATTGTTGGAAGTTTCTTTTATAAGAAAAGGAAAGGAGCTTTATTGGTAGAAGTTTGTTTGATACCTGAAAGACAATCTTAAAAGAAGTTTGGTAGATTTCATGGTGTACATTTACTTGCAACTCCTACCGACATAGAGTATTCATGTGATTTGTTGTCGACACACCAAACAAATCTTTAAATAAAGGTATATATACGACTTTTAAAATGTATGGATACATACCCAAAATGGGTACCAATACAGTGTGTAATATCCAACAGATATTTCCTAATTATCCTTAATAAAATTGTGATTACCATACTAACCTAAGCCCCCCGTTCTTGTCCAACTTTTTTTTCGGTGAATGTTCTCCCAGTTTTTTTAAAATAAATTCATTTACAGGCATAGTCGTATTTGCCGAAGTGGTCCAAAGACATCTTCAAGACCGCAACAACATTTGTAGGAACATAACTAAAAGAATGAAATCCTAATGATAACGAAAACGCATAGTTTGTTAATCCATCCGCAAGACGATTAGTTTTCCTATACAAATGAGACATTCGGACTGTCTAGTCTTTCGATAAAAAACTTTGGCACAAACGCACTAGGAAGGACAAAGAATGTTCTTCTCCAATCCCTATTTTAAGAAACTCCACCACCATCTCTGAATCCACTTCAATTTCTAGCTGTAAAATCTGTTTCTCCCATGCTATGTATAATCCATAATACACTCCTCATAGTTTTTTTTTTTAAGTTTCGTTTACATTATTTATGATAGAAAAAAGTTTATATTTGAATAATTTGGTGACTCGGAAACGCTTTGCGTCCATTAGATATGCAATCGGAGCCAATTAGGTGGTGGTAATTGGCAACCAACATTTACCGTTTATATAACAAATAAATATAGTATAAGAAAATGAAA
Organism: Arabis hirsuta; assembly: GCA_964056655.1. Lineage (NCBI taxonomy): Eukaryota > Viridiplantae > Streptophyta > Magnoliopsida > Brassicales > Brassicaceae > Arabis > Arabis hirsuta. The sequence goes on from OZ053303.1 coordinate 34,973,486, forward strand.
TAAAAGTTGAAAAGAAGGTTCCTCACCTAACAGAACCTAACATAATAGTGTTAGGTCCAGTTTCAGGTTATGTCCCACTTTGTAGATATCGACCGATCTTTGGTAGATATCCACCAAATCTCGTACCATAATCATTAAAGTGTTAGCGAACATGCGTATGGAACAGTAACGCAATCATGAATCAAGACCAATTTAGAATTTTTACTACAAAATACGATGGTGGATTGAAAGAGTTTAACATCTAGCAACAACATAGGTCTTACATATTCTATAGATGATTGATAAGATTGTTTCTTTAATGCCAAATAAGAGAAATTGTTTTCTTCGTGGATCTTATTTTTGGGGTTTTGATTTATTTCATCCTCTTCCGAATCTCGTAAAAGTAACTCAAGGCCACAACCGCAGCAGCAACCGCAACCCCGAACGCGCTTTGTGCCAGAATCGTGCTGTCTGCAACCGCTTTGGCTGCCGAGGAGCTCGGGTTGAAACCGAGTTCAGAGAGTTTCTTGTGCGATTCTGCGTAGTCTCTGAAGAATGCATCTTCATCCTGTCACCACATATTGAACTTTGTCAAATAACAGCTAACAACACAAAAAACAGAACAAATGCAATAGATCAGTTTGCGTTAGATATATGCAGCTCAAGATCAAATTTTAAATCATTTATCAAGAATAGAAATCATAGAGAAAGCATCGCAATTTCTATTTACAGATTACAGAAAAAGTGATTGAACTATAGAGAATGTTGATAGGATGGTAAGAATTCAAAAGAGTGTTCAACATCACCAACTATTGGTGATTAGGATTCGTGGAGTTCTCTAGAACAAAACCCTTAATAGTTTGGTTTGTGATTCTGTGTGCGCTCGTGGTTTTAGTGAAAATATGAAATCAATAAAGGAAATCGAGCTATGTTCCTATCGCGGCAATGGAAGAAGCAAATGGCTAAGATGCATAGAAGATTTCCAGTTTATACCTTTGCATAAAGATCAACATAACGACGGAACTCGGGGTCTTCCAATAAAGTCTTGTCAGTTGGAAGTTTCAATAAGCCCTCTGATTCTCCTTTCAGCAGTTCCCTGGTACCAAAAGAGAAATGAATCATGGATGTAATAAAAGTAATAGAAAAGAATGAAAAAGAAAGAGAAGACTTTAATCACTGAGGATAAAGAAATAGAAATTACACAAAGTAGGAGTTGTCAAACTTCAGAGGCTCTTGTGTCCATGGTCCATCGAAGCCTGACCTCTCTGGATGAGCCCTTCCCTATACACCCAAAAGTGGTCATAAGCACATACATACTTTTTTCTTGTTAGAAAACAACTGAGGTTAAATACATAGCCAGTGGATTTACCAAGGTATGGCCTCCCGAGAGTGCCACAATATCCTTGTCAGATAGTCCCATTCGGTAGAAGACATCTCTAAGATGTTGGAAACCTACGGAAAAATAAACAGGGCAAATTCATTGAGCAGTCCAATTCCATGGTCAGAGCTTTTGCAGAAAAGTTCAAAGTTTGTTATAAACGATAAACGATTTATTGCACCTTGTTTCGCATCAGGAAGTCGTCCTTCCCTAGGGCAGACATTTGAATCCTATGAGGAAGAAACAAACAGTTATTACGGTTAGTTGCTTCAGTGTTAAACTTGTATAACTTATAATGTCTCAAAGAATGAGAAAACATACTTTTCTCCCAGGTACGAAGCTGATGTCAGGTCCACCAGTAACCTCCACTGCTACCACACCAGCAAGCTGAAACAAGATTAAGTTAATTATTCAGTTCCACAACCTTTAAACCCTTGACCTTATAAGAACATGCAAAAAATGTACAAAGGAAAGTACAAACAGTACTATAAAATGTGAATGTGCATGAGACAGACATGTGAATTCTAACTGAAAAGTGTACACAAAGCTCTTGGTAAAAAGCCTGATTCAGGAACTAGATACGCATAAGGTAGGCAGATTTTTCTAGTCAGTCATGAAGCATATTCCCTAGCATAGATATAGATGGAGGTATAGCTCTTCATTGGTTTTCAAAATCTATCAGTTAATTAAGTTTCAAGATAATGGGTTCGACTTGAACAACATAGTCAGTCTATATTATAAACCAATCACGATCACCAATATCATCTGGGACAAAATGCTATTCCTCTGTTGTAATAGAATGACATTAATGTAACGAGGACATGTAGCAATTATATCACCGAAAAGACTAATAAAGACGCAAAGATTAGGGAACTCCTTCACAGCCTTGAGTCTAGTAGGAATCTCATTAATACTTTAAACTATAACTTGTAATCACCTGGTAAAGATCCGCATAAGTGATTTTGGGATGTTTAGCTTTCACGCCCTCTGAAACATGAAAGATAACATCTCTTTTTAACAGAGTTGTTAGACCATAAGGATAAATTACATGAGAATACAAGAACTAACAAAAATAAAAATCCAAGTAAAGATAATTTTTCGAGATTCTGACTGAAAAATTAGACATTCCATGGCTATCCAAAATCTAACCCAATGACTAATCTTGAAACACCTGGATCATGCAAGTAGAATCGAGAAAAATTGTGCCAATGAAAAAACCCAACAGTACACACAAAGTCTGCTTATAAGGTAAATCTCTCATCACTTATGTTCATGATTTGAACAGTTATGAACTTATGGGAAACAAAGAAACGAATCTATAATCACACCTATAATCCCAAATCCAATAAAGCAAGGAAAAGAAAAACACACCACAGAGATCGAGAGCAATTTTCAATCCACTATTGGCACCATGAGTGTACTCCTCTTCGTTCCTAATAGAGCCATTAGGTCCACCAGTCTTCGATTGTGCATCATAGGTTCCAGCATCGTGCCATCTTCACAAAACCACATGACACAACATTTTTCAAAAACGAACGAGATCGAAAGCGATTGTACTTTTTTTCCAGGTCGGATCAAAGAAAAAACCAGAGAAATGGAGACTTACGCCAATCGGAGCATGATCGGAGCACAGTTCCTATTGGCGATGAGAGAACGGAGTTCACGGCGAGCTTTGTTGATTTCCTTCAAGTACTCAGCGTCAACAATCGGTGCGGCCATAGCTTCTTCTAGGTTTGGGAATGGTGAGAGAGAGATTAGAGAGGAAAATGGTCAAGAGCTTGAAGAAGAAGAAGAAGATTTACAGTGAAGTTTGGGCCAAAGAGACCCAATCGGAAACGGGATTTGAAGGGTCGGGTCAGTGTCAGTTATCTTCTGTTTTTCATAGCCACATCCTTCGGGTGGACCTTCTTTCCTGGCTTATAAGATTACGCTAGTCCGTCTTAACATTGTCGTTTTTTGTTAAGAGAAACGGCACGCGAGTCTGCAAAATTTTTATTAACGGCACGGCATGTGTACCTTCCAGAAAATTTGTTGATTTTTTCCTTCAAAATCCCTTATACATTAACTAATCCCTTATACATTAACTATATTAGGATCCGCGTTGATACGCGGATAAACAAATCAAAATTTATTAATATTAAAATTAAAATTTTATTTAGTATTCCGTTAAATTACAAAAATATTTTGAAATATTTAAACATGGGTCTTAAACCATTAAAATTTAATTTATATCTTAATTTCATGTCTTAATTCATATTATGCAGATTCAAATACATCTTATTATAAATTTTATTGATGTTTTTCATAGAAATCTATACTCGTCAAAACATACACTTTTGGATCTTAACCGTAAATATATTATAATTATTTTATAAAATGGAAAAATTTTCATTTTATGTAATTTCCTTTTTAACATTGAAACATATAGATAAAAGATTTCTATTTTCTTTGTAATATTCTATAACTATGTTTACAAAGTAAATATGTGTATATTTTTTTTTCGGTATGTTTGTGGATATAAATTTTAACATTGAGATTTCCATATTCTTTCTAGTTTTTTGTTTTTCAATTTATATTTTTTTTATTCTATCATTCATATTTAATCTCTTAATCTTTTTTTTTATTGTTTATAGTCTCTTTGTTTTCTTTCCTAATTTTATTTTTATAGTTTGTTTAAACTATTATAATTCTTTTTTCCCTAGATATTTGAGATTATTAGATTTTTTTTACTATTTTATTAGTTGATTGACAATTATTTTTTCTTATTCTATTTTTAATTTATTTTTAATTAATTTTACGTTTTAACACATGTCATTATCTGATCAATATTGGACACATATCACGATATGGTGAGTTATAGTTTTGCTTACGTGTCAAATCCGTCGATAATATTTTTCTTACTTGTTTTTTTTTCTCTAATTTTTTTGATGGTTTATACTCTCTCTATTTTTGTTTCTTAATTTAATTTTATAATTAGTTTAAACTATTAGAATTTTTTTTTAATATAGCTAGTGTGGAGTATTATAAATTTTTCTTTTCTCATAATTAATTTGAACAATTAAAATTTTCTCTACTTTACTATTTGGTGAGAGATTTGATAATTATTTTGTTCGTTTTCTATTTTTGTTTTTATATATTTTTAATTAATTTTATGTATTAACACATGTCATCATCTGAGCAACAGTAAACACGTGTCACGATACGGTGAATTAGAATTTTGCTTACGTGTTGCGTTCTCATCGTGCGGATTCTCCTTTATATAATAAGATGTTAGTTATTTAATTCTTTGTCAACTAAATCTTCCTCAATTACCTAGTTTTTTCTTCTTCTAAATAAGCAGGCATGAGAATTCAGTTTGTTTGGTTCGATTCAAATTTTTGGGTTTTAAACTTTTCGGATAGTAAAAGATAGGTCTCAAATAACCGAATTTTATTGGATCTTGATTTGAAATTTTTTTTATGTTCGACGTAGATTTGGATTTGATTATTTACAAAATTAATTAATTTTAATTATATTGAAATGTGTTAGTGAATTTATTCGAGTGGTTTAGAAAATTTAGATTTAGTTGAATTCGATTCGGATAATTTAGTAGAATTTTTTTAATTATATTCACTTCAACTTTTAGATTGAAGTATTTCGGTTCGGTTCAATTTCTTTGCCACCGCTAATGAATTAAAACAAGATTATGGTCAAAAAGAATGTATGGTGAATTTGGTTGCTCATTAAGCTGCTCTTCGATGTGTTATTTTCTACCGAAAAATCTCAATTAACAATAGGAAACATTCAATAAAATGCTACCAAATGATTTCTTGGTTATTTCTTGATCGGATCATATTCGAATATATATTAACGGTTTTCATAAATCAAACACCAAACAGAACGACAAAAAAAAAAAAATCGATGCCACAAACACTTTCGAAATTGGTCATTCATCAAAACGAATCATATGTTAGTGATGATATAAAACCCTTAGTTCTTCTCCACCACGACACTTGACTTGCACGGCAAGTGTCTTCACAACATTCTTGCATGAATCTTTCTTTTCTTGTTGGAAAGTGCTCTTGTTCACTGTAATCACACATTCTGCTTTCCCCAAACAAGCCTGCAACAATTGTGTTTTTTTGGTTAGTTACTTGTATCACAAGCTCCGCATTATACAAAAAGAACCAAGTGTGAAGTTTCCTCAAACATCAATAGGGTTTCCGAAGCTAGCGAATTCAAGGGCTGAGATCTTTTTAGTGCCTGAGCATTTAAGAGTAGCCGTGAGACTCACGTTATCAGTAATGGTCGGTAATGGCTTGGACTTAGTCTTGATTACTAGTCCAATGTCTTTAACACTTGGAGTGTAGATTTTATTATAGTGTTCAATCTTTGGTTCTTTGCTTTATTTTTCAATCTTTGGTTCTTTGCTTTATTTTGTTCTCTGTTCGTCTTCTGTGTAAGAGTTGGATTCCACCCACAAAGTATAAAAACTGGATCAGAAATGACTAAGGCGAACCCAGTCATCCAAAGGCCGACAAGGTGACTAATCCGGCGAGGCGGACTGCGCAACAGTGCTCAACGGCAAACCTGACGAGTCCAAGAACACTACTTGGCAAGAAAGATAAGTTCGTGATGGAGAAGTAGGCTTGCAGAAGCAGGAAGTCCACGAGGCGAGCCCGTTACAAGGTGAAGCCCAAGGAGTGATAAGGTGGGCCGACCCAAGGCACGATGAGATGGGCGACGCAGCCCACTAGGTCTGGCCGTCTTCAGAGGAAGGAAACTCTTAAAGAACAGAAAAACTTCCTATTTTTCCTAGGGTTTACCTAACCGATCTAGTGTGTTATAAATACTAATGTAACTCCTTTGAAAAGGGTTCCACAATTTTATTCACAGAAACTCTTAGGGGTGGGCAAACAAACCAAACCGAACCGAATCAAACCAAACCGAACCGTAATTAGGGGTTTGGTTAGGTTTCGGTTTTATCTATAAATCCGTTTGGTTGCCATTTTAAAATAATTTCGGTTTTGGTTCGATTTCGGTTTAAAACCGTAAAACCGTTTGGGTTTTCGGTTTTTTCAAAAAATTATATAATTATTATGAGTTTAAGAAATCTTAATGAGATAGTGGTGTACTAATTAGTTAAATGCTATTTTAATCAAATTATATAGAGTCTTTACAAGGTATGTATTGATATTTCTTCTAGTCAAACAAGCTCATAATGATAATAAGAATGTTTTTCTGGTTTTCTCCTTCTATGTACTAGTTTTAATAAGATTAAGTTTACAATTAATTTGATTTAGACCCAGTTCTCTAAAATTTTATGTTTGTTTACTCATATTTATTTTAACTTTTTGATAATTTTTGATTTTATATAAATTATTTCTTTCGATATCATCAAATAAACCGAAACCAATCCGAACCGAAATAAAAACGGTTTATATATGGTTTGAGTTTTTGTAAAACCGATAAACCGGAAAACTGAATAAACCGAACCGTAACCATACCGAAATATAAACGGTTTCTATATGGTTTGAGTTTTTATAAAACCGAAGAAACCGAACCGTAACCGAACCAAAAAATGAAATGCCCACCCCTAGAAACTCTTGTACTTTGAAGGCTTAGCAAAAACATCAATAAAAACTCATCTGCAATCTTTGTTTCGTGATTTTTTACCTAGGAGACTTAGTCTTCTTTTCAACCCTTGACAAATTTAACTGTGTAGGATTTACTGTCCACATTCCGTAATTGATCAACATAAGAAAAATCATTTCATAGAGAAACATAATTGATATTTGTATTTTAGTCCTTTGTTTTGGTTGATGTCTTTGTTTATTTTCCTCAGCTATTGTAGTTTCATCTAGAATCGGAGAGCTATTCAAGAGCATAATTTGGTGACATGAAGATGATGCTTGTTTGACGAAGATAGATGCTTGTTTGTAACACATTAAAATGTTTAGATGTTTTGTTCAAAGAGAGCATTTTAAAGTTCGAAATATTATTTGTAGTGGGTTTTTAAGTTATGAAAATGATTTTATTTCTTAAATTTAATTATTTTGTGTGATAACATATTAGAACTATATTTTAAAATTAATTTGGTAATTATTTAGTTATACATACAATTTAAATCATATGTAATAGTATTAACACAAAACATAGGATATTTGGTCATTTCACATCAAATGCGTCCATATACAAATACATAAACAACAAATGAACATAACTGCATCCAGATACAATTTCTAAACGCATGAACCAAAAACACAAACAAACAGCATCCTTCGAATCGAGTCCCAAAAACCCAAACGAACATCACCTAACTAAACCGCGATCGAACTTAACTAAGAAGAAGAGAACTTTAAGCCCAAAAGGATGAGAATTTTGGCTTGGGGCTTTATCGTTTTAGGTTTGGACTTGCAAACCTATTATATAAGACAAAATTCTCTTTTTAGGTTAGGTCAACACATTTCTCCATCTTTCTTCAGTGAAGCACTTTTTAGGGTTTTTCAGAGAAGAGGAAGAGGCGAGAGACGAACACAATGGCGGCGAACGGAGTAGGTACGGCGACTCGTCAGCTCTCACAGAGAGAAGCTGATATTCAGATGATGTTAGCGGCCGATTTTCACCGGTACCAAAGATGCGATTATCAAATGGAGCGTTATGTCTCCAAGAGACGCAACGAAGGTAAATCTCAATCTTAATCCCAAATCCATTGTATATAGACGCAATGATTTGTGTGTCGCGGAATTCTGTGTATTGATCTGGTAGCTTCCGAATTCGTAGCTTCTATAGTCGATTTTGCTTGGATTTGACATTGAGTTTCTGTATGATCTGGTAGATTTCTATAGTCGATTTTGCTTGGATTTGACATTTGATTTTCTGTATATCGATCTAGTGGCTTTCGTTTTCGTCTCGTACTCGTATATTGAGTTTCGAATTTGAGTTTGATGTTTGAGCGATTTGGGAATTTACAGTTATCTGTCTTGTTCAGGCATTCACATCATCAACTTAGGAAGGACATGGGATAAGCTTCAGATGGCTGCTAGGGTTTCTTCGCCACCGCAAGATGACGAAACAATGAATTAAAACAATATTATGGCCAAAAAGAACGTTTGTATGGTGAATTTGGTTGCTCTTTAACCAGCTGTTCGATATGTTATTTTCTAACGAAAACTCTCAATAAACAAAAGGAAACATTCTTTCGACCAAAAAACAAAAAACAAAAACAAAAACAAAAGGAAACATTCAATAAAATGCTTATAAACCAAATAATTTCTTAGTTATGTTGTTTCTTGATCGGATCATATTTGGATATATATTAACGGTTAATTGAATAAACTAAACGAAACAGAACGACAAAAAAAAAAAAAAAAACCATGCCACAAACACTTAAAATTGGTCTACTAAACACATTCATCAAAACGAACCATAAATTAGTGTGATGATATAAAACCCTTTAGTTCGTCTTCTTGCCACGACCACACGTGACTTGCATGGCAAGTGTCTTCACAACATTCTTGCATAAATCTTTCTTGCCTTGTTGGAAAGTGATCTTGTTCACTGGAATCACATATTCTGCTTTCCCCAAACAAGCCTGCAACAACAGTGTTTTATTACATTTTGCAATGCGAAGAACAAAGACTTTTTCCCCATTGAGCATTTCTCCTTCCTCTAATGCTTCCTGACACAACCAAAGAAACATAAACCAGAAAAATCCTTTGGAACATTTCCCTCCACTTACTCAAGCTCGCAGTAAAATGGCATACAATTGTTCTCATAGAGATAAACCCACCATACTATTTTCTTTGGCATAAAAGTTCTCATATATGGCAGGAGATAGTTATATATAGGTCAAGTTATAAGACAAGTCCCACCAAAAAAATGAACATACATGTACGATGTGTTGCGTTTTTAACGCATTCTAATCAATGTTTTCAAAGGTTTTTCGAGTCTTTTTTTATGTTTTTAGAGTTTTTTCAGGTTAAAACACATTTGGATGGAATTTAAAGCAAAGGAGTAAGGAATGAGAGCGAAGGAGCATAAAATGGTCAGACGTTTGACGTTTGGCGTTCGTTGAAATGGTCAGACGTTTGGCGTTCGTTGAATAACTTTCCACAATTGGATCGAGCTGATATCTTGGCACAAGCTAGAGTATCGAGTTAGCTTTCATTTAGAGGTGGTTTGAAGCCATTCCAATCAAGAGCTAGAAAGTTATGCCATTTTTCGTAATGACATGTCAATCTGGCGCGTAGAAGAAACATGTGCAGAAGCAAGAACAGAAGGAGAAATATTGATCCATCCAAATCTGGATGGATCGATCCAGACACTTCTTGCGCGTGGAAAATTTCCAGATCGAGTCAGACTGATCCATCCAAATCTGGGTGGATCGATCTTGACACTTATGCCACGCATGAATGTCAAGATCGAACCAGATTGATCCAGGCTAGACCAGATCGAACCAGATTGATCCATCTTTTACTGGATTGGTCCATCTTTCTGCCAGACGAAAAAAGGCAATTCCGAACTTCTGTTTTTGCCCTTGAATCATCCAAATCTGATCCTATACATATTTATTCTAATTTTTACCCATTGTGGAGGCTACGCATTATTTTCTATTCAGACTTTGAGCTTTTGCAATTTGTAAGCAGCAGGGAGACGAATCTCTGACTCTACGATTATTGAGAAGATTTTTGAACCCTATTGGATTTCTATTTTATTAATCATGAGTTTTTCTTCATCTTCTTGTTGTTTTTTCATCTCCATGTCTGAGTAGATCCATAGTTAGGTTTTAGGGTTTCAAGAGATTTCATGAATCGATGAATTAGACATAGATAGAGATTGTATTTGTCTTCATCTATTGTTGTTCTTAATGCTTGAATTGGATTGATTACTTAGTTCCTGATGTTAGGATGTTTAATGCACCAAAAGTGTTCGATTAAATGCCTGAAAGAACGTAGATGAGCAAATTGTCCTTAGCCAACGAAAGTTGATGCTAAGGCGATTTGTGAACATATCAAACATGTCTGAGTTCAAACAACAACTTAGAATTTTAGGTTGCTAGATAAAGTGATTGATACCACGATAGTGGATTGGTTATACATTTATGTTTGAGTTCGAGACTGCGCTAAATTGTTCCCTGAATAATTGTCTAGTTCATGATTTCTGATTTCATGCCAATGTCCCTAAAATCTGACGTTTTTGATCCATAAGTTTACATCGTTTATTTATAATTCGTATTTTATTTTGCAAACAACTATCATTTTTATCATCTTAGCTTAATTTCACTCTCATACTTTCGTAGTGTATCACTTGGTCTCTGTAGATTTGATCTCTTTTATATTACTTCATTGATGTGCACTTGCAGTAGTTTGATAGGGTTAAAACTCTGTGTATCAAGGTCTAAAACGTAATCTCATTGCTTGTTTTCACCATGAATTAATGAAACCGTCTAGTAGTTACAGGAATATCATAAGGATTTTGATGCCTAGTCCATTGACATATATTTCATCAGCTATTTGCTTGACATGAGAGTTATAATCTGTTGGTAAATGGATAAATCAAATAAGTAACACAAAATTCTCTTGTCCTCATCAATTTTCGACCTATTTACTTTCTCAAGGTTTGTTCCCATGCATTTTATGTTATATATTTCAAATGACTCTTCCAAACCGTTGCACTACTATGAAAAAACCCTAAACTTTGAGGAATAAGAAGGATGCAGAAGAAGATCTTTGAGGATTAGGAAGGATGCAGAAGAAGATGGTGCTAGTAATTAATGATGTCTTCTTTAAGCAACATCCTTCATGAATTCTGTAATATGCACGAGTTATGGAAACAAAATGTCAAAATACAGTATTAGAGATGTGAACCGGAGTTTTGTTTTGAAGAGTGATTTTAGATAATCACAAACAACTCACCAACAAGGGGTTTGTGTGTTCGTCTTGAGCTCACTTCCTCAACCTATCTCGGTTTGGTTCGATTTCTTTGTCATCGCTAGTAATATAACAATGAATTTATAAGATTATGGCCAAAAAGAAACGATTATATGGAGAATTTTGTTGCTCTTTAGCTAGCTCTTCCACGTGTTATTTTCTACCAAAAAAACTATCAATTAACAAAAGGAAACATTCAATAAAAAATGCTTATAAACCAAATAATTTCTTGGTTTTGTTGTTGTTTTCTTGATCGGATCATATCGAATATATATTAACGGTTAAATTTAAGAAATTAAACACAAACAGAACAACAACAAAATCGTTGCCACAATATTTTTGAAATTGGTCTACTAAACACAGAACATGTACCATTCATCAAACGAACCATAAATTAGTTCTTCTTGCCTCGACCACACTTGACTTGCACGGCAAGTGTCTTCACAACATTCTTGCATGAATCTTTCTTGTCTTGTTCGAAAGTGCTCTTGTTCACTGGAATCACACATGTTGCTTTCCCCAAACAAGCCTGCAACAATTTTGTGTTTTTTTGGTTAGTTACTTGTATCACAAGCTACATATTATACCAAAAAGAAAAGAATAAACAAGATTTTGATCTCTTACCTTTTCAATGACTTGCTTTGAAACAGGAGCATTACAAGTACCAAGTGTGAAGTTTCCACAAACACCAATAGGGTTTCCGAAGCTAGCGAATTCAACGGCTGAGATCTTTTTAGTGCCTGAACATTTAAGAGTAGCCGTGAGACTCACGTTATCGGTTATGGCTTGGACTTGGTCTTGCTTCCTAGCCCAATGTCTAACACTTGGAGTGTAGTTTTCTCCAACATAAGAACAAACTGTGTCTCTGTTGACAATGACAAAGTCTATAAGCTCAGGCTTCACATTTGGCTCTTCCTCGAATATAACAAGAAGATTTTTCTTGGGCTTCAAGAAAGATCTAGGGATGTGATACTCTATTTGTGTAGGTTGACCTAATGGAGATAAGAACGATTGCCAATATCTTCCTACACCTTCTCCGTTCACCCAAATCAAACCTTTTCCCATTCCGCTCATGCGAATCGCCGCTGCGCTTTGGCTCTCTGGTGCATCGAAGTATGTCTACAATGTTTCACATTTCATTATAATGTGTCTGGAGATGGTTATAAAGTTTCTGCATTTGTTACCAATCACATTTTATATAGTCTGATTTTTCTTTTACCTGGTACCATGTAAGTCCTGATTGTTTTCCAAAGAATTTCTCCCATTTGACCTTCTTTAAACCTTCCTCGGTGTGGATTGCGAGTCTTTCGCCTTCCATACCGACCTTAAGATCGAAAAATCGGATCAAATCAAGGAGATATTTCCTCAACGTTGTGAATCAATTACAGAGAAATCGATAGAGATTATAATTACAAACCTTGTTCCCCCATTTGCTGTTTTCAGTTAGATCAAGTGTTCCAGAACTCAATCCTAAGATTGAAACACTACGAGGACCGGTGTATCGATGCTCCATGTAAGATCCACTGTCCTGCATAAACAACAACAAAAATTACCAACATTTCTTCATCTATATTCCAAAACTCATATTTTAAATTATGTTTTAGTTGTTACTTACTGGGAATCCTGTAAGAACACCAAGCATAACAAGATGATTCTTTCCTTCTTTTATTGTAACTGGTTTTTGAAAAACAAAGCTCTTCTCTTCATGGCTTCCATGTCCATTTCCTGGTAGAGAAAAAACATCATCAATATTTTTATTTTTTCATACTTTTGGATCATTCTTGCACAAATTCTTACCAAGGTATTCTCCGTTAAGCCAAACGTGCAACGCGTGTCCAAGACTAGCAATCCTCACAAGAGTCTTAACTCCTTTCTTAGGTAAGTGATTCTTATGGACCTTGAAGCTGCAAAAGCAAAATTAACTTCAAGATACTATTCTTTCATATTTTGATATAAAATATACATGAAAATGAGTCTTTTACCTTGTTGTGTACCATCCATAGTCTGACTTGTCTTGAGTCAAACCGTAAAGCTCGACGGGTACGTAAGAGTCACCTTCGAGTTTACTAGGTAATGTCTCAGTGAACACTTTGAAATCAAACTTCTTGTTCGCTTTTTTAGACTTCATAAAGTTCCTTGAAGTGTGTTGTGAAACAATCTAGTCCAATCCAAACAAACAAGAACGCGTTAAAGACTCTGTTTTGTTCTTTTTTTTTGCTTGAATTAAACAAAAATTTAATGTTTTCTTCACCTGTGCAGTGTTGTAAACAACAGTTTTACAATCTGGAAGAATACTAATGGAACGAGGCGCAATGACGTATTCTTTGCCCCTGAATTTAATGGTTTCTGCTGCTTCAGTGTTGTTGTTAGCCAAGAAAGCCGAGCAAATTTTCGTTCCAGGTTGTTCGTAGTATCGAATCTGTGTGATTACAAACAAGAAAAGGATTCAAATTTTTAAACATTTTGGAAAAAAATTGGAATGTTTTTGGAAGTGTACATACCTCTGTATCTTTACTAGGCTTCTCGGTCTTAGGTTGACCCCAAAGAAGTGGTTTCTTGCAGAGGTTAAGAGCATTGTGGAGATGTTTAAGATGACCATACTTAGGCTCTCTCTCTAAACCATATTCATCAAGAGGTGCATCATCGTAGTATCGTGTGGTTACATAATGTGCAGAGGTTCTTCCAAAGTTAGTCCCTCCATGGTACTACAAGATTAGATGCCCCATTTTTTGAGAATTTTGACAATCATTTTTTGCAATATTTCGAAAGGCGGTTTATTGGAATGAGGGACATAATTATACCATGTAGTAGTTCACATGGCTTCCGTTCTTGGAGAAGAATCGAGCAACTGAAAAGGCGATATCTTCTACTGATCTCTGAGTTGGTGGATCACCAAACACGCGGAATCTGTTGAAGAAAAATTGCAAGACCTTTAACACTTAATATGAATGAATCTCAAGTTTCTACAAACTTTTTTAGTTAAAGAGTAGCAAAATGTAAAACTCACTGAGTAGTCCAGTTCTCAGTCCATAGAGATGGTTTGTTTTCTCTGTTTGGACCGGGGAAAGTATCACCGCAATGTCTTCCATTACAAGCATTGATCTGTTTCAACATCAAAATTCTTAATGTTTTTCAACATTTGCTTCCATTTTTAAGACAAAAAAAAACACAATCTTGACATTAGAAACTTTACCATAGGATCAGGAGCATCGTTCTGCTTGCACATAACCCATGGGATCCCAAGATTCATCGAGTCGACCAATTTAGATGCCCATTTAATGTAGTTTAATCCGTCTTGCTTATATGCGCGTTGTACCGCGCTATACTCGTTCTCTATCTGCAATAATCATACTCATATCCATTACAAAATCATTCATTTTACAAGAATTTTTCAAAATCACTAGGTATGTTTTGTCACCTGTCCTAATATAATGGGGCCTCCTTGTGAAGCAAACAAATTTTCCTCCTTCATTTTGTCGAGTATCATCCGTACATACCTCTCTGTATGTTCCTGCAATAATTTTATTTGTCACATCTTTTAATCTCTTTAGTAATAACAAAGCACACATTCACATATATGTAATATGTACCTTGAATTCTTTATTGTCTGTACGGAAGAAAATTCCTGGAACTTCTCTAAGCCAATAAGGAAGTCCTCTAATATAAAGAAAGAAATCACGTAAAACATTTAGGGAATAATTTAAGAAAAGAAGAAATCAAAATTAAAAGAAACAATTATTACCCATGAGTCCATTCAGCTTGGATAAACGGTCCAAGCCTCAATGTCACATACAAGCCATTCTTCTGGATCAACTTTATGAACTTCACCAAATCAGCTCGTCCCGAAAAGTTGAACTAATGAAAACCAAAACCAAAAAAAAGACACTTAATAAACCTACAAAAGATTCCTATATTTATGTTTTATATATGTTTGATAAATCGATTTGTGTTTTGAAAACTACCTTCCCTTGTTCTGGCTCATGCACATTCCAAAAAACGTATGTTTGAATCGTGTTCAAACCGCCTTGTTTCGCTCTCTTGATAATATGAGGCCACATCTATATAAAAACCAAATCACATAACAATGTCAATATCAATATATGAAAAGAACGAAAAAATATTATTTGAATGATTGAAATGTATATATACTTCAGGAGTGCTTCGAGGATAATGAATAGAGCCAGAGTAAAGAAGTTCTCTTTTGCCATCGATGATCAAAGATGTACCATCATAAGTCACCTCCTTACTATTCTTCTTCTTCTTTTTCGCGGCCAAGGAGGAAGACGAAAGAAGAACCATAAGAATGGCCGTTAAAAGCCATCGATCAAGAGAATGTTTTCTCATTTAACTATATCTCTTTTTTTCTTTTCTTGAATTAATTTTGTGTGTTTGTTATGTGTTTTTGTTAGAACAAGAAGCTAAAGTTCTCTTTTGGAACCTCGTCCTTGTCGGAGGAATAAAAAACAAGGAGAGCTCAAATAAAAAGCTCTCAAAAAAGACAATGATATAAGAGAATGTTTCGCACTCAACTTTTCATGTTTCAGAGATTTTTACGCGTCTGAAATAGAATCCACCGTTGTAACTTTCAAACTCTTTCTTTCTTTTTTTTTGTTTTTTTTTTTTTTTAATTTAATTTAATTTATTTTTGCTATTTTTAAAAGTTTGTTTTTCCCTCATTGTTTGCCTAATATGGTGGACAAACACATAACCAAATTCTCTCTTTTTTATTTTCCACAACGGATTCTCTTTAACTGTCAATTAGTGTTCTTAACAGCTCTAAGCTAGCCAGGTTCAAAAGGATTTTAACGTAGTAATCGGTTAAAATAATTTACTTAAAGTTTACATATTTTTAGTGACTCAACCATTTTTTTGTAGCCAAGTTATATACAACTAGAATAGGGACCGCGTTAATACGCCCGCAAATACAATAAAAATTAATGAAATAAATATTTAAATTTTAATTAATAACCGGTTGAATTTTAAAATATTATTTAACGTGGATCCTAAAATCATTATAAGTTTATTTATATCACAATTCTCATGTTCTAATCCATATCATGCAAGTCCAAAAATATATATAATCGAAATTTAAATCATATTATTAAGAATAGAGAAAATATATATTTTAACCTGTTATGAATATTTATAAATTATGTGATAAAAAATAAAAAACAATTAAAATACTATATAGTTGAATTAAAATAGAGTAAATTTTATGTTAGTAAAATCATAAAAACTATAAATTATGTTGTGAATCATCACATAAGTACATGATTGATAATTTTATTTTATTAATGTCATCGTTTTATTTCTCATAGAGATTTATACTCGTCAAACTTTAGACAGTATTAACTTAATAGTAAATATAATATTATTATTTTTTAACTTATATAAATTTTCAACATATACACTTGGAGAGTACCAATGACGTCATATGTCATTTTCTTTGTGATTTTTTTTTTTGCATAGTTATGTATATCTTTAAACTTTTAAATTGAGGTTCCTATACCTTTATAACTTTTGTTTTTCCAGTTTATATACCTTCTTTTTTTATCATCAGTCTTTTTATTTATTTTAGTTGACATTTTTATTTATGTATTATTTGTTTTTTTATGGCTTATGTCATGTCTATATTTTATCTTAAATTTTGTTTCTTAATTATAATGGATACTATTAGAAATTTTACTTTTTATTATTTGATTAGTATCTTGACAATTACTTTCTATTTTAAATTTTATTTTTTTAATTAATTTTAAGTTTTAATACATTCATCATCTGATCAATATTAGATATATGTCGTAATCTCGTGAGTAAGTTACATCTCATGCTTATAAAAAATGCATTGCGGTAAATACTTTTGATTTTAAAATTTATAACGCCTATAATTTGACAAATATAATTAGATTCTAAACTACGATTCGCACAAATATTTAATATTTATTTTATTATTATATGTTATTATATTTTATTAAATCGTAAATTTATTATATTTTTGCATACTAAAATTGTCTCATATATGTTATTATATTAGCAAAATGACACTTATAATATAACATCTCCTTTTGCCTTTAACTATTTAGATAATCTGAAATTGAAATAATGTATTTTGTAATATAACAATTTAGAAATATTACCTATTTTAGTAGAACGATTTTTTGTGTGTTAATTAGTCCATAATCTTTCTTTAGAATATATTTTTTATTTTTATTTTTTAAATTTTTGTTAATACTGACACATGTCACAATCTAAATTAACAATTACATGTGTTATAATCTGGGGAATTAGAATTTTGCCTACCTGTCGCGTTCATCGATACACATTTTTGTAGTGGTTATTTTAAAATACCGGAACAAAAGTTTCACCTCTAACATTTGAATAATAACCATATGTACTATATATATATATATCTATATATATATATATATATATATGTTTATGAGCTTCCAAAGAACCAAAAAGTCATTAATTTGCTATACCAAATTCAAAGTTTAAAACTAGTCTTTTTTTTTGTGAAAGTTTTAATGGTCCAATGGTTTAACCAAGGGCTAATTAGCGTTTTTCCATCCAGAGATCTGAGGTTCGATTCACAGATAATGCGATTTATTAACAAATATGCAGATTAATGGAGGCATGCAAACTTACAGGAGATCTCCAGCGTTGTGCAATTAGAGTTATTCGGCGTGATTCCACGCATTAAAGATAAAAAAGTGTCCATCATCAACCGAAAATGTCGTCTGTCGTGAATTTAATAGGATCGAAATGAATTGACCGTTGTAGAATCGTCTTTGTAACAATTCTCATAATTTATAATAAAAATAAATAAATCCAGACGTTTATAAAAAAACTAGTCTTTTACGTGATTTATATATAGTGTAAAATCAGATAGTCTAGAATATAAGAGCATCTCTAATGGTAGATACTCAATGGGGTTCTATAAATAAAATTAAATGAAAAATAAGAAAAAATAGAAAAAGTAGGAGAAAAAGGAATGAAGTTCTTGTTGGAGAAACTCACTAGTTACTCTAAACACACATGCTGGGCGGAGGCAAAGAAGGATTAGGGGGGTCATGTGACCCCTACAAAACTAACATATGAAAAAAAATTTAGTTGTTATAAACCCAATTAGTGGATGCCCATTAGAAGCCCATAATCTAGAAAATTCTAGAAGGTTCTAACTTTCTCTCCAAGTTATTACTCCTTCCCAAGTAATTGTATCATATATATACCTTAGTTTTCTATTGGAATAAGACACACAATTCTCTCTATTCTCTTCTTCTCTCATTCATAACACGTTATCAGCACGAATAGTTCTAGTTATTGAGTAAACCCTAGCCGCCTCCTTTTCTTTTCCATCTTCGATCTGATCCAAAACCAAGGTATATGAATTGATTTTGTGGTTCGATTGATAACATACAAGTGTATGCTTGTAATCAAATAACACAAACGAATCATGCTTATTACGTTTTGTTTTTATATGATTTAACTTGCTTGTTAATTGAAATTTTGGTATTATACACATGCTGCTTCTATTAATCACTTTGAAACATCCGTCTATATCATTCGTTGCAAATTGTCTTTATGATTATATTGGTTCGCTTTGATAAAATAAAATAAAATTCGTTTTCAAACTATATATTGATCGGTTGGTTTTATAAAGCATAAAGTATATAAAATTTAATCTTGACTTATGTTTCTCCTATTAAATCTGTCGCATATGTTTGCTTCTCTACTGTTGATCATAATCATGTTTCTTTCTTTATAATTAAAGTCAACCTCTTCTCATCTTAGCAAATATAATAGAACTAGTTTTGTTAGTATAAACATGTCTACTTCTAGAATTCTCATGAATCATATTTAAGATTTTGATAGTATAAACATGTCTACTTCTAGAATTCTCATGAATCATGTTTAAGATAAAATCTCCACATATTGATTATATTCTCTCTGTATTATACTTATTTAATTTAATTAGTTTTTATATAGGTTAACTTATTTAACTTATACGATTTTTGTATAATAACTTGATAATAATATGATATTATACTTGAGTCATTACACATGTTTGCTTCATCGTATTATAGTATAATAACTTGATTCAATTGCTCTAATCAAATTATACTACTGTTACTATTTTATGCTAATCAAATTACACATGTCTCATAGATTCAAATCTAATGCTATTTTTTGTCTTAGCATTATACCAGTGATTTATATGAATTGACTTTTATGCCAATTAAAATATTACTATCATATACGGCTTTGTTATATGGCTATGTTTGATTTATTTATAGTCTGATTTTGCCATAAACGTAATATTTTATTTATTTATTATAAAGCTTAATTATTTTTCTTTTATTATTTCAGTAAACATGTCAAATTTTACAAAACTCGAATTTGAGGCTCTTGACATAAGTGGTAGCAACTACCTATCATGGGCGCTAGATGCTGAATTTCACCTGAGTGCAAAAGACCTCGGTGAAACTATCAAAGAAAAGAATACATCAACAGCCCAAAACAAAGCAAAGGCAATGATATTCATTCGCCATCATCTCCACGAGGGTCTTAAGATTGAGTATTTGACCGTGAAAGATCCACAAATCCTTTGGACTAATCTAGATCACCAGAAAACAATGATTTTACCGAAAGCTCGTTATGAGTGGACTCATTTGAGATTACAAGACTATAAGTCTGTTATTGAGTATAACTCTGCTATGTTCAGAATCACTTCCAAGTTGAAGTTGTGTGGAGAAAGTATCTCCGATGATGAGATGTTGGAAAAGACACACTCTACCTTTCACGCGAGTAATCTTGTCTTACAGACACAATATCGTGAAAAGGGATATAAAAAGTACTTTGAACTTATTTATGCGCTCCTTGTAGCTGAGCAGAATAATGAGCTTTTGATGAAAAACCATGAGTTACGTCCAACTGGTTCTGCACCATTCCCTGAAGCGAATGTGTTATCATACAAGAAAGAAGCAGACCATGGTAATAACAATGGTCAAAGACGTGGCCACAATCATGGACGTGGATATGAACGTCGCGGACGTGGATACAAATATGGTCGGGGTCGAGGCCGAGGTGTCTCTTTTAAGAACCCAAACTCTCACCAGAAGTGGGAAAATAGAATTGACAACAAACAAGAAAAGCCAAAAGGAAGTGTATGTTATCGCTGTGGAGGAAGCAGTCATTGGGGTAAAACATGTCATATACCAAAGCATCTAGTAGAGCTTTATCAGCAATCCTTAAAACAAAAAGGAAAGAATGTGGAAACAAACCACGTGTACGAGGATGGCGAAAAAGACTATTATCTTAATGATTTCTTTGGTGATAAAGCTGCCCTGGAAATTGCTGACTTCCTTGCTCCTGAAGGGAATAACTAGCCTCTAAATTTAATTATAAAGTATTGTCGTTTTATTTATTATTTTGGCTTTTATTTCTACTTTCTGGTTTTTATGTGTTTTGAGACATGATTAAATTTGAGTTATTTTATTGAGTTATTTAAGTTAATTTATGTTTATGCTTTTATTTGTTTGAAGAACATGAATACTGATCAAGTTCAATTGGCAATGAATCGTGAGGAATTATGCTTGGCAGACAGTGCAACTACTCATACCATTCTGAAAAGCAAGAGATATTTCTCTCATTTAACAATGAAAAGAGCTAGTGTGAGTACTATTTTGGGTAGCTCAAAGATAATTGAAGGCTCTGGAAGAGCAAATATACTGTTGCCTATGGGAACGCGATTAGAAACCACTGACGCGTTATATTCCAAATTTATTGGGCTTTAAAGATATTCGTAAGAACGGATACCATATTGAGACTATGAGTGAAGGAAATATTGAATACCTTCAGATAATAAATACTACCCAAGGTACCAAACGTACTTTAGAGAAATTGCCAGCATTCTCCACCGGAATGTACTACACTAAGCTTAGTACAATTGAGGCAAATGCTATAGTAAACCAGAAGTTTAATGAAAATTTATTGGTTTGGCATGATCGGTTAGGTCATCCCGGTTCAGCAATGATGCGAAAGATAATCAATAATTCACGTGGACATTCATTAAAGAACCAGAAGATTCTTCCTAATGATTTCACGTGTGCTGCTTGCTCACAAGGCAAATTGATCATTCGGCCTTCACCAGCCAAAGTCACTTCTGAATCTATCGGTTTTCTGGAACGCATACAAGGCGATATTTGTGGGCCGATTCACCATGTGGAACTTTTAGATACTTTATGGTTCTGATTGACGCATCGACTAGATGGTCACATATATCCTTGTTATCAACCCGCAACCTGGCGTTTGCGAGGTTACTTGCTCAAGTGATAAGATTACGAGCACATTTTCCAGATTTTTCGTTAAAGGCAATTCGCCTTGATAATGCTAGTGAATTTACATCTCAGACATTTAATGACTATTGCATGTCTATTGGGATAAATGTTGAACATCCTGTAGCTCATGTTCATACGCAGAATGGTTTAGCAGAATCATTAATCAAACGTTTACAGATGATTGTTAAACCATTACTAATAAAATCCAAACTCCCAATATCTGCTTGGGGACATGCTATATTACATGCAGCAGAATTGATTCACATCAGGCCAACAAGTAACCATCAGATCTCCCCATCACAAATGGTTTTGGGTCAGGAACCAAATATTTCCCATCTAAAAACTTTTGGATGTGCAGTATATGTTCCAATTGCTCCACCACAACGATCTAAGATGGGTCCTCAAAGAAGGATAGGGATATATGTTGGATATGAATCTGCCTCGATAATTAAGTATCTTGAGCCATCTACATGGGATTTATTTAAGGCTCGATTTGCAGACTGCCATTTTAACGAGTCTGTTTTTCCAACATTGGGGGGAGAAAATAAACAGCTGGAAAAGAACATTAGATGGAATGAATTATCATTATCTCATCTTGATCCTCGTACCAAAGAATGTGACTTAGAGGTACAAAAGATAATCCATCTACAGAGATTAGCAAATCAATTGCCAGACGCATTTACTGACCCTAAGAGAGTGACCAAGTCACATATACCAGCTGTAAATGCTCCAATTAGAATTGATGTCCCAGAAGGACAACATCAAACTACTAGTGAGTCTATGACACGCATAAAGCGTGGTAGACCTATTGGTTCCAAAGATAAGAATCCTCGGAAAAGAAAAAGAGCAAAAGTTGATAATAGCGAATCCGAGGAATCTAATAAAAGATCTCTAGAAGAGACCTTAGACATGACTGATAAAGAAATTCAGGTACCTGAAAATGAAGAGATCTCAATTAATTTTGTCATGTCAGGAATAAAATGGAACCGAAAGCAAATCGACGTCGATGATATTTTTGCATGCAATGTAGCAGTTGATGTTATGGATGAAAAAGAGGATCATTAACCAAATTCTGTTAAAGAGTGTACACAAAGAGATGATTGGTCAAAATGGAAAGAAGTTATAGCGGCAGAATTAAAATCTCTAGAAAAGAGAGAAGTGTTTGGACCAGTAGTCCATACACCTAAAAGTGTAAAACCAGTGGGACATAGATGGATCTTTGTGAGAAAGAAGAATGAAATGGTGAAATTGTAAGATACAAATCATGTCTGGTTGCACAAGGTTTCTCACAAAGACCTGGAATTGATTATGAGGAGACATATTCTCCCGTGGTGGATGTAACTACTTTCAGGTTCCTTATCAGTCTGGCAATAAAAGAAGAACTTGATTTACGCCTCATGGATGTAGTCATGGCATATTTATATGGACCACTGGACAATGAAATTTATATGAAAGTCCCATAAAGATTTAAACTGCCAAAAGCAGCAAACTCTAGTTCTCGAGAACAGTACTGTATAAAGTTGAATCGATCCTTGTATGGATTGAAACAATCAGGACGTATGTGGTATAATCGCCTTAGCGAATACTTGTTAAAAGAAGGTTATAAGAATGACCTCGTCACTCCATGCATCTTTATAAAGAAATTTGAGCAAGGGTATGTAATCATTGCAGTGTATGTTGATGATTTAAACATTATCGGGACTCCTGCAGAGATTTCACAAACAGTGGAATATTTAAAGAAAGAATTTGAGATGAAAGATCTTGGAAAGACGAAATTTTGCTTGGGATTGCAAATTGAGCATCTTAATAGTGGAATCTTAGTGCACCAGACAACATACACTGAAAAAATGCTTTAAAAGTTTTATATGGATCAAGCGCACCCATTGAGTAGCCCTATGGTTGTAAGAACACTTGATGTTGAAAAAGATCCCTTCCGCCCGAGGAAAAATAATGAAGAAATTTTTGGTCCTGAAGTACCATACTTAAGTACAATAGGAGCATTGATGTACCTTGCTACCCATACGAGACCCGATATACCCTTTGCGGTAAATTTGTTGGCAAGATTTAGCTCATGTCCAACTCAAAGGCATTGGAATGGGATTAAACATATATTTCGATATCTTCAGGGTACAAAAGATATGGGTCTATTCTTTTCTAACACGTCAAAGGAAGACTTAATTGGTTTTGCAGATGCAGGGTTTTTATCTGATCCACATACTGCTCGATCACAAACAGGATATGTGTTCACATGCGGCGGAACAGCCATTTCTTGGCGTTTGATGAAGCAAACTATCGCAGCTATCTCTTCCAACCATTCAGAGATTTTAGCTATACATGAAGCTAGCCGCGAATGCGTATGGTTACGATCTGTAATCCTGCACATACGAGAAGACTGCGGTATATCTACGGGAAAAGAAGTTCCAACAGTTCTGTATGAGGATAATGCAGCTTGCATAGCACAACTCAAGGAAGGATACATCAAAGGCGCCAGAACGAAGCATATTCTACCAAAGTTCTTCTTCACCCATGATTTACAGAAGAATGGCGATGTACGTGTCTTGCAGATCCGTTCAAGTGAGAATCTGGCAGATCTTTTTACAAAGGCACTTCCAACTGCTACCTTCAAGAAGCTAGTTCATGGCATTGGACTACATCGCCTCAAAGATCTCAAGTCATGCAGTCATCAAGGGGAGTAAATACGCGTTGCACTCTTTTTCCCTTAACCATGGTTTTTCCCACTGGATTTTCCTGGTAAAATTTTTAATGAGGCAACATTTATGCGTATTAGGATTACCTTTGCTATAATAGACATCCAAGGGGGAGTGTTATAAACCCAATTAGTGGATGCCCATTAGAAGCCCATAATCTAGAAAGTTCTAGAAGGTTCTAACTTTCTCTCCAAGTTATTACTCCTCCCCAAGTAATTGTATCCTATATATACATTCGTTCTCTATTAGAATAAGACACACAATTCTCTCCATTCTCTTCTTCTCTCATTCATAACATTAGTGCAAATTTAATTTAATTTGGTGAAATATTTGGTTAAAATTAGTATATGACCATGGTAAATTTATGTTCAAACTTCCAACCGCCCCTACTAATTCATATATTTTTCCATTTATAATTTTTTTTATTATAACTCCGGTAAAATTTATTTTTAGATCTGCCACTGCACACATGTAAGTTTTTAATTAGTTCAATTTTCTTTTTGATACCAAAAATTAATTCAATAATTGAAAACTTTTACAATATTAATACGAAAAATTTGCAAAATTAGGCCATAGTAAAATTGATTATGTTCTAATACATTTTTCTCACATTTTGCCTATACTACCCTTAAACAAAAATAAATAATTAGAAATAAATGGTTTCTAATTTTTTTAAAAATCATTTAATTTCAAAAACGTAAAAACTAGTCATTTGTATATACCGAAATATTTTTTAAGTTCACAAAGAAGCTGGAAAATAATGTTATCTTTTTCTTTTTAAGTTCACAAAGAAGCTGAAAAATAATGTTATTTTTTTCTTCTACGCCTTCCAAAATGTACGTTTTACGACTACTTGCTTCTATGGACCTGTAGATTATTGGCTTTGTCTATTACATTTGTATCTACCAAGTGTAGAATTTGTCTTCTACTAAATTCTTTGTATTCTATATTTTCGTAGAATGTTGCTTCCACTGTTTGCACTATCATATACCATATCCAGAATACACATTCTGCCACATTGTCTATCGTCTACCATATCTAGAATATAAATTCGACCATATTATCTATCATCTACCGAAGTTAGAATGTGTTTTCTACTAAATTAGTTTTAAAATTCCTTAAATCTAGGATTTTGCACAAGTGAGTATTCTATTTTTCTAAGATGATTTTTTTTGAAGATATTTCCATTCTATTTTCTTATAATGATTTTTTTGGAAGATATTTTTATTCTATTTTCTTAAAATGATTTTTTTAAATATATTTTCATATTTCACCTTCGTTTATAATGTGTTACATATTTATAAAATAATACGTTTCATTTAGTTTATAATATGTTAAACAAAATTTTGAACAAAAATTTCATTCTATTTTTTTTCGTTTCTTCTAAACTTTTTTGTTTTTTTAGTTAATATGCTGCATATCTTTTTTCCATAAATTTGTTTATAACATAAATCTATTTTTTCATAAATTTTGTTTATAATATAAATCTATTTTTCATAAGTTTGTTCTATAATATAAATCTCCTTTCCATAAATGTATTATTAATTACGCAATATCTCATATAATATTGAGATATATAATATTTTAAATTTAACATATCCATAGACCCCTTTTAGAGTATAGAGTATCTGCACCATTGTGAATGCAGTAATTTTGGTATGTACATAGAAACTGTTTATTTTTGTAGGGTCTCTTTTGGCCATTTTGGGGAACGAAGAAGCTGACCAAAATGTTATTTAATTTAATTTAATTGTGAAAAAAGAAAGAAAAAAAAGGTAGAAGAAGAAGAAGAAGACCAAGAAATTCAAGTGCATGTGAGAGTAGGAAAAATTAGGAAGAGACTTCTGACTTTGAGAGCAGCTATTTCTTTGTCTTCTTTCTCTTTAAAGAACTTCTCACTCTCTCTCTACCAAACAAAAATCCCCAAATTCGTGACGAAATTAGGGTTTGTAAAGTCTAAGGAAGAACAGAGAAAGAGAAAGATGAGTGCTTCAAGGTTCATCAAGTGTGTCACTGTCGGCGACGGTGCTGTCGGAAAGACTTGTCTTCTCATCTCTTACACTAGCAACACTTTCCCTACGGTTAGCTTTAAAAGCCTTCTCCTTTTGCTTTTTTTTCTTTCTTGTACTGGGATTTGTTGTTTGTATTCCCTTGAAAAGAGTGTGAAATTTAGCGTAGGAAAGTTGGATTTGTTGTTGGGTTTCTTAGAGTTGATGATGCTTGTTGTTTCTGATAGTTTTGGTGAGTATGTTAGTTTATAGAATGACCCTTTAGCTCAGTGATTGTTCTACAGTGATCTATATGATTTAAGAATTCAGCTTTATACACCATAGCAATGTTCCTCAGGGATATGTTAGTTCTGTTTTACGAACCATATACAGTTTGTTTTAGATGAAATTTCCTGGAAGCGATTCTTATCGATGACATATCTCTGTGACAGGATTATGTGCCAACTGTGTTCGATAATTTCAGCGCCAATGTGATTGTGGATGGTAACACTATTAACTTGGGATTGTGGGATACTGCAGGCAAGTTTACCTTTGGATTTTTGTGGTGTTCTTTCTTGTCTTTTGAGTTTCTTCGTCTCGAGAGAGAGGGAGAGAGAGAGTCATTTGTGTTTGATTCGATGAAACAGGACAAGAGGACTATAATAGACTAAGGCCTTTGAGCTATCGCGGCGCAGATGTTTTCTTACTTGCATTCTCTCTCGTTAGTAAAGCTAGCTATGAAAATGTTTCGAAAAAGGTTTGATCTTTGGTTGTCCCCTGAAACTGTTTGTCTGGTTTTATTGTCTTTTTCCCAATTCTCATTCAGTGATTCTGATAGAATCCATCTGGTTTTTTGGTTTTGGTTTCTCAGTGGGTTCCTGAACTGAGACATTATGCTCCTGGTGTTCCTATCATCCTTGTAGGAACAAAGCTTGGTTGGTTTCTTTTTGACTCAACTCTTAATCTCATGATTACCATTTATTGTTCTTAGAATTTTCTGATATTTTGATGACTGATCCTCTTTTAGATCTTCGTGATGATAAGCAATTCTTTGTCGATCACCCTGGTGCAGTGCCTATCTCTACCGCTCAGGTACATTTTTTCGTATTCTTGTCATGAGTTTCTAACTGAATCATTGGTGTTAAATTTTCGGCGTGTGATGGTATCAAAATAGGGTGAAGAATTAAAGAAGTTGATTGGGGCACTTGCTTATATCGAGTGCAGTGCAAAAACTCAACAGGTAAACCTTAAACTTTTCATAACTTTATATAATCGTACCCGTCTAAAACTGCCAGTTGATTCCGCTGATTTCATCAGAATGTAAAAGCGGTGTTTGATGCGGCTATCAAAGTGGTTCTCCAGCCACCTAAAAACAAGAAGAGAAAGAAGAGAAAATCTCAGAAAAGTTGTTCTATATTGTGATGATCAAAGAGAGGAAAGAAGAAGAGTGGTTTCAACAACAAGAGAAGAAGCAACTTGAAGCAGGAACAACCTTTCTTGAAAACTGACAAAATCAGAAAAACTAGTAACAAAGTATTTGTATTCTTGTTTGCATTTTGATCTGTAAATAAACAACGAATTCTTGGTTTCATTTGTTTCTTAGATTCACACGAATCGGTTAGAGACTATTCTACAATTAAGTTTTAGCCTTGTTTCAGCCAGATTATTGGATGATGATTGCAACATGAATTTAGAGGACCCTCTCTCACTCTTTCTTGTTTCTTGTACCTTGAATCCAAATTTGGTATGTCATTTTTAGCCCAAATCTCATAATTTGCAAACAGAGCAAGTTTGTAAGTTTGATTTCATAGAATTGCATAACATTTGCAGATTTGATGCAACCATAAAAATAAGACAAAGACAACATCATGTTCCAAAGGTAATTAACTTTCATAACACCAACTTACACAAGTTTATTCCTTTTCTTTCTCTCTATGTTAAGTTTCCAACTTACATCCATTCATTTTGGGGACTACTGATTTGACCTACACGAAACATGAATTATAATAATAAATATATAAAGGTGACAATATTGTAGAAAAATTATTATATTAATATGACTCGTGAAATAAACAACTTTTGACTTTTATCAAATTTTCCTTGATATTTGTTTTGATTATGAAGTAGATAAATGATTGATTTCATTTATTCAATTTTCTCCCTTTAGCTAAATGATTGATTTCATTTATTCAATTTTATGGTCCTAACTCCTAAGTATGCGGAGTTGTAGTGGTTTTGAAAGCAAAAATTCAATGTTACTAATTAAACTCTATTTAGAAACAAAAAAATGTCTAGAACATCTACTATTTTATCAAACAAAAGCTATTTTTATGGCCATAACTTGGCTTATCATTACCAAACAAATATCGTTTGTTGATCAATCTCTTTCTTTGTGTTAACTGCCTCTCGGTTGAGACCCACGTATTATTCGATTCCTACAACAATACTAAACCAATTCTTTAATTAAAACAATAAGGAGGTGTGTATTCAATATCACATTTGTGAGTATTTGGAGTGATTTGTATTAAAGCGACAAATCCTATGTTATTAAAACATAAATTTTAAAAAGTCTTTTAAAATCTAGTGTTATTGATCTTATGATTTTAAAATATACTTTGAAATCCACTGTTATTGAAAATATTTTACGTAGAGATTTCTTATGATTTTAAGGTGTTTTGGTGGAGTTTCTTAATTACAAATATAGAAAGACAAATAACATAGTTTTAGATGGGATTCTAGAGTATTTTTTTTTTTTTAACATTATATTTTTTATTATTATTCTATTACAAATTATGAAATTGTTACATCGACGATTCTACAACGAACAAGTCTATCGCCTTGATCCATGTCAAACGATTTTACTTTGCTCCACGCTGAAAATCTCATGTAAGCTTGTCTTCATTAATGTGCATATATAATAATAAATCACAACTTTTGGGATTCGAATCCTAAACCTTTTGGTGTAGAAGCATTAATGAATTTTTGATCGACTACTGGGCCAAGGAGGCTTCCCCAGAGTATTTTAATTAAAATCTTTAAATCATCCAAAATTATCCTAATAATAATACTAAATTAATTGAAATTAATAGATATAT
The DNA here is from genome assembly GCA_964056655.1 of Arabis hirsuta. Classification (NCBI taxonomy): domain Eukaryota; kingdom Viridiplantae; phylum Streptophyta; class Magnoliopsida; order Brassicales; family Brassicaceae; genus Arabis; species Arabis hirsuta. The sequence continues at coordinate 35,002,879 of OZ053303.1, forward strand.
GATATATCAGCTACTTGTCTGGACGATTAGTGAACTAATATTCACCTAAAAGGCCTTTTAATCACGATAGAGACTATAATCTATTCCCCTACGTACTAACTTTCCTCTGACATGTTTTCTTTTAGGCACTAAAATTGAATTTCTTTTCTTTTTTCTTTTAAAAATAGCCACTACAAGCTAGTACGAGTACGTACGAAGCATTTGGTTTTCTGATTTTTCATTTGATTCAATATTAGAAAATGGACACAAGGCACAATGCATTAACCTGTTTATGGTTTATGACGTCATGTTTCATAAAATACAGTGATTGATCTACTACACACAAGATCAATCTAGTCGAGCCAAAAAAATCTTTGCACCTTTGTTTTATCAGATTCGACTGTTTTCAATTATTTAAATTTGCTTTTGATATTATTGAGCTTATAAAGTTTATAATTTCTCTTCTAATGTGTTCTCATTGCCCCCTAAATAACAATTTGGATACATAATTTAAAGTGTTATCGTAAATGACCTGTTTTAAATTATCATTAAAGATAAGCAGAATTTTCAAGAAATTATCTCAAAAATCCAAAAAAAATAAAGTTTTTTCAAGAATTGTGTTTTCCCACCAAAATTTACACAATTTTTCCACCAAAAGCGCAAAATTTGAGAATTGTGTTTTTTCAACAAAACAGTAGAACCGTGATTTTGGCAGATAAATTATAGAATTGTATTTTTCCGCCAAAATTTACGCAATTTACTCGAAAAACAGCAAAATTTGAGAATTGTGTTTTTCCAACAAAACTATAGAATCGTGATTTTGGCTGGAAAATTGTGGAATTGTGTTTTCCCACCAAAATTTACGCAATTTACTCGAAAAACAGCAAAATTTGATAAATGAGTTTTTCCAACAAAAGTTTTGGAAACACCGTGTAATTAACAATGTCACACCAAGGTTGACAATGGGTAATTTGATAAATTTGATAAATGAGTTTTGATAAATACCCATTTACCCATTGTCAACCGTGGGTTAAAAAACCCAGTCCGACCCGATCCTAAATTGAACCTGCCCACGAAAAACTTGAATTCAAAAAACCCGAGAAAGCCCGAATTCCAACAGAGTAACCCGAAAAAAACCTGCCAGGTTCTGGGTTTGCTTGTGGATATCCAAATTTGGCTCTTTCAAATAAATGCACACATTTTTTTTCATTATCTTACATTTGTATTCATCTAAATCTAGTGATATATTCATCTAAAATTAATTTTGTATTTTTATAAATTTGAATGATATTATTATGATATATTAAGCCAAAAACATTAAGAAAAAGAATTAGGGTCGAAAAAATACTAACTTACTGCCACAAAGAAACATAATGAACATAATAAGATCAAATATTATCCCATATTCTGCAATTAGAGAACAAGACTTTGGTCACTGAACCCTAGTGAAGAACGGTGTTCTCGCTAAAATCTGGGTAAAATTTTCCTAATAGAGAGAGAGAGAGAGAGAGATTGCTTTTATCATTTTTTTAGAGATTAAAAAAATATATGTGGGTACCCGAAACCCGGTTGGGTAAACCCGAATAGAACAAAACCCGAACATAACTACCTGAATTAGGCCCAAATATTTTTTAGTGGTTAACAATGGGTATTTTTACCCGAAATATTATCTGTGTTTTGGGTACCCAGCAGACTTTTACCCATGATTAACATTCCTATACAAAACTGTAAAATAGTGATTTTGGCGAGAAAATTACGGAATTATGTTTTTCCGCCAAAAATTATGCAATTTTCTCGGCAAAACCGCAAAATTCGAGAATTGTGTTTTTGCATCAAAACTATAAAATCGTTATTTTAGCGGAAAAATTGCGGAATTGTGTTTGTCTTCCAAAATTGAAAAATCTTAGCATTGTGTCTTTCCATCAAAACTGCAAAATCATGATTTTGACGGAAAAATTATGAATTGTGTTTTCCCGCAAAAAATTATGCTATTTTCCCATTTTGGTTTACACTTTGAATTTCGGTTTATAAATTGGTTAATTAATTTCGGTATGAATATTTAATTGAGATTATTTTGGTTAGATTTTGGGTTTATAATCTATTAAAATTTGTATTGATTTGGTTATGGATAACTCAATAACCCATTTAAACCAAACTCATTTCAATCCAATCCATTTAATTCATTAGCCTATTGAACTCGTTAACTCATTAAGATCCATGAAATTTAGATTAATGGGTTAATGGATTGGTTTGGTTTGGATTGATTCATGAAATTTTACCCATTTTGACACCCCTAATGACAAAGCATATGATTACTAATATTTATTAACGTACAAAATGATATGTATTGTGCATAAATGTAATAAAATTAAATTTTGATCAAACATATTTTGATATCATTAGGTTTAATATTTTTATGTGCAAAATTGATCAAAACATATGCAAAAGTTATTTATTTTAATATATTTTAAGTATAAAATTGATTTTTATTATTCGTGTAAATTAGAGACTATACGATAAATCAGAAAATTTAAATTTATATGAATTTGTCGGACATAACAAAAAAATATATATACATGTTTCCCAATAATGAAATGTATAAATATTTGTAAATGTAGTTATATATGTATAACAGACTAAATCATAATTAAAATATTTGTATAGTATGCTAATCTAAATACATATACACACAATAAATAATATTATTATAAATATAATAACAGTAAAAATTTTAATATATCAATAGAAATAAAAATAGATGATATGGTAAGTCTAAATATTACATTTAGTTGGGGTTAGATTTGTAAAATATTTATTAATAGGCTTATGTTATAAAATTAATAAAAATATGTAGATATTTTCACCATATAGTTTTAATTAAAATGTTCTTATTGGTTAATTTAAATGATATGTCCTTAAAATTTTTATTGAATGAGACATATAACTTTTTCATCAAATATTTTTTCAATTAATATATAAATGATTGGCCCCTTGATAACAATTTTGATCCATATTACAAAGCTATATAATATATGATGAATTAGAAGCTTTTAAAATATATGAACTAGAAGAGGAAAAGTGCGTAGTGTAGACGGACTTTGTTCATTTAATTCTCGAGCCATTGCCGTACGTAGGAGGCAGCCTTCAAGGCTTCTTAAATCGAGGTGTGCTCGTTACGCTTTACCCGCCATAGCCGGTGGTCACTCACTCACAAGTGCCCTTTGAATCACCGGATATCCCCGGTTTCCTCGAACTAACTCCCTTTTTTTTTGTCTTCAAACAATTTAAAATTATTAACGAACATAAAATAGTTAATTTGCCAAAGGGCAAGAAAGAAGATGGAAATTAATTAACTAAACTCAAACATAGGTCTCCAAACTCAAATATTTGAATCTATACCCGACCTGAAAAACCCGAACATGTATCCGACCAGAAATCTAATAGATATTTGTATGGATATAAAAGTTTTAGATCCGACAGAACTTGTACTCGATAGGATTCGATCCGAACCCGATTCGAATACCCGTATATCCAGGTCTAGGTACCTTTTGTCACATTTTTAACTAGTTTAAATTTTAGATTTGATATGTCAAATTTATTTTTAGGAAGGTTTCATTCATATTTAGGAAGACCTTCCTAAATACGTTAGAATCATTTATGAATTTGGTTTTTAGAAAGGTTTCCTACATATATAGCATGGTCTTCCTAAATACGTCGGAATTCTTTCTAAATTTATTTGATTAGGAAGGTTTTTCTACATATTTAGGAAAGCCTTCCTAAATACATTAGAATCTTTCCTAAATTTGTTTTTTTGGAAGGTTTCCAACATATTTAGAAAAGTTTTCCTAAATACGTTAGAATGTTTATTATATTTGGTTTTTAGGATGGTTTCTTCCGTATTTTAGGAAGACTGTCCTAAATACATGAGAATCCTTTCTAAATTTGTTTTTCAAGAAGTTTTCCTTCATATTCATAAACTTGTTTTTTAGGAAGGTTTCCTACTTATTTAGGAAGGCGTTCCTAAATTAGTGAGAATCCTTTCTAAATTTAATTTTTAGGAAGATTTTCTACATATTTAGGAAGGCATTGCTAAATACATGAGAATCCTTCCTAAATTTGTTGTTTATGAAGGCCTTCCTAAATATATGAGAATTCTTTCTAAAATTGTTGTTTAGGAAGACCTTCCTAAATACTTAAAAACCCTTCCTAATTTTTTTTAGGAAGGTTTTCTACATATTTAGAAAGGTTTTCCTAAATACGTTAGAATCTTTTCTAAATTTGTTTTTCAAGAAAGTTCCCGACATATTTAGGAAGACTTTTCTAAAATACGTTAAAAAATCTTTCCAATATATTTAGGAAGACTACGTTAGGATCTTTCCTAAATGTTTTGTATTTATGGGTACAATTAATTGTGACTGACCCGAACATGTACCTGTAAGAACCAAACCTGTAACCGATCCGAAATTTTACATGTACTTGTATGGATATAAAATTTCTAGACCCGACATAATCTGTATCCGATCCGAACCCGACCTGAATACTCGTAAGTCCAGGCCTACTCAAACATGTTATTTTGTTTATATAGACAAAAATTAGAGGTCCATGTAATATATCAGGGGGAAAATCATCGTCATGTAGTCGGTAACAAGAAGATAAATCATCCAAAAATATTTGTTTATTGCCATTTAAAAAAATTTACATCTTGCATTAGTTTTTGCTATGTGATGTAAATACTCAACATAAAGATTGGTCGAAACAAAACTGGTCTCTCTCTCTCTCTCTCGCCGACACTTTCTTGATCTTTGCTAATAACCTCATATCAATTAACAAATTCAATCCTTTTTGGCTCTCTCTATGATTTCATCATAAGATGATAGAAGAAGATCAACATTTAGCGTCTGAGAAAGAGAAAAAATCAATCCTTGTAATGTGTAAGATTTTATACTATATGTTTATTTATTTCAGTCTTGGTTTTAGTCGCAGCAGGTACAAAGTTTTGATCTTATATCTCTGCTACGTTTTTTCTACATAATTGACGTAAATTGTAACGAGCATTTTGTTTGTTTAATTCCTCTGTCTTCATGTTTCTCTCCTACTTCCCGTGAGTGAGTTTTTCTTCTTCTTCTTTTGTTTCTTTTAGGTTTCTGTTCACAAGGTCTTTTATAGTTGGAATCTAGTGAAGAACTCTTGAAGATGAGTCAAGAAAAAAGGAAGATTTTAGGAAGATCGATTTCGCTTCCATCGATAGACATATTATTAGACCAGAAACCAGGTTGGCCTTTGCTTAAAAGTGACATTTTGGGTACACCACAAGTTCACCGTACGCGGAAAGTCTCAGTGGTCAATTGGGTCATGAGCTTACCTGACCGGTTTCCAAATCATCAGAACTTAAACTCTGAGACAAACTTTGTCAAGAAACAACTTAGGGACGTATTGAGAGAAAACAAGAAATGGTTCAACTACAATGTTCTTAAAACAGCAACATCAGATTTCTCTCAAGGTACTCTCTTTTGTTTTCCCTGTTTTTCCCTTCTTACTTGCTTTACATGTTTCTGAGTTTTGGTTCAATGTTTTCTTTTATATGAAAGAGAATCTGATTGGGAAAGGAGGATGCAACGAAGTATACAGAGGGATTCTTGACGATGGAAAAGGCATTGCAGTAAAAATCTTGTCATCATCTAAAGAAGCTATGATAGATTTTGTTCATGAAATCGAAATTATCTCTTCTTTGAGTCACCAAAAAATTTCACCGTTGCTTGGTGTTTGTATCCATGACAATGATCTAATCTCAGTTTACAATCTTTCATCCAAAGGAAGTTTAGAAGAAACCCTTCACGGTAACACAACACTCTTATCAACTTCATATATATATAAAGGCTTTATCGAATTGGTATGTATGTAAAGTATGATGATTGATTATATAGGTAAGCAAAAGGATAAGCATGTATTATCATGGGAAGAGAGATTCAAGATAGCAATCGGGTTAGCGGAAGCATTAGATTATCTACATAACCGATGTTCTAAGCCAGTGATTCACAGAGATGTCAAAACTTCCAACGTTCTTCTCTCAAATGAGCTTCAACCTCAGGTAATGAAAGCTTATGACTTTGATTTTCTTTTGCTAATTGTCTTTATGAATTCATAAGAGATCTTTGTTAAAAAAAAAAACTATTCAAAAGAGATCAATTGTCTTTCTTTCCTTATGATTTTGAGAATAGCTTTCAGATTTCGGGCTTTCGATGTGGGGACCGACAACATCTTCTCGATATTCTATACAAGGTGACGTGGTGGGCACGTTTGGATACCTAGCGCCAGAGTATTTCATGTACGGGAAAGTCAGTGACAAAGTCGATGTTTACGCCTTTGGAGTGGTTCTGCTTGAGCTCATATCAGGAAGAAATCCTATTTCACCTGAGAATCCAAGAGGACAACAGAGTTTGGTCATGTGGGTAAGTGTTTTTCTTTTGTTTGGCTGGTTACTTGTGGCCTAAGCAAGACTTAGTAAACCCCTAAAAGGAGATTCCTTGGGATGCAGGCAAAGCCGTTGTTCGAGACCGGAAATTCAAAAGGGTTGTTGGATCCAGACGTAGCAGAGATATTCGATGAATCTCAGTTTCAGAGAATGGTTCTTGCTGCTAGACATTGTCTCACAAGATCAGCCACACATCGTCCCAATATCAAACAAGTAAGATTTTGTTTCTGTCCAAGAAAACTAAGCTCGTCGTCAAGAACTAATCTTTAATGTTTCTTCAGATACTGAGTCTGCTAAAAGGTGAAAATGGAATCGATATATGGATTAAAGAAGAGGAAGGTAATGAAGATTGCTTCGATGACGAGGTTTACCCGAATTCCAGCGCTGAATTACACTTGAGCCTCGCGATGCTCGAGGAGGAAGACGATGAATCTGCTTCAATTAGCAGCATGGAGAGAAGTAACAACAGCCCTTTTTCTTCTTCTTGTTCATTTGGGGATCTTCAACCTTAGAGCACTATGCTTTTAGTTATGTTTAGCTAAGTTGCTCTTTGTAATCTGAGATGATAGTTTGTACTTTGTAGGTAACGAAAAAAACATTTCCAAGACTAATATTTTCCAATATCAAACTATATAATTGTGGGATCTTGACATTTGTGTATCTTTTTCAAATTTGTGTATCTTTTTCAGTCCCAATTTGACCATATAAGTGAAGGACTGATCTTGACATTTGTATCTTTTAACGGCATGTTATTCGAGATGAACACGGCCTGCATCATGGGGATGAGCTAAAATCTAACCGAAAACACATTATTATTTTTTGTCATATGTTATTATAAATAAACTAAAGTTTAAAAGTACATAAAACCGACGAATTTATACTTATCCCCAAAACCAAAAATCGGCTGAATACATAAATTCCTCGGAAGCTAAGCCCTAAACAAAGGAGTCAAACAAACGTCAAAACTTTAGTTTTGACGTTTGTATTTTTCATTGGTAATTTAAGCGTATGTTTGTGTAAATTAGTTTTGACGTTTGTATTTTTCATTGGTAATTTAAGCGTGACGTTTGTATTTTTCATTGGTAATTTAAGCGTCTGTTTGTGTAAATTAGTTTTGACGTTTGTATTTTTCATCGGTAATTTAAGCGTCTGTTCTGTTTGTGAGGGTCTCATTCCTTTATACTTTTATTTGGTCTAAGCTTTTGGTTCTTCGGGAGTCTTTGAACCCACTAATTCTGTTTCCGGAAAGGATTAGTCTTTTACCGATTTTGTATTTGGCAAGGCTCTTTACCGCAAAAGGATTAATAAAATGATTATAAAACCAACAAAGAGGTTAAAGACACAAAAGACAAACGTTGACCCAAAAAATAAAAGGCAAACTTTGAAATCTAATCTGTATAATGGGGGGATCTTTCCAAGTACACGAAGAGGCATTTCCAATTCTAATTTCCGCTTCCCAAATATATTCTACATACCTTTCATTGTAAATTTAAAAGTGTTATCTTTATAAGTATTGTTCTTATATATATATTTTTTTTTTGAAGAAAAAAAGCAATTGTTCTTGTATATTCACACACTTAGAGGATGTATTGAATGTGACAATTAAAGAAATCATTAAAAACCAAATCATTCGTATGTTTCCAATAACAGTGGATTTATAGGTATTTTTTTAAATCACTAGTTCAATAACAGTAGATTTTAATAGAGTTTTTTAAATTCATGATCTAATAACATAAGATTTGACAAATCATAACAAATCACTTATAATCTAGATTAAATACATCCATTTATAATTATTTTTTCTATTAAATAAGCTTAGATAACATGATTAAAAATAAAATATTTTAAAATATCTTGCATTGAAAATACAAAACAATATTTTTATATCAGAAAAAATAAAATTCTACAACGACAACTATTATAAATTAGATATAGTGTAATTTGCATCGAAAATAACTAATGTTTCATATAGATTTCACATCGAGAAAATCTATAACAGTGATACATATTAGTAATGTGGAACTAGTACATCTCGATGTTCTGATCTGAGATATGAAAACTTTTCTACACATCTGTTAATTCATGGCTAAAAGGGGCTTTAATCAGATCTCAAATGCATCCAAAGGAAACAAAAACGAGCTCATTTTAAGGCCGGTCGGAAAAAGAATCAATAACATAGAACATATCGAATTAAAATAAGTACCCACTAGCCAAAAGAAATAGATTTTTTGCATCAATCCTTCTTTCTTTCTTTCTTTTTTGTCACGTATCAATCCTTTTTTTTCTTTCTAAAGTATATAAAGCGTAAACCCTAAAAGAAAGCTACGTCTTTCACGATCACTAATGTTCACATCAACCAACCATTTAAGTAAGAGAAGCTTTCCAAATGAGGGAAAAATAACAATTTTTTTTTTGGTTGAAGATAAAATTAACAAGTTGAAGATGGTCGATGGGTGATTACAGATCAATTTGTTTTATAATCTCAAAAAAGATATAATAGATCTAGTGATTAACAATGTGTTTGTGTTTTTTAATCACAAAAGATAGCTTTGTTTTCTTATAACTACGTGGAATCTAGTTGTCATAGGTCTTAACTATATGAATTACAACAATACATATTGATAATTTTACAATACTACGATATAAACTTAATAATTCATTGGCTATTTTAAGTTTCGTTCGAATCTTTAGTATTTTGTCTTGGAACAAGGTTATTAAAATATATTGTCAACCGGTATAAACAATTATCACACACCGGGTGTGATTGGTATACTATTTTACAATTACTAATCACAAAAACGATATCATAAACATCACGAAAAACGTTACACTCAACTTTTTTTATCGTATTCTCTTATCGCTACTTTTCTTTTTTTCACTATCAACCATTTATAGTTTTCGCTTATAACTAAAAAAATTGTACTGATTAGATCACTAATCGGACCATAATTGTATAAGTATAGCGTTGATTGATTCTCCTTCTGTAACATTTTCCCGTCAAGGTTTCTGACTCGAAAATAGAGTTTAAGTATTCCTAAATGTGAATATACATTGTTAGTTTTCACAAACAGATAAAAAAAATTACGAAAGTACAAATGAACAAATAATGTAGCATGTAATTTTGCAGGAATGTGAAATTTAAAATAGACTACCAAGTCCTCCTGAAAACGACAGGACAAGTTTTAAAAACAAATTATTGTTTTCTTTAATATTCCTTTTAAGTCAATGTTTTTTCTTTTTTTCTCTCATGTAACTTGCTTACATCCATATTAATTTTAATATTATTATCGTGATAATACAAGTTTTTGAATCTGTTTGATTATATAAACCCTACCTATCTTCTTATTATATAAAAGAAAAACACACACGCAATAAGAACGTGACACATAGGCAAAATTCTAACTCAATAGATTACGACAAATGTAATTGTTAATTTAGATCGTAACATATATCAATATAAACAAAAAAAAAATTAAAACAAAATAAATAATATATTCTATGGACTAATTAACAAAAAAAATCGTCCTACTAAATTAGATAATATTTCTAAATTATTATATTACAAAATATATCATTTACATTTTAAATTATCTAAATAGTTAAAGAAAAAAAGAGATATCATATTATAAGTGTTATATTATAATAGAATATAATAAAAAATATTAAATACATTTATCATATTATAAGGGTTATAAAGTTTAACATCAAAAGTATTTACCGCAATGCATGACACGTAAGCCAAATTATAACTCACGAGATCGCGACATGTATCTAATATCAGATGATAAATATGTTAAAACTTAAAATTAATTAAAAAAAAGTTTAAAATGGAAAGTAATTATCAAGTTACTAATCAAATAATAAAAAGTAAAATTTCTAATATTATCCATACTAATTAAAAAATAAAATTTAAGATGAAATATAGTCATGACATAAATCATAAAAAAAATCAACTAAAATTAAAAAAAAAACGAATGATAAAAAAAAAGATATATAAATTGGAACAACAAAAGTTAGAAAAGTTATAGAAACTTCAATTTAAAAGTTTGAAGATATACCATGTAAAATAAAACTAAAATAAAAATTAGAGACAATTGCAAAAATGCCACTTTTGTTGTGTACATTTACAAAAATACCACTATGGGTTGTCCATTTGCAAAAATAACACTAATTATGAATTTTTAGAGCCTAAATCTTAAAATTCTAAACCCTAAAAAATGTTTTGACCTCTAAAACCCCTAAACTCTCAAAACTAAATCCTAATACAATATAATTAACCCAAACATAAATGATATAATGAATAAATAATTTTGAAAATATGGTATTTTGTAAAGATTTTGAAAATGTGGCATTGAAACGTGACACTTGAAAAGTGACATTTTTCAAAAAAATTCTAAAAACTACAAAAATATTTATTTTATCAATATAAAATTATAGAATATCATAAAGAAAATGAAATTTTTTGACATATTATGCTATTGGTACTCTCCAAATATATATATTGAAAATTTATATAAGTTAAAAACTAATAATATTATATTTACTATTAAATTAATATTGTATAAATTTTAGCGAGTATAAATCTCTGAAAAATAAAAAAATGACATTAATAAAATATAATTATCAATCATGTACTTATGTGATGGTTCACAACATTATTTATAGTTTTACGAAGTTACGAAGTTACTAACATAAGTTATATAGTATTTTAATTATTTTTATTTTTATCACATAATTCATAAATATTTATAATGGATTAAAATATATATTTTATATTACTAAGAATATGATTTAAATTATGATTATATCTATTTTCGAATTTGTATGATATGGATTAAAACATAAAAATTATAATATAAATTGATTTTTACTGATTTTAGATTTATATTAAATAATATTTTAAAATTTAATGAATTATTATTTAAAATTTTAATATTAATTTTATTAATTTTTATTGTATTTATCCACGTATTAACACGGATTTTATTCTAATATAGAATTAAAAAGAGCTCCAATCACGTTAAAACATGTAATTATTTGCAAACAAATTAATTAAATTTTTTGTTTAAAGAAAAAGGAAAAAAAAGAATCTCTGCAACTCAAAATCGTTCTCGTACGTCCATGTCTTATTTTCTTTGTTAGTGCGGCTTTATAATCAACGGCTTCTATAACTCTGTTTCTTCCTCTCTCTCTCTCTCTCTCTCTCCCCTTCGCATCAGTCTTGTCAAATTCGAATTTTTTAGGGTTTTTATTGGATCCGAAACTCTAGAGGCTCTAAAGGTACGGGTTTTTCTCAATCACAGATCGGATTTTTCGAATTTTGCAGGGATTGAGGATTGACTTTTGCTGAATTGCTCGAATTGTTGTGAAATTTAGGGATTTGATTGATTCTGGAGCTCGAGATTTGACTTGGGTTTTAGTTGATTCGGCGAAATTTGTATCTTATCTAGAAATTATCGATTTTGGGTGGTAAAAGGTTTAGTTTTTTTCTCTCTCCGTAATGGAAGACGGTGAGCTTGATTTCTCGAATCAGGAAGTGTTTTCGAGTTCAGACATGGGTGAATTACCACCTAGTAACTGTTCGATGGATAGTTTCTTTGATGGTCTTTTGATGGATTCTCATCAAGCTGCTTGTACACACACTCACACCTGTAACCCAACGGGACCGGAGAACACGCATACTCACACATGTTTCCATGTCCACACCAAGATTCTCCCTGATGAGAGCGATGAGAAAGTTTCCACTGATGATACAGCTGAGTCCTGCGGGAAAAAGGGCGAAAAGAGACCTTTAGGGAACCGAGAAGCGGTTAGAAAGTATAGAGAGAAGAAGAAGGCGAAAGCCGCTTCGTTGGAAGACGAGGTTGCGAGGCTTAGGGCTGTGAATCAGCAGCTGGTGAAAAGGTTGCAAAATCAGGCTACCTTGGAAGCTGAGGTTTCGAGGCTTAAGTGTTTGCTTGTTGATTTAAGAGGAAGGATAGATGGGGAGATTGGTGCTTTTCCTTATCAGAAACCTATGGCTCCTAATATTCCTTCTTTCTCGCATATGATGAATCCGTGTAATGTACAATGTGATGATGAAGTTTATTGTCTTCAAGATGGGTTTGGTGGGAATAGCCAAGAAGGTGCATCGATCAATGACCAAGGGTTAAGTGGTTGTGAGTTTGATCAGCTTCAGTGCATCGCCAATCAGAACTTAGTTGGCAATGGAAATGGATCATTCAACAATGCCAATGCATCCATCTCTAATAAGAGAAAAGGTGACGCTTTTATACCTGACTGGTCGCGTCTCTAAATGGTTTTGATTTTGCGGGTAACTTACTCTGATATTGGTCAACAACTCTTGCCTTAGTATGTATTAGATAACGCAAAGCAAAATCGTGACTCTCTCGCTCTTTTAGTTGCTGATCAATGATTCATTTCATGGACTTTATCATTTTTTTCCGACTGTTGCTTCATAGAATTAGTTGAACTATGACATAAAAACCGCTTCGGAAAGTATGAATGAGCTCACTCATGCTTTTGCTCTTCATTTTCAGGTGGGAATCGTGCACCGAAAGCAGTTTGAAGCGTCATCATCAAGCTTGTACCATCTATTTCCACCAGGATAGATATTGTATTCCAAATAAGTTGTAGAGTTTCAGCTGCAGCATCAGCTTCGCTCAGGTTCCTTTTGTGTCATCAATTTTTGTTTTGTTTTCTGAATCTTTGTTCCTTCCATATATATCTTCTTGTTGAGCTCACAGAGCTAGAAGGATGACTTGTTAATATTAAAACTCGAGTTTTCTGGTGTTCCTGCAATTTGTTTTCTCGCTTGAGTAGCTTCTTTTAGAGTTCATGTAGAAGAAGTTGAATACTTGGCTCTGTGCTTAACTAGTAGCATCTGTTTTGGCTACAGAAGTTATTGATATGGTGCATGAAGCTTTTTTAATTATTGATTTACAGCTTTAAGGAGTTGGTGGGGACTTTCCTCGATGCTTCGAGTGAGATCTCTGGACAGGTGAGTCACAAATGATTCGCTTCCTGAGATCTCCTAATTTATATGCATAAAAAGAACAAAGATACTCGTGGGTTCTTAATTCTTATCGATTAATACCCGAATTCAGTATTAACACAGCATTTTTGACTTCCCATTAAGCATTTATGTTGCTTGGTCAAGTAGAAGGATGACTAAGATCTCGAGGGGATGTCGCTTCTCTAGCCTCTTGTAACATTGCTATGTTCTCAGTTCTTACACGAGTGTGTGATCCCAGATTGCTTAGCAAACTCAATGTGATCTTTAGTTATCGATAGTTTAACTCAAATCTCAACACATGATTTGCGATAGGGTTTAGTGAACCATCATATCTAATAACCATAACATACACCAAACTTGTCTATATAGTGGCTCAAACATGTTCATAACAGTTATAACTAGGTAGATACTATCCGCCATTTGAATCATTTCTGGATTTCATTAGTACGTTGTGAGATTTGGACGCTTTCATCATCATCGTCCTCATCATCATAGAGGTAGATACTTTCCGCCATTTGCCAGACTTGAAGACTGTTGTCTTCAGCTACACTTGAGATGACCCAAGGCTCGTCTTTGTTCCAAGCAAAGTCTGATATTTTTGCCTTGTGGCCTCCATGAGAAAAGAGCAGTTCAGGTGGACCGTCTTCTTCATCCAACTCTATCTCAAGCTGCTCATCCCCGACCCTGAACGATCCATCAAGTTGTAACTAACTAACTAATCCAACTTCGATTTTGAATCAAAAAGCAAATGGAATTATCGATACCGTACCTGTTGATATCCCAGACCATGAGTCTTCTGTCCTCGCCAGAAGATGCAAGCACTGTCTCATGGTTGGGATCCCACTCCACTTGGAAAACCTCTCCCCTGTTACAAATCCCTCCCAATCTCAGTTATCAGCATTTGATCAAATGACTTTGGATAGAAGAAGCTAACAATAAACAAATTGTGAAGAAGTTGAGAAACTATGAGAGAGGCATACTCGTGTCTGCTCAGGACATGTAAAGGCGCAGTCAGCTTTCGGAGGTCAAACAAGGCGACAGTCGAGTCTGAAGATGCTGTGGCTAACACCCATTCATTAAATGGATTGAATGAAAGATAGTTTATCTGCATAACACAAGACAGTGTAGAATAGTCATGAAGAATGTCATCTAAAAAGTCTTTTAAGGGTTAACAGCAAAGCTGACATGTTGGATTGAGAAATTCTCCGCTCATAACTTCGAATTATGTATTATAAAGAGAGATTAAATTCCTGAGCAATCAAACCTCTTATGTAGTAGTTGCCCACTTTAATTCGCAGATTGAACATACGAGAGAGTCAGAAAGATAAGAGATGGTTTATACCTCTCTCTCGTGAACTTTAACTTGATGCTGCATTTGGTTTGTCCTTAAGTCCCAAATCACCAATCGACAATCATCACCCGCAGACCCAAATATGCTCTCATTCTTCATGTGCCATGCTACATCTTCTATGACGCTTTCATGTCCCTAAAACAATATCTCAGGAATAAAATCAGATACAATAATACCAGTTCTTCTGGGATTCAGGAGAAAGAAAAAACAACGCAACTCTCAACTTACCTCATACACATGCATTGCATTCAAAACCTTGTCATTTGCAGTAGCTGAAACATCCCAAAGGCAGATTTTCTGATCTTGTGAGCCACTCAAAAGATAACCCTCCTTGAAAGAACTCCAAGCCAATCCATAACCTTCTTGCTCATGTCCCATTAGCCTCAGATCAGGATCACACTCACTTGTTTGAGGCTTTGCAGAGTGTCTAGCGTAATCAAACAGAAACACCTCAGACCCACTTGTTTTAGCACCAACAAGAGTCGGCTTTTGTGGCATACACCGGGCTCTGTTCACTTCTCCATCAACACGTATCTTCTGCCTAATCTCCACCTGCAAAAGATAGTTTTTTTAAAGAAAATGTCCGAATTTCATATCAAGCTTTTGAGAAACATTGAAAAACTCGAAATACTCAAGCAAGTTAAATACTAATGTCCTTCTCACTCTTCACCTAGTACTTTCGTCGAACACATGGTGTGCGCAGAACACAACACATAGACAACAGCAAAATTATTGAGAGAGAGAGCATCCACAATTCAATTACCTTTGGGACGATAGGATCTTGATCCTTCGCTCCTAATCCTGGTTCAGCGTCAGGTGTCGGGATAACTACGTCGGCGACCATTAGAAAATCCGGAGCACCACCGGAGGTATGGGTCCCAAGGATAAGCTTATGGACGGCGAAGTAAGGATCTTTAGAGTACGGAATCGGTTTCGAAGGAACCCAATGGAGAGTGAGAGATGGCCATTCGAGTGGGTGAGAGATCATAAGGTCGTAGAGAAATGGAGTGTTCCTTTTCCACACAGAGAAATCTTCTTCCACTTGATCCAACCCCGCTTCCTCCTTTCCCTCTTCCGCCGCCATCTCTTTCTCTCTCCGTCGATCGATCTTCTTCTCTGCTCTTGAGGAATTTCCGGTCTAGTTTTCCCGCCTGAAACGAGGTAGGAGAGAGATGAGAGGAAGAAGGAGGGTTATGAGGGAAACTTGTCATACTGTTTTGATTTTCTACAGATAAACGCTTTGCCGTTCATTTATGTAGACACAACATGCATTGTGTTTTAGTGACGTCAGGACGACCTGTTGTTACGAAAGTTTTAGCTAAAAGGCTGATTATTGAAATACTAGTATTGGATTATTATCTGGAAAGGCCCAACTAAAGGCTCCAAGTTAAAAAAAAAAAAAAAACTAATTCTTCGAAAAGAAAATCTTTTTCATTGTTTTTCATAATAAGTTGTTTTTTATATATAAAAATCTCCAATTCATAAAAACATATTTTCGAGACTATGTATATAAGCTTCACAATGTTTAAGCTGAAATCATTTCAAATTTCAAATTCTTCGGATGGTTTTTATATTTTTGTTATGGAATTCGTTCTATCTACTAGAACATGAATTTCAATACTGTACGAGTGAAATGAAAACATGTAAAAATTTCTTTCAAACATCTCGAAACAGTGTTAGATCCACAAACTCATTGTAGCTCTCATAGACAAAGACTTCGCTTGTAACGTTCTAACAATAATTTTGTGGATCTAGAATATACCGTTGCAAATGAAGTACTATTTGTTTTTGAGAGCTACAAGAATGTTGTGGATCTAACACTAGCTTTACAATGTTATTTTTCCAATAAATATATTAGCTGTAAATTGAACGGCCATATGGCTTGGCTTTGTGGACCGCTGATGTCAAACGTCGTAGAACGTGGTGTTTGAGAATTTGATTTGTTATTATATATACTAATAAAATGGACACACTGTTTCTGTATAAACCAACGATTGTGGCTACTATTTAGCATATTTGCTACACATGAATCCATGTTCTTTCCTTCATTGTTTCCTAAGTTTACTCATAATTTCTCTTATTTCATAATGACAACATAAGCAAGAGATGCTTCCTTTTAAAAAAGTAATTAGTGATAACTAAACTAATTATTTCACTTTATCATGGCTAATAATGATTATATGGACACCGCAAGCTATCTAATTTGCATTATCTTTTGGTATTAGTCAATTCACCGAACTATTAGGTCCAAGGGATGACAACTACTATAGACTTTAATCTTAATTCTTTTAGTACGACAAAATCACTTTCTTTTTCCTTCCACAATTATTTGGGCAGCTACCAAATCGTAACACTTTTTTATTTTGTTTTTATAATGTTATAAAGTAATGTAATTTTATTACATCCTTGGAACGTTTTGTTTGAGTATTATTATCTCGCTACTTAAATTAGTTGTTCGCACTATTTGATCACCATATTCCAATAATTTCTTGTCATTTTCCTTACCATTATTAAACATAACCAAATCTTATCACCAAACAATATACATTTTTTAACTCGATCTTATCGTAATACACATCACCATTATAAAAAGAGCAAACAAAAAAAAATCTTGAAAATACATCAACAAAAAAAAATACAATTTAAACCGATCACATAATAACACAAGCCGCGGCGTTATCGTCGCTAAACGCCGTAGTATAACGAACCTCGGTAGAGCTAGCACGTGCGAGCCGCGACACGTGTGGATCGTAATCGGTGTTCCTTACGTAACCTCTCGGAGCTCTATTATCATAGACACCAGATGCATAAGGATGAGCCACAACGTCGTATGGAACAAAAGGATAAAGCTCGGCTCTTTTTCCGGTCCGGTGAATGATCCGAGCCACGACTTTGTTTGGCTCAACGTAACCAACCACGGTTACTTTCTGAGCAATTGGCTCAATGGTTACATCTCTAATTCCTTTCATTCCTTCTAAGGCTCTTCTCACTTTCCTCTCACATCCATCACAATCTATCAAAACCCTAACATCCACAGTCTAACAGACCGGTTCGGAAGCATAGGCAAATGAAGCCATCGTTTAGAACTTTAGATTATGTTGCAAAACATAAATACTAAAAGGAACACAAATTTTCAGATATTATGAAACATATATGAAAAATGGTACATTTTAAGATATCGAAAAACATTGGACTCGTGTGCCTTCGTCTAGTAGTAATTTCCACCACAAGATAAATAAAAAGATATGGTTCTATGTGTATAAACGTATTATAGATAATGGATTGATTTTAGTAATTACCTGTAGAGTTCTGTGTCTCTTGGAGTCTCCATGGGAGCAATCGAAATATTCAGAGACGTGATCAAGAACACCCATTTTTTTTCTTCTTTTGAATTGAGAGAAAAGAAAAAGAGTTAGATATAAACTTTGAAGTTTGGAGATATGATTATTTTTAGTATTGTCAACATAAAAAATGAGTTTTAAAATTTTAAAATGCGACCTACCAAACTCTATAAGTAGTTTTGGACCATATGTTCATATATATATATATGCTGATATTTTGTTTGTGAGTTTGACTCCCGAACAACAAGAAAAGCCAATGTATACTTATATATATTTCTTGGTATGCATAAACCTTCTTATAAAAAGACGTTAATATATGGGATATTAGCATAAATGACAGAATTTTTTTTAATAATTAATTGAGTAACCAAAAATACTGTACATTCGAAAAAGTTGTGTATAATGTGTATTACTGGACAAAAGTGCCCATAAAGAAAATGAATATAATACTCTAGATGATATAGAAGGTTACTCGACAATCACAAATGTTGGTTTGGTCTAGACAATATTCATTCCATTATATACTCTGAAATGCATGTCGATACTATATACAATTGTCTGATATATTATTATTATTTTCTTTTATTTTGTCACCATTGTCTGATATATTATAGTATACTGTATTATGTACCGCCGTACCGGTCTACGTTATATGCATTAGTTATAAAGTTAATCCAGTGTATGTTTTATTTTCTACATAAATTGATTAGTGAATTAGTGAATCTAAATAAATATTTTAGAAATTCCTTAAAATACCACATTTTAAATTTTTATTCACATTTTAAATTTTTGTTTCCATAGAATACCATACTTCCAAAATACCATTAAGAGTTTTAGTTTTCAAAAAAAAAAAAAAATACTACAAACCATATAAATAATTTTCAAGAATTTATAATTTAAACTTTTGAGTTTGAGTTAACTAATTTTAGATTTAAGGTTTAGTTTTAGAGTTTAGGTTTTAGAAATTATAATTACACTAAATATTTTTCATTTTATGTAAAACAAAATAACATTCTATTCTACATATTCTATGTAGAATATCATATAGTAAAGAGAAACATAAAAATATGTGGAGGCTAAATAGTCAATACGCTTATATCATTTGTTATTTTTTTTATTATAATTATTACATAGCTATTATACTAATTATAATTTAAAATTTTGTTAGTTCCCTAATTAACACTTAATATATAGGTCGCTTTTGTTACATATGGACCTCGATGCTCTAGTGTGGCAATAATTAAACATGACAGAAAGATGAATTAGATATTTGTATTTGTAATATAATTCATGCTTGCTAAACAAGCTACTATTGATAACTATTGATTGATATAAATTAGTTTTGTTTTTTAACGCTGTAATTTTATTATTATTTTATTATAAATTATAAGAATTATTACATTGACGATTGTACAACGTACAAATCTTTTGTTTTGATCTATGCCAGATGATTATATCTTGCCATATGTTGAAGATCTCCTGTAAGCTAGCTTCCATTAATCTGCATAAATATCAATAAATCGTATCTCCTGAGATTCGAACCCCAAACCTGCTAATATTAAAACTTTAAATCCTTGAGCACTAAGCCAACGCGGCTTCCACTATTGATATAAATAAGTAATGAGATTTCTCGTTTTTTTTTTAATTGATGAATAATTTTGGGGGTGGAAGCTGGAATCTCTTCTCATGTGACGTGATGGTGGACCACTCTTGACATGTTTATGCACAAACAAATATATATGTTTCAACATCGTCTTTTTGGTATGGTTTCAAAAGAAATAACGCTATAAGAAAAGATTGAATTGTTTTCCCGTCTAGCTACATATAAGGCTCTATGAAAACCACATCTCATTTTCAATCCTTTTTTTTTAATATAAATTAATTAGTTTCCCAATTTCAGTATTTTTTGTTCGACAGCTTTCAGACTTTCAGTGACTTAATGAAGATAACCACTTTTCCATAACAAATAACAAAAATGAGTGATAAAATAACATTATATATATTGTTTTGCGAGGCAACTATCCATAACTAATTCATTAGTCTGTAGGGAAACTTTCAATTCATATCAATTTCAATAGCGAAACATATATATCATACATATTCGATATGAATATTTTGTTAGAACATTCATAAGAAGGTCCAATCCTATGTTTATGACAAATCCAAATCCAATAGTCCATGTGTTTTCAGATTTCTAACAAGAGTTTTCACATAAATAATTTGATCTTTTTTTTTGTCACAAAATATTGATCTTATGTAATAGAAAACCTTAACCTTGAGAGTTGGTTATAATAATTCTCCTCCTTCTATCGTTATGAATATCAATTTATAATCTTCTTGATCTTCGTAACACATCTAAAGTTTTTTTTGTTTGTATTTGAATAAAGCTCATAATGAGCTATCTATTTTATCAAATCTCTTTCTAGCTCTTTGATCAAGCTTTTATTAGAGCAAAGTAGATCACACTTTTTCAGATTCACGTATTTTCTATAACCAAAGGTTGTACATTAGTATTAATTTTCATATTAGCCTAAAATATTTCTCAAGTCTAAGAGTTAACATTTTCTTGTGCCATTTTAAACTCAGCAAAGCAATTTAAGTGGCGAGGTAAGAGGAACGAATGATTTGATGTTGTCTTGGTTACTTGTACTGCTGATAATCAGTTGATGCTGGTGAGAAGTGAACTCATGATCAGCTCCTTCAATGAGAATTTGTGATACCTTTTGTATTTGGCAAATTTGGACGTTTTGTTACATGCACGCTTCTGTCATTTGACCCATGAATTGTTATGACCCTGAAACTATAAAGGGAATCATTAGTTCCACTATCAAACCGAAACTAAACAGAGCCAACTCGCTTGTATAGTAAACAGAGCTAGATCCTTGTATAGTATAATGATTAAGAGAATGGATTCGGGATTTTGCCTAAAGTTTCCACGGATTGAGAGACATGATCTATGATTATTGGTTGCAAAACGGTCCATTAGACTCTTCACGTACCCATTACTCAACACTTCCTGCACAGAAAAAAGGGCAATGACTTGTCTCTAACAGTAGCAGTAAGTGCAATTTGGCTTTAACAATAGTCAACACAGAACTAAAAAACTGAAAGAGTTACCATTTCTGTTCCTAACATCGATGAACCATCTCTCTTTTCTTTTTTCAAGTAGTCCTTACCAAGCCAGCCTTCAATTCCTTGCTGAGGGAGAAAACGACATGAGATATTCACAACAAAACAAAGCTCCGTTTTCATATTAGTTTTCTTCAAAAATCAAAACAAGAAATCCACCTTTGTCTTGAAAGACCTTTACTATGTACGATTATTGCAGAAATCTCAGTTTTTCCCACGCAAGTGTTACAGAGCAAAGAGCATATCTTCAGCTTCATGAAGGTACTACCGTATTTAAATGACCCTTCACTTTCCCTGAAGGCCAGAAACATCAGTAAGCGAACACTACCACTTTGAAGGAAAGGAAGAGAAGCTACAATTTGCTTATGCGTTCCAACAAATTCAAAATGTTATAAGAAATAAAAATAGAAGAAGTTGATTAGGGAGCAGATCGCTGAAGTGAATAATGTTTCTTATAAATTCACATTATTGAAGATTTTTTATTTCTTATTCTACGAAGAATCATATCTTATTGTAACGAACATGATTAGCTGATCTTATATCTAATCAATCATGTTGCTACAGACTCCAATTTATATAATTAAAGGTATGATGTACTATATGAAAGAAAAGGATATTGCAACTACACCATAGCTTATTCGGACACAGTCTCAGAAACTTTTGATAAAACTATTATAAACTACTAACCTCAAAAGCTAATATGTTCTATTGGATTGGCTTGGAGGGTTTTAAATGTCCTGTTTTCATTCGCCTGGCTTCCCATTCTGGAAAAAATGAGTGATAAATTAGATTGACCAGGCTCAAATCTCCATATTATATAAACCAAATCAAACCACGAAATGTAAGTGCAAAGAGAGAATACATAAGGAAAATCTATACAGAAATTACAAGAGATCGATACAACAATGAGTTTGTAGGTTTTCTGTCAATTAGTGGTCTACAAAAGCACATTTCAGATTTTAAATGATTACATGAATAATTCATTTAACTAAGATGATGGAGGATCAAGATGCTTGCAACTGAAAGAACAGAGAACGTAATAGGTCACAAAAGCACTAAAAACTCAAGACTTTGATGTCAACACATATAGTACTAAATTGACTCCATGAGATCATCTAGCAGTAGCATAGAAAGACAACATTTCAAAACATGAAAGCTTACATTATAATTGATAGAAAATACTTCATCATTTTGCCTGCATCATCGATTTGAGCTCCCTACAATGAAAGCACACATTACATAGTGAGTTTGAATTTGATTGAGAATAATAAGATCAATAAGAACTTGATCCCATATATAATATTTGACTTCTCCATTGCTCTCGGAGCTGCAGTTGCAACATGATATAGAATAATAAGACATTTCATAATGATAGACTAGCCCAAAATTCTAAGGAATGAAGATCGTTGCTATGGCGTTTGCAATTTATATTTACATGTAAAGATGTTGTGTTTACCCTCAAAAGAAAAAAGTGATAAAACATGATTGGTAATTTCTGAATCAGCTCCAAGTAACTCTCCTTACACTATCAAACCACTATCTTAATCATACACACTTCGTAATGAATCTTGCGAATAAGTTTTAGGAGCATATGGATTATTTGGGCTGTATTGTAGAAGCATATAGAAGAAAACAGACATACCTAACCCAATGGTACCACAACCTTTCATTAAATTCAGCTTCTTGTAGACATCAATCAACAAAAGTGATTGCCATCATAGCATGCTAAGAGCTGAAGCAGCTGATATGAGTAGATACGCTACAATCTAAAATCACAAAAACAATGTCATGACTCAATCACAAAGAAGACATGTTACATCAAATTTGAAACTTTAATACGAATAGTTTTTTTAGTGATATGTGTCGATCAAAGAGGCCATTCTAGAGAGTGCTGACCTTTTATTATATTAAAGATTTATAAAATAAAAGTTTGTTCGTTGTTTCTTGTTACAATGTGGATGAGATAACTGATGATGTATGTATGTAACGATTTTGTCATTATAAAAGATTCATATAACTCGAAATTGGAAACATGTGTATGTGTATACAACTCATAATTGGTTGTGTTTCGTAGCTTCTATCATTTGCTCACAAATTAGGCATGAATTGATGTTGTACTAATAAAAATCACAAACCCAAATGGAGTCACAGAGTCATGACACTAGGAAATTTCCCTTATATCCCCACCCTCAACACTGAGAACCCTTTCTTGTCATCTCCGAGCACTGAACCCTCTGAACTCTCCGAAAATGCTGAAACCTACTCTTATCCCTTTTCGGACACTTTGGACTTTGAATTGATTCGAGTAATAAATAACTCTCCCAAGGCTTGCACTCGAGTTACTAAAGTACCTCTACATAATTATATAGTTTCATTTCCTCATTCACCATCCCTTTTGGGGAGCTGATGTTGGTATTGGAAACGTTTTTAGTTCTTATCGGGCTTGGTGATGTGCTCCAGAGAGAGTGAAAATCGATGCAGAAGGGCCGGCCCGTTTGTAAGAGTATATATTATGGTAAGAAAATATTTTGATTGGATTGACAGCTATAATGCGATCTATATAACTTATGATAAAGTTGTATGAAATCAAATAGATTGCAAAAAATAAGTAATGGGCCCTTACACTTTTATTTCTCCAAGGCCCCATTATGATCCCAAGTTAAAACGTTTCGGTTCTCTTGTCTATGGCCAATTACGAACCCTAGGCCTAGGCGAAGAAAAAGATTGCATCGGCCTAACCAACTCCAACTCTCAATTGGTCTTTAACAACTTCAATGTCCCGGTTTAATATTGATATGAACCAGAGCTCTTCTGAGTTCTACTCTGATTTTTGCTCCAAAAAAAAATCATCGTAGTACGTGGTAGCTAATGAATATGATAGTTAAGAGGAATATGATGAAATTAATTTTTCTTATTGGTAGTAAATGGTGATTATTTGGATGGGAGGATATTAAATTTAGTTTAGAAACAAACTAAATCATAAAACAAAAAAAAGGATAGCAATGTATTTCATCGACAAAAATTGTATGACTTAATAATTTTTAACTGTATATGATTTATAAAATAATTTTAATGTTGAAAACAAAAATGGAACTCGAACAGTATTTAGTGGAATCCACTCTAAAAATCCAAAAGAAAGAGAATCCGTTGTTTTACGCTGGTCCAAACGGCCAAGTCAAAAGTAATAATTCTTTTTCCTTATAAGAAAATTTCAAAACTTAAAATAGTTAACTTTTTAAAAAGATAAATTATACATTTATAACTTTAAAAATCACAGCCGTGGTAATGCACGTTGGATGAAAACGATGTATAGTATATGGTTTGAAATTTTGTGTTAAATTCTAAGTGGAACTAGTGCATTTGCAATACTTTTGATAATGAACATATAACTGAATACTCCTCCGTTTTTGAATACATGATGTTTTAGAAAAAAAATTTGTTCAAAAATAGTTGATGTTCTCCATTTTCAAAGCATTTTTGGTTAAAAATTTCCTTTTCTAACCTCAATAGATTTTCTATCGGTAATTCTAAAATTTAATTATTACTAATATTATTAAATAAATAAATAAAACAGAAAATTACTAAAGATCATACTGATACTTCGTTTCAAGTGAAGTCAAACATTCTCCTTGTTTTATACGGCCATATGCAACCAAATATTTTTTGTCATGGGTTGGAGAAAAGATTTCTATTTCGCCATGGGTTGGATTGCTTAAATTATCTTCCGAAGAATTTGTTGGTGTCTTATTTAGATCACAAGAATGCTCTCTATCTATGGTTAGATTAAAATTGTGAGAAAAAGTTCTAAGTAAAAACTTGGTGTTAGAATCTATCGTCTCTTGAATATATAGCCAAATGAAGTTTGTATTTTGGCTCCAATTTTTTTGGAATACTTAAAATTTTGGCTCCAAAGTTAATTTTTTAAAAAATTTACAATTATAAACGTAAATGAATTGTAAACAAGTGCAATAAATATATGTTGATGATGATTATTGAATGTTGATTAGAATAAATATACGACATGGGGATCTTCAAGCGTGTGGGAAAATGAGTAAAAGAAAAACCATGCATAATAAATCCAGCGACTGCAAATTTTTTTGTTCTACTACTATTTTCTTAAATATTTTTCTTAACAAAAAGCATATATGGAGGTTTAAATAGTCATTTCTACAATTTTTTTAAAATCTGTGAAAATCCTAAAACATCATCTATTATGGTAGAATTAATGGAGTTGGACAAAGAAATCAGAGAGTAGGAACTAGAAAGATAAGTCAAATAAATAACCAAAAAATAATAAGAAGATTACGTAATTTATGCAGAAGTATGGAATATTGTGTTGTGTGTGACAGGTCGTGGCCTCGATACTTTAAGCCTCTTGGAAACAAGAATTAGTTCAGAGAAAGAAAAAAGATAGATACGTTACCAACAATTTCTGCTTTTTTCTAAACATTTCATTATTAAATTTATTGCTACACCGAAAGAAACTAAACCGGAAAAGTGGGAATCATTCAATGCTTCTGTCCGATCATCTCCGGTTATTTCACGAATAAAGTTCACAACCATCGAAGACAGCTAAAGAGAAACTCTTTCATGAACAAAGTCTTTACTAGGGTTCAGCTTTTGTTATACGTTACCAAAACGGTCCATTGATTAAAATCAGTCAATTTGACGAAGAAAACAAATCAATCAATTTATATATGAATATTTTTGTACTTGATTTGTCAAATTACTGTTATTCGTGCCAAGTATTATGTCGTAACAAAACGGTCTTTCACGTAATACTCGGCCGACTTTTCTAAAGAATTAATAAGAAGACTAATCTCAAAAGTCATATAGGTTTTCAATGAAATTGCATGGACCGAAGATATGATAGAATTTTGTACTCTCTGTCCTATTTTATAAAAAAAATAGTTGAAAACGTGAAAATCAAGAAATTATTAAAAACACAATTTATTACTTAACTAAATACATTTTAATTAATAAAAAATATACTAAAAAATAGTCATAAGTTATTGAATTAATATAAATTTTTGTACATAAACTTGGAAAAATCTAATAAAATAGAATAAATAAAAAAATCCTAAAACATCTAATAAAATGGGACGGAGGAAGGATCATACAGTGAAAAGTACATATATAAAAAGTAGAGGTGATGATGATGAATCCTGTTTCGTAGTCAAAGTTGCACGAGAAATTGTTGATAATTTTCTGGTTTTTGTTTTGTTTTTTGGGTCCAAGGTGAAAATCTTTCTCTGTTAAATGAATCTCTTTGTCTTTTTGTACAAAGAAACCGAAATAATGATGTTACTGTAAACAAAAAAAGAAGAGGAAGTGTAAACAAATGTGTTGTTGCCTTTGTCCATTTTGGTTGATTTTCTCGAGAATAGAAGAGAAAGTGAAAAAGGAAACAATAAAAGAAAAGAGAAGAGAAAGAACAGTTCACATGAGTTTCGTGTGTCGGTGTCTATCGTAGACTGTGACACGAAGCTGACACCTTTGCATGGCCACGGGAAACCACCCCCACTCTCTCTTAAAAACCCTAATTTCTTTTCTCTTTTTGTGTATCACTTTTTATCCACATTATTCTCATATTTAAAATCCAGCGGTTCCAAAAAACAAGAAGATGTGTTCGAGTTTTGTTAGTAATTTTTAATAAACTTTGAAAACTATAATGCATTAAATTTGATTAGCAATACAAAGTGAACAACAAAATTTGCATTAAAATAAACAGTAAACAAATTATTATAGTTTGTGATTTAAGACGGTACTTTTTGTTGCGATAAAAGTTACCGATCAAACTAATCGTTTAATTTTTTTTTACTGATTTTGTATTTTGGTGTGATTTCTAGAACGACTTTATTATATTTGTGGACACTTATCAACGTGGACAATAAAAGACAGATTCGTGTATCATTTAATCAGTTGGAACGATGGACCATGTGTTTACAACATATGCGACAATGCAGGATCTGCTCAATACAGTCATAATACTATAATACGTAGTAGTAGAATCGGTGATATAGATATTATTTTGCTGTCAATCATACAACCTGGGAACTCGAACCCGAGTACTATATATATACAATGTACATAAATACACTTAATCTTCTAACGTATATGTACATATTATATCGTGTAATTATAGTCCATAACTTAATATGTCATTGCTTTGAATGCGTTTGGTGATATCCAAACGTACCGAAAGACGATGGCAAAGGACTATTGGCTACATTGAGGGGCAAGATTTCTATCGCATGCATCTGGACGAACTGATATACTTATGTTTTATTTGATACAAATTCTTAAAAGATAATTATCAACTAATGATATGGTAAAAAAATAATTAAGTGGTGGTGGATTAATGGTTTCCACTTAAGGATGAATTGTTATGTGGGTATTCGATTTTTTTCAAATACAAAATTATCCCACTATTTCCATTTGATTAATCGTAATAATGTAACACTTTATGCAATTAGTAAACTTGGTGATTGGACTACTCGACGACTATGTTTATTATGGGATTAGTCGGATCGTAAAAAGTCGGACCACCTATTGGTTATAAAAAAACAAATGGCAAAATTTATTATCAATGAAAAATTTCATATTAGAAGTTGTTTCATTATTGTTTTTAATTTTCGTAATATTTTCTATAAAAAAAAACCTTAGTAACAAAATAACTAGTTGAGCTGGATTTGATTTATATATTAGATTTTTATTATTTAATTTTATGATGTGCAATTTATATTGATATCCCAAAACTTGTGATTAGCTAAATTTTTGTAATATGTCATCAGTTCTTTCCATTCTATTCATTATCGTTACATGATTATACACAAAATGTTTTGCATGATATTATGCAAAAAATCCTGAAATTTAGGAAATGCAAAAAAGACAACTATGGATCTAAATGATAAGCCTTTTAAGAATTGATGGAATATACATGAATAGAATATAGATGAATGGAATTGAAAAATAATGGAATAAATCTATTACATTCATTCTTCATCAAAACTATAGATGGATGTTTTCTTTTTAATTTTTATAAGTGGAATATTCTTTTTACCACGAATGGTAAAAAAAATTATGAAATAAGTGAAATGCTCCATTCCATTAATAAAATGAGACATTCATTCATTTTTTTTTTAATTTTCATTGGATACTCAACTGAATATCAATAGTGCTCTTCTAGCCCATGTATGCCATAATGTGGGGAAAAGGAACATATAGAGCAATGGAAGGAAGTGAAGTAGCAGTTGTACGGTGAGGGGAAGAAAGCTAAGCAAAGAAGCAAATTCAAAACCTTTGCTTCGTTGTGGGTCTAAAAGGTACAATATCAACAATAATCTCGTAATAGTTACAGTCTCTTTAATTATTAAGTGGTTATATATCTTGATAATAAAATTATTAAGTGGTTACATATATTTTGTCTTTTGGCGTAAACCCTAAATCACTGCATGGTTCGTAAAAATATCTTGCATGTTGTAAAGTATTCCGCTAAACAAATTGTAAAGTAGTATTCCGCGTAAACAAATTGTACGTAGTAACGTTTTGACTAATCTCTTGGTTCATTCTGAATAGTTCAGCTTTGTCGGGAAATTGATTTATTATTATAAAACAATTGGAATATTTTAGAGTTTAGATATTTTATGATTTGATTAAAAAATAATGAAAAATTAAAATTAGTCACTAACAAGGTTAAAAGTAATCCGAAGCCTTCTGGTCAAGTGGTAAGAAGACAAACTTGTGACGTCAACACGTTATGAGTTCGATCCACCTGCTACGCAAAACTAAAACACATTATTTTGGACATCTACATGGATATGGATCATTGCTTTTGGTCCATTTACATATCCGGAGAAAAGGTCTATCCATGGACTGCACTTTCTCTAAAGATTAGTTTGGATCTCTCCATTATCAAAAAAGAAAAAAACAAGGCTAAAAAATAGTTGAATAATGTTTTTACGTGAAAGTTATCATTTAGAGAGCTCATTATGTGTGTTTCAATGTGATTTTTAAAATGTGGTTTCTATTTTTTTCTTTTATTAAAAGCTAAAAGATTTGGCACTTAAGCGATGATTTTTTAGAGAAATGGGCAAGTATAACTAAGAAAAAAAAAAGTATCACTTAAACTAACCAAAAATCTCTATGTGGCAAAATTATAGCCAGTAGAATTAGAGATTTTGGTTAGTTATTAATTTTTTAAAAAAATTTGGTTAGTAACTAAATTAATCCCTTTTTTAAATTAGTGGTGTATTAAATATGAATGCTTTGTATGTTTAAAGTTTTTTGAATCAGCGTAATTAAATATGTTAAAAATAATTTTTTATAAAACGATAGGAGTTTTGACCCAAAAAAAGAAAAAACGACAGGAGTATGATACTCTAAACATGTTTCTATTATGAAAACTTTCTTTGTTACGTCTACAAATATATTTGGGAACAACATATGCTATGAACAACAACTTTCTAAATCTTGTGAAAACTAAAACAGTTTTCAAATCGTATTGAAAGTTTCTGTAAATTTGTTAAAATTACAAAATATGCGTATCCCGTCTTATAGTTAATTGATTTTAAAGAAAATACTCTTTAAAAAATGTCATACTGTTCCAAGAGTAGATTGAATTGTATAATTATTTCCCTTTGGATTATATTTAAAATATGTAACATGTTTGATGTAGTTGGTGATCAAGTTAATTGTTTTCATAATCTTCAACATCATTAGTTCAATTGACTTTACTTGGAATGGATAATTTACCTAAAGGCTAAAACACCTCCAAATACGAGAGAGATTTATGGACTGAAAATTCGGTATATCTCGGTTTGATATTTCGGATTAAAATCATTAAATGGTGTGACCAATCCACACACAAGAATTGGATGGAAACGAGAGAGTGGTGTGTCACGATGTCTATGTGACAACTCCTAATCGAAGTATCGAACGCGATGTAAGGCTTTATGTTCAGCCGACTATATAGTACTGTACTATTAACAAACGCATTTACATTATGCAACACTTACTTTTCAATTTAACCTCCAAACAACGTCCTTTTAAAAGGAAATTTCGTGGTAAACAAAGGATTGAATATCGACTATGACCTTGATTCAAATATTTAAATATCTTTAGGACGAAACAAAAAAGGTGTCGGGTTGGTGTCGTTTTGTGCAAGAATTTTCAAAAGTATATTAGGTTAATGTCTGAAATATGTATTTTCACCAAAAACCACGAAATATTCGACTTACTTTTTCTTTTAAATTTTTTTTTTTAATTATCTAAATTTATGAATTATTACAAATTATGTAAACAATTACACGGACGATTATACAACAACAAATTTTAGTCTTGATATGCAGGATTACTCTAGACAATTCTCTTTGCATTATACTAAAATCTCATGTAAATTTTATCTCTATTTTTTTTTAAAACTTAAAATTACTTTTTTTTTCTTCCTAAGAATAAAAATAATCGAGACCCCCTAATTTACAGTGATTTATGACCACTTTGCTGTCATCTGTTAATTTTCCTAACGTTCATCGATATCGATTCACATCTGAGTCTGACGAAACTAATCAACCTAGATTATAAAATATTAAAGTATATCATAATGGTGCGTCTGTGTGTATGCATATATATGTTTTAGCATTCAAAGATGGTTGGTACCTAGCGAGGATGATAGATCAAGTATATATAAATAACTAATGGTGGCTAGAAATTCAACAAATAGTGTTTGATTAAATCAAATGTATCAACATCTCAACTACAGTTAAAGAAAAAATCTAATTGATAAAGTATATCAAACACATTTGATCGATGTATCAATAGATAATGGAAATTCGAATTACGTTTTCATGGTCTCTCTCTTGCACACATCACATAAATAAATTTAAACACACAATTATGTTTTGAATACTTACGTACCATTTTAATATACGAATTCTCAATTTTAATTTGCAAAGCAAAATATTTTTACACGAATGTTTATAGTTTATAATTAGTTATAGACATTATCTAAAGAAATAGTTAATCTAGGATCACATTTTACATTTCATCATTTTCCTCTAAGTAATATGAACTTGTTGATGTATCATTTATTAATTCTTCAAAAAAATAACTTATACATTGTTTGTGGATTACTAGATCATATTGTAGTCAATTGGTGATGAATATTCTATAAATAAAATCATTTTGTTTACAAAAACGTTTATATTTTCTGAACATGTCAAATAAAGAAAATTGAACTACTTAATGTTATATACGATTCAAAAATTAAACGAGACCGCATAAATGCAATGAAATTGTGATTGAAGCTACCTACTTCGCAAACATGTGTTACATGCTCGCACTTAACAAGTATTGTAAAATTTTATCTAGTAACTTTGTAATAATAATAAATAAATAAAAATTTGAACTAAATTTGACTTTGGTTAACGGAATAAATTTTACAGAAAACATATTTAAAAGAAGATAGTATTTTTTTTGTGAATATAAATTTTTAATTTCACTCAATAGTGTGTATATACTGCAAATAAGTCATGAACTCATCAAAAATATCCATGGAAAAAAATCGCATGTGATGCATGAACATATCTTTAAGCCGGTAATTTTCAACTATGTTCACACATCATTTTCCTGTCTTGACATTCGTCTAATTTGTTTTTTCCTTTTGGGGTTAAAATACGTCTAAGAAGTTTAGACGCGATTATTAAATTTGTGCATTTCTTAATTCAGCAAGATTACAATTATTCTTTATATATTGATCTCGTTTAAACCATGATGATATTATTTTGATTTATGATTTGATTGTTTTCCTTAATATTAAACCGATATCTAATAATTATAAATAATCTGTTTTAGATTGAACTAATTTTTTTTGGAAATCTTTGGTTTGCGATAGTCTAGCTTGAGTGGCTGAATCCTTTAGTTATTTGAGTGATTGTACCATGTCGTTTATCACTTTAGATTGGTGTCTTTTGAAAGTATATATTTGAATGAGTTTTAGAATTCAATATGAGTTGATATAGTTGTTCAATCTATAGAGTTGAGAAACGGAGGATAAAACATATGAAATATGAAGTAAATATTTTGGGATTGAAGAAGTGACATGTAGTAGTGACTTGTACCAGTTGTAGAATACTACAGGAAGTATTATAGGTACTAGTACAAGAAATATTATTTGGCGATAGCCTTTTAGATATATTGGTAGTTTTTTTATTGTCCCGTGAACATTTGACAAAAACTCTTTGACCTATCAATATTTTTAAGTTTAGCAGCGTCTATAAACTAATTACGTAGTAATCACCGGTTTTATAAGAAAGTGGGATTATAAGTGATATAATTCGTGACTATTTCTCACTAAGTGTATTGAGTTATGTATATGTGGAAGATGCAATGCATCGGAAACGTGTCGGTAGATAAAAGAGGTGGGAGTTTTGGGTTTTTTGCTCTTTGGTGTGTGTTTTGTCCTTTTCGTATTTTCTTTTAATGTTTGATTTACATTTTCTACGGGGGATACAAAACAACACATCCACCTCCCAAGAAACAGGCGACACACACTCGGATGATAACAATAATAGCCAACAAGTGTCTCTAAGTCATCCAATATGTAAAAACATTATATTATAAAAATACTTTATTAGAGAGAGACATATTATAGTCGAAAAATATCACATGGTTTGCACCATTCCTCAAGCATGTATTATGTCATAATTCATTAAGATGGACCCTTCCCTCCATGTTTTCTTTTCTTGCGGTCCAAAAGCCAACCCATCAAATAAAGAAATTTAAAGAAAAAACTAATTTTAATCCAACCATATAGTAAACAGTTCCATTTTCCTTATGTATTATGCTTCTAATTTGCGAGCCATTAAGTGTTCCATGTCTATTGGAACATCCGAGAGCAAAAGGTTATAATACAAATGGATAATGTATTATCAAATTCGACCTCAGATTGCATTAAGATTAATAAAACGAAGTAAGTCTATTGAATATGCAGGAATGTACAATCCACTGAGTATGTATATAAGAGACTAATCTAGATTTCGGTATGAGATTATTGTCCTTGTTAGTAAAATAACATTTTAATTTCATTTATATACAGTATTTCAGGTGAAGATTTGAAGTACAGTTTGGTCTTAAAGATTAGCAGTTTGGTAACTGTTGTAAAATTCGAATGTAATTTCGGAATCGTAATGTGCGGTGAATTTGGATAATGATTGAATCGTATTCGAAAGCATTTTCTTTAAAGAATATTTCGATCCTCTTCTCAAGCCATGGATTACACGAAATCTTTTCTAGAATACGACAATCAAAATTCTCTCTTGTTCTACGCTAAAATCCAAGAAAAACAAATAGATGTTTTGTGTTTTGCTTTTGTATTTTACCAAAGATTTCTTGTAAATCTCTCTTCTTTCTCACGTTGTTCCTTCTAATTTTTTGAGGCAATGAAACAAGCTTTTATAATGGTTCAAAGAGTGCGAGGTATGTTTGCAACCGTACATTTATAAAACAACCATAAACTTAACAATTGCAATAGTTCATAAAACCAATAGTTATAATAGTTTATAAATAACCATAAAACCAATAGTTGCAATAGTTCATAAATAAACTGTCTTATTAGACTTAAATCTCTAACACTAACTTTGCATCATGAGAGATATACGGATTTTAAACCTAATAGTCTAGTAGCAAGAATCTACAGTTTGACGCATGAACATTCAAGTTGAATTCTTTATTTTGTTTGTGGGTGTTTCTCATTGAAGTCTAATAGGTGAGAAAAAACTGTTTCGTAGGAAATTTAAACAAGATTCATGGTTCTATAGCAAAAGTTCATAACCTACAGGGTAGAGGTTACTATTTATCTATATCTTCGAGGTCTTGCATGGATTACACTTCGTAATCCTAAGTTCCTAGTCTAACATTTTTATTAAATTTCATGGTTTCGAATTCAATACTAATTATATTGTATATGAATGGAATATGACATATATTCTTAAAATATGTACCATCTCAATTTTCTAATACATTTTTTCGAGATAATGTCTAATTCGTTTATAATTTGAACTAACATATTGTGGTCATAATATATAAAAACTAGTAGATTTGTTATAAAATGTTAGTTATTGTTGAAATGATTTCTTTCTAGAAATGTTATTTTTTATTTTTTTCCCCCTAATATCTACAATAAAAGTTTTTTTTTTTTTGAAAAAGTTGTTTAAGGAAAAGTTATTATATAGAAAATTAAAATCTTGCTAAGATTATATATCTTAACCTTTTTTCCTTTTGTTCATAAATAAAAAAGATTTTAATTTTCTATATAATAACTTTTCCTTAAACAACTTTTTCAAAAAAAAAAAAACTTTTCCTTAAACAAATATTTATTTTCTAACTAAAATCACAACTAGAAGTCCACAACACATATATACATGCATGTCACAGTTAAGCGCATCTCTAACTCCAACCATAATCATATCAAATTACGACTAATATTCAACCTTCTCGATAATTCCTCTTCTTTTGATTTCCGTCAAAGAATCTCCCTCCTAAACTATCAAAAATTATTTGGATAGAACGATATATTGAAATTTCTCAAAAAAATGATTATGTAATTCCAAGAAACGTGTAATTCCACTTCTCTTGACAGATATATACATGACGAGGACTTACCAAAACACATCTAAATATTTTTTCGTTTCTTTGTCTTTTTACATGCATGTTTACATCTTATAATTGTCCTTTTCTTCTTTATAGAATATGATGTTTAAACTATTTTTATTTATTGAGTTGTAATAAAATATAACCAACCAACATGAATTACAAGTAGAATAGACGAATTAACACATTTATATTAACTAAGTTATTTTCAACTCGTGAAGAGAATGAGTTTTGATTAATTGACGCTTTCTTAACAGGCTAACACAAGAAAAAACTTTGTATATAGTTTACTCTTTCGTATTGGACATGTCTGTTTTTCTAATTGGAAATCTATATGCGAACCTTTCAAGTATTAAAAAATTATAATAAACGTGAACATTGCAATTATACTCACGTATACGGTATATCCAAGCATAATGATCTGATGATTGTGTGGAATGCTAATTGATGTGTATTTGTTTTGTTCAAGGGGTTTCTCTTTTATTTATTTTCTACCGTTGGTTTGTTACTTAAAAAAAGTATTGTAACTGCGTAATTCATATGAAAAATACTGTCAACTATTGATATTATAATATGGTAAAAATATTTCTATGAAACTCAAATTTTCAGATTTGTGGTGTTATCTAAGTATTAAACATGAGTAGTACTAACTAGGTATGGACATTCCAGACCAAAAGTCGCAAACCTTGTGGTTATCAAAAGTCCTAAACATTACAGATAAAGGATTGGATAATTCTCATTAAGAATAATTATCCAAACGGGTAATTTGGATTGTCATATAACTTTGAATATATCATATAATTATCCGATTTTAATTTATGCAAAAAAAAAACATTACGAATTACGAATAGAAGATCAGATAATCTTATCTTATTATATAAAAGATCAGATAATTTTATTTTATTATATAAAGTTTAATGCGTCATAAATAACACGATCGTGACACGTGTCACTCGCTCGATTAGATTTTGACACGTGTTAAAAAAATATTCTAATTAGATTTTTTCATATCTATCATATAAATCTTATTTTTTTGTAAACTTATTTTTTATTTTTGATCAAACCGATTGATTATATTAGCTTAACCTCCAAGATTGGAAAAAGAGTTCAACGATACAAAACCAAACTTAGGTAACATGTCGACTACAACATTTGTCGATCGTACGAAAGATATAGCAACAAAATTTGTATTAAGACATCTAATATCGAAAAGTAGAGATTTTAGCTCATTGACCACGCCCTCCAAGTTGAGCAACATGACAAGAGAGAGCGAATTCGAGAAGCCGTTGAGAGCTCGGGATCCTGCAATGTGAGCCGCAATTAAGGCAGCTTTAATAGTGAAAGATTCTGCGACGAGAGCCAAAGGCACATGGCTATGTGATGCAGATTCTTGTTTGAATATCCTCACGTTTGAGTCTTTGAAGCACCAACCTAGCCCACACTCAAGAGAAGAGGCAATCCATGTTGCGTCAACAAAACAGTGAGTAGCATCCAAACCAACATTTAAACATCTTAACTCATAAAGAAAAGTGTAAGGTAGGAGACTTTGAATGAGCTCGAGGTTATGAACCCGGGTCAAGATCCATACTCGTGAGGTAAAAGTAAAACTGCATTCGAGCAGTATATGAGAATTCGTCTCAACCAAACCACATCTTAGGCAAGAAGTGTATGCCAAAATTTTTTTTGTAAACTTATATATTTATATTTATTAAGTAGATTATTAAAATCAACATATATTCAAATCTTATATATATATATATATAATTTTTTTTTTGAGTTCAAATAGACTTAGGTTTACATATCTAAATCTTCATAGATTGTAAAAAACTTATGAGTTCAAATAGATTTAGATTTACATACCCAAATCTTCATGGATTATAACATTTTACCTTAAAAAGAAATATTTTAGCTCTTATTTCAACTTTTTCTTTAAAAAAGAACAACGATTATTCACTTTTTCGATAGGTGAGATAGATTACGGCGATATAAACTTGTTTATCGTCGTAAAATAGTACGTCATATCATAATGAGATTATAGGAATTGACTTTCTCTTGATAAAAATGTTAGCGTATTTTTTATCAATAAGAATATTAATGTATTACTAACTACTTGATTAATGTCTAGCTACAATTTAAATTAATTTTAATGCAGAAAAATATGTGCATCATTTGTTTCTTGCAAAATTTGAGAATCAATTAAGTGAAATTTTTTTGATTTTTCAACTTAAAATATGAGATTCAATTCATTAAAATTTTGAAAAAATAGATA
Organism: Arabis hirsuta; assembly: GCA_964056655.1. Lineage (NCBI taxonomy): Eukaryota > Viridiplantae > Streptophyta > Magnoliopsida > Brassicales > Brassicaceae > Arabis > Arabis hirsuta. The sequence goes on from OZ053303.1 coordinate 35,040,082, forward strand.
TATGAATAGATACAAAAAAAACCTATTTCAACTAGGAATAAAAAAAAATTTGAAAATATGTGATAAAGTTAATTGAAAATATAATAATATAATAAAAAGAATCAAAACAAATTAATAACGGTGAGATTTCTCTATAAACGGTTTTGATTTTTGGTCTTTTATTTTTTTCACGGGTTAGAAAACATATATAAAATATAAAATTTCAAATAAGAACATGAGAAATTAATTCAACAGATTTTTTAAAAATAGAGTAGTGAACTGGTAAAAACTAAATTATTCCAGACATGAATAGAAAAAAAAACTATTTATTTTGAAAAAAGTGATCAAATTTACTTGAAAATTAAATTAAAAAAATGTAAGATCAAAAAGTAATTGTTAAATTTATTTAGTATCAACGTTTTCGATTTTATTTTATTTAATTTCATGGATGCTTTAATTTTGGTTTTTAATTTTTAAAATTTGATTTTTTTACGGATTATAAAATATTTTATCCTAAACCCAGATATATGCGGATTTTTTACCTAATAGTGAATAAAGATTAAATAGTATGAAAATTACTATTTTGTATATTCTTAACCAAGTTGGGTAATAAGGGTAACATTTACTATAAGAGTAATTCATGTATTTAAAATTATGACTCAAACATATGATTCGGATAGCTAAACCTACAAATCGAACGGATAACTACGAATAGTATTGGGTAATATTTATAAATTTTGAATAACTTATGGAACTTTCGGGATAATTTATAAAATATAATAAAGAAGCTAGTCTTTGTTTTAGCATTTTTTGGGCTCCGTTTTTCGTTTTTATGAAATATACGAAACCAATGCATATGTGACCTAAAATTATGTTGAACCATGACCGATGTACAAACTTTACATACTCAAAACATTGTAACATAATATTTGCGATTTTGTTATCATTCAAAGTAATCACAATCAAATTGTAGAAAAATATGTATAGAAAAACGGCAATTCTAATTATCCAAGAGCAGGGAAATTGACTATTGTTGCTTGACTCAATGATCATTGGATTTATCAATTCAAAGTTCAAATTTCTATGGTGCATGCCCCAATCATCTATCATACGAAGAAAAAGTATTTGCTGGAGGAAATTAACGATTTTAAGCCATTTTTGACCAGAAAGTTTTCACTGGTCAACTAAAATGTTTGGAGTATATAACGAATTTAAAATCTTCCGCGTTTTAATTAATTTTCACTTTTCTTAACATTTTATACTACAAGTCAATGTATATGAAATTACTGTATTCATTTATACACTTCCTTAAGAAAATGGGAAGAAGTATATCAACATATAATCAAAGTTATTCGACCATATCTTACTTTTACTAATATAACATCATCTTATTATATATTTCTAAATAAAATATGTCTATGTTTGTCCAAATTTATTAACTTAAGAGTCAGTATAAATTTACAATGAGCTGTAAATTAAACTAGTAATATTAATTTTTGTTTTTTTCCCAATTTTGTTTCTTGTGCACATCTAAATTTATGCCTATGGTTGTGGATAACAACAAAAAACTTAACGTCAATTATTTGTGTTCTATGGCTGTTTTTTTCCTTCCTTATAATGGCTTAAACCTTTTCTAGAACAAAATAGTGGGTAAAATTTACCATGGTTTGACTAAGAAAATTACAATTATAGTATCTCATAAATAGGAAAAAGAAAAAGTAAAAAATAGGAAAAAAATCAAATAATTCAGGCGTTCCAGATGACCCAACTGACCAATTCAGAGTAAACAATAAATTTTAAAATCAGAGAAAATTAAATTAAAACAAGGAAACCAAAAATAAAAAAGGAAAGAAAAACTCTGTGCCCTGCCATAATTCCACTTGGACTTATATTTTTTTCACATTATCGAAAAAGCCGAAAAAAAGAATCAATTAAGAAAGAAAAAAACTAGTACATAAATAAAAGACAAAACGGCTCTGGCAAAATCTCTGACCTTGGAAAGATAAAAGATAGTTCAGTCACATAATCAGCATGTGTACGTCGTTTCTTTAGTGCTTAATATTATTACTATTAAAAAAAAACTTAATTATCTATATATAATAACAATGTCAGATAAATATTAATCCAACCCCCCCAAAAACAAAAAAAATCTCTCTCTTTTCTTTTCAACTTTTTCAGTTACTTTATTCATCTTTTTTTTTCTTCTCATCAATACAAATCCACACATATATATAAATATATATAAGGTGATATTGTGCAGAGGTTACATGCATTTGTATTGAAAACCAAAGGTTTATTTCCCGAGAAACAAGCGGATCAGAGACACAAATCAGAGTCGGTTTCCTGTTTTTTTGTTGATTCCTCTCTTTATTACTCAACAAAATCGATTCTTCTTCTCCTTCTTCTCCTCTCTCTCTCTCTCTCTATCTATCTATCTCTGTTCTTCTTCTTTATACAAAACCATTTTTGTTCTCTGTTTTGCGCGGGAAACTCTGTGTTGATTATAGAGATGGCTATACAAGCGCAGTTGAATGCGAATCAAATCGGGTTTCCGTTAATCGGTGGTGGTGGTGGTTCGTCGGAGTTTTCTTTGATCAACAACAATGGCGGAATAGGAATCGACCAACAAACTCTGTTTCAACATCATCAGAATCAGCAGTATCGTTCTTCTCAGAGCTTTTTAGACCTTCATATGGAGAGACAGAAGCGAGAGATCGATCAGTTCATCAGATTACAGGTTCGTAAACGAATCAATCGTTAAAAGATTCGGTTTTTTAAGAACATGGGTACTAATAAAGATTCCATCTTTTTTTATTGGTTGTTGCAGAACGAGAGGTTGAGATATGTGTTGCAAGAACAGAGGAAGCAAGAAATGGAGATGATATTGAGGAAAATGGAAACGAAAGCTTTGGTTTTAATGACTCAGAAAGAAGAAGAAATGTCGAAAGCATTGAGCAAGAACATGGAGCTCGAAGATCTGTTGAGGAAAATGGAAATGGAGAATCAAACGTGGCAAAGAATGGCTCGTGAGAACGAAGCAATGGTCGCTACGCTTAACTCGACGCTCCAACAGGTTCAAGAGAAAGCAGCCGCCACGTGTCACGACTTAGTGGAGGCGGAGGATGAAGGGTCGTACTGCGGCGGAGGAGATAGTTTTCCGGCGAAGAAGATGAGTAGTTGTTGCTGGAATTGTGGGTCTAATGGAGAAACGAGAGTTCTGTTTTTGCCGTGTAGGCATCTCTGTTGCTGTACAGATTGCGAAGATGGTCTTGTTCTTTGTCCGATCTGTAATACACCCAAGAAAAATAGAATCGAGGCGTTTATTTTCTAGGGAAAAATCTGCTCTCTTTTTTTCTCCTCTGGAATTTTCCCGAGAAAATTTGGTGGAATTCGGTGAACGGAGAGTTTTTACTCTGGGGAGACGACGTGGCAAGAGTTATTTTGGCGTTTTCTGGGGAAAATTTAGGGGAGAAGGAAAAAGTTAGGGAAAAAATTAGAATTAGGAAAAGGTTAATCAAGAGGTAAATTCTGATTAGGGCTTTCTTCTTTTTTTTTTTTCTTTTTTTTTGCTTTTTTGCATTGATGCAAAAGTAGAAACCCCAGCTGGATTTGATGAACATAATTCATATTTTCCTTTTCTTTAAATGAAATTTTTGGATATAAATTTTGTCATTTTCTTTCTACGTCATGAAAATTAAGTATTATTTAAATTTTTCCCCATAATTATCTTGATATAGTTTTTTCCTTTCTAATCACCTCCTAATAAAGTTTTTTAAATATATGTCATTAATATTTTTACGCGTTTAAATTTTACTACATAAATGAAATAAAACAAAAAAATAACTTAAAATAAAATAAAAATCAATAAAAGATGGATGGAGAAAAGAGGTGGGAGTAGAGTCCGTAGACACGCGTATTGGAAAAGCTGAAGGTATTATTGGGTTGCTCAAATAATCAATTTATAGTACAATGACAAGAGAGCACAAATAATAATAACATTTCGTATTTTTAAATAAATTTTTTAAAATAATAGGAGGAGAGAATCAGAAAACATGTTTTCATTGTAACACTTGAGCCTTCCTTCCTTCATTATGGATTCTCGATATTTGTTTGGACAGATCTGTGCTACCTATGTGTGTTCTAGATCCACCCTAATACCTATAAATAAAATTATAATTCAACTATATATAATAGCATCAATAATACTAGGTTGTACACTGTTATATGTACTCCTTTTAATTTGTCAATAAATAACATATTTTTGCAAGATGCGGAAGTTGAATTTTGTGCATCCATAACCTCGGCATGTAAATTGCAAAGAGAGAAAGAGAGCTAATTGCAATAAAGTGTGTCAATTTGTCACAAATAATTTGTGTTTAATATTATAGCTCTTATATAAAACTCTATTAACATTTTATATATAAAACCAAAAAAGAAAAAACAATTGAGGTTCAGTGGTCTAAATCAATGGCTGGACTGACACATCTGTGTAGCCTTGTAGGCTGTTTCGTGTCATTAGCTCTATAAATAGAGTTTCTTAATTACGGATTAGAGTCTTCTGTGTAAGGCCCAAATTAGCCTTTTTAGACTTTTTCTTTTTGTTGAAAAGCTTTTAACACTAAGGAAGATTTGTCTAATCCTAATTCGCCAAATTTTGGTATAGGTTTTTAATTTCCTCAAATTCACAACTAAATACAAGAGTAGGTATTATGTGGATAACGTATTGGCCCATGGGCTGGCCCATTATTTTCCACAGTTGTTGAAGGTGAGACCCACTCAATTTGCCAACTAGTATTGTTTCCAAACTACCCTTAGCTAATTCAATTTTGCTTATGGTCGTTTACAATGACAAATCACATTGAGATCTGGCATAAGGCCATGATGGCTTTTGACTGGAAGCATATTTGAATAATCTTTGGAGGCGGTTAGACGTGAACTGTCTTTTCGGTTACTAATATAGAATACTGAAACGAACGGTTCAATCAACTCTACCACAATGACATCATCACTCCTCGGATCATCTTCAGAATCATTGACCGGCAAATACGAAACACTATCAACTCTCGTAAGCACAGAAAACGTTGGCGTGATCTAATATCGTTATGGATTCCAATCTTATAGTAACCAACTTTTTAGCTTATTTTGCCTTTGTTGGTTTACTAGTAGGTAATACATTTTTTTAAACCTAAACAATTTTTAATGATATATACAGTTTGCACCAACCAAAAAAATAATGAACAGTTTCAAACAGATTTTTAAAACTTACGATTATAAAATGATTACAAAATATTTGAAAAAAAAGCATATGGTTTATAAAACTGCATGTTTGGTTTTATAAACAATGGTGTTATCAATCAAATCCATAATTTCTTATGGTAGGATTAATACATATGAAATTACTGAAAATGAAAAAGAGAACAAAAATGTATACTTTTGTCTTGAAACTCCTAATAATAAACTAAAGAATCTTGAACCAACTCTAATTACATCATGGACTACTTTACCAAACCTAAGATTCAAGATCTCACGTCTTGATTTCTCCAAACTCAACTAGCTAATTTAATTTCCTTATGGTATAAGTTAAACTTCGTTTTTGTTTAGTAAATAGTAGATGTATAGTTGGTGAACTCTTTATACACATGTTGTTTGTTTTTCTTCTTAAAAAGGATAATAATTTTAAAACTCAAGAACATGTGCGCCACTGCTCGTTACCATATTTTCATGCGAAAGAAATGAAGGCGATTTCGGATAATATACAAACAATTGGGTTGTTGTTTTGCAATTATCCTAACACTTATTTCATAGATAGTGATACTTTATTTTGCTCACGTATTTCACATTTAGCCACGTAGATGCATTTATAAGCTCATAAAACATTTCGATTATTGACTTATTACTGCTGCACCATGTTTTGTTATATGTAATTTCTGTGTAGATCAAATTGGTTCCGAATGTTAAAAGAATTTTTTAATTTATTTTTTAAATTCGATATTGAAATTGTAACTTGGGAGATTAGGAAATGTAGGTAGGTAAAATAATATAAGCAGATGAGGAAATAATAGCAAAAAGAAAGTGGATGCGTCGTGGATTCCATATCTCTTTGCTTTCACTTTTCTTGAGCGTTAGGCGAAAAATTTGACGTATTCAACAAATATAATGTACAGTATTATGCTTTTCTTTACCATTTATTGGCCTGACCAAACTCTTTACACGTTTTTATACATGCGATATGGAAATGGCGTTAGGCTATATATAGCATGGGTTTTCGACCTCAGTTACTACATACATTCGATCATTATTTTAAGGGACATACTTTTCTTATACAAAAGTTAGATCTAATCTAAGTTTGGCATGTTAAAAAAGTTCATTTTGTTTGTCTCATTGCTAATTAACGTAAGAATATTAGACAAACTCTCCTTTTAAAATGGTACTTGTCGATGCAGCTTAATGAAACTTTCGAATATTCGAATTTAAACGTTTTTTCTTTCTTTCAAAATATCCAATGCTACGAGTAGATTGAGGGCGTTCAATACAAATAAATCAATCATAATTTATATGATTTAGATAAATTTACATTTTAATATCCAACAAACCAAATCTACACAATCCAATTGAAAAATGTTTAACTAAATTTCGTATCCGAAACAAAACAAAAATCATATCGATTATCTATAATATATAAAATTATATTGTGGAATAATTCCTAAACCAAAATTTTTAAAGAAGTTTTTTTTTTTTTAATAGTGATTATGAATATCATAATATTTTTTTTTTAATTAACAACAAAAATTAATTTATATATGAAGGAAATAATTTTGTTTTTTATAAAAAGAAATGTTTAGTTATAAAAAAAGAATCGTATATCCAAAACACAAAGCGCACGTACTCCTCCTTTCTCTCAGTTTTCGAGACTCTCCTCTTTGCCTCGGAGCTTGTAGCCGAGAGAGTAGAGGAGGAAGACACCATGGAAAGGCTTCTGCAACCATCTTCTTCTTCTTCCTCATTTTCTCCTTCCAAATTCCCTTCAAAGACTTCTCCTTTCCTTCCTCGTCTCCGCTCATCGAGTCTATCCTTCGCCTCCTCGTACCGTCCCGAGTCACGCCGAGTCAGCTCAGTATCCTGCAACAAGTTCCAGAACCCATCGTCTATAGGATCTGTTAACACTAACAATCCCTTGAATGGGTCTCCTTCTTCGTCTCCCAAATCTGAGGAATCGAAACCTAATCCTGGATTTCTCCAACGGATCGTGACCACCGTTTCTGAGCAGCGAAAGGTATTCAATTTTACGTTTTGATTCAGAAGAAATCACGAAATTTGGACGAGCTTGGGTTTGGATTTGAGATTTAAGGTTTTTGATTGAGTTTTGATCTGATTCGTTGAGACTTGAGAGATAGAGAAAGGAAACATTGAAATTGGTTATATAGTTAACTTGAGAAGAAGATTCCAAGAAAAACTGAAAAAAAAGCTCCAATTTTGTAGGGTTATATATGTTGCTATCCATCAGTTTCAAGAATCAGATTCTCGTTGCTTTTTGGATATTGTTGACATTGAATTTGCTTTTTCTTGTTGCTCAATATTGTTGGAATTTAGATCATTTGTCTATTGTAAATCCAGAGCTTCAATAAGATCGATGGCTGATTTGTCTCTGTGTTGTATCGTGCTTGTTCGCTGTTCTCTTATGTAGTCTCATCTGTGTTTTCTTTGCAGACATTATCTACTGGAACAGTCATAGTAATCTCTGCAGTAGCTGCGCTTTTGCTTAACCCGATTCTTGCACCTCCTGCTTTCGCTAGCTTTCAAACCGCAGCTAAATCCGGTTGGCTAACTAGTGCCTGGACTGGTTTCCTTGCTGGTTGCTTACACACGCTCTCAGGACCTGATCACCTCGCTGCTTTAGCTCCGCTTTCAATCGGACGCACCAGAATGGAAAGTGCTGCTGTTGGAGCTCTCTGGGGATGTGGGCACGACGCTGGTCAAGTCATCTTCGGTTTACTCTTTCTCCTACTTAAAGACCGGCTTCACATCGAAGTATTACAAACTTGGGGTACAAGAATTGTGGGGTTAACACTCGTTATCATCGGTGCTATGGGAATCAAAGAAGCTTCGGAGATTCCAGAACCTTGTGTCGCCTTAGAAACCGACATCAGCAGCATGGTACCAACAGAGAAAGAAGCCTTACCGCCTCCCAAAAAGAAGAAAATCGGGTTTGCTACATTTGCAACCGGAGTGGTACACGGGTTACAACCGGATGCTCTGATGATTGTTTTGCCTGCATTAGCTCTGCCTTCTCGATTAGCGGGGTCTGCGTTTCTTATAATGTTTTTGGTTGGGACGGTTATCGCGATGGGAAGTTACACAGCGTTTATCGGGTCTTGTAGCGAGGCGTTGAAAGAGAAGGTTCCAAGGATCACAGAGAAACTAACTTGGATTTCGTCTCTTGTGGCAATTGGTCTTGGATTGGGAATTGTCATCAGCCCTTTCTTTGGTTTTAGCCTCTACTGAGAAAGTTACTGCGGTAAATGTTACTGAGTTGTAATATCTTTGTAGCTCTTAGAAGAAAGAGTTTTTTTTGTCCAATCAATTTAATTGGTGCTTGTACGAACAAAATCTTGTAAACTCCTCTCGGAGAATTATCATTTCGTGATTCTTTTTTATTTCCCTTATTTTTAAAGAAGTTTGGTTTTGGTTTGCATTATCAAACAAGTGGATGTAACCATATTTTTTGTTATTATGAATGTGTTATTTTTTGTTATTATGAATTTGTTCTTATTAACAAACACTTCAACATTTTTGTATGTCTTTATCTACTAAGCAAAAGTTTCCTTTATTATATGAAGAACAAAAATAGCTTTTCAATTTACAATCCTTTATATATTATTTGTAAAGTGATTTTTGGAAAAAAAATTTAAGTGTCACTACTATAATCATTCTCACAAAAAAATTATGACATGACTTGAAAAATATTATGATATGGCAAATTTTTTTAAAAAACCAAACATTTAGCCCATTAATAATGTGTAAATTTTATCATTTTTAGCCCACTAATTATACACATGAAAATTGTAAAAAACCCACTAATGGTGTTTGATCCGAAACTATAGTAACATAAATTTCAATCTCTTTTAGAAATGAAAATCTTTAAAAAAAATTACACAAACCGAGATTGGCAAATTATTAATCATATATCCATTTGAAAATGTGGAGAGGATATCGTTCAACGAGTGAAATTGATCCCAAAATCTTATATTTTTCTAATTATTCCGTATGAATAAAAAAAATTGTTTTTTGTTAACAAAATATGAAAAAGTGTAAAAAAACTTCACCATAAAAAAAATAGAAAAAACAAATGTTTGAAAAACAAAAAAGAGAGGAAAATGTAAAGTATTTGGTTTATGTTATTTTTCTGTTTACGAAAAATTGTTCATATTAATTTTTTAATATTTCTATGTCGAATTCAGTTTTTATTCAAAATTAATGTGAAGAAAATGATTTTTTTTAAAAGAAAGATGACTATTTGATAAGAAGAATATCAATTTTTTATAATAGATTATGCAAAATTAATCAATATTTCATAATATTTTTGTTTTTCAATCAAAAAATATTTAAAAATTATTTTATAGTCATACAAATTGTTTTTTTTTGTGTGTGTATAATATATTATAAATTTGTGTAGATTTTGCTGACGTAAAGTACACATTATTTTACGTGATGCGCTAGCCTAGAAACAACGCATTCAAGTGGAATTCGAACCCTAAAAAATGTAACTTTACGTTTGTTCCCAGCTGAAAAACAACATTTTGTTTACTTTGAGTCATTCTTATGTATATCATGTGAACTCTTGTTAATGCCACAAATTCAAAACCCAAATGTATTTCTAAATGTCAGAACTCAACTCCCTCAAAACTCCGACTTTTAGATACAAAGTTACAAACGTTTTTCTAATGTGGCCATTTCTACAACACATATTGACAACAACTCTAAATTCTTTATACCACACAAATAATCCACATAAAGATTCCATGGCCTTCATTGTCTTTTTCAATTCATACTTGGTTTGCCCTTTCGTCTAGAACATGTGTAATAAATAACATGTCCTTGTCCACATGTCTCTGGTCATGTGGTTCTTACATTTCATTTATTCGTTAGAAATCTAGAAATACTAGAAGATGTCACATAACTCTCATCAAATAACACCGAGTATATAAAATCTTCAATGTATTTTTATTATTATAAGAAAACATGAGACAAAACTAAGATTACACAACACAAGAAGTTTTTTTTTGGGGGGGTCTTTAAACAGATAATATTACAACATAGCAGCATTATAAGATCCACATGATTTGAAGATTATATATTATGGCAAATCTGATCTCTTTCCCATCTCTCTTCTTCTCTGCTGATTAGTGCTGATTAGAACCACACAAAGACCAATCAAGAAATTTTTCACTACCAAACACTCTTCTTAGATGCTTGGTCTCACGTTAAGACGGCTTGCAAGCTTCTGTCCGAGTGACTTATCAGCCTGTTTTCACACACATTTTACTCAATCAGTATCAAAAATGTTACCAAACTTCATAACTTTTTAAACTGTACAAGAGATTAATGTTATATACCTGAGACCAGTAAGAAATCCAGATGCTGCGGATTTCGTGTGTGATTCGAGGGTCGGATAAGGCTTCAATCCATCTACGGATGAATCGTTCTTGCCTGAAATTGAAATCAAACCGTAAAACATTATGAACATGTATGTTACTTTATGCAATAGGTATCATCAGAAAACAAGAAAAAACAATTAGTACCTCTCTGGTGTAAAGGAACGGTATCTCTCTCCAGGCTCCTTGAAGTTGTTCTCTTTCTCAATAATGCACTGCAAAAACAGTTTTTAAACATTTCAAGAACTTGAAGTTGTTTCTTAAGTAAACAATTTACAGGAAACTGAAACAGAGGAAAATGGATTTGGTTTGATTTGATGACTGACCCTCTCACGTTTTCCAGAGCAAACTGCAGGTGGAGTAGGATACTTCTCAGCATGACGAACCGAATCATACCTTGAAGGGAAGTAATTGACCTGTACCAAATAGCTTATTGTAAGATAACGATATTCTTGCTTCAAGTTCGATAATAAAGATATCGGTATAATCATATTACTACATACCTCCTCGTCCCTGTGCATGAAATTCATGAAGCCCTCATGGTGGTTGTTGTGGTGAGCACATTTTGGGGCATTGACTGGTAGCTGAAGGTAGTTTGGTCCAAGACGGTGTCTCTGAGTGTCCGCGTAAGAGAAAACACGGGTTTGAAGCAGCTTGTCGTCCGAGTAATGTATCCCTGGAACAATTATTGCGGGACAGAAAGCAAGTTGCTCATTCTCTGCAAAGAAATTGTCAATGTTCTTGTTCAACACCATACGTCCAACTGGTTGAAGCGGCAAGATATCTTCAGGCCATGTCTTGGTAACATCGAGAGGGTCAAAGTCGAACTTGTCTTCATCAGCTGGATCGATTATTTGGATAAATAGCTTCCATTCAGGGTAGTTACCAGCAGCAATTGAGTCATACAAGTCTTGAGTCGCGTGACTATGGTTGGTTCCACCAACACGAATCGCATCTTCTTCCAACAAAGACTTGACTCCACAAGTTGGTTTCCAATGGAACTTGACGTAGTGAGCTTTACCAGCTTTGTTGATCAACATGTATGTGTTGACACCTGAACCATTCATGTGTCTGTAATCTTGTGGGATACCAATATCATCGAATAGGAAAGTGAACATGTTCAAGCTCTCAGGGTGGTGTGAGAAGAAATCAAGAACTCTCCAATTCTCTTGAATGTGAGATTTCGGATTTGGCTTAAGCGCGTGAACCATGTCGGGAAACTTCATCCCATCGCGGATGAAGAAAACCGGAAAGTTGTTACCAACAAGATCAAAGTTTCCCTGCATTCAAAAGAATTGATCATTTCGCTTTAGTATAAATTGATAATCTTTTAAAAGGTTATGGCCGAAATCCGTAATCCCTCAAACCCGAGACCAGAGCATGTAATATTAGTCCCGTTCCAAAACGTCAAAACTAGTAAATTTTACCTCTCTGGTGTAGAACTTCACCGCGAAACCGCGAGGATCTCTCAAAGTTTCGGGAGATCCACGCTCGTGGATAACGGTAGAGAACCGAACAATGACTGGTGTCTGAACACCAGGAGCTCGGAGAAAGTCAGCACAAGTGAGGTTAGATATATCATGAGTGACTTCAAAAAACCCTTTTGCACTAGCTCCTCTTGCATGAACCACACGCTCCGGAATCCTTTCCCTATCGAAATTCGCAAGCTTTTCGACTAGATGGTAATCCTCAAGAAGAATAGGACCTGCTCAACAACAACCAAAAATCAATAACAATCACAAAATGTAACATTAACATGTGAAACATCCTAAACAAGATAGAGATGTAAATACACACCTCTTGGTCCGACGGTCATGGAGGAGTTGTTGTTCCATACAGGAGCACCAGAGTTGGTGGTGAAGAACGGAGAGTTGTAAGAACTAGCTGGTCGATACTGCACAAACAGAGATCAAAATCATAAACAGAAAAAACCCACAAAATCTCTATCAACAAGGGAAAGATTTCCATTTGTATAATCGAATTTAGATTCTAGGATTCGACTGGAAGAAAGTCAAAACCTAACAACTAAATCACCATCGAAACCAATCGAACAGTTCTAAAGACTAAAAACTCGAATCTTTGGGTGCAATACCAAAGCTAAGACAAGTAGACAGCATTAGAAAACAAGTTTAGAGGATGAAATAGAAAAGACGTACCTTGTAAGGATCCATAGTTGATGAGAGAGAGAGAGAGTTTTTGGAGAGATTCAGAGATTTATCAAAACGAGGAGATTGATGAAGATGATGATTATAATATTTGCTTCCACCTATTTATAAATGGCGTGTGCATTGCGCTTTTAAGTTTTTTTCTTTTTTCTTTTTTATTTTAGGGGGAATTTTTAAAGGTTATCGTTTTTTCTTATTTTAGTTTATTTGTTTGGATAAATATTGGAAAAAAATAACGTTACAGAAAAGAAGTTCTATATTTGTGGCGAGAAAAAATAAGGAACGTCAAAGTATTAATTAGGATCACATTCACAGTACTGATAAATTGTTTTTTTTCTTAGTCTAACCACCTGTTACCTACTATTTAAAAAAAAAATGTTACGTACTATTTATTCAAGTCAGAATATATAGTGTCAATTTTTGGTTGTGCGAATATTTGCATTGTAAGAAAATGATTGGTTATAAATAAGAGAAATGGGATAATATATGATTTGATTAAGTGAATGTAATCTTGATTAACTTCACATTTACTAATGAGCTCAAAATGTAATTTGGTCAATTCAAAACTGAGTTTATCCTTTCTTTAAAAGTAGAAGAATGCTTTTAATAAAGTCAACTCTTCAAAACAGGAGGAAAATTACATATACTACTATCATTTTAAATTATAAAAATGAAAATCATATCAATGTTTTTTTCTGTCTCATTATATTTTCAGATACGCTTTAGCTCAATTTATGTGTAGTTTTTTATTTATTTATAAAGAACTCAATTTATGTGTAGTTTCTAGACGATAAATTACAAAATGTCATCACAATTTATAATCCCGAGGAATTTAAGATAAGTTGAACCCACGATGGTGTCATTGTCAAAATATATTTTGTATATATATATGAGAATTTTATTTTATATGGTAACAAAATCAAGGAAGAAGGAAGACAAAACAAATTAATATATATTGCAATTACGGAAAAAAGAAAAGAAAAGAAATAAGAATAAAAATGAGGACGTCATGGCTCTGTGGTTCCTTATCTGGGTTCTTTTGGCCTTTTACCAAAAACCTTATAAGTGGTTAGAGTGTGGTTTTGGATGACGTGGATGATTCATTGGATTCCACGTGTGCGAAGATAATGTGAACGCCTGAGGCGGGAGAATATGCCTTCTGAATTGATTAATGTTTTCTTGTCCCTTGGGAAATGTGGCGAGATGAGATTCTATCAACTTACCAATGGGCCCAACCTCAGAACCTTCTTGTTCATACAGAAGGTTATTTGGTCTTATTGACTCTTGCTTTTGATAGAGGCTTTGTGTGGACTAGAGTCGATGCGGGGCGGGACAAATGCAGTCACCAAACAGGTGAAATTGTGTACATCTTCTATTTGTAAAGTTCCGTCCCGTATCGTCTGCACTTATTCGAATCAATAGACTTTTAAAATACTATTTCTGTCTCATTTTATTAGATATTTAAAAAAAATTATTTGTACTATTTTATTTGATTTTTTCATGTTTCTATGCAAAATTTGTATAAATAAAATATGTTATGATCATTTATATTGTGCAGTATATTTTTCTATTAGTTAAAATAGTTTTAATTAAATAATAAATAGTGTTTTTAATTGCTTCTTAATCTTCGCTCATTCAACTAAAAAAATCTTATAAATAGGATAAATGGAGTAGATATAACATTTATTTGTAAATTTTTTATTAGATGGGCTGAAACATACGGCCTCCTAACAAAAAAAAAACACACATTGCCATTGGATTCACAAATCCAACTGGTTATATAGAAACCAGAAAAGTGTATGTTTAACTAAAATTGTGTATGTAAGGAGCTGGATGTTGCTATGTGGTTAAATGAACCAGAATGTCTAAACGAACTGGTTTGTTGTCAAAAATATAAATCGGACAAGTTTGTGCTGATCCGCGGATTCAACCACCGATAAACAGGCGATGGTTTGATTGTTATCTTTTTGTTCAGCTTATTCTGAAATAATGTCGTTTTGGTTTCGAGTTTTTTTTTTGTAATAGAAAAGACAATGTAGTTTTTGGTGATTGATGATATCTTCTTCAAGTTTCACTCTCCGAGACTTCGATGATTACAAAACTATTCAATTCTCCATTTCATACGCTTCCTAGTTTCGATCTCATAAACCAATGGGCTTAAAAAGACAAGAGAGAATTGAACCCGTTTTGAGTATACCCTAGCCCAAAAATGCTATCAAATAAAATCTCGCTATCAAATGTGTGGTTATCAAATGGGCTAGAATCTCTGGGCTGGCCCAACTTCTTAAGTTCTACAATTACAAGTTGAATGTGACTATTGATGTATAGACTGATTTGGTTTTGGTCATGTCTTCACTTTCTTAATTGTTTGGTTTAAGGTTTTGGTTTA
This sequence comes from Arabis hirsuta, assembly GCA_964056655.1. Classification (NCBI taxonomy): domain Eukaryota; kingdom Viridiplantae; phylum Streptophyta; class Magnoliopsida; order Brassicales; family Brassicaceae; genus Arabis; species Arabis hirsuta. The sequence continues at coordinate 35,055,267 of OZ053303.1, forward strand.
GTCCAAGGTCAGTTGTATATATTAACCACGCCATACATTTTCGTTCAATTAATAAAACGATATTATTTTACTAAAAGATACTCACTCCTACTTTCCCCATTTTCATGGCATATAAGTATACTAATACACTAAGTTAGAGACACTTCTTCTAGGGTTAAGAGCCTTTTTTTAGTTACCACTTACCACGTGTTAGTGTTTGCTTTCTTGAAGTTTCCAACTAAATCTTGAAGTAAGGAGATTACAAATTTAGTATACGAAAATATGTTAACAATAAACTAAGAGCATACACATATATTCACTACCAGATGTACGGTAACGGTACTAAACGACAATATAACTCAAATAAGGAACAACATTACACAAAAGAAACGCATTTACTACCAAATTAAAATATAGTAACATATCGTACATATATCACTACCATGTATGTACGATATACTAAACATGTAAATTAAGCATATTTAAAAACCTTTAAGCATCCGTAAATTAATTTCTCTACACTAATACTAACAAATTCTATTGAGCAATGCAAAAATTGTGGCCGTTGGATAATAATTTAAGAAAAAATCCGCAAAACGAGGACCATTTTTTAAAAGGACTGAAAAAGACAGATGTTGTAGATCAATCTAGCCGTTACCAGATACGTTACACGTGGCACGATATGTATGGATTAGATAAGAGATCTGACCTGTCTTTTGCCCAACTGATGTGGAAACAGTGACGTGGATGTTTTAGAGATAAAGATTGGCCAAGCAAGACAAAACCTAGTGGTATGTTATTTTTTTTACTAAAAAATTAATATTTTAATCAAAAAGTAAATTAATTGAATAATATAGATATTAAACCCTTTCTGAAAGAAAAAAACATAATTAAGGATTGGCAGCGAAATCATGTAAAGATATGATGATTCATTCTCACATGCAATGATTTTGATGGTGAACCAAAATTTATATAATGCAACATCTTCTGCACCACAAAGATTTTTTATTAGGGGAAATTAGATGGCAAAACCACCAAGTTGATTTTGTTTATTTTTGTTTGCATATAATACAGGTTTAATTTAACTACATATACAAGAAGATATAAACTCACATGTTTATTGCATCTCAAGACTATAATAATCAAAAACTAAATATGGTCGATTCTTTTCTCAAAAAAAAAAATATGGTCGATTCTCGATAACTCCTAAGCTTCTAAATGAGTTGAATTGCGATGCGTAAATGTTGATACTTACGTTAAGCTTAGGGATACTTATTACTCCACGTAGCTTTGGCAGATAAATTTCAAAGTATAATAATAATCAAATATAATTATTTAATTTGTGCTGAGAAAACGCATACACTCATGGAAAAAGGAGGAAAATAATAATCAATTTCCATGATTACACAGCGACCTGGCATTTACTTCCACAAAGAGAGCATAATTTCCAAATCAAATACTATATATTTCTTTGTCGTAATATAGTTGAATGATTGAATATTAATTTAATCTATCCTTGTGTCTATATAGTAAGTAAAAGTCTTTCCATTACATGCTTATATATATATATATATTCACATTTGCGTAAAATTGAAGTATTAATGATCGTACTAGAAGAGAAAGTGATTAAGGAATAATTGACTAGGGCTATTAACAAAAAAGAAAGTGATTAGGGCGGGGAGGATAAGGACAAATGTCGTATTCAGGTATTAAAAAGAAAAAGAGTGTACTATGGTCTGCTTTACATACAAAATTAAATTACTTTTGGACTCATAGGAGGAGGAGCAAAACGATACTAGAATCATTTTAATGATTCATGTAAGAGCATTTCCAACCCAATTTCAAATTTTTAAATTTTGAAATTTTTGTCATTTTAATTCAATTTTAAATTCATAAATTTTAAGGTTTTAAATAGTAAAACCTCAATTAAAATTATATTTTATTTTCTTTTTTATCTTTATAATTATTTATTTTCACAAATACATATACTAAACTTAATTTAGAATAACTTAAATATACAAAAAAAAGTAAAATAGGATAAATATTATATAACACTAAAATAAAGTTCACACAACAGAAAAATATATTAAATAAATGTCACACAAAATAAAAATACATTAAACAAATATTTTATAAGGATTTTTACAATTTATAAGGATTTTATAAAGTTTTTTTAATGATTTTATAAAGATTTTTTTAAAAATTTTTACAGTTTATAAATCATTTTACAGTTAGTTTATAAAGAATATCTCTCTATGTGAGAGAGTAATTAAATATTATAATATTATATATTGTATAATACATTAAATGTATGCTTTATATGTATTTGTGAAGTTTTATCATTATTAGTAATTTTTGTTAATGTCAAAAACTATAATGCAAATAAATAAATTTTTAAAATTTTTTTTGAATATTCATGGTTGGAGCAATCAACCCTCAAATCCTCATTTAAAGTTTTGCTTTCCTTAAAATGAGGTATTGGATTGGAGATAATTTGACACAAAACAAAATATAGCCCGCTTAATATAGAAGAATTTCCTAGGAAAGTATATGGAAAATTTTCGTTACAGTATCTGGTGAATGATTTATCTTTTCAATTCGTTCTCAAAATGTTTACCACAATCAATCGATCAACGATCCCTTTTCCTAGATTATTTATCGTTTGCATGTAGTTGTTAACAAATAAAGTTCAACAGTAGTTGATTATTTTTTATTTTTTTAAATTAGCAGTTGATTATTTGGGATATAATAGTTAGTAGATGTTGGAACTGGATTCGTCGGCCTGATAAAAATTTAAGTCAAAACATTTCATTTATTTTATTTTGACCAGATTAAATGGACATGCAGCCCAACCTTAGGAAAGAAGACAAAATTCGGTCAAAAGCCCAAATCAGCTCTAAAAGCGCTGGATCAACAGACGCAGAGCTGACGAGTTAGAAACGAGTCAACATGGCGGTTAGCACAGTCGTATAAACGAGATTTGCGGAAAATATACCAAGAACGTATCTGAAGTATGCAGAACCGCCCTGGATAGTAAAACTAGATCGAGGAGCTGGATTGAGCTATAAATACACGAAGTCAGAGCAGATTTCGCCAATTTTTCATTTACGCGAAAGCTAAACACTACATTTTCAGCTTGTAACACATCTCACTCGAGATCTTATTGTATATTCGATTCATATCAATATAAATCCAGTTCCGTTCTGCTCTTCTTTTAATCGTTGAACTTATAGATATTTTTAAGACCAAAGTTTATTCTCCGAATTCATATACAAATACTCAGTGCGAAATTCAGATTCCACAGTAGCCAAAATCCTAATTTATTGTACATTTAGTATATGACCCGAAATATATGAATTTGAAATATATAAATGATCTATTTGGGTAATTATAAATTTTGAAATTATCAAAAAATATTTATAACGTTTTAAACTTATTTAAAATTACAAAATAATTCAAAAATTATCATAATTTTTTTAAAAGTATTGATCATAGATTTCTTAAAAGTTATCTAAACTTTTAAATATCTATAATCATCTGTTTTAATAACAATTTTAATAACTCAAATTATCTGTCTGAAAAAATAATTTTAAATACTTGATTTATTCTTATTTTATTTACTATCTATATTATCTAATTGTATATTTTCAATAGTAATTTTTGATATATCATATATATTCTTAACAATCCTTATCCCGCAGTTTTTTAAGTTAGAAAGCTTAAAAAGGGTTAAAAAGCTGTTACTCTATATGAGTAAGAAGATTAAACCTTAATTTGTAGTAAAATTAAATTGATAAACATTTTGATCCCAAAAGTAAAAATTGAAAAATGTAAGTGAAAAGTTGCAACAGGGAAAAAAAAATTGGAAAAAAGACAAAGATATTCACAATAATATAACCGTTGAAGCCAAAGGAAAGGATGACAGGCTGACCAGAAAACCTTACAACTCATTTCTATCATTAAGCCTCACATGGCTTATCTGTACATTATGGGTCCCACCACCTTCTATACTTTTTTTTTTTAATCTCTTACTAGTATTTTTCAAAACAAATTAATTTACCCAAAAATATACAGCAAAACTACAAAACACATGGCTTATTTTGTATTTTTATTGCATTTTTGGATTTTATCATATTGTTCTGTATTAGAAAGAAAAAATATTCACATATGCTGAAGATTTTGTCCATGCACTTAGACCCCACCATTGATTGTTAAATTTCGTATCATCGCTATCAGATAATACTAAAATAAAAATATTTCACTATTCTCTCTAATAATAATGCATAAAACTACTGGTCAGTGGTCATACCAAAGAAAAAAAAACACACATTAAAATTACTAATAATTTAATTAATATTTTTCTCCTTTGAGGACTTGATTCTTCCTTAGTAACAATAAATTGAACTACTATTATTGAATGAAACTGACATTTAAATTCCCTAAAAATGTCTAGACATTTTCCATTAACAGAGCATTAACCGTACAAATAATGATTATTAGTAGCATTATTTTTAAATTATACTCCTAAATGGACCAAATGTGAAATACCGAAAGTACCCTTGGCTTATCCATGGCCGTTGCAAGGTTCTTTTGTCCTCCTTCCTTTTATAAAAGGCACAAGAGAGACACTGTCGTCGTCACACACCACCACTCCAATACGAGCAAAAAACTTCATAGCTAGAGAGAGAATAAACCCAAATTTTTGAGAGAGAGAAAGATGTCGAAAGAAGTGAGCGAAGAGGGACAAACTCACAACCATGGAAAAGACTACGTCGATCCACCACCAGCTCCACTTTTCGACATGACTGAGCTCAAATCTTGGTCTTTTTACAGAGCCCTCATCGCTGAGTTCATCGCTACACTCCTCTTCCTCTACGTAACCGTAGCCACCGTCATCGGTCACAAGAAGCAAACCGGTCCTTGTGACGGAGTCGGTTTACTCGGAATCGCATGGGCTTTCGGTGGTATGATCTTCGTCCTCGTGTACTGCACCGCCGGTATCTCTGGTAAGTTCTAAAACTACCCCCTTTAAAACAGAACAAAAACTCTTTTCTCGTGTTCGATTTCTGATGTTCTGTTTTTTGGTTTGTTTCGTAGGTGGTCACATTAACCCAGCTGTGACTTTCGGTCTGTTCTTGGCTCGTAAGGTTTCTTTGGTTAGAGCTGTTGGTTACATGATAGCTCAATGTCTTGGAGCTATTTGTGGTGTTGGTTTCGTGAAAGCTTTCATGAGAACTCCTTACAACACTCTTGGAGGTGGAGCTAACACTGTTGCTGATGGTTACAGTACGGGAACTGCTCTTGGAGCTGAGATTATTGGAACTTTTGTCCTTGTTTACACCGTTTTCTCTGCTACTGACCCTAAGAGAAGCGCTCGTGACTCTCACATCCCTGTAAGTAAACGGCTCTGTGCAATCGCTCTTATGGGTCTGCGTAGATTCTTGAAAAAAGTTTGATGTTTTTAGGGCTTTAATGGTAAAGTTTGGCTTAAATCTCAAATGGGTTTGTGTTGTTTCTGATAAAGTTTGAATCTTTTTGTGTGTTTAATGATAATGTTTGTTTAATCTCAAAGTGGGGAATGTGTAGATACTGATAAAGTTTGAATCTTTTTAGGGTTTTTTATGGTAAAGTTTGGTTTAATCTCAGATGGGTATGTGTAGATTCTGATTAAGTTTAGATCTTCTTAGAGGTTTATGGTTAATCTTTGCTTTAAATCTCTCATGGGTCTGTGTAGATTCTGCATAAGTTTGAATCTTTTGGGGGGTTTATGATAAATCTTATGTTAATCTCACATGGGTTTGTGTAGATTCTGCATATCTTTGTATCTTTTTGATAAATCTTGTTTTATTCTCAAATGGGTCTATGTAGATTCTGATAAAGTATGGATCTTTGTGTTGGGTTTTATTAGGTTTTGGCTCCACTTCCCATTGGATTCGCTGTGTTCATGGTGCATTTGGCTACTATCCCCATTACTGGAACTGGAATCAACCCAGCAAGAAGCTTTGGTGCTGCTGTTATCTTCAACGACTCCAAAGCTTGGGATGATCAAGTAAGTCTTTTAAAATTATCTTTAGTTTTAAGGTTAAATGGTTAATTAATCATTTTGCACTTCTCTAACGTTTTGATTTTTTTTTTTTTTTTTTTTGCAGTGGATCTTTTGGGTTGGTCCATTCTTGGGAGCATTGGCAGCAGCAGCTTATCATCAATACATTTTGAGAGCTGCAGCAATCAAAGCCTTGGGTTCATTCAGAAGCAATGCAACCAATTAATGAGAGAAACAAGTCCCTCCTTAATTATGAAGAAACAATTTAAGATTTTATATGCTTTATTATCATCATATTTGTTGTTCTTTTGTGTGTAATGAGAGAGAGAGATGGTTTGATGATGTTAATTATGAAAATGGATTTCTTTTATCTTTTGTTATTTTCTCCACTTAGTTAATTTCAATAGTATTAGTTTTTGGTGTTTGTCTTGTGAATCATTTTCCCTTGTTTCTGTTTATTAGTTGAAAAAATTGATCTTTTCCCTACTTCTCAAAGTCGATCGCGATTTCATAATATCGAACAATCCAAATAAAATTTCACTATTTAAAAGATTGTGAAATCTATAAGAAGTGAGCAAAATAATACAAATTTCGGCTAAACATGGTATTGTGGGTCTTTGATTCCTTTATCCTCTGGGTCGACTCAGAAACCAATCATATATTGACACGTGTTCTTTCATATCAGAAGATGGGTGAGAAAAATGTGTAACGAGTGTGTCTCTCGATAGTTCCATTGAAATTGGATTCCTATTGCTATGATTAACTTTTTCGTTAGTTGCCAAAAAAAAGTTTTTTTCTTCCTTCTTTTAAGTCTTTTCTTTTGAATTTTTAAGATTATATATATATATATTTTTTTAGTAATATATAAAAGGGGTTTGTGTCAGTACTTTTTTCTCGGTTTTTTTTTTGGTTTTGTGAAAGGATAAAAATAAGTGGAGCCAATGGGATCATAACAACCAGACAAGAATCGGGACACTGAAAAAACCAATTGTTTTCCTTGCACATTCAACTTTTGACGCGTGTCGTGTAGCTAATGTGATTCACATGGGTAACTCCGCACCTGAATATTACCCCTACTATTATTATTGTGTTTTCTTTTGACTGTTTTTTAGTGTTATATAGACCCACCCAAACTAATTTTTGTGTTTTGATGTATTGGGAAATGATTTGTATTCAAGACTTTACTAACTATATTTCGAATCGTGAATTCGATTTTCAAATATTGATTTTCAAGAATGATCACAATGACATACATCGATCGGACTCTTTATAAAACGGATCGATTTCGGTCTGTTCGAACTGTTATGCCATATTAAACTTCATGAACTTATATATTAGTTCAAATCATTTTTCACATCCGGTAAAATATATGAATATTTCCTCACCGGCTAATTGTTTCGTAACGGTAGTAATTTCCTTAGGCTTTTCCACTTTCTCGAATTTGGAATTATGTATGCATACATAATTACATACTTACATAGTAGTAGTCTCTTTATGTAATAGTATTAATAATGTCACGTCTCGTCTTTTCAAACCAAAAAAAGTGAAAACAAAGAAAAGAGAGAGAGACAGAGAGGTGGAAAAAAAGGAGAGAATTGGGACCACAACAATGGCGTCCTCGATAGCACGACATTTGTTTTCTGCTTAAAATAATTAGCCGTTATGGTCTTCTGTTTTCTTCGTTATCTCTTCTTAGCTTCAATATGGTCCACTCATTTTTTAAGTTTCGTAAAACCCTAATAGCTTGTGTTGTGTGATTTGTGAACCATGTGCTTAATATACTTGGGCCTTAAGGGTTTGTCTTCTATCTTTTTCTGGTTACTTCTGGATAATATTTGCAACTTGCATGAAGACCTAATATCATAATTGTTTGTCTTTGCTTAAGTGATTACAAGAACCGGACGGTTTACCCCTCTAATCATCCCTAAACCAATTTACTTAAATGTGTTTTAGCTAATTACAAGAACTTTTAATTAGCTAACACATAAACTTTTAATAGTTGAGTGTGAAACTAACTTGTTAATTTTCTTGAAAGAAATGATGTCATAATAGGTTGACAGAAAATACTTACAATTTTGTGAATAAATTACAGTTTTGGAAGCACAAAACCTTATGGGGGTTTTGGTTCAATTTCCCCGGTTTACACATAAGTCTTCGGTTCATAAGCAAAACCAAAGGAAGCTACTGTTTGGGCCGTGTTACAGTATAAAGCCCACAGGAGTAACTGAAGCCCAGTGGCATTGTCGCAAATAACAGATTGGTAACATTGGTTACTCTATTGCAATAGTTTAAAAGCAGAGAAGTGAAAACAGAGTACGAGAGAGTTTTATTACTTTTCTTCTTTGATCTTCCTTCTTCTCAATAAACATATTTATTAATTATACGAAAGTGTTGTTTTAACATTTTCCATACATATAAAACTATTTAATTAGTCAACTATAATATCTGTCTCTTGACTAAGTGATAAACTAGTACATTAAATCTTGTTGTGATAGATACTTACAATTTTTTAAAAAATCTTTCGTTTTCTAACTGAACTTAAGCCAACTTGTAATTGTTCCCATTCAAGAAAACCAAAAAATAATAATCAAAGAACAAATGTATCACAAAGCCAAACATATTTTTATTAGCAACAACAAAATAGTTCCAACACTTCTATAAGTTATTACTAATAAATAACACATTCTCCTTCGTGACTTAAACCAAATCTTTCACATATACTAAAAGCCTAATCTTAAAAAACTCATTTAGAGTATTTTCGATTTTTTTGCTATTGCTTAACTATTAACAACATCACACACACAAGACAAACACACACTCAAAAAAGCTCATCTATAAACGATTTCCCTTTAAACTTCTCCATTTTGTATCCCATTTTCTCCATCCTCGACCGTTCCGCTTCCATCTCGATCATCCGAGCCCGCGACTCCTCAATCCGTGACCTTGCCTTCGCCATTTCCTCCTCCATTCGAACCAAATCCGCTTCTTGAACCTCAAGCTCTTCTCTCTTAGCCTTCACTAAACCCTCTTGCCTCTCTTTTTCTTTCTCCGCATCTTCTTGAGACCGCGCAAACTCCTCAAGAACCGAACGTAGCCAAGCCACATCAATGTTCACAGACTCCAAGTCCTTGAGAACCGCGAGCATCTCTTTGACTTTCACTTTGGTCAACTGCCCGACCGGGGTTGACCTAAGTTCTTGCATCAATGAGCATAAACACTCGAGGTAACGGGACCGCATTGAGTCCGATTCCAGCTTACAGTTTGAAGCAATGTCGCCATGTTTCTCGATGATATTGCTTAGGATCGTGGACGAACCCGATCTCACTCGGTATTTCCCGACAGAGATGAAAGTGTCAGACATTACTGATTCAAGATCAAGCTCTACTCCAATCTCATTGTTGCTTTCTTCATCATCATTATCATCATCACTAGTCTCTCTTTCATGCATTCTTGGAGAGCTTAGGAAACTAAAGAGAGTAGTTTCTCCGCCTGATCCAATCTTCCCGTTCTGTTCTTGTTTTCCCGGTTTAGGTGAAACCGCTTTGGTTCGATCAACCTTTAATAAGATGATACAAACATTGAGAAAACATCTAACATAGATGATATATAGATGAAATCATATGGAAGAGAGTAAAATATGAAAATACCAAATTTTTCGGGGTCAGAGGAATGATTTGAGAGAGTTTCAACTCCGGTTGATGGTTATAAAACTCATCCGGATCAGTGGATGATGAAGAAGTGAAAGACTTATTCGATTCAGGATTCATCTTCTTATTCACAACAATAGGTAAAGCTTTTGAATGATGAACCTTTGGGGAATTAGCGTTTGGGACAACGCCTACACCGTTTTGGTAAGGCTTTGTGTTTGCAAAACCACCTACACCGTTTTGGTAAGGCTTTGCGGGTAGCGGTGAAGGCGGTTGTGAATTCGATTCCTTCTTTTTTCTACCAAAACTCCCTGAGAAGCTAAGAATCTTTGAACCTATAAAAAAACAACACAAGAATCAGAATACACAAAAGACTTAAAGCATTTTCTTGAAAAGTTTACAATTGGCAAAACAAAATCAATGATCAAAAACTAAAAATAGTTACCTTGCTTCTTAGTGTTCTTCTTGACATGGCCTTGAGCAATTCTCTCTAAACAAGCTGAAGCACATTCATGGAAAGGATTTTCCGCATATTGACAATCGGGATGAGATTTTCGATTGAAATCCATAGCTTTGGATCAATCTCACAGCTTCAACCAAATGCAACAACTGCAATCAAAATCTCCAGAAGATGAGAAAATTTACAAAAAACTCAAAGAGTAGTTACACAATAACTTCAAATTTGTGGCTTTTTAGTATTGAACATATCACATTCAAAGGTCAAATCTTTACACCTTAATTTCAACAAATAGGTCAAAATGATTAGACTCTGGACTTGTAATAATCTACAACAAACTCCAAACACAATTTTGATTCTTTTCAGATTTCACCAACCCATAATACTTGCTTTATGTGGAAAAAAGAAACAAAGATAAAGAGAGAGATAGTGAAGCAAAATGTAAAGTAGAGAGAGATTCACCACACATACACAGAAAGAAATCTTCTTAAAGTAATGGTGAAACTTGATCCCAACAAGAGACACCAATCAAATCTTAAGAAGGTAGAAAGATATACAAAAAGACATTGACTTTCTTTTAAGATCTTCTCAAAAGACCGACCAAGCTATATAAGCAATTGTAAGTACAATTTCTCAGTGGCTAAATTTCAACGAAGGAAGCACTCATTTATTGACTTTAGACCAGAGAGTTCAAAGGTAGATTATTTTGACCGGCTTTGTTTTTTTTTATCAGACAAAACTTTTCAAGGCCCACCTTCTGGATAGTTTTATATATACTGAAAATTCGTTTTCATTGTTCGTGTCTTGTCACAAAATTTCTAAAGCAAACAAACAGAGCAAATGACAATACAACAGTATCTATCAATTTCCATCATCGATCATATCAATGAAACTAAAGCAAACCCACGATTCTAAACAAGAACAAGAATCTATTTCTTGATCAGAGAGAGAGAGAGAGAGAGATACCAGGAGAGACGAAGAGCGGAGAAGAAGGAAGAGAGAAAAATGAATATAAATGTTGATTATATTTTGGTATTTGTCACAATTAACAGTTGTATATATATATGTGGTTGTGTATATTATAAGGTTTTTGTATACATGTGACATTGTCTTTGTTGTATAACGATTTGACCAAAAGCTTTATAGTAATATGAAGAAATGGTTATAAAGTTATATGGAGAAAGAGCCATTAATTGAAAGAGGTTGGAAACGGCAATTAATCACACCTCATACTAATCTTCTAGATGTGGACATCAACGTGGGACGGTTACAATGAGAGATTATTAGAGAATAGAAACCTAAATTAGAAAAAATATTATAAGAAAAATAAAATTAAAAAGACAAAAAAAAGAAAGAAATATAAAAAGTTTTTTTAAAAGGAAGTTGTCAGTTACAAAGCGCGTAAGAGGCTTCAAACTAAGCAAGTGATTGCATGGAACGCGTCACGCGTGTCATTGTTTGTATCACACGTGAGAATAAAATAATCTTCTAGGCTTTTATACATCTTTAACCAAATTGGATTTTACATGTCTCTCTCTCTCTCTATATATATATGTATTTTCTGTTTTTTTTTTTGGTTTCCAAAATTACTTAACCAATAAAATTTAAACATAATTTAATTAATAAAATATTAATTAATGATAATAAGTTTTGTTTACATTGAATAATTTTGTATTACTTGTTATTGCGAAATATTTTTAAGTTACTTCTTTACTATTACTTTTTGTTTTTTTTTCGGCTTAAAATCTAATATAAATCTTTAAGATAATTTAAAGTTTCTTTTTAAAAATTGGTAAAATAAATAATCGAAATATCTAAAATTAAACGAGTAATGGACAAAAAAGCGGATATGCATAGATATGTATACATTTAACGCTTGCTATTTGGTTCATAATTGCAAGTATCTAAATCATGTTATCTATGAAAACGATGAGTATTTACTTTTTTAAATCGGGTACAAAACAAGAATCAATTATATATGCCAACCATCTAGTTTTTGAAGTATAACATCATGTTGTTTTTTTTTGTTAATGAAGTATAACATCATGTTCTTTAACAAAAAAAAACCTCATGTTATTAGAATATATATATATATATATATTCAATTTGTATTATATAAAATTTTAAAAGAGATGGTAAAATATTATTTCGATAAATGGTATTATGTTTTAAAATTTGATATCGTGTTGTCCATCATGTAAGTGAGTTTTAAGAACATATATATATTTTTAAAGGCATTGTAGCGTCAACGTATAAACAAACATGTACTTGATTTAATGTACAAGAAAATTGGATGAAAATAAGATTATAGAGACTTAAGTAAAGAAACCATAACTGCATGAAATTGAATGATTCAGTCCAATGAAGGGACATTTTCTTGACGATTTGTCAAAGTGCATGTTGATCCGATACGAAAGCACATTAATTGCAGAATCTGATAAAAGCATATTATTGTCATTGTTTTATCTTTGACGTAATCAATATTTCGTTTATTAGCGGGGAATTACCGAATTAGCAAGACTGACTAGCGGGGATATAACCAAAAAAAAAATCTAGTTATGATATTCTGTATATATAATGTATTATTTATAATTTCACCTTTCTTCTTCCTCCATCAAATCTCTTTTTCTTCTTCTTCTTCCTCCATTAAAGGTAGCTCATTTCAACATAGCTGGATATGCAAACTCACACATCCATTTCTCTCGGTATTTATCTTTCAACTAATCATCGCCGCGACCAAATTTATTTAATCAATTCAACCAATTCAACTGTAACTGTATTGGATTTGTCGAATTCGATGATTTGCTGTGATATAAATGTGTAGATATGTGTGTTTTATGTGCTTGAGTGATCTGATAGGTAGGAGCCAAAGAAGAAATTGGAGAAAGCAATAGATGTTTGGGTAGGAGTAAAATAGTCTTACCATACACTTACATGGTTACTTGTTTTATTACTACATTAGCGTAGCTATATTTTTAATTTTATAGCTCAACATAGCTATTTGTTAAATTGACCCTTTATTAGTACTATATAATTTCGAAATGCGAGCACAACTTATTTAGAAGAGAAATAACCAATTCCCCAAAAATACCTCCAGTTTCTTTTATGAACGAGAAAAATATACTTCTACTAGTGTTAGTGTTGATAGACAAACAAAGTCTATACACAAATCATTCAACAACTACATCAATACACCATTTCTTTATCGTCAACAATTTTTTTTCTTACAGAAAATATGGTAGACAATAGCACATAAAATTTATTTATTGTATCTCTAGTTGATCCGATGAAATGTATTCTCAAAAAAAGAATAAACTAAAAAAAAAACAAGAATAAGCAGAAGTCGAAAATAAATAAAGCTAAGAAAATATGAAAATTAAAACTGAACAGAAGATGGACATTGTTGATCATTCAACTCTGACTTGTACTTGAAATATTTGAAGATATCTTGTGATGACCAACACTTGTGTCTCTTATCAAGTAATTAGTCTCCAACAAAGTGTTTAGCGTTAATTTCCATTGTTGGAAAAGGAAGTCTCGAGTCAAGTCTATGAAATACATCAAGCAAAATATTCCAAATCAAATTATATACCACAGACGATCGCAAGAACAAATTAATAGCTAGATAATTACGTAAGTATCTCTTTCTGTTTTGTTTTTTGTTTTTTTGTGTGTATAGCGAAAGCAAGTGAGAACTCTTAAAAAAAAATTGAAAGTAGAGAAAGTTTTATTTTAAATCTATAGATTTTTTTTTTATTTTTTTTTTAAACGTGGAAATTCCGAACCTTTGGCTCATAATCTCCTCGGTACCCGGAGACAGTCTTTGGATATTCTGATTTATTGAATAACTCTCCGTCCCAAAAAAAGTTTGAGCCCGGAACACAAAAAAATCAACCCCTTTGTGTTACCACTAGACCACCACCTTTTTGGTAAATCTATAGATTTTTTTATATAAGTTTAGGATGTTCATATGAAAAATATACATGCACCAAATAATCTTATATCTAGTACCGGTTCAACAGTAAAAAAAAAATTATAGACCCTTTTTAGTATTTGAAATATGGATCCTGCCCAAAAGCATCTATTGCACAGGTCTAAAACCATCAAAATAGTTCACGATGTTTCGTTTAGTTAGCTGATGATATTCAAACCAGTGGTTCTTTATGTTACCACTAGACCACTACCTTTTTGGTAAATCTATAGATTTTCTTATATAAGTTTAAGGTGTTCATATGAAAGATATACATGCACCAAATAATCTTATATCTAGTACCGGTTCAACAGTAACAAAAAAAATTATGGACCATTTTTAGTATTTGAAATATGGATCCTGCCCAAAAGCATCTATTGCATAGGTCTAAAACCACCAAAATAGTTCACGATGTTTCGTTTAGTTAGCTGATGATATTCAAACCAGTGGTTCTTTTTGAATATATATTTTTTAACAAGGCCGATTTACTATTTTATTCTTAATAAGAGGACTTGTCCATTAATAAAAAAAGGTAAAAGGGCTTGCTTTTTCCACAAGCAATTGTGCTATTAATCCTTCTATATATATATGACGAACTAAAAACCCTATTAACCACCGTCGACGGTAGAAGAACCACCATTGAAGATGGCGGAAAAGAAGAAGAAGATGACGAATCCGACATCATCTCCATCGTTATCATCACTTCCAGATGAAATCGTTGTGCATTGCTTAGCTCGAGTCTCAAAATCTTACTACGGTTCCCTCTGCTTAGTCTCCAAGAGCTTCTACTCTCTCCTCTCTTCTCCGGATATCTACGCGGCTCGATCCGAACTCGGAGCCACAGAGTCTCGCGTCTACTTGTTTATGTGGTCACCCAATGATCGTAGGTTGTTCACTCTCAGCGCGATTAACAAGGGTGAATTAAGTTTAGTACCGGTAAAACTCTCTTCCTCCTCTTATTCTTGTTATGCTCGATTAACCGCAACAACTGTAGCCGTTGGTTCCCAAATATACCAAATCGGTGGAGCCATCATGCAAAAGCGATCCAAAGCCCTTGCCAAGCGATGCAAATCCGTTATTGTGTTTGATTGTCGGAGTAACACGTGGCAACGTGGTCCTAACATGATAGTGGGAAGGAAAAACGCAAAGTCTTGTTTTTTAGACGGGAAGATATATGTAATAGGAGGATGCAGCAATACAGATAAGGAAGAACCCATGAATTGTGGTGAGGTTTTCGACCTAAAGACTCAAACTTGGAAGCCATTGCCTAGCCCTAGTAATGAGATATTGGATCCGAATCACAATATTGTAGCTTTTGGAGGAAGACTATACGTTAGTACCAAAAATAATAACAAGTATGCATATGATCCGGAAGAAGGAAGATGGGTATTACCTGAAATGGATCTAGAACCTATAAGTAGTTTAAGTAGATCTTGGTGCGTTATAGAAAATGTAATGTTTGGTTTTCATTGCGGTAAAATTAAGTGGTATAACCCAAGATGTGGAAAGTGGTATATAGTTAATGGTTTGCATGATCTGTCCTCGAACCGTCAATTAGTTAACCATGGTGGGAAACTAGTTAACCATGGTGGGAAACTAGTAATTATATGGTACGAGTGGATCATGACTCAAGATGGGCCTAATCAAAACAAGAAAATTTGGTGTGCAGTAATTAAGTTGGAGAAGCAACCTAATCACCAGTTTTGTGGGGAGGTTGAACGATGCAATGCTGTACTTACAGTCTCCAAGTTTCATAAGCTCCCGAGCTGCCTATCTATTTCGGTATGAAACTCATCTTTGTTGCTTTGGAGATTTGGTTTTTTTTCTTTCTGTTACCTTTAAATCAGAGACAAGCATCCCCCTGCTATATGCCAAGATTTTTTGTAAGATGTTTTTAATTTATGTTGAGCACTTTTGTCGTGGATTTGGTTTTTGCTTTTGTTCCATCATGCAATGACCTACAATAATGTAGATATGAGAGCTAATTATAATAAGCTCGTTTAGAGAGGATTAAGAAGTCGGAAATAGATAAAAAATAATAAAAAGATGAAACTTTAATTGTTTCCCAACAATTGTCACTGAAATGAAACTGGATGGTTTGATCATTTATCTTTGAACAGGGGCGGAGGCATAGTGTATTTGGGTGGGGGCATTCCACCATAAATTTTTTAGAATTAGTGTAATTCTTTTAAGGATTTTTCATGTGTCCATTTTCATATATTATTTTATAGTGTGTTGTTTGATAAGTTTTTAGCTTTGCATCGGGTGAAAAAAATTTCTAGATCTGCCAATATCTCTGAGTCATTTGAGAGACATAGAGATATCATTTGATGACCAACACTTGTGTCTTTATCCAAGCCAGATATCCAATTTGCAGTCAACCTTATATGCTAGAAAATGCATACTGGTTTTTTACTTCAACTTGCTAAAACGGATTCCAAGGTATATCAAAGGAACACTTACTATGGGTATCTCTTTCAACAAAGTGATAACGACTGTGCTGGATTCTGGTACACGAAGATCAACATGTGTATATTGCACATATTTTGGTTCAAACCTTATATCCTGATCATGTAGGCAAGACAAAGTTGCTTAAAGCTCCATAGAGGCAGAGTATCGTGTTATGTCTGAAACTGCTTCAAAATTAACCTAGATCAGTGGTGTGCTTAAAAAGCTTGGGATATCACTGTTAAAACGCCAGAGCTCTACTATGACAACTTGTCTGCAGTGTATCTTACTGCTAATCCAGCCTTTTCACGCACGATCAAAACATTTTGCAAATCATCATCACTAAGTCAAACAAAGAGCTTGAGGTACATCATCTCCCTTCTCATCTTCAAATTACTGACATATTCATCAAATCTTTGCCAGCTGAGTCTTTCGTCTCTCTTCGATCTAAACTTGGTGTTGATGTCCCACCTACACCAACTTTGAGAGGGGCTAAATAACACAATGTCTCGACCAAAAAAAAAATGACATTGTGAGAGCTTGAGTCTTTATTGATATTCTGAACACAGAGCCAAAAGACAATAAACCATTGGGCCAACAAGTGTGGAAGCCCAAACCGAATCAGAAGAGGCCCAGCTGCGAGTCTTTATCAAGCTGTGAGTCTTCGTCAAAGATAATCCAACGGTCGGATTTAGCTCTGCACCAAAACAGAGTAAAAGACAAAACAAAGGAAGCAACGAGAAAGCTGTCAAAAGAAGACTGTACGGCAAAAACAATCCCGATACACAACCGTTTTGATACTCTCACAATGATACATGATGATGTGATAGCTTGACAGGTTCAAGAGTGACTGAGGTTTTAGCGGATCATAATCTGATATGGTGTTAAGAAGGAGGAGAAAAATCACAATGGAGCTGATTTATTCTACATGGTGTTGGTGGGGTGGAGAAGTCTTTTGTGCCCTTAATGAATCTAATTTTTTTTATTTGAAAATCAAACAAACCAACCCATAATCAATCTTCAATTCAAACCAACCACTCAACCACCAATCATTGAATTGTCTTGGATCTCTCTCTCTCTCCTCTTGTTACCTAGTTGCCGACAGCAAAAATCCACAGCAAAAAGAAGAAAAAAGTGGATCGAATTTGTCCCCTCTCTTTCGCTAAGGTTTGTTCTTCCTCTCTCTATGTTGTTCTTCTTCTTCCTTCTCTTCAATGTTCTTCCTTTCTCCTTTTTCTTCTTCTTCTTTCTTCTCTTCACCGTTTATTTGTTATTTAAGAAACCGTTTTTGGCTGATTTAACTTGTTTTCGAAGTGTAATAGCATTCACTAGCGTGTTACATTGATAATCTACAGACTGTATAGCTTGAGTTGTGAAATCGAAGTTGAGAGAGATGGTAAGAAAACTAGTACAAGTGGAACAAATGGTACAAATAAATATTCGATCCAACTAGTACAAATGGTACAACTAGGATAAGTAGTACTAATAGTGTCGATGGTTCAACTAGTATAAATGGTCCAACTAAAAACTAGAACACCTAGAATTACTAGTACGACTTTTATGAAGTACGAGTAGTGAGAATGGGACGACTAGTATAACTAGTACGACTATTATGATACAATTAGTATAAATGGTACAACTGAATCTTGATAATGATGTTTGCTGTTTGTTTTCAGGGGACAATGGATAGTAATCGTGGCACGGTCGTACATTTTGATTATGGGGGATATTATTCAGATGGAGTGGTATGGAATAATAAAGATGATAAGATTTTTAGTATTGTGATGAAAGGAACTCTGGAGGATGTCAGTTATTATCGGCTGGTTAATAGAATTTGTGGGAAGCTTATGGTAGATGCAGGTACTACGAAGCTTCGGCTGAGTTACATTCCATTGATCGTGCATCCTAGAAGTCCATCATATATCTTGGATGATGAAGATGTGTTAGGATATTTGATGGAAGTTAATCAGGATCAGTGTAGGAGTCTTTTGCATGTGGAACTCGCTGAAGTTGTCTCAGAAAAGCAGAGTAATCAGTATCTTTGTACGAATGAGGAGCTTCTTAGTGATGGCAGAGTTAATGATGGTGATATTGTTGGAGCTAGTGATGTTAGAGCTAATAATGATGATATTGTTGCAGCTAGTGATGCTAGAGTAGATGATGATGGTATTGTTGCACTTGGTGAGTTGGTGACTATTCGTCAGAGTTCAGATATGGATAATTCTTTCATGTTTAACTCTGGTGATCTTGACATTACACCTATTGAACGAGGAGAGGGTGTAAGTGCTGAAAGGGAAGATGGTTTGAATCTGAACCTAGGTCAAGAATTTAGTACTAAGGAGGAAGTGAAGCGGGCAGTGGAGAGAGCTATGCATCAAGAGTGTTTTCAGATTCGTACTATAGAAACGAGACCTACGGTATATGCGGTAAAATGTCGTTCTGTTGGTTGCAATTGGTACTTAAGAGCTTCAGTTCCTAAGAATTCTAATATATTCTCGGTTGCAACATATCGGAAGATGCATACCTGCTCTCGATTGGAAATGGTTACAGTGAAAAGTAAATCGAGAGGCACACCAGGCTTGGTTGCATCTGTGCTGCATGAAGATTACCCGGGTTCATTCAAAACGCCAAGTGCAAAAGAACTCGTAGGCTTGGTGCATCGAAAAGTTGGCGTTGAAGTTTCATATTCTACAGCTCGGAGAGGGAAAATGAAAGCTTTCAGTGATGTGCGTGGCACTCCAGAGGAGGGTTTCTCTATGCTTCCTTCTTACTTGCACATTTTAGAGACAAAGAATCCTGGTACAGTGACAAAATTGAAAGTGGATGAGCAGAAAAGGTTTATGTATCTCTTCATCGCTGTTGGAGCTTGCATTGAAGGGTTTCAAGCCATGAGAAAAGTCATCATTATTGATGGAACTCACCTGAAGACTGTATATGGTGGAGTGCTTGTTATTGCTTGTGCTCAAGATCCAGATCGACACCATTATCCTCTTGCTTTTGGTGTGGTTGATGGTGAGAAAGATGCTAGTTGGAGGTGGTTTTTGAATATGTTGAAAACACAAATTCCGGATGATCCAGAGCTTGTTTTTGTTTCTGATAGACATCAAAGCATCATAAAGACTGTACACGAGGTCTATCCCAAGTCCGCGCATGGTTATTGCATATTTCATTTATCTCAGAATGTTAAAGCGCACGTAACCAAGGGCCAAAGGAAAGACACATGTTCAGATAAGTTCAGATATTTGGCTTAGATTTACGAAAAGTCTGAGTTCAAGAAATACTATGCTGATTTCAGAAACAGGTATCCTGGTTGTGCTGTGTATCTAGCCGAGAGTGTTCACGTGAGCAGATGGGCAAGAAGCCATTTTCCAGGAGAGAGGTACAACATAGACACCACCAATTGTGTTGAATCAATGAACAATGTTCTGTTAGAGGCAAGGAAGCTGCCGCTATTAGCAATGCTTGATGAGATTTTGGGAAAGATTGTTGAGTGGTTTAACAAATATCGGAAGGAATCCGCAGAAGTACCAGAGGCACAAATACTGGTGCCGCATGTTCATAAAGTATTGGACAGCATGTGTAAGGAAGCAAAGTCGTTAGGTGTCATTGAGCTGAATAGCTTTCTGCTTGAGTACAAAGTGAATGGTGCTGATGGGAAAGGATATGTGGTTGATTTGAAAAAGAAAAGTTGCAGCTGTAACCATTTTGACATTGACAGATACCCATGTGTACATGCCATAGCTGTTATCGACTGGGTTACAGAACACACAGGGGTGCCGATTGATATACGTGAGTATTGCTCGAAATATTACTGGACGGAGCAATGGGTATTAGCGTATTACAGGACTGTTTATCCAGTGCCACATCATACTACTTGGGATATTCCACAGGAGATTCTTGATGAGGTCGTCCTACCTAAATATTATCCTCCAAAGAAAGGTAGAGTAGAAACGACAAGACATCCATCCGTTGGAGAAGCTCGGAATGGTCGTAAAAAGAAGAAGAGTTCAAGCCGACCATCCGATGGAGGTGAGAGCTCGGGATGCTGATTATTTTGCGTATGTTGTTTGTGTTTTTGTACCTTTGTAAGACCTATTTGTGTTTGTAAGAACAGGTTCAAAAAACTAGTTCACATGTATCAGGAAACTAGTACTTCTAGTTGTACTAATATAACCTATAAGTAGTACTAGTAGTCGTAGAAGTACCTATAAAGTAGTCCCATTGGTCCTAGTATTACCCACACAGTGGTCCTAGTTGTCCAATTATTACGGTTGAAGTAGTTCTATGTGGCCTAGTATTACCAATAAAGTAGTCCCATTGGTCCTAGTCTTACCACGACAGTAGTACTAGTCGTTCTAATATTACCGATTTGCTGTATTGTTAGTAAAATGATGTAAAATTACATTTGTAAACATTATTCCACACCAAATAGGCCACTAAAACATCATAATTTACATAAAATACATAAATAAACTTAAATTTTTGGAATTGGTTACATGATCATCTAATGTGTACATGAAATGCCTTCTACTTCTAAGGTTTGTTTTAAAAACTTAACCACACTAACATGACCAATGACTGAAAATAGTATTTTTATAAATTTTATGGCCTGGGATTATGTTAAATGTAGTTTCTATAGTAAATGTTCGAAGTACTAGTAAAAATTTTAAATATAAAGTATGGTACTACTGATTAAACTTAAAAACACCCAAAGTACAACTCTTTAGAAAATAGTACAACTAGAAAACTGGTACAACTACAAAATGAAAAGGCGGCGCACATGTTTAATGAAAAGGCGGCGCACGTGTTTAATTCATTATTGCTAGTGGTTTCATTTGTTTTATGCTAGTTGTACCAATATTTCTAGTTGGACCGAAAATAAAACTCAACGCATAATATTAATAAAATTCATAGCAACATAAATTCAACATAAATTCAACACATAACAGAAATTCAACACAACATAAATAGTTAATAATGTCACTTAGGAACATAAGGGGTCTTCAACACACGAGAAGGCTTGCTTTCCCTCTTTGGCCTAGGAGTTTTAGCCCTCTCAATCCATTTCTTCAATTTCTTCTTCATATTAGGCGTGATTTCCAGAGTTTCCGGGATCGGTTGACTCGGCTGACCTTACAAAAAAAAAAAAAATCATTAAGTTTTATGTCAAGTAACAAAAATATCATAATGTAAAAATGAACCATTTCTTACCAAAGTGTTCATCTGCAATCCTCTTCTCTTCAGCTAGAGCATTTGCAATCTTCTTCGCTTCAGCTTGAGCATCCTTCTCCTCTTGCGTCTCCGGAACAGACTCCTGAGAGAAATACAAAATTGTCCTAGTATTACAAATCCAGTAGTCCTAGTAGTCCTAGTATTACGAATCCAGTAGTTCTAGTATTACCACACTAATAGTCCTAGTCGTCCCAGTATTACCAACACAATAGTTCTAGTTGTCCTACTATTATTAACCTGCAATGCTTCTTCTTGAGTATATGGAGGTTGACTCGGAGGTTGAGTCGGATCGAGATCCTCATTCTCATCCTTCTCCTTATCCTTGTCCTCATCCTTTTCCTCATCCATCTCCTCATCCTTCTCTTCATCCTCATCATCTTCCTTCTTCTCATCATCCGAATCCTCCTCCTCATCCTTCTTCTTTGCAGCCTCCTCCTCGGCTGCCTTCTTCTCCGCAGCAGCCTTGTCCGCAACCTCCTTCTCTTTGGCTGCCTTCTCCTCGGTAGCCTTCTTCTCTTTGGCTGCCTCCTCCTCATCCTTCTTCTTTGCAGCCTCCTCCTCGGCTGCCTTCTTGTCCGCAGCAGCCTTGTCCGCAACCTCCTTCTCTTTGGCTGCCTTCTCCTCGGCAGCCTTCTTCTCTTTGGCTGCCTCCTCCTCATCCTTTTTCTTTGCAACCTCCTCCTCGGCTGCCTTCTTCTCCGCAGCAGCCTTGTCCGCAGCCTCCTTCTCTTTGGCTGCCTTCTCCTCGGCAGCCTTCTTCTCTTTGGCTTCCTTCTTGGCAGCTTTCTTCTTCGTAGCCTCCTCCTCGACTGCCTTCTTCTCCGCAGCAGCCTTGTCCGCAGCCTCCTTCTCTTTGGCTGCCTTCTCCTCGGCAGCCTTCTTCTCTTTGGCTTCCTTCTTGGCAGCTTTCTTCTTCGCAGCCTCCTCCTCGACTGCCTTCTTCTTCGCAGCAGCCTTGTCCGCAACCTCCTTCTCTTTGGCTGCCTTCTCCTCGGCAGCCTTCTTCTCTTTGGCTTCCTTCTTGGCAACTTTCTTCTTCGCAGCCTCCTCCTCGGCTGTCTTCTTCTTCGCAGCCTCCTCTTCGGCTGCCTCCTCCTCGGCTGCCTTCTCCTCGGCAGCCTTCTTCTTCGCAGCCTCCTCCTCATATGCAGTAGTCCTAGTAGTAAATTGATTACCAGGCTCGTAATCATCGTTATAATCCACCGGTTTCAGTTGATTTTCCACAATTTTCAGCCTTTCGTTCATTAGCTCAACCGCCTTCTTAATCATTTCCATATTTTCTTGCATTGGTTTCATCATCAACTCCATTATCTTCTTAATCTCTTCTTGCAATCCGCCTCGATGCTGTCCCCTGCCAATTGGCTCAAGTCGCCGTTGGCCTTCTTCTTCGCCTTCTTCTTGGTCTTCTTCGTCTGCTATTCCTTCTTCAACTGCTCTACTTCGGCATTCAATGTCCCTGCGATAGAGATCCTCCCACCATATCTTCACTTCGTCCCTCATCAATAACTTGTTCCAACTGTCAACAATAGCGTCATCCCTATCGTTATCATCCTTAAGCTCATGGTCGAACAATGTCATTTCATCCAAGAGGTTGGACAGAAGCCTGTGCTCTGCGTCCGTGGGGACCAAAACACTCGTGATATCCTGATAGAAACAAAAAAAAACCAACTTCAATTACTAGTACAAATAGAACTACTAAAGCTAGTCGTACCACTATTCCTCGAAATACTAGTACGAATGGAACTACTAAAGCTAGTCGTACCAATATTACTAGAATTACTAGTACAAATAGAACTTTTTACATACCTTTGTATCTCCAACTGTGCGGTAGATGTTCGCCAGACTAAAACCATTGGTCCCAGTCTTCTTGAACTGCTTTTTGCACATTCTGGGACACTCCTCCTCACTGTATGTATCTGCTGGTTTTCGATACACAACATCCAGAGCTGGGATACATTCGAATGCCAAAATCTGCACATATAGTTGAACCAATTATACCAATTGTACCATAATATCAATTATAACAATTGCAAAAAATAATTCGATTTTACCTCCAGACCGTTGATAAACCCAGGAAATGTGTAACTCAGACCGTCTGGAATCCTTCCTTCAAAATGCTCCCCTACGCAGTATATCTGATTGATGCAGTCTTCAAATGTGTAACGTCCCCATGGGTACGTTCTACATGCATCGAGATCATTCACAATTTTCAGAAGGAATGGTTCAATGGGTCCATTATGCTTTGATCTCTCTTTTAATACCGTGGCTAGGAAGTAGAGGACCAACATTTTGAGGCGATTCTCACCTTCAGCATGACCACTTGACATCCCTCTAATCGCATCAAGGACTTCTGCTGCATTAATGGATTTGTGGGCTTTCGTCACGCCAAAGTGGTTCTCCACGAACCTCATCTTTCCCAGCCTCTCCTTATTCGCCGGGTACTGGTGGCAGAACAACCCAGACAGTAATGCATGCTCCCTGATGGAGTATCGAATGGGTACTCCATTAACCACGAACCATGCCTGGTTCTTCTTCTCACTTTTCGCTGTCCTCAGAAGCAACATGTTGACAGACTGCAGCTTTCGAGATTGCTGGGCAGGCATGTGCAGGATGTGCTTGAACTGCGGGTGCTCTTCAAACCACCTCTTCTCGTGGTCTTCCAAACCCAAATTTTTAAACAACTCTTGGAATCGGTGTACATGGCATTTCACACCGACCTTTAACGAATGAGAGTAGTCCTCGGGTGGAAAGACAAGGCTTTGAGGTTTCATTGCGTCAACAACCTGAAAACAAATCAAACAAACAATTTTAGAACTTCTTCAACACGACCAGTTGTACTACTATTACTACTCTTACTAGAACTACTGGGAAAACTAGGGTTCTAGTTGTACTGATTTAAGTAGTACTACTAGTACTATTGGAACAACTAGCACAAATAGGAAGTAGTTGTTCTAGTTGTTCCGATATTACTAGTATTACTACTTAAATCAGTACAACTAGACCTACTAGGAATACTGGGACTTCAGTTGTGCTAGTTGTCCCGTTTTTATTAGTAATACTAGTAATATTGGAACAACTAGTATTACTGATAAAACCGATACAACTAGAACAACTACGACTCCTACTATCTCCTATTATCTCCTAAACAACCTCAAATTCAACAAATCATACGTTCCTACTCTCCAAATTCAAGTCATTATGCCAAATTCAAGTCATTACTACAAATGAAACTATCATACTAACTAGTATAAATAGCAAATACAGTACAACTAGTATATATAGCAAATATTCACAAAAATCCTATTACCCTTTGCGACGTTGAACCTTCCGGAGCCGAGGCCGGAGCCGGAGGCTGAAGAGATGGCTGCGGAGGCGGCACAGCCGCCGGATCTGGAAACCCTAGTCGAAGATTTGAAGACTGAGAATGAGACCGGTGCTCTGCATGCTGAGGACTTCGCGCCGCTGAATGAGTCCGAGAAGAAGAAGAAGATTCCGATTGTGCACGCGGCGGAGGAGACGGAACCGCCGCAGACGTTGCCAGAGCCGGTGTGCTTATCTTCTTTCGGACATTGCGACCCTCGCCTTGCTGTTTGGCCGCTTTACGTTTACCAGCCTTCGACCCACCTCCTTTAGAAGTCGCCGCCGCAGCTGGAGCTTCCTTCGCCGGAGGAGGATCCCGAGGTCTCTTCTCGGTCTTCTTTGGGGATTTCCCACTTCTGGTTTTAGGCGGCATTGTAAAGAGGATATCGAAGAATGGAGAGGAAGAGAAGAGAGAAATTCGAAGAGGAAGAGAAGAGAGAAATTTGAGAAAAAGAAGTTCAATTGGAGAAGAAGTTGAATTGAAGAAGCAGGATTAGAAGTTAACCGTCGAATTATGTTTGGGAAAGAAACCGTCTCGGTTTGGGAAAGAAATTTAAAACCGTTTCGGTCTGGTTTTGAGAATGATTTTCGTTGGATAGGTTTAATTGTAAATAATATGAACTATAAAGGACAGAAATGTGTTTTCATTCGATTTTTATTATTAAAAAAAAAAAAAATCTAATTTTGTGCAACCCATTTGAGAATTTTCTCCTCCTTCTCAACACCATCTGAGAATTTGATTCGGTTTTAGCTTCATGTATAAATAGAGACCACCAAAATTATAAACATTTAAGCAATTCAGTAATGAAAGCAATATTCAGCTTCATCTCTTTTATCTAAGTTTTCTTAAATCCTTTCAGTAGCAACCATCCGATAAACCACGACACACTCTTCTCTTCTCTAAACCTTAATTACGCACACATAGTTCTTTTTTTTTGTTTCAAACAAATTGTTTGTCTATCAACTCAAAAACATCAAAGTTATTCTAAATGATTTAGAATCTTAGGTTATATATATATATATATATATCTAAATGATCTAGAATCTTAAGTTAGAAATATATATATATTTATTTATTTTTCTACTTACTAAGTGATTCTCCCGCGTACACACAGATAAATTATTTATGTAGTTTTATTTTTAATTTTAATCCTTTAAAATATGAAATATGTAGTTGTTTGATTTTATTATGGAAATCATTGTTGATTCTTTTGTTGTTAATTTTTTTGGTCAATAATATCGTGTTTATTAATAATATGAATTTCATAAATTTAGTTTTACCATTTAATTATTTTATATACGTAAATATGTCAAATCAAAATGTAATACATTAGAGTTAAAAAACATGTTAAATTTGACTTGTACGAATATCTTAAGTAGTATTTATAATAAAAATAAATTATTTAATATTTTAAAACATTAAAATATATATCATAAATTTTATAAATAAAATTCAAATAAAAAAAATTGTTGCTTTTGAATAAAAAATATTTTTATTACTTTTAAATTGTCTTGCGTAAAAGAAAATTCAAAAGAATAACTACACTTTTTTTTATAAACTTGGGAAGTTTTTTTCACAAACATATCAAAATCTCTTTCAAAAATTTGGTAAGTATTTATTATTATTTCCAATATTCTATAAAAATGTTTTCTAATTTTATTTTTACAATAATAAATTTATAAATTATTTTTAAATAAGAAACCAAAATTATATATAACTTTAGAATAAAAACGAAAATTTGATAATATATTGATTAAAAACTATTTTGATTTATTTATGGTAATAAATATATATTTAGATGTACAAGATTTTGTTATTGATTCAAAATTGTCATGTCACAATTTTGTTAGCCATGTCATAATTGTTTTGGTGAGAGTGATTGTAGAGATGACACATAAACATCTTCTCACAAATTACGTCTGTGGGGATAATTAATTAAAATCGTTAAGATTATCTCCACAAAATATACGATGTATTTTAATACATTTTCATAGAAATATTTCCAAGACTTTACTATTTTAACGATTTTGTGGAGATACTCTTAACGATTTTCCTAGTTTTCTCATTATAAATAATGGTACTAAAATTTTGGATGTTGTTAACGTTAATTAATTAATCAGAATATAGTAATTCTTATTTAATTGGAATATTTTCACAAGATTGTTCTTGTGTAGATTTCACTACAAATTTTCATATTTTTAAATTTGGAGTTGATAATACATAAATTCCGGACCATAATAAGTCTATTATTAATTAAATATAAAAAAATGTTAATTTTTTTATTGAAAGTTTTCAATATTTCCAATTATCAAAGATTTTCATATTTGAAAATTAGAATTGATGATACATAAATTTCAGAGTAGCCAAATTCTACATTTTTAAATTTACAGTTGCTCATATTTTATTTATGAGATATTCTTAATCTCGGATAGACAAATTTGTGGAGATAACGATTTCCATAATCTTATAAACGTCAGATTAATCTTGTGTAGATTTTACTAAAGATTATCATACTTTTAACTTTATACTTAATGATGATACATAAATTTACATTTGGACCGAAACGAAATGTAATTGATTTATTTAATTGATTTTTTGATTGAACATACTTTTTTAGAAATAAAGTAAGATCCACTAAAATCCAAAAAAAAAAATTATTTTTTAAAGTAACAATAATTAAAATCCCTAATCCAATAATCGAAAGAAAGCATGTAAAAATAATCTTCTATTCCATGAGATTATTTTTTGATAATTTAAATTGAGAATTAATGGGCTAAATTAGAGAGAATGTCATGTCATATTTTAGGGGATGCCATCACATTAAAATTGGGAGAATGATTTTGGTAAAAACACCTAAACTTTTTTTGAAAAATCACTATCCAATTAATATATAAGGGATATCGGTAAGGTTTTAGGCCTTACATATAATATATATATATATATATATATATATATATATATATATATAAGGATTTTAATCATATTATTCACACATCTAATAAATAAATTTTAAACAAAAAAACATTCGTCTCAATTGTTTTCTTTCTAATCTCTTACGAATTCTGTATTGTTCATCTTTAATTTTAATAACAACAAGAACTGGATTGAAATGTATTGCTGATTTAAAAATAAAAATTACGGTGGTAATCATATGATAGAGAAAGGGACTTTCGTTTCTTTCACTGTTTTGATTTATTATTACAACTTCCAGAAAATGAATAACGATGTAGATGAGAGCTAATATAATAAGCTCGTATCAGAAGTCGAAAATAATAAATAAAGCTAAGAAAATATGAAACCCCATATTTTCTCCAACAATTAGAACTGGAAAGAAAATGGACATTGTTGATCATCCAACTCTGACTTGTACTTGAAATATTTGAAGGTATCTTCTGATGACCAACACTTGTGTTTTAATCAAGTAATTAGTCTCCAACAAAGTGACTAGCTTAGTGCTTAGCGTTGATTTCCACCGTTGGAAACGGAAGTCTTGAGTTAAGTCTATGAAATACGCTAAGCAAAACATTCTAAATCACCAAAGATATGGTGGTGATCTAGTGGTAATACAAACGGCTTAGATCCATCGTGCCTCGGATTCAAATTTCGTTTGGTACGGAAAGTTATTTTTTAAATCGGAATATCTAAAAGCTGATTCCGGGTACCGAAGAGATTATAAGTTAAAATTTCAGAACTTCCACAATTTATCAAAAAGAAAAATCAAATCAAATACCAAAGATCGTAAGAACAAATTAATGCTAGATAATTACGTTAGCATCTCTCTGGTTTTTTTGTGTCTGTATAGCGAAAACAAGTAAGAGCACTTAAGTTTACAAAAAAAGAAAAACAAGTAAGAGTTCTTAAGTTTACAAAAAAAAAAGAAAGTAAGAACTCTTAAGAAAAATATTGATAACAGAGAGTTTTATTTCAAATTTATAGACTTTCTTATATAAGTTTGGTGTGTTCATAATTTCATATGAAGAATATATGTACCTAATAATCTATCTAGTAACGGTTCAACAGTAACAAACAAAATAAAAAAAAATGGACCCTCTTTAGTATTTGAAATATGGATAGTGGCCAAAACATATATTAATGCATAGATATTGCATAGTACTTCACGATGTTTTGTTTATTTAGCTGATAATATTCAAACCATGGGTTGTTTTTGAAATATATGTTTTAACAAGGCCGATTTACTATTTCATTCTTAATAAGAGGACTTGTCCATTAATAAAAAAAGGTCAAAGGGCTTGCTTTTGCCACAAGCAATTGTGCTATTAATCCTTATATATATACCCTAAAACCCTAGTATTTACAAACCATAGTAATTAACCACCGTCGCTGCTATGGATTCCAAAGTAGAACCACCATTGAAGATGGCGAAAAAGAAGAAGAAGCAGAAGAAGAATCCCACATCATCTCCATCGTTATCATCACTTCCAGATCAAATCGTTGTGAATTGCTTAGCTCGGGTCTCGAAATCTTACTACAGTTCCCTCTGCTTAGTCTCCAAGAGCTTCTACACTCTCCTCTCTTCTCCGGAGATCTACGCAGTCCGATCGAAACTCGGAGCCACAGAGTCTCGTCTCTACGTGGGCATGTGGTCACCCAATAATCGTAGCTGGTTCACTCTTGGAGAGTTTAAGAAGGGTGAGTTAAGTTTAGTACCTGTAAAACTCCCTTCCTCCTA
The DNA here is from genome assembly GCA_964056655.1 of Arabis hirsuta. Taxonomy (NCBI): domain Eukaryota; kingdom Viridiplantae; phylum Streptophyta; class Magnoliopsida; order Brassicales; family Brassicaceae; genus Arabis; species Arabis hirsuta. Next base: position 35,085,094 of record OZ053303.1, read on the forward strand.
TTGTCCAGCTCGATTAACCGCAACAACTGTAGCCGTTGGTTCCGCAATCTACCAAATCGGTGGAGCTATCAGGCAAAAGCGATCCAAAGCCCTTTCCAAGCGATCCAAAGCCGTTATTGTGTTTGATTGTCGGAGTAACACGTGGCGTCGTGGTCCTGACCTGACAGTGGGAAGGAAAAACGCAAAGTCTTGTTTTTTAGACGGGAAGATATATGTAATAGGAGGATGCAGCAGGACAGATGAGGAAAAACCTACGATTGTGGTGAGGTTTTCGACCTAAAGACTCAAACTTGGAAGCCATTGCCTAGCCCTAGTAATGAGATATTGAATCCGAATAACAAAGTTGTAGTTTTTGGAGGAAGGCTATACGTTAGTACCAAAAATAATAATAAGTATGCATATGATCCGGAAGAAGGAAGATGGGTATTACCAGAGGTGGGTCTAGAATCTTTAGGTAGTTTAAGTGGATCTTGGTGCGTTATAGAAAATGTAATGTTTAATTATCATTGCGATAAAATTAAGTGGTATAACTCAAGATGTGGAAAGTGGTATATAGTTAATGGTTTGCATGATCTGTCCTTGAAACGTCCAGTTCAATTAGTTAACCATGGTGGGAAACTAGTCATTATATGGTACGAGTGGATCATGACTCAAGATGGGCCCAATCAAAACAAGAAAGTTTGGTGTGCAGTGATTAAGTTGGAGAAGCAACCTAATCACCAGTTTTGTGGGGAGGTTGAACGATGCAATGTTGTGCTTACAGTCTCCAAGTTACATAAGCTCCGGAGCTGCCTATCGCTTTCGGTCTGAAACTCATCTTTGTTGCTTTCAAGTATATTATTTGGGTATTTAGTTCGGTTTTTTTTTTTGGTTACCTTTAAATCAGAAACAAGAATCCGTGCTATATGCCAAGATATATTTGTAAGATGTTTTTAATTTATGTTGAGTACTTTTTGTTGTGGTTTTGTTCCATCATGCAATGACCTTGCAATAATGTAACATATGAGAACCAATTATATAATAAGCTCGTTTGGAGAGGATAATTAAGAAGTCGATAATTTAACTAGGAAAAATATGAAACTTTAATTTTCTCCCAATGATTGTCACTGAAATGAAAGTGGATGGTTGATCATTTAACTCTGAGTCATTTGAGAGATCTGAAGATATCATTTGATGACCAACACTTTGTATTTATCAAGAAACCCTCCAAGGAAGACACTTTGCGTTGATTTTCCATTGTTGGAAAAAGAAGTCTTCACCAAAAAACTATATGAACAATAGCTATCTCTTGATCATTTGGCATACCTGGAAAAAAGAAATGATAAAAATTCTAAAATTATGGACAAAGACCTACTATGGCGAGAGGTAATTAGGATTCTGGATTTGAGACTTTCACATGGGAATTAGTCAGGTCACTGAGCAAAAGATGGATAACCAAATCACATTAGCTCATACTGATTTATCTGGTCGTTGTTGTATCATTGATGTATTTTGGTAAGTGTTCGACATCTATACATGTTTTGGGCTAGTTTTGTTCCCATAATGAGTTGGAAGGACTTACTATGGGAACAAAAAATGTGTGCATAAGTCTTTCCCTATTGCACTTGAAGATGGAAAATTTTATATGAGCTATAGCTTGTATGATGGATGACCATGACATTTGTAACACAATACAGATGAAATAAATGCCGACATAATTGCCAACTTTCTCCACACATACATTGTGGTGCCTAGATTTTCGGGAGTCCGAAGCGATATTAAAAATATATATAATCTACAAAAATAAAATATCAAATGAGTTAAAAATTTGGAAAAATGAAACGGAAAACTTATATTGAATTGAGTAAAATATGAAATCCTGATATGATAAAAATTAACCCATTTCAGTTTATAAAATATCATTATCAAAAATAAAAACTAGAATAAAAAACATATATACTAAATTTACCAATTGAACTACTAATTATATAAAATTTGGAACCCTCAAATCATTAATAACCTCTCAAAGACTGTTGAAGTATTGTAATGGTTGAAGTAAACTTGAACATGTATATTGTTTTATGTTTTCCTTTGACATTGTTTTGATCTCTATATTTTATAGCTGATCAATCTCGTTTTTATTTTATGAAGGGCTCAGGAGGAAACTGGTGCCACCACAGGTACTCTCAGAATTACATATTAATTGTGCATCAGCAGTACACAACCCTTAGTTACATCACTTATATGCTTTCGCTATGCTAGTCAGATTCTATGTTTTTCTGTACACATATATTTTTCTATCGTATATTCATGTGCAGTTAATCGATTGAGTTTTATTACCACGCAATGGTTTCAGGTACGCAAGGAGAAATGTGCAAATGATGAAAAGAGAAATTGGAGTCGTGAGTTCCGACAGACTTTCTTTATATCCGATCGATAAAGAGAAATCAGAAAGTTTACACATTTGTCGAAATTGGAGTCGTGAGTTCCGACAGACTTTCTTTATAATGGACGTGAAGCAACCGAGAACTAAAGGACGTGTTACTCTTCAACTAAGTTTAAGAACCTTAAAAACAGCAAAGCGGATTCTCACTTACTGGCTGGTTGTATTCCAATACCCAGAGAAAAGTGATTGCTGCAGAGTCATCATGTGCTAAGGAGCAAAAAAATTCACAACAGTAGGCAAAAGAAACTGCATCACATTGAAATATCTAACAGGTACAAAATTCTACTGTGAAGAGACCACATGCATAAAACAGCAGAGGCACATGTGAGGAGGCTGAACAGACCTGCATTGCCTCTGGGGAGTTAAGCAGACGAAGGAACCCTGGCTTCAGTATCGTGCTTTGGAGTTCTGGATTGAGACTTATGATCTAGAATTGAAAGAAAATATTAAAAACAGGTTATCAATAAAACACAAAGCCTAATTATACTAATCCAGACATTACCTGATTGGTGTATTGTGGATTGGAATGTAAGCCTAGTATTTGTATAAACTGGTTCATTTGAGAGGCATCAGGAGTAGCACCAACCGTTGGATCCTCACTTGAAGCCCTTCATAAAAGACAAACGAGATCAGCTATAATAGAAAACAGTATACAAAGCCATCCTTGCTGAGAATTAACAAGATGTGTTACTCCTCAACTAAGTTTAAGAACATAAAACACAGCAAAGGAGATTCCCACTTACTGGTTGATTGTGTTTCTATTCCGAATGGAAGGTGATTGCTGCAGAGTCATCACTGGCTAAGAGCCCAAAAAAATTACGCAATTTTAGGCTGGAGAAACTTCAACATTTGGAAAAGCTCAAAAATACAAAAGTCTACTGTGAAGAGAGCAGATGCATAAAGACCTGCGCCTGATCCCCATGGAGAGCAGCAAACTGATTAGAATCTACACTATTTCCAGCTTTTCCAGAAATTGTTGGAGTGTTCAACAACGGTTCCTGGACATTTCCAGAATCTACTCATCTTAAATCTCTCATGAGTAGATGCAATATTACTCATCCTTCTATCAGTATTTCGTATCACCTCACGCATAAGCTTGTTAGAAGCTGCTGAATGTTGCTCATCATAGAGAAGAGCTGTTTCAAGGTATGTAACTAAACCATAACTCTCCATAGCTCCAGCAGCAAAATCTGGTATTGCAACCATATCCAATTTGGGAAGGGGGTATGGGAGGGAAAAGTACCTACAAGAATGATTGGAGTTATTCTGCAGCGAGTATGATACAAGCCTATAAGTACAAGAATTCCAGAATTATGTATGCACGTTAAGTTTCATATGTCGACGAAGGACCTAATCTTTGAACAGATCCAGTGTCTTTGCACCAACATGCAATGCAAATTTTCCTTGGTCGGCTTTGCCCACTTGACAGTATACTCTGACTTTAATCCCTGAGCAAAAAGATACACTTGATTTAGAGCTTATATAAATGACCAGACAGCAGATAGTAAAGGATAAATATGAAATTTACCAACACAAGTATGATCTTCCACGTAGTCAAACAAACCAACAACTATTGCTACCAAATATGTAGACATAATAGGTGTTTCTTGGTAAGAGACGATTTTCAGATTACTATGAATCTTCTCCTCTACAACGGGCATATTGGAGAGAGCTACTACATTCTTTGGCACCACTAGCGTAATTTGAAAGGTAGCCTGTAGCACATGGACAAATAAAGACCAAGAAAAACAAAACAAAACGGAGTAATCAAAGCTTATACCAAGAGAAAGAACATGTAGATACCTTCCAAGCAGGTTCATCCAAGCATGGGAAGCACCTCCTAGCATCAGCTGCTTAAAACTGGTTCGTTTTTTCATTTAACATTCCGTTGAATCCCAATTCCAAAACTCCCATTCCAACGGGTAAAAATTCGCAAAATTCCAACACCACAATTTCATCATCGTCAAATCCATAGATTCTCAGAAGTGGAACCTAATAATCAACAAAATTAACATAAAATCAAGACCACAATTTCTATCGGATCGGACTCTAGAAAATCCAAATTCCAAATTCATATCATCACCAAAAGAAAAACGTGAAAGAGATTATGGATCCGAAGCAAACGCAACTTAACAAACTAAATTTGTATCGGTGAACTCAAATCCGTCGATTCTCAGAAACGAAACCTAAAAAGCAACTTGATTAACTGTTGCTGATTTCATACCGGCGCTAATTGCTCATCGACCGTAACATCAAATCAACGTAATTCCTCTCACATTATCGAAAAACGAACTCATATATCATCACAAACAAACAAACAAAAAGCGATAGAGAGGTTGGATTCGAACGATGTTGATACCTCAGAGGAATTACGAGGAGTGAAGGAAACGGAGGCATTATGGTTCACGGAGAGATCAACCGCATTCAGAACGATGAATCGAGTAGCGGTGACAATATCAACGTCGATGGCGACGGTTCCCGCGAAAGTTCCGGCGACTTGATCGGGACTCAGGCGGAGATTGTACTTCTTCGGGACGGCGAACTCGGGAAGACGAGAACATCCCTTGAAATGACTCATTTTTCGAACTGTGGAAAAAAAAGAGAAGAAGAATGAATGTTGCGAGGCTCGATATTTATTAATTTCATTTTCTTTTTAAAAATAAATAAATATTCATTATTTACACTTTTTTATAATACATCTCTGCTTTTGCTCTGTTTTACTCTTTATGTAGTGTAGACTACACTGTGTAGTTAAGTGTTTTATAAGAGGCTATACAAGTTTCAAATTTGGTTGATCGATGGAACTTTTTTCTTTTTTTTTCCTTATAAATTGCCAAAACATGACTTTTTACATTTTTCTGATAACATTTACCAGTTTTTTTTCACCAGTAATTTCCACACGAGCAACGACCATTGAAGTGATGAAAAATCTTGGAATCTCCCACAATGATTTCTCTTCTCGTCATTTTCGACGCCTTCTCCAAGAACTCGTGACATTTCCTGCAGATTCTCGTGTTGTTCCTCACCATAACTCTTCTTCCTGTTTCCGTAGAGATCAATCCAAGACATGTAGCGAGTCTTACCGAATGCCTTCTTGGTGAATTGCTTCTTCTCTTCAATAGAGTCTCTGGTCTCAACTTCGAAACACTGTGAACATAACTGTCTTCTTCTTCTCCAATCATCCTTGAGACAATATCTAAGACTTCATAGATCTTGTTTGTCTCCACGTGGGATCTATCTCCGTTAGTGAACACATGAGTTTTGCTCTTCGTCTCGATAGTACTGCGACTCATTGTTCTTGATATGCCTTTGCTCTTCATGAGAAGCTTGATCCTATTTACATCTTCCCATCTTCCAGCTTCTGTATACATGTTTAAAAGCAAGACATAGCATCCCGTGTTATCGTGTTCTATCTTAAAGATCTGTTCTGCTGCGAATTCAGCTACGGTTATGTCATTGTGGTTTCTACTTGCATTTAGCAGAGATCCCCAAGTCCGAGCTGTTGGCATGAATGGCATCTCTTCAATGAATATTTTGGCTGAGCTGAAGTTTCCTGTACGACCAATGAGATCCAGCATGTACCCATAATGCTCTATTCCAGGATCAATCCCGTATTCTCTTTTCATCGAATCAAAATATTCCCATCCTTCATCAATCATACCGGAAATGCTACAAGCTGCTAGTAGTGAAGCAAATGTACTCTTGTTTGGTTCTACTCCAGAACTAATCATCTCTGAGAATAAGCAAATCGAAATTCTCCCAAAACCATTTACCGCATAGGCCATGATAATGCTGTTCCAAGAAACAATATCCTTTAACACGACGTGGTCGAAACATTTTCTTGCATCTCCGAGGTCTCCACACATGGCGTACATGTGAACGAGTGAATTCAAGATGATAGTGTTTGACCTGTATCTGGCTTTTACAATATAAGCATGAAGTTGTCTACCTTCACTCAGGGAGAGAGATTCCGCATAAGCTGGTAGAATACTAGCAATTGTTGTAGAATCAGGAACAAGCGATGAATCCCAGAGCTCTTGAAATAGCTTCAAAGCTGAAAAATTCTTCCCGTTCTGCACATAAGCAGCAATAATCGAGTTCCATGAGACCAAATACTTCTCAGCCATTCGATCAAATATAACCTTAGCTGATTTTAACCTCCCGCATTCTCCATACATATCAATCAGAGCAGTTTCCAATACAATATGAGGAAAAAACCCTCTCCTCATTGCGTACCCATGAATCGTTCGACCCTCCAAGATCGCACACGCAGGAAGCAGATTTATCAATGTGATAACATCTGGCTGCAACCCATTTGCCTTTAACATTTTCTGAAAGCAGAGAAAAGCATCAACTACTCGGCCACTTCTAGCATAACACCCTATCATAACGTTCCAAGCTACGATGTTCCTCTGGATCATACCGTTAAATATCCTCTCTGCATAACTCACTTCACCATATTTACTGTACATGTCAAGAACTGATGTCAACACCATAACATCACCAGTTTCAATTCTACTTCGAATAGCGTAGCAATGTATCTCCTTTCCCAATATTGGACTATACACATAAGAACAAGCACCTAAAGCGCTCATGGTACTGAACCTATCCGGTTCAAATCCACATTTTAACATTTCTTTAAACAGCGTCAACGAATGAAAACCATCTTCAAGCGCGAGATAACCAGAAATCATTGAATTCCACGAAACAATATCTCTCTCAGGCATTTCTTCGAACACTTTCTCTGCATCCCAAGCGCACCCTAGCTTCATGTACATAGATATAAGAGAATTACATACGTAAACATCTAAAACAAACCCAAGCTTTATCACCATCGCGTGAATCTTCTTCCCTACATCCAACGACGAAATCCCAGCAACCGATTTAATCACGAAAGGATAAGTAAAGGAATCAGCTTTGATTCCTGCATATACCATTCTACAATAAAACTTAACCGCTTCATGATACAACCCAGAGCTAACGAAACCTCTGATCATCACATTCCAAACGAAAGCATCGGCTTTGTTCATTTCGTCGAACAGGTGGAGTGCATCTTCCATGAGACCCGAATCAGCTAAATTCCGTAAAGCCCGAGTGAGTGCAGGATCATTGAGCTTGTTACGTTGCTTTGATCGGTCCCGGAGGATTATCCGAGTAGGTTTCGAGAGTCTCTGGTCGATCACGAGATTTCGCTTCACCTTCGTTTGGTGACGATTCTCAGAAGAAACACACATGCAAACATCGAAATTGTAGATACTGTAGCATCGAGCAAGCATAGTCGCAGCCATGACTAACACTGGAAATAGAGACTCAATGAAATTCGTCTCTCGTCTTCGTCGTCGTCTTTTGCATATTCATTTTCCCGCGTGAACTTTTTTTTTTTTTGTTGTCAATAAACAGATAACGACTTTATTTAACAATGAAAAAAACACAATAATGGTTTTGTTCGGTATTTAAAAATATTTACAAGTTTCTTCAAAGGAGTTTCTAAGAGAAGAAGTCTTCACGGCTATTACCATCTTCATCATCAGAGACATTTTCGTCATCGTCTTCGTCGCTATCATCATTGAAAGTGAGGATAAGATCAAGAAGTTCTCTTCCAGTAGCTGAAGAAGATTCTTCTCCTTCTCTCTCTGGACTGAAACTGCTTCTTCGGTTTTGCAGCGAGAAAAGTTGTGCCAATAGTTCTTGCGGTGATGATACACCGTACATCCATCCTCTAGACGTTCGCTTGCGCTGGAGAATCACAAAATTTCAAAACAAATATTCAATCATCATCATTAGCAACATCATCATCATCTTGGTAACTGTTACTACCACTATCAACATTCCTCTCACTACCACCATTATGATCCATAATGTTATCAATTTCAATAGAACATTCATCATCATCCTCAAGTTCGTAAACACTATCCATTTCATCATCAGAATCACTATCATCTAGTCCACTGCTATAATCTGAATCTGAATCATCATCCTCAGCATCATCAATAGATTCATCTTCACTCTCGTTTCCATCAATATCAAGATCCATTCCATTACCAAATAAATCGTCGTCATAATCATGGAAGCTAAGAAAGGATAACCAAGGAATGCGAAAGCGACTCGGTAACTGGACATTTTTTAAACAAAGCAACAGTAGCCAAATTAGTTCGATGTCATGTATCTTAACCAAAAGAAAGAAAAAAAGATTTAACAGAACAACTTTTTAACAATCAACCTCTATGTATTTTGTAATTCATTAGATATAGCTTTGGTTTTGCAAAGTATCATAGAGGCAAGCAAAAGTATCACACCTTATTGGTTTCATTAGTCAGAGAAGGTTTCTAGCAGAAACTGAAACGCAAATAACAATAAATTCATAACGAATGCAGTGTTAAAGCATACCAGTTCGATGTTCTCAGGTAATGTCGCTCTCTCAGCTGCCGTTGAGGTCCATACCTTGATGTCACTTTCAATACCGCTGCTAGCAAGCACTGGTATATGCGGATGAGGCTCGATACAGTTAACTACATTCCTATCTGCTTCCATAATACGTATACGCTCTCCACTTTTTTTACTCCATATAAATATCCGGCCACAGTCGGACCCACTAACCACATATTCAGACCGAGGTCCAAAAAAATTCACACCCTTAACCGTCTCACAGTTCTTGTGCCCCTTGTAAACCACAGGAACTGAATGTTCGCTATCATCTTTTGGAGAAGAATCTGATTCTGATTTTGATTCACTACTCTTGGACACAGGAGAGGATTGGATAGGGTTAGACCCTAATCCCATATCGTGCGTGAAAAGATAGATGAATTCATCGTTGTATGAAACAAGGAGCTCACTTTGCTCTGAGAATGCCAACCCTGTTATCCCAACTTGTTCATTGCCAATAAGGTGTGGAGGGCAAAAATGATCTGTAGCTCGGCTAAAATCGTTTAAACCATCTCCCTGAAATCTACGGATATCATAAAGACGAGCATACTCGTCCATTCCACCAACAGCAAAAAGGTTGGAATTTCTCGGGTTGATCGCAATTGCGTTTAGCTGGATGGCATCCATGTTGCTCCTCCTAGGATCAACTGATTGGCATATGAAAAGTTCTGTAGGGGCTTGAGTCCTCAGATCAAACTGCAACGAGCAAGAATCCAAATTTTAAGAATTTCTTTAACCGAATTATAAAGTAGAACCAAGCAGCTACTACTCACACGTTGTACTAATCCATCTTCACCACAAGTGTAAAACATATGAGGGTTTCCTGGCTCAATACATAGCTTATGAGCTCGTCCTTGATGCAATCCCAAGAAAGACGTTTCCACTTTCCCACTCTCAAGAACACTTGCACGTCGAACCTAAAGATACACAAACACTTTTATCTTATAAGAAAGACGAACATAACCAAGTAAAGTGTATGATACAAACAGGAAAAACAGATACTTTTTATATTACCATTCCATCAGCAGCACAGGTTACAATGGTTCGATCATCAGAGAAAGGCATAAACTTTGCTTGAAATACGTTATTAGCGTGTCCTGAATGAAACGAAAGCTTAACGTTCCCAAGTTGCCAATCCCAAAGAAGGACACGACGATCATCAGAACCAGAAATCAGAATATCTCCTCCTGCATTGAAGCTCACTGTGTTCACACAACCTTTGTGTTTCACTAGCTTCCTATATATCTCTAGACGCAGAACCATATTCTACAACAACAACAGAGAAAGCAATAAGTGATCATTGGTAATTCCTGAGAATATCATTCAATTGAAAAAGACCCACGAAATTTTTGGAATTGATGAGATTCGAATAGAGAAACAGATTGTGGGATTAACGATTGGAACAAAACCTCGGAGCCGGAGAAGCGATTGGAGAAATTCCGGGAGGAAATTCCACCGACTTCTCGTCGCCAAAAATCAATAACAGGATGATGAAAGCCATTGAAGTTTGTTCGAACCCTCTTCGCTTTCTCACTCATCTTCCTGAAAAATCAAGTATTTTTTCACGGGTCGATGGAGATAGATCAAGGAAAAGATTCCGATTGCTCTGTAATCTCGCCGTGAAATTTCTACTCCGGAGAGAGAGAGAAGTGGCGAAGTGTAAGGCTTCTCGTCGCCGGAAGAGAGGCGATTGTTTGGTCCAATGAGAAGGTGAAGCGTGTAATGGGCCTTTTTGGGCTTCTTATGAATCTCTTTAAGCCACCGGATATCCGACTTTTTAAAAAATATCCGCAAATATCCGATCTGATTCGATATATATTAAATTTTCGAATTTTTCTTTAAATATCCACAGATATCCAATCCGATCCGTTATAATTTCAATTATTATTTAATTATTTAATCATAATAAATATTAAATACTTAACAAAAAATAAATAAATCCAATACAATTATTTCCATTTGTATATCTATAATAACAAAAAATAATAATGAATCATATATATTAGATATGAACTTTTTATTATAATATATGTAACGGATCGGATCGGATATTCGGTTTTTCTAAAATGATATTTGTGATTTGCTTTATTTTTTACGGATACTTAAATTTAGTATTTGCTTTGCTTTGAAATTTTACGGATATCAATATTTTTTCGTTCGGATCAGAACGGATAGCGAATCGAATCGGATCTCACGGATTTTTTGCCCAACCCTAATTAGTATGTCTTTTGTAAAAAAGTTTGTGTTTTCTTTTTTGGCAACACTTTGATTTCATTAACTTAAGTTTTAGGGTTACATCCATTCATATCACAATTCATGAAAGCATTAAACACTAAATCAGAAAACAACATAATTATACAACAGCGAATAAAAAAACTTCCGATGCGTCGGTATAAAATTCACGGCAAAGCCGAAAATCATAGGTTTGGTCAGTTTGAGCAGCGACGTTGAAAGACTATCCATAGCTCTGAGTTTCATCAAGACGAAACTGATTGCATCTTCAAGCCCCGTACAGACCGCAACGCAAGAATACAAATCGTTTAGGAAATTGCTCGGTTTTGGTTCCGAGAATAATCTTATTCTTAAAGAGAGATGAAAATTACTGGATATGAGAATCCAGAAAACTTTGATATCTTCTCAACAGAAAATATATCGGGCTCATCAGATACATGATTTGGGAATCCAAAAAACTTTGACCTTCTCATAGCAAGATTTCCAGCAGACGAGCAACGAGAAACCTCTTGGGAATTAAGCTTCGAATGACTATAGAATGGTCCATAGAGGAATAACCTTGTTGGGCTTACAAAATAAATTGGGCAAGGCCTATAAATTATTAGAACAAGGGAGGTGAGGTTTCGGGGACTCTTTAACGATGGACTACATCAGAACAGATCGGCGGACAAGGCTACATCAAACCTCGGTGATGGAGTGGGACTTGCAGTCAATGGAGCAGGCGTTGAAGCCAAAAACTGAGATTGGGGGGAGTTAATGGTGAGGAACCACCGGCTATGGAAAGGTAGCGGTTGAGGGTGCAGAGAGTATGCACCATGCTGCGAAGAATCCGACGGATCTGGTGGCTCCAGCGGTCGCCCGAAATTTGTCATCCTCAAACCTGGCCTCACCCAAAGAAGAGCATGATCGGATCTCCGATCTACACGTGGTGTGTTGTCCAGTGAGAACACTAGGGCTCGACTTGAGAGAGAACTTACAATGTCAAGGGATGGAGGGAGAGCAAAGGTCACCGTCCGACGGAGGACAAGAGAGATCGGGAAGCTAGAGGAGCTCTCGAGAAGGCGACGACAAGCTTAAGTCGTTGTGGAATCAGAGCTGACACGGCGGAGAGCTTCCATTCTGAGCGATTGAAGTTGCAGTGCGGCTCCTCGATTCCTGGCCTAGGAGAATCCTCACTTAGGGCGAACTCGTTCTTTGTTTTATTGTTTGACTTGATGAATAAAAAATATTAAAAAAATAGTTTGCATTTAAAAAAACAAAATTCAAGCAAAGAAAAAAAAATTAGTTGGTAGTTATTTTCGAAAAAAATTGCGATGAAATATTTGATGTCGATTCTTTTTACGAGAAAGTTGGCGAAAATACCCATAAAAATCAAATAATTCCCAACGGGAAATATATGGATGGTTTAATCATAAACAACATAAGCTCCTTCAATACTACGTTTTGTTATCGTCGCTCAAGCTACTGTCTTCCACATTTGGAAAAAAAAACACAAAGTGCTTCACAATCTCCAGTCTATACCTGCTCAATTCATCGAGAGATTTGGAACATAATCAATGTAAGAAGGCATCAACGACAGTTTCAAAACTTAATGGCACTTTGGCTTCGATAAATCCATCTTCTTTTGATATTCTTCCCATGTAGTTTCGTTCCGCTTGTTTTTTATTTTTTTCTTTGCCAAGGGACAATATAATAGATTGACATCTTTGTAACACCTAACATTATATTAACATTCTTAGCAAAAAAAAAAATCATAATATGTGATGTGTATAATGGACGAACTTGTCTTTACTAACACACCAACGAAAATAAAAATAGTATAAACACCTTTTATTCAAACTTACTTTTTAACTAACCACACTTTCTAAAAAAAAAAAAAAAAGAATTAAAATTAGAGGTGTCAATTGGACAAAAGACCATGGGCTCGGTCCAGTCCGTTTTAATTTTGGACAAAAATGGTTCTACCATCTTAAGTCCATTCTAAAACAAACCAAATGGGTCTATGACCATATCTGTCCAAAAACCATATGGGTTTGGTCCGCAATATTGTGGACGACCCAACTGTTATTTTTTTTTATTATGAATTTGGAAATTTTAATTAATTATTTAAAATTAATCTATATATTATTTTTGCAGTCTTTTAAGTTTGTTTCCAAACACTCCTAATCTAGTTTTTTAAGTTTGTTTCCAAAACACTCTTAATTTAGGATATTTGCCAATCAAAAATCGAAAAGTCACTTTATGGAAACAAATTAAATCGACAATAATGTATGATACACGAGTCTTAAAAGCTTCTTCCATATTCTAAATCTAAAATATACCTCATTCCTCCTAAATCACGGGTCTTAAAAGCTAATATTCATCCTTTTTCCTAAATCATGGTCTTAAAAGCTTCTTCTCTCTTCCTAAATCGAAAAGTCCCTCTATGGAAACAAATTAAATCGACAATAAACTCCTAAATCACAGGTCTTAAAAGTTTATTACCTATTAGATGATCGAAAATCTATTTTGATGTTTATGAAGTTTGTTATGTGGAAACAAACTTCTTCCATATTCTAAATCTAAAATATTCTTCATTCCTCCTAAATCACGGGTCTTAAAAACTTATTACCTATTAGATGATCGAAAATATATATCTTTCTTCCTAAATCATGGATTTAAAAGATTATTTTCTCTTCCTAAATCGAAAAGTCCCTCTATGAAAACAAATTAAATCGACAATAAACTCCTAAATCACAGGTCTTAAAAGTTTATTACCTATTAGATGATCGAAAATCTATTTTGATGTTTATGAAGTTTGTTATGTGGAAACAAACTTCTTCCATATTCTAAATCTAAAATATTCTTCATTCCTCCTAAATCACGGGTCTTAAAAGCTTATTACCTATTAGATGATCGAAAATATATATCTTTCTTCCTAAATCATGGATTTAAAAGATTATTTTCTCTTCCTAAATCGAAAAGTCCCTCTATGAAAACAAATTAAATCGACAATAAACTCCTAAATCACGGGTCTTAAAAGCTTCTTCTCTCTTCCTAAATCGAAAAGTCCTTCTATGGAAACAAATTAAATCGACAATAAACTCCTAAATCACGGGTCTATATTATTATTTTTGCAGCCTTTTAAGTTTGTTTCCAAACACTCATAATTTAGGATATTGCCAATCAAATTCCAAACACTCATAATCTATGATATTTCTAGGATATTTTCCAATCAAAAATCGAAAAGTCACTCTATGGAAACAAACTAAATCGACAATAATTTATGATACACGAGTCTTAAAAGCTTATTACCTATTAGATGATCGAAAATATTCATCCTTCTTCCTAAATCATGGGTCTTAAAAGCTTCTTCTCTCTTCCTAAATCGAAGAATCTCTCTATAGAAACAAATTAAATCGACAATAAACTCTTAAATCACGGGTCTTAAAAGCTTCTTCTCTCTTCCTAAATCGAAAAGTCCCTTTATGGAAACAAATTAAATCGACAATAAACTCCTAAATCACAGGTCTTAAAAGCTTATTACCTATTAGATGATCGAAAATGGGAAAGGATTTTGATGTTTATGAAGTTTATTATGTGGTTTAATGTCTTTTTTTAAGCATGTTAAGTTATTAGTTGTTGATATTTTGTTTGGGTGTGGTATATTTGTATTACTATGATGTGCGTTTAACTTATCAAACAAGAATTATCCCATTGTCTTTTATATATTCGCTATTCTGAATAATCCGCTATTGTGTAGAACTACGTCATACCATTTATATTCTCATATAAGAAACTGATGTATATAAAAATGAATCGTAGCCTATACTAAAGTCAGAGATTCAAACCAATTAAAACAAAGATAAAATATAAATAATACAAACGTTAAAATAAAGTAACCACTGTGATATTCTAACAATACAAACGTTAAAATAAAATAGATATAAAATTTTGAAAAAAACATAGACCCGTGGTGTACCACAGGTTAAATCCTAGTTAGAAGGTATTTTGTTTATTTAGCGATTCGTGTTGCGGCGTAACATGGTTTAACTTGGTGTTTCTCTACTTGCAGATGACGTCAGCGACTTCTCTCTTGGAAGCTCGTATCACGTTGGGCTATGAGCATGCAAAAGCGTCTGCCTAATCAATAAACATATAGTTACTTTACTTACCACAATAGTCATGGCTAGATACTTATATTAAGCAGTCTAATATGGTAAGTAGCTAAATTGATTCATTTTTATGTCTAGAATACATATAATCTTTTGCTTAGCAGATGTAGAAATGAACTAATGACATCACTAAAAAAAAAAGAGCAATAATTCCCAAAAGTGTTGAGAAAGATAACTGTCCTTACGTCGTAGTACTTACTGATTGCAACTTATTGTTCTGGGGTCATTGTAACTTGTGAACCAAAATGAGATAGATCCAATTTGTTACTCCCTCTATTTCTAAAGGGAGTAACAATAAATACTTTGTTTTTTTGTAAATATGTGTAAATAGAGTTTTTACACATATTAAAAAAACATATTAATTTTTAACAATAAATACTTTGTTTTTTTGTGCTAAATAATTTTCAATAATTTTTAACTAATAGTAATTCAACAAAATCAATTAATATGTCTTGAAATTTACAATTCACCATCATTACTTAATAAAAACTGCATAGAAATTATAAAATATCAACTTTTTATAAACAAATTTTTTTTTCCAAAATATTAACTATTTGAAAACGGAAGGAGTGTTATTATTATTTGTGTCGGCCAGTTATTATTTGTATCAATATACAGTTTAAAATGATATTTGTGTTTGATATTATTAGTTATGTTATTGTTATCTTTATGTTAAAAGTACGACATATAAAAAAAATAAACAATAAAGTGAAATTTAAACATATATATGCTCCATTTTGCGTTTGCATGCATTGAAAAATTTCAAGTGAAGTCGGATTAAACAACACAACTTTGGAACATAGAGATAATAAATTATAAAAAAAGATAATAAATTAGCATATATATATATATATATAAACAAAAATGCCCAAAAAAACCAATATCATAATATTATATGGTCTATGTATAACAACAAATAAAAGCAAGTTATATGTGAAAATACAAATAACAAACACAATACGACACGGCTGGTATTGAAACAAGCCATGATTATGTTTACCAAAAAAAAAAAAAAAAAACAAGCCATGATTATTCTCACACAACACGATCATTCACACTAATTAACTTTATCGACTTTATCGAGTTTTCTCAAATGAAACTTTTGGTTTAGCCCTTCCTCAGCTAGGATTCAACCTTTCTTCCATATCCTCGTTTTTAAGACCGATACGCGATGATAACGCACTGAACATCATCAATGTCTTTAACTTCATATCGAGAAAACCCAGCTTCACTAAGAACAAAATCCCACTCTTTCAATGTCCTTTCTTTAAATCGCTTATCAAATAAAAGACGAACAAAAACAAAACAGATAGTAAATGATCACTTTAAAGTCCATAACATTTGAATGACTTAATCCACATCAAGTATTTCAACATATATATATATCTTTTTTCAGACCATGATGCATAGTCAGATACCATGATGCAAAATGAAAATCGTAACTATTTCTTATAGATAGCAACTCAGACCATGATGCATAAATGAAAATCGTAACTATTTCTTATAGATAGCAACTCAGACCATGATGCATAGTCACATTCCATGATGCAAAAACTACGACATATTTGAACATGATACAAAATCTAAAACTTATACTACGATTCTTTTGTAAAAACACATATGTACATATTCAAAAATTTATGTGATGTAAGATGCAAATTTTTGTGAATCAAATTGGAAGTTAAATTTATGTAGATACGTAGATCTTAAATATGTATCTACTAGTTCAAATCTATGTAGATATCTAGAGCTTAACATATTTACAATTCTCTTTTACTGAATTTCTAGAAATGATCTTCATATGTTGGTAACCGGTAGCGAATTAGTGACAACTTCTCTTGTTAGTTGCAAAATAGTGGGAGTTTAAAGACACTTTTGTAACCGTATTAAAAAGTGAAAATATGTTTGACCAGAATAATGACCCACCGACCTCTAAAGTCATTAATGGAGGTGCATATCTCCAAAGAGCCATTGTGATAATTTATTTATAACAGTAGCTTATAGTATTTACTCGACAATGGTAAATATTATAAAAAAATATTTTCTGATAGAAATAGGCTACTTATTTTACAAAAATCATACTTAGCCGTTGATGGAAGACTCGAGTACTGGAATTGCTACACTTGCTGAGCTTTGTAATGAAGTCAACCTGATTTTGAGATTAAATATCTTCTCCATTTAATACATGTTTTTCGTTCTTATAATAAACGTAAAATCTGAGTTCATGACTGATGTTCCTAGTTTATTACGTGTGTCTAAATTTTCTTACATTAATTGCTGAAGGGACTTGCAAGAGAAAAAAGCACATTTTCGATGATATTAGACAATAAAACGGGAAGTTTATCCCAAAATCATAAACCATACATTTTAATAGATAATATACCAAAACTACTGCGTTCAACATGACATAAGTGAACTTCCATAGCCGTAGACATAACATTATAGTCAAACGTTTTGTGTTTAAACATAGAAGGTAAATAAAAATATTGAAAGATATTTCTAGAATTTAGTCACCTCCTAATTCTCTCTCTCTCTCTCTCTATATATATATCCATTTAGTACTCACCCAATTTGTTCAAGTCTATCTATCAAGTAAAATCACGATTAGTAATAATTTGAAGAGAAGGAAGCAAATAAATGGCCAAGGCAGCATCTACATATGTTCTTTCCATCATCTTCCTTGTTCTGTTTGCCTTAGGTCTACACTTACTATCATGCTTTTTTAATAAAACTCTATGCATTTTTATTTTTTAAATATGAAATCTCAAACTAATTATTTTTTATTACATATGAAATTGTAGAGTAGCACAATTTTCATCGAAACAAATAGAGTAATAATCTTGTTATCTAAGTATTAAAATGGTTTTCTTGAATATATATAGTTGAGCAGAATATGGGATGCACTGCGAGTATGGGACCTTGTGAACTCGGCAAAAACTGTACTTCACAGTGTAGAGTTACGTTCGGAAAAATTGCTAGCGGCTTCTGTGATTGGAGTACTGGAGGAGTTGCAGAATGTGTTTGCGTCTATCCTTGTTCACCTCCTAAAGCTCATATATGAATGACATTTTAAACTCTTTCATTTCTTCAAAACAAATATATTAGAATAAAATGGTAACAAATACAAATTATGTAAACCGAATACGTTATTGCTTTATGATTTCCATGTTTTTATCTTTTTTGCCGTGGATTCATATGCTTGGTTTATAACCTTGTTTGTAAACCGAATTGTTTTCATTTTGAATGAAATATTTACCATTTAGCAAAAAAAAATAATACAAATTATGTATAATTAGTTTCTATTCGTTACAATTTAAATGAAAGTTGAATTTCTACTCAGTTTTCGTCCATTGTCAACGTCAAAACCAATCTTAATGTATATATTAACCAATGAATTTACAAAGCAAAAGTAACTAGTATCGAGGAATTATCTAAAGTTCATCATCACAAGGAATGTGAAGCCGAGGATGAAGGTAAAACGAAGATGTAACATAGATATTGCAAAAGTTAGGAACTAGGAACATGAAGCTGGATATTAATGGATTCGGTACTTCGAGTGGAGTATATTTATCTTCAATATTTGTTAATAATTAATATGCATCATGTAAGCTTGATGAATCCGCCGGGTTTGTTTACATTGCTCTATATATGTCTTCGATTCAACTAAAAAAAACATAATTAATTATCAGAGTAATGTAAACAAACCCGGCAAAGGAGCACGTTAAATTGAAACAAAGCTGGCTACAAACAGTGCCGGACTAACCTTTTATACTATCCCAATCAAAATTTAAAATTATGCCCGTGTACATAATTTATCAAGATCACAAAACGGTATAAAAAACAACTTAAATTTTCATTAGAAAAATCAAATTCCATAGTCTACTAAAAAAACAACGATATTAAGAACACTTATTTTTGAAATATAGATCTTCTTGTATTTTTTCCTGCAAAATCATCCATTAGACTCCTATAGTCAAGTCTTTCTACCATAGCTGTCTCAATTGATAACATAGCCAACCCATTTAACCTTTCTTGTGACATGGTAGACCGCAGATAATTCTTTATCAGCTTCAACTTCGAAAAACTTCTTTCAGCTGTGGCAACTGACACCGGAATGGTCAACAATATGCGATAAGCAATTTCTGTGTTTTGATAACAATCCTCCATTCTTTTCAAAAAGTCAAGCACTTCAATAGGTTTTTGAACTTCTTCGGGTATTGATTCTCGAAGAATTTTTAGCTCCATAAATAAATCGTCACCAACTATGTCTGAATGAGTACCATTCCGTAAAGAAGCTTCCAGATTCAACATGATGCTCTCAATGTATCCTCACTTGCATCTGTTAGCTTTTTTAAATCAAACAAAAATCCAAAAGTTTTTTCATACATTTGGAATTGTTCAAATCTGGACTCAAGGGAAACTAAAGCTTGATCCATGAGTGTATTAAAGTAATCACTCCTGAAGCTCTCCTCTGGTGATAATAGCACATTTTCATCAATCTCTGGGTCTTCATCATAGTGCTTTTTCTTTCTAATGATACGCTTTTGTTTCACAGGAAATTCAGCTTCAATCTCCATATCAGCTGCAATTTACCTAGCCTTAGCCTTTGCTTCCTCAAAACCAGTCTCCCGATATTTAAAAAAAAAAGACACAAGTCCTTTCAGATATTGAATTGCAGCATCGATATCAATGTTTTCTGATTGTAGACTCTTCCTCAAAACCAGTCTCCCGATATTTAAAAAAAAAAAGACACAAGCCCTTTCAGATATTGAATTGCAGCATCGATATCAATGTTTTCTGATTGTAGACTCTTGCTTACTGTGTTGACAACAAAAAGAAGGTCATACCAAACAACCATACCAAATAAGAACTCGAAACCTCCAATTCCATGTGTTTCACTTAAAGCAAAGGACTCAACACTACTTCGCGTTGCTGGGTCGTCAGTACTTTCAGCCAAGCAAAGTAATGTTTCTCTGATTTCTGAAGCTTGAAACCGTATTGCTTTGACACTTTCAACATGACTTTCCCAACGTGTTTGAGACAAAGACTTAAGGGTTAATCCTTTAACCATCTCTGTCAATATGTCCCACCTGTTTGTTGAAGAAGAAAATAAGCAATATATTCGTTGAACAATTCCAAAGAAAGACACAGCTTTTGGGGAAGAAGATGCTATATTGCATAACACCAGATTAAGACTGTGACAACCGCATGGTGTAAAGAATACCCTTGGATTGATTTCTAGCAACCTCACTCCTTTATTCTTTCCTTTCATATTAGATCCGTTGTCATAGCCCTGTCCTCTCACATCACCAATGTCTAACTCTAGCTCAACTAATGCATCTTGGAGCGAAGCAAAAAGCCCTTCTCCTGATTTATCTTTGACAATCAAAAATGTCAAAAAGAATTCCTCAACCTTGGTTGACATTGTATAAACATCCACACATCGGATAACCAAAGTCATTTGCTCTTTGTGACTGATATCGGGAGTACAATAAAGAATTATGGAGAAATACTTTGAATCACGGATCTTATGTATGATCATAACTTTGATCTCCTTAGCAAGCATCTCAATCATTTCATTCTGAATCCTGTGACTGAGATAATGCGTATAGATTTCTTTTTTCTTAATTCGTCTAACATGCTCTCTCATCACTGCATCAAACTCTGCAATCATCTCAATAAGACCCAAAAAATTTCTATTATTCGCTTCACCAAGTTTCTTTGAGCTAGAGTTTTCACCACTGCAAATAATCTCAACAATACTTCTCTCCAATGGATTTTCTCTCTGTTTAATTCTTCTTGAGCATGTTTATCAATTGTCTGATTTTCTTTAAATCTCAACTCCAACTCTCTCCAACGTGTCATAGATATAACATGATCATGAGAAACTTCATGTTCTTTTAGCCTTGCTGAAAAGTTTCTCCAATCATTATATCCTGTAGTTGCCAAGTTACCACCACCTTTGTCGTGCCTGAACAATTTGTAGCAAAAACAAAAAGCTTTATCTAAAGCTTTTGAGTATACCAACCATCGCCTATCTTTTTTTTCTCCGTTTACCATATCTCTTGTATAGAATACATGAGAAATGTCTGCCAATACTGTCTTTAGGAAACCGATGATGACTTGATAATCTTGTCGTAGGACCCTTCTTAACCAACAAGTCTCTCAATCCCATATCAATGTTTTTCTAATTTCCTGGATCAGAGACATCTTTATTTGGTTCCTTTATCTTTTCATCTTGCTTTTCAGTTTCATCTTGATGAGTCTCTTTACATTCCTCTGAATTTTCAAGCTCACTATTCTGACCAATATCATCGACATCTTCATCTTCATCTTTGTCTTCTTCTCTTTGAGCGGATGAATTCCCAATTTCAGCATTATTAGCTCTCGTCACAAACTTGGACATAGAATCTTGTAGTGAGTACTTCTTGTTTCTTCTTCTTATTTCTGTTTTGAGCTCCGGATGGTTGATTTTTTTTTATTCCACATGGTTTGCTTGTCCCAGACGGTGCCATCTTGTTATCAAATAAAAATAAAAAGTAAGCATAAAAATAAGGGATTGTCGTAACAAAGTCAAGGACTCAAGGCATCAAGCTTTTATCACAATTAAAAACGACGAACTAAGAAACGTACCTTCTTACTACGTAAATGATGAATTGAAATAACTGAAGCAATAGAACTAAATTATGTAATCAAGAGCAAGAGGACAAAAAAAACAAAAATTGCTGCAAGCCTGCAAGACGACAGAACAAATTGGAACAAAAAAAAAAAACTGTTTTGTTTCTAATTTTTAATTAGGGTTTTAACTATCATGAAAAATAGAAATTTATTAATATATTTAATTTTAACAAATTTATAAATATTACTGAAAAGTCCAACAAATCTTATTCTAACTAAAAATGTCTAATAATTAATATTTTAACAAAAAAACCTACAAATTTTATTTATTTATCAATACTAATAAATTTTTTTTAAAAAAAATATGCCCCATTCATTTGGATGCCCCAATCCTTGGTTTGGGTGGCTTCCCCTCTAAGCCGGTCCTGGCTACAAGGAATCAAATGGAGATGCAAACCCATTAGACTACATTACATATCTAGAATATCAAACAAGTAATGAGATCCCTACGTCTTGGCCCAGATAGCTTACTGTTGAGATCTAAGAGAGAAAGATATAGAACGGTAACTTGTGAAAGAAACAAGAGACAAATTTGTTAACCGAGTTCACGGCCTCAAACAGCTACGTCTTGGGGGAGGATTCTTGCTCCCAACTTTTCACTATGATAAGAGGTTACAAACACCACCCTTTGATGATGTTACACTTCCTTGGTTTCAGGTTATAGTCAAGAAGAATAAACAGAGATTAAAGACCCATCAAAAGGAAGAAGAAAGCTTGCAACAAACCCTTGTTTCTGCCTTTCTCTAGAACTCTCACTTTTTGATATCTTGTCTCACCTACTTCTCTTTGTAATAATCTCGGCTATGTTATAAACTGATCAGATTGATAACAACTGGGCCCAATTATTCTTCTTGAATGTGAGTTTCGGTCTGGCCCATGGAAGATTTGTCTGGCCCATGAAGAGTTGAGTTGTCAAACCCAACACTTACTGCCGTAATGAGATCCCTACGTGTTGAAAAATTACTTGTTTTTCAATAAGATGCGAGTTCAAATATTAAAATATGTTCTTCTCTAGTCATAAGGTTAATATTATTTATCATTTGCATATAGATAGATAAAACCAACAAGTTTGACTCCCCTTAACGATTAAAACAGCAACGATGATTCCAAAGTGCATTTCGGCTTCGGACTTACCATATTTTAGACGATGGTGAGTTGGTGTCCTCATTTTGAATTTCGAAGCTCGTTTATTGAACATTTATTTAAGTAAAAGATGGTAGATAAAAACACTCGAATGCATCGCACATATCTCTCTCGATGAAACCCGACTTTAGATGCGTTATTATGCGCTATTCTAATCTAAACAAACAAATACTCTTCTCTTTTAGCAAAAAAAATACTCTTCTCTTTCACAAGTGAAAGAAATCAAACCATTTTTACTTACACTAAATTACTCACTTAAACCTTACATTAAGATACTCTCTAAACACTTTTTTAACTTTCCCCACTCTCTTTAAACTAAGACTACCTTCCCAACCTCTTTTCAACCACTTATAATCACTTTTCCAACTATATTTAGTCTATCACAAAACATAAAGCAAATTTGATAAAGGAAGGATAAACTACGCTGATACTTAATAGAAACGACGGGCTCACTAAGATTCTTCCTCGCCATCAGTGTCACCTTCAAACATGGAAGCCATTTTCATCGCTAGGTTTGCAGCTATTTCCCTCCTCTGGGAATCAGGCATCAATTGCAAGTTGTCACGGATGTTCCCTATTTCCGACATCAACTGTTCCACGTTTTCAAACTCGTAACACTTGTCGTTTTCCGTATGTTTTTCACCTGTCACTACTGCTCTCTCAGTCTCATTATCCGGCGAAGGCCGTAGCTCATCATCCACAACTTCCTTCGGTGAGGTGGATCCACCATGTGAATGCGTTTCACTTGCAGAGACCCATCTTTCCTCGATATTCTCCCATGGATCAGCTGATAGAACTTCATACTCCAATTCGTATTCAGATTCTTCTTCTGACAACTCTAAGAATGAGGAAATGTAAGATCCAATCAACATGAGAGTCCAAGGGGAAACCTTATACTATACATGGGAAAAGAAACAAATAACCTTCTCCATGAGGTAACATGGGTTCAGTTATCATATCACCCGATTTCAGAATCATTCCAGGCCACATATGTGCCGACTATGTGCCGAAAGAGCACCAAATATACGTTCAACCCCTTGCGAATCCCCATCGACTGATAAACATACAAGGACCGACCCTTGAGTCTCATTAGTGCCCCTGGTTATTGCATCAATATGAACAAGGAAGGATTATCTGAGTAACATAGAACTTACACTTGTCAAAATGAGGATTAGAGACACAAGCCTCAATGAACTCGATATTGTTCTGACAGCACCACTCAAGACATGTTCCCTTGATATCCAAGGAGTCACAGTCACACTCAAAGGGGGTAAGGAGTATGAATCAATGGCAAACCTGACTTAGGTCAAAGACCATAACTAAAGCCACCACTGGATGGGACTAAGGCAGAGAGTAGTCATCGCAAATATGTGATACACACACAGAAACATCCGCAGTGTAATACTTGGTGTTAATCGTCCAGCTACCAAGAAAGAGATTCTTTAACAAAACATGAAAGAAACACCGTCATCAATTCAGAGATGTATGCATACCCATGAACTTCTGTTTGAGATGATGACTTCGATGAAACCTCGAAATTCACAGACAGCAGTCCTGTGTATAAAAAAGAAACACTAGATTAGAGCAACATAAAACAGAAATCGAATCCAGAGGGGAAGAAGAAGCTCGGATCCAAAGCGTACGAGAGAGGAGGGTATGCTTGCCTGCCGACATCGGAGGATCCGACGACAAAAAATTCGGGTCGGCTTTCCATCATTGTGGCCTCCAATTCTGCAGAAACAAGATTCCATAAGATTAGATACAAGAAAATTCCTCCACTGCTAGCAGAAAATATCAAGGAAAGCAAATGAAACGCAGTTCTTGATTCTTACATTTCCTTAAAGAAAGAAAACAGAATCATGGAATTCAAATCAAACACGAAAATAGAGCATCCTGATTCTGAATTCTATGGATTCTAAAAAACAAATAGAGAGCAAAATTCTCTACTCAAACAGCACAGAAAATAATGATTGGGTTTACTACTATAGCGTTCATAATAATGTAATTCGAGGTGCATAAGAACTAGATTTTCGAGTCTCGCATTTATGATAAAACAATGAAACAAACTTGTCTAAATGCACAAAATCGCAGCTTCTCACATAAGCAAAGATACTCCGAGTTCAATTCGATTCGACCTGCCTTAAAACCATTTCAAGCGCTTCCTCCATCACCAACCACCGATCTGGAATTTTCTTCTCCTCTTTGTTTAGATCTCCGATTCAGATTTACTCAGCTCACCGGAAAACACACACACCAAATCCGAAACGATCTAACGAGAAGGGGAGAGAGAGAGAGTGACGTGTGTTTCTGTGTGTAATTGGTCACTGGTCCGAATTTGATAAATGCTGGTTACGAGTCAGACCGGTTTAATTTGGTTAAGATGATCTCTAAATCAAATTGAACTAAACTTGCACCAGAGAAGAATTTTTAAATGAAAATTAGGTTTTTGATTGGTTAAATACTAGAGATAGCAAACAAAAACGTAGGAAATCATATAGACCCCCATAACGTTTATAGCGCAAACTCATTGTGTTAGACTTTGTCGAGTTTAGTCCTAAGATTATTGTCTTTAAGACCCTGTACTTTAAGACTCTTATAATCGTCAACACGCCAACAGCGTCCAGGCCTTCTCGATTGCTAACAGGTGGAACGACGTCGGGTTTGGGGGAGTCGAGCAGTTGCCAATCTGGTGAAGTTGGACGAAGAAGCCAAGGATGATTTTGATGTTCATTTTGGTCCAAACCTGGATCTTTTTTTGAGAGCAAATGGAAGCGAGTCGAGTTTCAGAAGGGTGATGGAATCGTCACGATACTAGTTGGCGGTTCTACGGAAGATACTATCACCTTCCATGAGATCGAGGAAGACGTCTGCCAGGAGTTCGCTGCTCCACCGGAGGAGGAGAAAAGTCCACTTGATCTTCTGCGTGAGGAGATGAAGGATTTGGAGGATATCCCCAAGGCAGCAAGGACTCGTGCACAGTCTATCCAACTCGCCAATGTGATCAAGAAGATCAACAAACTTGAGAAAAAGGAAGCAAAAGAGGCCAACGATGCTTTCAACCTTAGACATTTTGGCGGCGGAAGTTCAGGTTCCACGTAGGTTGTTGTTTCTGTTCTACTTTATAAGTAGTTTGAATTATCAATTCTATTTTATTTAAATATTTAGATTATCTCTTTTTTCTAACGGCGTTTCTTTTGCCATGTGACAAAACGTTGCAAATTCTAGTTTGCTTTTGATTAGGAGGATGTTGCATTTGATTTAGATTATTATCTCTAAGTAACTAAAATGAACTAATAAAAATAAGGTCCTTGTGCTTTTAAACAGAACCAATAAGTAGATTTATTATATGACATAGACTACTTCCAACTGCTGTTTCCAATGACTTGAACCGAACAAAATTGGTTTTCATGTACTTAACATGGAAATTCATGTACACAAACATGATCGCAACAAAACTTACACAACAATTACCGTTTACCAACATAAATTTGCTCACTATATCTATATGAAGAAGATATATATGGTGTTAATTAAGCTAACTGATCTAACAACCCATTTAAATTTTGAGTAGATTAATGATAATTTTATAGATCGTTGAAAGATAATTAGCAGTGTAAGTATGTATTCTAACATCAATGGTTACTTTGTACCATATATGGGTCGTAAAATAGCATTTTGGGTAGTGAAAACCAGCATATAAACCATCCCTTTTTATTTTTATCATTTATCCTTGATATATAAATAAATATCTTGGAATAAAGCGCAGCAACAATTTCGACATAAATATCTCCGGCAAAACAATAATAAAGATAATGAACCAATATGTCACATGGTTGATGTTTCTGCTGCGTGGATTTTCAACATTTGACATTTTTGGGACATTTTCATTTTACACTTCTCAACAATTTCACACGCTTACATATGTGATAAGTGCTACAATTTCAATTTGACAAGATTGATGCTATTGCTACAAGTCCAGTTACTACGGGACCAAATCGTCCCATCAAGAAATATAACGTCCCCTCTCTAACTTACGATCATGTTAATATACGTTGTTTGAGAACACAACATACCAAATCTAGTTTCCCTTTGTGACCCTTGCGTGAACAAAATCAGTCCAAATTATGTTTTGTTTCAAACTCTTAAAAGTATTGTGTAAAACAAAAGAGTATATTACCTGTCCTAAATCTCCCACTAAGTCCTCTAAGCATCGGAAATGGAACTAGCACTTGTGATCTCATTTACGGTTTCTTTGTTTGGATAAGATATATGTTAATTTGTCACATATATAGTAATATCTATATATTATTTTTGCACTCTTTTAAGTTTGTTTCCAAACACTTCTAATCTAGCTTTTTAAGTTTGTTTCCAAACACTCATAATCTAAGATATTTGCCAATCAAAAATCGAAAAGTCACTTTATGGAAACAAATTAAATCGACAATAATGTATGATACACGATTCTTAAAAGCTTATTCCATATCCTAAATCTAAAATATTCTTCCTTCCTCTTAAATCACGGGTCTTAAAAGCTGATTACCTATTAGATGATCGAAAATATTCATCATTCTTCCTAAATCATGAGTCTTAAAAGCTTTTTCTCTCTTCCTAAATCGAAAAGTCCCTCTATGAAAACAAATTAAATCGACAATAAACTCCTAAATCACGGGTCTTAAAAGCTTATTACCTATTAGATGATCGAAAATGGGAAAAGATTTTGATGTTTATGAAGTTTGTTATGTGGAAACAAACTTGTTCTATATTCTAAATCTAAAATATTCATCATTCCTCCTAAATCACGGGTCTTAAAAACTTATTACCTATTAGATGATCAAAAATATTCATCTTTCTTCCTAAATCATGGATTTAAAAGCTCCTTTTCTCTTCCTAAATCGAAAAATCCCTCTATGGAAACAAATTAAATCGACAATAAACTCATAAATCACGGATCTTAAAAGCTTTTTCTCTCTTCCTAAATCGAAAAAATCATTCTATGGAAACAAATTAAATCGACAATAACTCCTAAATCACGTGTCTATATTATTATTTTTGCAGCCTTTTAAGTTTGTTTCCAAACACTCCTAATCTAGGATATTGCCAATCAAATTCCAAACACTACTAATCTAGGATATTTTCCAATCAAAAATTGAAAAGTCACTCTATGAAAACAAATTAAATCGACAATAATTTATGATACATGAGTCTTAAAAGCTTATTACCTATTAGATGATCGAAAATATTCATCATTCTTCCTAAATCATGGGTCTTAAAAGCTTCTTCTCTCTTCCTAAATCGAAAAATCTCTCTATGGAAACAAATTAAATCGACAATAAACTCCTAAATCACGGGTCTTAAAAGCTTATTACCTATTAGATGATCGAAAATGGAATTTTTTTTTAATGTTTATGAAGTTTGTTTTGTGGTTTAATGTCTTTTTTTAAGTCTGTTAAGTTATCAGTTGTTGGTATTTTGTTTGGGTGTGGTATATTTGTATTACTATGATGTGCGTTTAACTTATCAAACAAGAATTATCCCATTGTCTTTTATATATTCGCTATTCTGAATAATCCGTTATTCTGTAGAACTACGTCATAGCATTTATATTCTCATATAAGAAACTGATGTATACAAAAATGAATTGTAGTCTATAATAAAGTCAGAGATTCAAACCAATTAAAACAAAGATAAAATACAAATAATACAAACGTTAAAATAAAGTAACCACTGTGATATTCTAACAATATAAATGTTAAAATAAAATAGATATAAAAATTTCGAAAAAAAATAGACTCGTGGTGTACTACGGGTTAAATCCTAATAGTATAGTATAAGGGGTTTGTGGTGTTTTTGAACTAAAATTTGTGTGATACTCACAAAGTTTTTTATTTGCACTTCCGAGATATATAGTTTCCAACTCAAAATGATTTAATCTCAATATTTGGAACCAAAAACATGTGTTGGTGTTATACAATATCATACTCCACATAAGTGGTCTGCATTAAAAAGAGACAAACGTGGCTTGTGGAAAACAGAACAAATGTTTATGTAATATCCAACTTCTTTTATCTCATAATATTCACCGAAATAGTTGGAAAATAGTAATAATAAAATAACTCGATGGATAAGTTTCTGAAATTCATTGATGTTTACTAAAGAAACTACATTTTTTGTACGTTGGTAATTTAATGGATGACTTACTTACACTTGTAGTTAAAAACAAAAAATGTTTATCATAATCTTTAGTCATCTATCGAACTATGTATCGAAAAACAACTTTCTTCTTTTCGGGACTTTCAGATGCAGAAGCTATGTCTATTAGTAACTCTACGGGCATAGCTAGAGGCTTATTACCGGTTAGATATTTGGGTGTTCCTCTTTGCACAAAGAAGTTAGACATTACTCAGTGTGAACCACTGCTTCAGAGGATTAAGACTAGAATGACTACCTGGGCCAGTAAAACACTCTCCTATGCAGGCAGGCTCCAGCTCCTCACCTCTGTTATTGCTGGGATCTCAGGCTTTTGGTGTAGCACCTTTCTCCTGCCTAAAGAATGCATTGACAAAATTAACTCTCTTTGTGGTGCTTTTCTTTGGAAGGGATCGATTGAGGGACCTAGGACTGCTAGAGTTGCTTGGTCCTCTGCAACAACATCAAAAGCTGAAGGAGGGTTAGGTCTTAAGGACTTATCTGTTTGGACTCAAGCTTCGGTTTTAAAGCTATTCTGGTTGCTCTTCTTTCGGAAAAACTCGATTTGGTCTTCTTGGTTCATTGAGACTGTTCTTGATGACGTGCCTCCTGCAAGATCGGACAGGCAAGTAAATTTGCATCCCTATCTGACAACTGTTATTGTTTTATCTGCAATTGAGGACTCTTACGAGTGGTGGCCAAATGGAATTAAAAGAAATCGTTTCTCAATTGGAGAAATTTACCATTTCCTCAAACCACAGATCCAACAAGTGCCTTGGCATCAGCAGGTTTGGTTTTCTGGTGGAATTCCTCGACATCGATTTCTCACATGGCTAATGGTCTTAAACCGGAGCCCTACTAGAGATAGATTGCTTCATTGGGGGCTTCAAACTCCTCCAAATTGCATGCTTTGCAACAATGCCCCAGAGAGTCGTGACCACTTATTCTTCTTATGCTAATGCTGGAGATTGCTCACATACCTGTTCCCACTAATGGATACTCGGATGTTCTAGAGGAGAACTTGAAATATCTTCTGGACTTAATGGAGAAGCAAATTGTCGCTGCTGACATTCGAACATCAATCCCCTGGATTCTTTGGAGCATTTGGAAGAATAGGAACGCTATTTTGTATGCGGGTACACAAAAAGTTCCTGACTCTATCATATTAAAGGCAAAGGAAGAGGCTAATCTTGTTAGACGTTAATTGAGTTTAGTCTTAATAATTAATATGTAAGTTAAGCTTTTACTTCTTGTTTTTAATGGATTAGTAATTAATATAAAATCTTAAAATTTTAACCTTGCGGTTAACCGACGGTTTTGATACGGTTACGGTTTGCCTTTTTCTTAAAATTTTAACCTTAATCGTTCTAAAGTAAAATAAAAATTTAATAATTTATTATATATAAATATAACTAATATAATATGATGTATAATCAAACGCAAAAATATTTAAACTAATATAATTTTATTAATTAAAAGTGAATGTATTGAAAAGGGATGAATCGTTCAATGTCTCCATTAGATCCATTCCATAGGTCCATCCACGACTACTAGGCATTATACTCTTTTTCTTGTTAATCAAATCATTCTTTGTTTGCATAGTGTAATAAAATTCATTATTATTTAGCTAATTTACTACATAAATTTTTTAATCATATAATCATAACATCATACTATTAATTTTAGTTTTATATTAGTTGAAGTCATTGTCTAAAAATTTTGACGAAATTAAATAAATCTATGGCTATATTATTGATGTTAACAGTATCATAACCATCAAATAAAAATAACCGTATATAACCGTAACCGCTATAACTGGAATCCTATTAACCATAACCGTATATTAAATGGTTAAGGTTAAGATTAAGAAAAATTTGTAACTATAACCAGTAGATACAAAACCGTAACTATAATAACCGTAACCATGGTCATATCTACCAACCAAGAAGGTCGAACAAGAAGTATCCATTCGATCCTGAAATGAAATGGACTAATTCAAACACAAACATTAGATGTTGTGTGATCTTCTTGGCTGAAAATAATGAGATTCAATCTTTGTGATCTTTTTCTTGACTGGATTCTTTTGGACTTTTTGTCTAATTATTCTTCCTTTTTGAAAGACTTTAGGAAATCACTCAAAAAGTCAACACGACTGTTTTGACTTTGGAATTCAATAATTTTTTCTTGAACGGAATTGTGTGCATATATGATGAGTAACATTAGAATTTACATAAATATTATAGATTATTGAATTCTGAGGTATACTGAATTTTCATTCATTTAAAATGAATCCGGTTCGTATTTTTCCAGTTTTACTAAAAAAAAGGATCTATATAGGTATTAGACCATGTTTATCCATGGATTTGGGCAAGTCTTATTAGCCCAAATCGATTAAAAAACGGTTTCATATGGGCTTGATCCGTCTCAGTGGGCTGAGACCATTGATCTGTCTCAATGGACGCGTGTCGGCACACCATTAGTCCCGCGAAGATTAGGTCAAGCGGAGTCTAAAAAAAATCTCATTTCTCTTCTGCTTCGTCTTCTCTCTCTCCAGAACGGCGATTTGCCGACTCCATTTCCTCTTCTGCTTCGTCTTCTTTCTCTTGACTGTCGCCAGAGAATTGTAACGCCCCGACCGCCGTCGAGCTATCGGTATATAGGGGAAACCTCATCCCCTCGAGAGAAATTCTCATCTCTCAATAACATACAGGGGAAATCCTCATCCCCTCAGGAGAAATCCTCATCTCCCAATGGGCTCCACACCCACTCTTGGCCAGTGGGCCCACTCCTGTCTGACGGTCGGTACGTTAGTCCGGGAGGCTCGAAAGACTTGTTTACTGACCCTGCAAATCACCACGTGATCATTCCCCGTGTTTTGTCCTCACTCACACGGTACTGGAAATTACTTCCCAGTAGGTCACCCATCCTTAAATTGCTCCAGCCCAAGCACGCTTAACTTTGGAGTTCTCTCTGGATGTGTGACGGAAAAGATAAGTGCACTTTGGTGACATAGGTAGCCAAATCAATTCTCTTAACCCTCTCCGCATGCACCACATATTTTCAGAAACCGGGATGTTACAAGAATAATCTCCTCGGCGATGGTGTTCTCTTCTCTCATCAGAAATCTCTTGTTCCTCTCTCATCAGAAATCTCTATTTTACCAAAATCGGCTCAAATCGATAATCAACAATGGCCGCAACTACCGAGAATCTCCCTCAACTCAAATCCGCCGTCGATGGCCTTACTGAGATGAGGTTCGCTTTCCGATTCGATTGTTTTTCGTTTCCTTTAATAAGATCTTTGTGGCCTTTGAAATTCCAGATCTGAATTTTGGATTGATCTGTTTATGTTTCTCCCCTTGATTCAGTGAGAACGAGAGGACCGGATTCATCAACCTCGTTTCACACTACTTGAGGTTCGTTTTTCTCTTTACCGATTTCTAGTAATGTGATTTTGGATGTGAAATCTCATATTTCGATCTATATGCTGTTGATTCTCTGTGATGTTCAAACAATATTCTTTGTGGCGTAATAGTTGATTCTCTGTGATTTATGGAATTGATTTCAATATGAAATTCCTAGTTGGGTGTGAAAACGATTGAAACCTAGGTCGTGAAATCCGATCAGATGTGGATAACAGTAGACTAATTAGTTTGTCGGTCACTGATTTCATATGAATATGAAGCGGAATATGGAATTTTGAGATTTCACTTGCGTAGTTGCTCTAGTCACTTTGAGATTTCAAGTTCAATGTTGAGTATGGTTTTATGTTTGCTCTGCATATATTGTGTGTGTTTGCTCTGCATATATTGATGGTTTTGTGTTTGATTTTTGTATATTTGTAACGTTTATCTTCTCTGTTCTTGTGCATTTATTTATTCTCTTTCTTTCTGTTGTGTAAATTGTTTGGAGGAAAACATTGATTGATAGATATTAAAGTTTTACTCAACTACATTCTTTAAAAACTTCTCTGATGTGATTTCTGTCTTAAAGTTACTCAACTACATTTTTTCAAAAGAAAACTAAACTAAAAGAAAACTGTTTAAAACTTCCAAACTAAACTAAAAGAAAACTGATTAAAACTTCTAAACTAAAGTAAAAGAAAACTGATTAAAACTTCTAAACTAAACTAAAAAAAAACCGATAAAAAAAATCAGTCTACACTTAAGGTGATGGAGACAGATTAGGTTGAACATTAAGTGGCTTCTTTATTAGTCCATTATGCTTTGATTATAAACACTTCCAAACCAAACACATAATTCAGACACATTTCCTTTGAAAACACTTTCTTTGTAGCTAAGTAAATGGATACTTCCATTCCATTTAGTTCGTCCTCCTCCTTTCTTGATCTCTTGAACAGCCAACAAGAGATCAATTTCTCTGAAACCCTTACACAGTCTAAAGCCACAAATCCCATTCCACAGACAGCTTATAAGCATAGATGGACTGTACTAGAAGAGACTGTCCTAGTCTCTGCTTGGTTGAACACAAGAAAATATGCTATTGTGGGCAATGAGCAGAGATCAGGAACATTCTGGACTAGAGTTGCTGCATATTATGCATCATGTCCATCTGTTGCCAAGCTGACTAGGCGGGAGAGCAACACTTGTAAGCAGAAGTGGTCAAAAATGAATGAACAAGTGCAGAAGTTTGATGGATGCTATGACTGTGCAACAAGGCAAAAAAGCAGTGGTCAAAATGAAGATGATGTACTGGAGCTTGCTCACAAGCTCTATTTCCAAGACCAAAAAGTCAAGTTTGGCTTGGAACATGCGTGGAGGGTTCTTAGGAAGGATCAGAAGTGGGGTACATCCACTTCTAAAACTAAACCAATCAAAAAAAAAAACTAACCTGAATGACTCTTCTGCTTACTCCTCCAGCTCCACCACTAACACTGTCTGTTTAGAGGAAGAGGAATTAGTGCAGAGGCCAATGGGTATGAAGGCGGCCAAGGAGAAAGGGAAGAAGGGAGTTAAGAGTACGACTGAAGAATCAGTAGGGAGTAATCTGAAGGAGTTTCGAGAGATGTGGATCATAAAGGAGAAAGATCTTGCTATGAAGGACAAACTTTCGGATAAAAAAATCCTAGAAAATCTCATAGCTAAAACTGAACCATTATCAGAAATTGAAGATGCTCTTAAGAACAAGTTAATCAAGGATAATATTTGAACCTGCAGTTTCTTGGAATGGATTCGTAGTCACCAAACGAGAAAAAGATGTTCGCAATGACATAGTTTGTTGGGTTAACTATGGTTCCGCGGAGGATCTCGAGTTTGTAGTTATTACAAACCACATATGATATTCCAATTGCATGTGTGACCTTAAAAAACTCTACTACCCTCCATTCCATTTCAGCAAACATATCATCAAATATAGCAATTAGGCGATTAGAAACCGTTGCATGAATCCTTGATCCCTAATAAAAATTTAAACAACCAAAAAATACAATTGATATATTTAAACAACAAAAGAATAAAAAGAAAAAACGAATTTCATAATCGATTTACACACCAAAAAATACTATTGAATCTCGGTGTGTTGAACTTACAAAATCACCTAAGAAATATTATCAAACAAATAAGTAATTAAAAAACAGAAGTTATTTTGTTTTGTATAAAATTTAAAAGCGTTTTGTAAACAAATATTAATTTCTTAAAAAGTGTTCATAGCGATATCTATACTATTAAATCACATAATATTTTCAGATTCATGCAATAATTTCGACTGTAATTGAAACAATAATTTCATGACAAATTATTTAATCGAAACCCTAATCGATCGATTATGTTACTAACTTTAGAGATTTAGGGTTTATATTTAAGGAAAATAGATATGTAAATATATAAATAGAATTATTTCTTCTATCTACACTAACCTGTTCATCACAGAAAATCATCTCCATCGTTCGTCCTGATTGCTTTGAATACTCGAACCACTTTCTGAGGATTTTAATCCGAATCCTCCAACCCATTCTCGATTGATCTATATCTTTGATGAGATCTTCATGAAGTATAGCCATCTCGGATTACAAAACTTTTTTGGAATATGAGAAATTTTCTTCTGGTTTTTTTTTTATGTTGTGTATCGGGTTTGTGTGTGTTTAGTTTGAACAAATTCCTTTTAAAATTTGTATCAGAATACACGAAAAGGAAAATGTATTAAATGTAAAACTGTTCATCACACAAACCGAATCGTTTCTGTATATTTTCTTTGATTATCGTGTTTATTGCAGCTGTTGGAAGCAAAATCGCTTATCAATCAAATCACTTTATGTTTTGCGACATCTATTTGAAAATTCTTTATTTTTAATAGAACGTGTGTATCGTGTATATGAGATTGTTTTTTTAATGAAACGTGATTGCATCGCTTAGGCCCATTGTTTGATTTTTAATACAACTTGATTAAATCGCTTAGGCCCATTGATTGAACTTGAAAAAAAATTACTACACAATTAGTTTAAATTAATTGTTATCATTTAAATTTAATATAGTCTATATTGGTTTCATCTTATAGTATGTGTTATATATATATTAAATCGTGTTATGTTTATACTAATATACTAATCAATTCATTATCTACAATAATTATACCATAATCATGAGCTTTATTAGGTCCATTTGGTGTTATGTCCATTTGGTGTGTATGTCAAAAAAGATAAGCATGTTTATTTATAAATCATGTGTTTATGGACTACAATCTAGGGTTATATTCTATACACTTATATACACACCTCTCATATATATTAATTTACTCTCTTCATTCATCATATTAGTCATTTACTATTTTATTTGTCTTCTCAAAATAAATTATCATTGCCCTAAGAACTATAAACATATATAGTGGTTGCTTAGCAATATATCTTCGAAATCTGTAGGAGATATGCCAGTTTTAGGAAATTTTTTTTTCCAACTTTTAGGTTGTTTCCTTAATAATACATGAGGTAGACATAAACATTATAACCTTGTGTCGGTTTTACCGTCGTTCGGGGACCGAACGGGTTTTCTCCTCTAGTAACATTAAAAATGAGATTCAAGCAATGTTTTTAAAATCAGAGTCGAATCGGATTAAACAGAGAACCAGCTATTGGTCCGGTTTGGATTAACTTAAAACCCAAATATAGTTAGACCGGATATAAAATCGGGCTGAACCGACAAAAAACCAGAAACCGGTATTGAACCGGAACCGCATCAAACCGGGTTTAATAATTTTGCTAATTAAAATTTTTGTTTTTCATTTTATTTTCTTTTAGTTATAAGTTTTTAGCCAATTTTTTTTTAAACTAATGAAATAGTAAACTTTTTCCATATAAAACATTTTTAAATTATAAAATATGTAAAGATTTAGACCAAAACTTAAATTTGTTATAATTGTGTTAGTATCTATAATTAATTTTATTTGCTATTGAACTTTTTTTGTTTTTCAAATGTTTGTAATAATTGAAATGTGTTGTTTGATATTTGGATAGATATGGACATATAAATAGAAGAAAACTAGGAGAAATTACAAAAATATCACTTTTTGTGTACATATTTGCAAAAATGCCACTTAGGGGTGTTTATTTGCAAAAATACCACTAATTATAGATTTTTAAACCCTATATCTTAAAATTCTAAACCCTAAAAAATGTTTTGACCCTTAAACCCCCCTAAACCCTCAAAACTAAACCCTAATAGAACATAGTTAACCTAAATATAAATAATATAAAGAAAAAATAATTTTCAAAAAGTTGCATTTTTGCAAAGATTTCAAAAGTGTGGCATTTTTGTAAAGTGGCATTTGAAAAGTGGCATTTTGTGAAATTTCTCAGAAAAATATAAGACCAAATATATATAAGCTAATATTTTTAGAAAAACTATTATACCCGGTTGAATCCAGTTAGACATATTAACCCATGACCCGAAAGCTTTTCCAGTTCGGTCGCCGGTCCGGTTTTAAAAACATTGGATTCAAGAAAATTAAGGCTATTTTTGTCTTTTTTATTTGTTATACAGTAAAAATGGTTACTTACCTAATAACTTTATTACTATGGCTATATTCTTAATTTTTTATTTTTTTTTGAACAACCAAGAACTTCATTAGACTCAATAACGAGGTTCGGTTACAAAGGCATATAATGCCAAGATGAAACTAAAACAGATAAATTCAAATCTTTCAAACATAGATGAAAGGGCATGGGATAAACCATGAAGTTTGGAAACTTTCGAACCTAAGGATAGAGGTCGAACCAATTGTAAGGATTCGGATTCTACCGAGAAAGTCCTTTTGCATTCTTCTAAAACCACTCGGGCTTCAGAACGAGTCACCAAAGAAACAAAATTCCTGGATTTACACTCAAGACATAGCTGCCAACCATGGGCGCTAGTCACACAAACTGATACTAGAGATGTCGTTAAAACGGTACACTTAAAAGAACAAACGTCCTGGGAAAGTGGTAAATTCCAAGTGCACTAACCAACTAAAGGACCTATGGGCCAAGCCCTTAAACCAAACTTTCCCTACCAAGCCCAACAACATAAAGAATAACCACCTAAAGAACAAATGGCCCAGGCCCAATAGCCACAATCCTTCTGCCTTGTCCAACAACACAGAATCGGGAAGACGATAACCTGCAGATCGGAAAAAGAAACTCCTGGCCGTCGGTTCCGGCGAGCTTGTGGACCACCGCCACACGAGTGATGAGTGTGGTGGCTTCAAATCCGTCTTAGAGCCCGTCGCTGAGCCATAAGCTTTTCCATGAGGTCTTGTACCGCAACTGTTCTGTGACGTGGTGAGCGGAGGAGGAGATTGATGAGCCGGCCTGAGAGTCGTGTCTGGTGGCGGATCCGGTGGAGGTGGTAGATCCGACGGTGAGAGAACCGGATTGGTGGTTTTGAGAGAATCGAGTCTGGGGGTTTTGGGAGAAGTGCGATCGGGGCTAGCTTCCTCGTAACCACGCTGAGCACGGCGGCAGTGCGTTTTCCGGCGGTGGAGAAAGAACTTCATTAGAGGGATACGGTTTGCAGATCTTCACGAAGCCAACCGAGGAAGGACTCCGAGTGATTGCAGGAAGCATAGCTTCTCAGACTACAAGATCGGTGGTGGAGGAGGTTCCAGCAGCCATGGCGAAACGGTGGCGGCGTCTTGGGTATCGGGCCCCAGAGAGTTTCTCTCTTATTGGCTATATTCTTAATTTATAATGTTTTTTTGGTTATTCCACTAATGAATATTTGGACGTGGCTCATTTTTTTAATATTTTAATTAAACTGAGGAGATCACGAATATATATATATATTCTTCGTCAATGTATCATAGCTTATAATGTTTCAACTCTTGAAGAGTATTACGGCTCTCATCCAAACATGATATCATCTTCTTCACGATCACCTCTTCTCCACGATCGATGCAATTCCCACACAACCCGTCAAAAACTTTATAGAAATCTCCATATAGATACTTCCACAAAATTATAATTAAGGGGGATGTATTTACCAAACTGAAGGGATGCAATGGATTATGAATTTGTTATTATATATTTAGAGGGATCTTGGATTTAGTGGAACATTAAAAACTTGTATTGGTCATTTGAAAATGGTTTTTATAAAATCTTAATCAGGATGTAAAAGAACTCGAAACTAATAACCAGAAGGAAAGTTATCTATTTTTAGTTATGCTTTTGTTGTTTGATGTCATTAAATACAAAAACTTTAGATTGTTACTAACAAATTTTTTATTTGAAGAAATGATGAAATGACAGCCCCCATATTGTGGCTTGATACCGAGGGTCGACCTTCAGTTTGGCTGGAAGAAGAAAAATGAAGATTTTGGAGTCAAATTGGCATATCACATATTGTGGGTTGAACCTTCAGTTTGGGTGTTCCGAAAATCAAACTTTCATGACCTGACCCGGAGGTCGACCCGGTTCCGTTTTTAGAGATTATAAATATGATTTAGAACGAGAAAAATCTAAGTTTGATATGCTCTTGACCCCTTTTAGCTTTCAGATCCTTTTCTTATGATTTGTGCTTGGATCTTTTGCATTTTCTTAATTTAGTGAGGTTTCTTTAATCCTTATCCTTTTCTTTTATGATTATGTCTTTAATAATGATTATGATTGTGTTTTGCATCATGATTAGTGAGTAGTCTTTTAATGGATTTTTGGGTTTAGTAGATTAGGGATGTTTGATGGATGATTAGTGATGTCTAGACCTAGATTCTTATGACTTCTAAAGATTAAAGTGTATTTAATGCTAGATTAGACTTGATCAATCAAAATCTAGAACTTGGATATTTTATGTCTGGAAGGTGTTCGATAAAATGTCTAGAAGAACTTTAAATCTTGATTTTCTTTCTTAACCAATGGGAATTGATGTTTAAGGTGATAAGTTGACATTGTGGACTTGAATTTAATGATTATTGATCCCTTAATTGCAATTGGAAGATTAGCTTAATTAGGTAATTAATAAATAGATTATTGTCATTGAAATGAATTAATCGAATGTGATTGATCCTTGTCATGGAATTGAGTTTGAATTGTTAGTCATAACATCATTAGTTAGTTATTGATCATCCCAAGTCAATTGTTTTGCCCAAAACCCATTCTTTTCCATATTTGATCAAGTTCTTGTTTGTTGACTTTGCTTTGACTTTTTGTTGACTTTGCATTTTGAATTTGTTTAAACTTGATTATGTTTCACATTAGTCTTGTTTAGTTTTTTTTTAGTATTTTAGTCTTGTTAATCTTCTTTTAGCATTTGCATTTTGCTTATATCACTTAGTTGCATAATTAAGATTTCGAAAATCACAAAAACATCATTATTTTAGCTTAGTAAATTACTTGGATTCTTAGTGTGTTATTCTAATCTCCCTTGGTTCGACCCTATACTATGCTACAACAACTAGAGTGTGTTGCTAGCTAGGTTTAGGTATAAATATAATTTGACACACATCAAATTTGGCGCCGTTGACGGGGAGGTTAGCAATAGCCATTAGGATTTGGTATTTGATTGAGACTAAGTCTTTATTTTTATTGACACCAACTTTTCTCTTTAGTGTTTGTCTTTTTCAAACTCTATAGGTGCATGAACTTGAGGAGTAAAGGATCTACAAACTTTCAACCCTTTGTTCAAGACGTTTGGAAAGAGAAGCAAGAAGTGAGAAAGAAAGACAAGATCATTTGAAGAAGTTGAATATGGAACCACCGAGGAATGATCAAGAGCAAGAAGCTCATCGGGTTGGACAACAAAGGAATGTGGGAGCTAGAGAGACCATTCACCAACCTAGAGAGCCAAGAAGGATAGGTGATTATGATGTGCCAATCACCAATAGAAAAAGAATGGGTATTAGAGCTCCACCTTGTGGAAACAACAATTGGGAGATCAAGTCGAGCTTGGTCAACATGGTACAAAATAATCAGTTCTTTGGCTTACCTATGGAGCATCCTATTGAGCATCTTGACAACTTTGATAGACTTTGTGGAACAGTCAAGATGAATGGTGTGTCCGAAGATGTGCTCAAGTTGACCCTCTTCCCTTTCTTACTTGGAGATAAGGCCGCTCAATGGGAGAAGACTGTTGTGACTTCTTCGATTACAACTTGGAAAGAGTGCAAGAAGCGTTTCCTCGCCAAGTTTTTCTCAAATCAAAAGACGGCTAATATAAGGAATTACATTGCTACTTTCAAGCAAGGAGGCAATGAGTTGTTGTATGAAGCTTGGGAACGTTTCAAGGGGTACACAAGATATTTTCCACACCATGAAGTGCCTAAGGAAGCTTTATTGGACATATTCCATCGGGGAGTGTACGAAAAACAGTATGACTCGTTGAATACCGCAAGCAATGGAAGTTTTTCGAGCATCTCCGTTAAACAAAGAGAGCAATTGATAGAGAACCTAGCGCAAAGCGACCAATGCTGTGGAGGATATTACGATCGAACTATAAGAGAATCAAGTAGTGATGCGCGGTTCAAGGATATCAATGCCAAGTTAGTCAAGTTTATCTTGTCTACACAAAAGGGAATGAACTATGTTGGAGAGTTTGATGGGAATAAAAAAGGTTGTGTTGAGGTTTTCCAAGAAGGTCAAGAGGAAGTTAACTACATGCAAGGAGGATACAACAACCAACAAAGAGGCTTCAATCAAAATTATATAAGTCACCCCAACTTGTCTTATAGGAGCACAAATGTGGAGAATCCTCAAGACCAAATGTACCCATCGCAAAAGCCTCAAGGACAAGGCTTTGTTCCCCAACAACACTCCCAACAACAAGGTTACTATCAACCTAAGGCTCTATTTGTCACTAATCAACAAGGTTTCCAACCTCAAGGGAATCAAAGCTACCAAAGACAAGGTAGTCCTCTCAACCACAATCCAAAAATGATGAGACAAATCTTCTTCTTAAGCAACTTTTGGAGGGACAAGGCAAGGGAGTTGTTGAGTTGAACAAAAGGATGGTGGAGATCCACAACAAGGTTATGGTGCGTATAATGATCTCAATGCCAAGTTCGAACATCTCTCTACTCACATGAAGAATTTGGATAAGCAAGTAGCTCAAGCCG
This sequence comes from Arabis hirsuta, assembly GCA_964056655.1. Lineage (NCBI taxonomy): Eukaryota > Viridiplantae > Streptophyta > Magnoliopsida > Brassicales > Brassicaceae > Arabis > Arabis hirsuta. The sequence continues at coordinate 35,126,865 of OZ053303.1, forward strand.
CTTCTACCTCAAAGGGTCCAATGAATACTCTACCGGATAAGCCTGAATCAAATCCAAGATCTTTTTGCAATATGGTTGTTTTGGACAAAGAGAAAAGCTTAGGAGTTAACCAAAGATGCGAGGAGTTATCCCAACAAGAACAAAATAAACGGGATATAGAAGAGTTTGCTATGCTTCTTGGATACAACGATCTTACGAAACTGGATAAGGTTGTAGATGCCATGGGAATATCTTCTAAAGCTAAAGAGGAAGAACTTATGGAGGTTAAGAAAGAAGAAGTGCCTATCCGTGAACAAGTTGTTAAGATTGATGAGATTGTTGTGAAAAGCTCTAAGGGGGAAGAGATGGTGCTTATGAAGAAGAAAATGGAAGAAATCCCTATGGATGAACCCCCTCCCTATGTACCAAAACTTCCATTCCCAAAACCGGTCTATACTAAGGCTCAAAAGAATCTCCTCTCCAAGTTTAAGAAGGATATGAGTGATGTAGGAGTGATCTTTCCAAAGAATGAAGACTTGAGTCAAGTCCCAAGCCAAATAAGGTTCATCAAGGACATTTTAGCGAATCATACAAAGGTTATGGATGTGATGAGGACCTATGAGAAATATGAGTCACCTCTTGAGCCAAGATTGATCCATAAGAAGAATGATCCCGGTAAATTCACAATCCCTTGCTCTCTTGGTGATTTGAAATTATACTTACGAGTTTGGTAGATATCAAAGCAGGCCAATTAGATCAGCCGTCGTTCGCTGCTCTAACCCTAATCCTTTGTCGAGAAATCAAAGTAACAGATTGAAGCTTCTATGAGTCAATCTTCTTACTCGTGACGGTCTTTGTCATCTTCTCCGTCTTTTCTTCAGAAGATTAGGGTTATCGGAGTGAGAAAGAAGACGAAGAGAGGATGTTCGAGATTGAAGAGAGATGGATCGGCTGAGAAGGGAAAAAAAGCGACGTGTCATGCAAAGAGGTCAGCCACGTGTCAGACGATGGAGAGTGCTGACCTCTTATTATATTATAGATTTGTGTCGGTCAGTCTTGAATTCAAACATGTATGAATGTACGGTTTAAAATGATATTTGTGTTTGATTTTATTAGTTATGTTATTGTTATCTTTATGTCAAAAGTACGACATATAAAAAAAATAAACAAAAAGGTGAAATTTAAACATAATATATACTCCATTTTGCGTTTGCATTGAAAATTTTCAAGTAACAACACAACTAACATGTTGTATTTTTGGAACATAAAAGATAATAAATGATTAAAAAATAAATAAATTAGCATATATGTATATATAAAACAAAAGAGAATTTTTGAAAAATGTCATTTTTGAAATGTCATTTTTCAAAAATGTCATTTTTGAAATGTCATTTTTCAAAAATGTCATTTTTTAAAATCTTTGCAAAAATATCAATTTTTCAAAATTATTTATTCAAAATATCATTTATATTTGAGTTAACTATGTTGTATTAGGGTTTAGTTTTGAGAGTTTATGGTTTGTTAGGGGTCAAAACTTTTTTTAGGGTTTAAAATTATTAGATTTAAAGCTTAAAAATCTTTAATTAGTGGTATTTTTACAAATATATAATCCATAATGATATTTTTGAAAATATACACAATAAAAATGTCATTTTTGCAATTGTCCCAAAATAAAAATGCCAAAAAAAACCAATATTATGGTGTATGTATAACAACAAATAAAAGCAAGTTATATGTGAAAATACAAATATCAAACACAATACGACACGGCTGGTATTGAAACAAGCCATGATTATTCTCACACAACATGATCATTCACACTAATTACCTATACTTTCTCACGTACCATTAAACCTATAATCTCACAACTTTATTGTTTTTTCTCAAATGAAACTTTTGGTTTAGCTCTTCCTCAGCTAGGATTTAAGCTTTCTTCCATATATCCTCGTATTTAAGACCGATACGCGATAATAACACACTGAACATCATCAATGTCTTTAACTTCATACCGAGCAAAACCAGCTTCGCTAAGAACAAAGTCCCACTCTTTCAGAGTCCTTTCTTTGCCTGTGCTTGTATGAGCCATCATGACCATATCAAGCATCAGTCTCACGTGTTCTAATTTCTCATCTCTTTTTTCCACTTTCATCGTCTTCTTCTTGTCACTTATCACAGATTCCACTATCAACACTTTTCCAATATTTGGTGGGACCGCTTCTTTGCAATTCTTCAATATTTTTATGCAATCTTTGTCCCCCCAATCATGTAACACCCACTGTCATCATTATCACAATTTTCACGTCTTAAATATATATAAATTTTCTATCAAATTTATTGAAGTCTTATATAGAGTATTTACTGATAGAAATAATTCTCCACTGAACTTAAGACGAAATAAAAGAAAATACCAGCTAATTATTTATGCATGAATTTTAAAACGAAAATTCTAACTAATAAATTTAATTGGTTAGAAAAAAGTGATAAGTTTTGTCACTCTCGTTTTTAATATAAAAAGATATGTATTTGGAGTAAGTATATAGGTTCATAAGTTCATGTAATATCTGGAAAATTTGTTTTTGGTTGCTTTATTGATTTGGTACTGAATTGGTAGTGGTTGGTTGCTATCAATTGATTGAGTAGTTAATTTTGTGTCATATAATATGTCATTCTAAATTATTCATTTTCTATGGAAGATGGTGGAATACCAACCTTTTTAAACAATTCAAACTTTTTTCAATTTTTGTGTTTGACATCCGAACCTTTTTTCTGTAACAAAATTGAAATAGTTAGTGTTTTCTAAGAAGTGGTTCTAAATATAAACTTATATATACCGCAAAAAAAAAAATTATGGAATAAAATGTCAAGCAATATGTTATTATTACTTCTCTTTATGTGTGTTTTAAGTCTCTCTAGCTAGGTCTATCTCTAGCAACAATATATGTCATATTTTTGTAATGTTACTTTTTTTAAAATGTCATCTTTTCAAAAAAATTGCAAAATGCTATTTTTTCAAAAAAAAAATTTATTATATTATTTATGTTTGAATTAACTATGTTGTATTACGGTTTAGTTTTGAGGGTTTAAGGGTTTTTAAGGATCAAAATATTTTTTAGGGTTTATAATTTTAAGATTTAGACTTTAAAAATCCATAATTAATGGTATTTTTGTAAGTGGATATCTTTAAGTGGCATTTTTGCAAATGTACACTTCAAAAATAGCATTTTTGCAATTGTTTTTTTTTTTTTTGCTTGTTAATAATAGTAATATGCAATGCAAGTTTACGAAGTTTAAACTTGGATAATTTTTTTTTGTTTGATAAAGAAACTTGGATAGTTACGTATGAACAACACTAATTTTAAGGGAAAAGAATGATTTGCAATATTAAAAAGAATACTCTGACAGCAACAAGCTTATAATTAAGGAAATTTCGCTCTGATTTTCTTATAACTTAATTATAGAGTACGATGCAAAAACAAAATTTTATCGAGCAAGCTGACTGCCAAACCAGTGGCGATAAGAACGCATAAAGACAATAGAACGCACAATAAGACAGTAGACACCAACGTTATACCAGATAGAAAATAAAAATATAATCTATATATAGAGCCTAGTACGAGGCTTATAAAGAATGATCTACATATATATATAAAAATTATAAAATATAAACAATAATATTTCACTTATAATTTTCTGTACTGCTTTTTGGGCTTTAATAAAATTATACGTTGCCGACAAAAAAAACCAAAGAAAAAGAATGATATTTCGTGCTTTCTTATTATGTTATGTTAACGAATTTTCTTTTGTCATTTACTCTAGTCTTTTATGTGAAATTTTGATGTTAAACCCTAAATAAAAATTGTTTTAGAAAACACTTGGAATATTAATAGTTAATAAAAAGAATATAGAGTATGGAAAAAAATTGTTTTAGAAAACACTTGGAATATTAATAGTTAATTAAAAGAATATAGAGTATGGAAATGAATTTAACCTTGATGAAAACGGCGTCGCACGCAGGAATAGAATCAAACATATCGCCTTTAACATTCTCAACACCATCAAAAACTTGAGCAACTTCAACAACATGAGGAAGATCAAAGTTAATTCCTTTAATCCAAGGAAACTCCTTAACCAATATCCCCATCGTCTCTCCGGTACCGCCTCCTACGTCCACCACCGTAGCCACGCCGTCCAACAAGCCTTGACAAGCTCCGGCGACACGTGGCACTACTCGCCTTGCATCACAAGCCATGGCCTCATTGATCATCTCGCTAAGGCATGGATTATCCTGCGCGAACGACCACACGTCCTTACCATGCACCGCGTCGAACGGTGGTGAACTTGAACCGTTGACCGGCGAGGCAACGACTGAGCTCAGTCTCAGCCACGGAGCTAGCATCTCAGGGCTCGTTTCGAAGAGAACAAAAGGAGCCATAGACTTACCGTCACGTTTTGTGATCATCATAAGGCGAGAGAGTGGTGTGTTAGTGTAACCTGTGACTAGACCATCTTTTGTAGGGACTTCTTTGAAGATTCCTTGGTGTACAAGAAACCTCATCACACGGCGGAGATGTGACTGAGAGGCGGAGACGGCGGAGGAGAGCTCGGCTAGTGTCACGGGCTGTGACGAAGGATGGTTTTCAATGGCTTCGGGTATCTTAAGGTCAATTGCACACTTTGCAGCTGCTATATCTGCAAAACCAAAGACATATCTCCATATGTCTAGAGAAGCTTTAGCTTCTTCATCTAACAAGTTTATTTTACTTTCTTCCATTTTTTCTTTTTTCTCTATCTAATATTTTGTAAAGTAGATGCAAAGACAGGTGATTTGGGGGTTGTATGGAATTAGGATTTTTTTATAGTGAAAGACATTTAGGGCACAATAGTAACTTTGTCTTGTGAAGACAACAATAGTAATTTTGGGACCACAAAGGAGAAACATGTTTTAAATGAATTTACTATTCTCGATCAGTATGACATTTAAGAAATGAATTTAACAATTTTATGTTTTTTTCAAGGAAAGATAATCTGACCACTGAATTTAACAATTTTATGTTTTTTTCAAGGAAAGATAATCTGACCACTCTTTTGTTTGCCAGATATTATATATAGATTCATTAATAGTCTTTGGTTGGATGTTGTAATAAAATTGCGATGGTATCCTTTAATGAATATTTTATCTTTTTGGTGGACTCCTATCAAATTAAGGACATAGTCTCAAGTTAGTAACAATGAAATGATGTTTAAACCAATGGGATTAGTCGATCTGTTTCCGTGTCTCAACTAGCTTCCGTGATTTACTCTACCACCTTTGATAATTCGATCCGTTTTGTATACCATGAAATTTAATGATAGAAACTAAGCTTGGTGGACTCTTATCAAATTAAGAACCTAGTCTCAAATTAGTAACAATGAAAAGATGTAAAAACTAATGACATTAGATAAAATAATAGAACAAAAGAAATTTAATTAGGCTCAAGCTAGTAAGAATGAAAAGGTGTAAAAACCACTTATTAGATAAAATAATAGAACCAAAAAAAAAAAGTTAATTAGCTTCGGTATTATGCTCAGCTCTATCACCATTGATCTACCATTCCGTCTTGTATCATGAAACTTAATACAACACTAATTAATGATTGAGTTAAACTTCACCTAATTTAGACTTTTAACCTTGCAACACTTCAATAAAAATCTAATGAATTATTTTTTTAATGATTTGGATGCTAAATATCGTATATATCATTTCAAAAGAAATTTGAAAATCCAAAATTCATGCTTCATGTTGATGTGTCGAGGACTCGCCCTGGACACCTCTTAATACCAATATTCACCTCTGAACAAGTGTCAACCAAACGAACATAGCTGTCAAATCTCTCGGACACACGCTACAAGAAAACAAGCAGTTACCGACCAGCTTTTTCATCGGTAAATCATCAGAAAAAAGCTTAATTGACGGAAAACCGACGATTTTTTGTCGTCGGTTCTATCTGGTCGGTAAATAAATTTCGTCGGTTTTTCGTCGGTTATAACCGACGAAAAACCGACGACACTTAACCGACGATAAACCGATAGAAAGCCGACAACTTTTAACCGACGAAATACCGATGGCTATACCGATGACAATAAACCGATGGATAGCCGACAACATTTAACCGATAGTAAACCGATAAGTAAAACCGATGGATAACCGACAAGTACAACCGACGAAATACCGAGAAATGTAAAACCGACGGATAACCGACAAAATAAACCGACGGAATACCGACGAGATTATTTTTCCAAAACCGACGGATAACCGACGATATACTAATTTTTTTTTGATTTAAAATTATATTTTTTATAAAACAATTAAATCTTTAAATTGAAATAATACAATTAAAATTATAATTAATAATAATAATATTTTAAATATTAAATTCTGAAATTATCCAAAATATGAAGAAAAAAAACAATCTACGGGTTTGGGTTTTGAGGCGAGTATGGGTTTTGAGGCAGGTTCATCCATAAACCAAGCATCTCCTCTCTGAAAGCTTCCATACTGCGTCTGGTCGCCTCTCGATCTTCTTGCGTTTGCTTCTCCAAAGCTGCAATCCGCTCATCCCTTTCTTTCAGAGATTCCTCGAGGGCGACGTGGTCGATGCCGCAAGACCGAGCAGATGAAGATGATCGCCGACTTCCCAATAGCTTTCCTAACCCAAAGATGCGACCCTTTTTTTTGTCGGTGCTTCCTATAAGTGATGAAAGTCCTTTTACCGGTTTCAAAGATTAAAACCTAGATTCACTAAATCGATATAGAAATAGTAAAGGTTCGTTAAGAGACCAGCAATACACTATAATCTTATAGAGTACAATTTCAGCTAAGCGATCAAAAGAGGTTTAAGTGTCACGAATTAACAAGTAAACAAAAGTAAAATTCAATGTAAACAATAAGCTAAAGGCGTTAGGCAAAGGGATAAATCTCAGAGATTAGATCATCAAGAACCAAGCAATTATTCAGGTTATCAAATTATGAACCAATCTAGAACTCAATCATAAATTTATGATGATCCACTGTCGTGGCATCAACAACTCCAACAATCAATCTAACACCCTAAATTATCGTTTGAGATTACAAGGAATGATGAGCATTACACGTATAGGATTGATTTGTTCACGAGTTGCTTTAACTTCAACTGTCGTTGGCTAAAGACAACTCGCCGATCTATGTCAATTCCAGCAATTCACAACACTTTTGATGAGTGAATTCAACCTAAAATCAGAGACTAGGTGATCAAATTAATCTAGGCAATACGTTCGACATTAGACGGAGATATCAAGTGATGTTTCAAAAACTATCTATGCTTAGTTATGATTTTCTAACCCCATCGAACCCTCAACCTAACAAGGGGAATTACTCGCGCATAATTAAACAATCAACAACAGTAATTGAGAATAAAAACTTCATTGAATCAAAGTAAAGAGATAAGGGTTTAAGAAATCTTCAACAATAACGTGGAAGACAAATCTCCAAGTTTACAACTCTTAAAACAAGTATCAAATCTCTCTTTCTCTCTCACTTGTGTTTTCGTTCTCTCTTTGTCGTGTCTGCGTGGTTACGTGATACTCCAAATGATCGAAAATATCTGTCTTTAAAGGCCCACGGCGGCTGGGAAAAGTAGGGTTGCAAAAATTAGGTTTAATGAGTGTTTTCCATAATTGGATCTTCTTGGAGCAGGTCCTCCCTCTTCTGGGACGGGTGCTCCCTTCCTCCAGAATATTCCAAAAATATCCATATTCCTTCTTTTTTCACCAAATCCAATTGCAACTTCCAATTCTCCAATCCAGCCGCATTATAGACCTAGAATGACTCAAAGTGGAGTGAAAGACTCGATAAAAACCTACAAAACAAAGGTTAGAATGCGCCAAAAACGCATTATATCAATTCCCCCAGACTTATATCTTTGTTTGTCCTCAAACAAATTCAAGACCAAGTGAAGGAGAAAGGTTTGAAAACGTGGGAACTCTTTTATCCTTAGTGAATCGGGTTTAAAACCTTCAATCTGCAGACCACATAATCCAGATTACGAATAACAAAGCATCACCAAAACTCCTCAACACATTTCTCAACCAAGTTTCATTTTCCAAATACAAACTCAACGCATTCAAAGTTGCGTGAGGGTCTCGCTAAAGGCACCATTTAGGGTAGACGATGCTAAAGGGTTTAAGCCAATTTAGAGGTGGAGTTCAAATTGTTTAAAGTGTTTAAGGGTTACCCGATGTTTCGTAGAGGATGCAGGATATCGCACAAAATTGCAAGAGAGAATAGGTTTGTTGATATTCCACATTCTCTAAACACTCTTTCTTTCTTCCAACCTCTCAAACGTCTCATCTAACCATCATTCCCCCTTGGGTATACTCGCTGTGCAGAGAGACATTTCCAATTTTACAGATTTACCACTCTTCATCATCTATATATATATATATATATATATTTTAAAGACATAAGATCGATTAAGATGATGATGAAGAGGGTTTTGATTACAAGTGTATGTCTCTCAAACACGAAAATATCAGAGTTGTTGTACATACCCAAGTGGAGCTCATCAATATCGTTCCTCCTTTGTGGATTTTTGTTCCACCTCGTTGTAAGATCATCTTCTGGAAATAGGAGCAGGTGCCTTTTCTGGGAATCAGTGCTCTTGTTCTTCAGAAAGAGTGATTTAAAGGCAGTGTCGACCCAATTCTCTCTGGCCCTTTTGCGCATATGCTGCACATATGACAATGAAGTAACCAGAATGCAAGAGGCTTGAAAAGAGGTTAGGGTTAAGGAGGGTACTAACTAAAAATGAGCTAGCTATTCAGGAACAACAAGAGTGATAGTCCTGAATGTGATTCGTTTCCCTAATCTAGTGCCAATAGCGAGAGGAATTTTTGGTCAATATGAAACCTGGAAGATATGTATTGAAGTGTTCTAGTTGTTCCTTGTACCCACGCTCTGTAGAAATGGTCACTAGAGAGAAAGTTAAACGCAAATAGTTCAAACATCATAATAAGATAAGGTCCTAATTCCCAACAAAGTCTTGACTCAATAAAACAACAGAAAAAGACTCAATAAGACATAATAAGAAAAAGAAAACAACCAAAAGAAACGATATTAGTAGCAACTCCCCCAGACTTACTTCACACCGTCTCGGTGTGAGAATAAGAAAAAAGAGAGTGAAAAGAAATAAAATCATAAAGAAAAGCAGAAAATAAAATGTTTGTGACGAATACCTCTTGGTGGGTCTAAATCCGAATTTCGAATTTTTACCCTGGAGAGCAGGTGCTCTGTATCGGAGAGCAGATGCTCTGTGTTGGGGAGCAGGTACTCCTTCTGGGAATTGGATCGATGTGCAGATCGATCCTGAGGTTGACCGCTGGAATGGCTTTTGATCTCATCATCATGGATCGATCGATCTAGATGAAAGGATCGATCGATTTGTCTTATGTATTTCACAAACATAATTTTTTTTCTTTCAAAAACCTGAGAACTCAAACTGAAATTCAAAGTTAGTTATAAAAGAAATCAAATTGAAAAAATTAGAAAACATACTGGTGGGTTGCCTCCCACCAAGCGCTTGGTTAAAGTCTTTAGCTTGACTTGATTAGCCATTTAGGCTTTGGGTGCATCGCCAAAAGAGATGAATCCTCCTTTAGCTTGGTTCGTTTCAGTGAGGTATGGCTTGCACCTCTGTCTGTTGACCACGAACTCTTTGCCCTTGGCGTCCAGCAACACCATGGCTCCATAGGGTCGGACCTCCTTTATGAGAAAAGGGCCGTACCACCTAGATCGTAACTTTCCAGGAAAAAGTTTAAGTCGAAAGTTAAAGAGAAGTACTAGGTCGTTTGGTTTGAAGTCTAGGGTGAGAATCCTCCTGTCATGATACATCTTGTTTCTCTCTTTGTATATCTTCGAACTCTCATAGGCCAGGTGCCTAATTTCTTCCAATTCATGAAGCTGCATTGATCTCCTTTCCAAAGCGGGTTTGATGTCGTAGTTCATCAGCTTAACAGCCCAGGCGGCTTTGTACTCAAGTTCTACAGGAAGATGGCAGGACTTCCCATATACCAAGTGAAAGGGCGTTGTCCCCAATGGTGTTTTATAAGCGGTTCGGTAAGCCCACACCGCATCGTCCAACTTAGCGACCCAGTCTTTCCTGGTGGTGCCTACGGTCTTTTGTAGGATGTCTTGATTTGCCTGTTGCTAACCTTAACCTGGCCACTAGTCTGCGGGTGATATGGCGTTGCAACCTTATGCTTTACACCGTTCTTCCTTAAAAGGTTCTCAAAAACCTTATTGATGAAATGAGTCCCTCCATCGCTAATCACCACTCGCGGTACTCTAAATCTAGGGAATATTATGGTTTTGAACATCTTTAAAACCACAGCAGCATCATTTGTCGGGGAAGCAATGGCCTCAACCCATTTGGACACGTAATCGACAGCCACTAAGATGTATTTGTTTCCATAGGAAGATGGAAACGGTCCCATAAAGTCTATTTCCCATACGTCAAATACTTCAACTTCCAAGATGAAGTGCTGAGGCATCTCGTTTCGTCGCGAGATGTTTCTTTGCCTCTGACATTTATCGCACCTCGAGATAAAAGCATGTGCATCCCGGAACATTGTTGGCCACCAATACCTAGCTTGCAGTGCCTTGGATACTGTTTTGAAAGTCGCGAAGTGCCCAGCATAACTTGAACTATGGCAGTGAAATAGAATTCCTGGAATCTCCTCATCAGGAACACATCTCCTAAAAAGGTCATCCGAGCATTGCTTGTAAAGGATGGCTCGTCCCAAAAATATCTCCTGATGTCTCGCAAAAACTTCTTTTTTCTGTCTCCCACAAAGTCAGCCGGTTCACGATCAGCAGCAAGGTAGTTCGCTATCTCCCCAAACCATGGAAAACTTGGGGTAACCGTCTTAGAAACAGCAGCAGAAAACACTTTTGGAGCAGGTGCGCCATCCTGGACTGGGTGCTCCAGAACAGAGATTCCAATAGCATACACATGTTCATCCGGTAGTGCATCATCAAGCGGGACTTTTTCATCGACTTTCATGCAAGATAAGTGATCAGCAACTTCGTTCTCAGTACCTTTCTTATCAACGATTTGTAGATCAAACTCTTGGAGCAACAAAATCCATCTCAAAAGCCTCGGTTTCGCATCTTTCTTCGTGAGCAAGTATTTCAAAGTCGCGTGGTCGGTATGCACAATCACCTTTGAACCGACAAGGTACGACCTGAATTTCTTAAAGGCAAAGACTACAACTAAGAGCTCTTTCTCAGTCGTTGCATACTTACACTGAGCTTCGTCCAAAGTCCGGCTAGCGTAATAGATCACATGGAGCTTTTTATCCTTCTTTTGCCCCAAAATTGCTCCCACAACATAATCACTAGCGTCCGTCATTACTTCAAATGGTAGATCCCAATCTGGCGGTTGAACAATGGTGCACTCACCAATGCTCCCTTTATAGTGTGAAACGCCTCAAGGCAAGCTCCATCAAACGCAAACTTGGTCTCCTTACACAAAAGCTGAGTGAGCGGTCTCGCTATCTTTGAAAAATCCTTGATGAAGCGTCTGTAAAAACTCGCATAACCAAGGAAACTTCGTATCCCTCTGACTGAATCCGACGGTTGCAAACTCATCATCACCTCAACCTTCGCTCGGTCAACCTCAATACCCTTTTCTGAAATTCGATGACCCAGAACTATTCCATCCCTAACCATGAAATGGCACTTCTCCCAGTTTAATACAAGATGCTTCTCCTCACAGCGTTGTAACACCCTGCACAGATTAGACAGACACACAGAAAAAGAGCTCCCATAGACGGAGAAGTCATCCATGAAAACCTCCATAATATCTTCAATCAAATTAGTAAAGATAAATATCATGCACCTTTGAAAAGTAGCAGGGGCGTTGCATAGTCCGAATGGCATCCTGCAGTACGCAAAGGTGCCATAGGGACATGTGAAGGTTGTCTTCTCCTCATCATCCGGGTGAATAGGAATCTGAAAGAAACCTGAATAACCATCTACAAAGCAGTAGTAAGGGTGGTTAGCTAGTCTTTCGAGTATTTGATCAATGAATGGTAAGGGAAAATGATCCTTCCTAGTCGCTGCATTTAACTTTTTATAATCGATGCACATCCTATGTCCTGTGACAGTCCTAGTGGGTATCAATTCGTTCCTATCATTGGCGATCACAGTGATTCCGCCTTTCTTAGGCACTACATGCACATGACTTACCCAATTACTATCAGATATTGCATAAATAACTCCAGCTACTAGTAATTTCATTATCTCTTTCTTAACAACATCTTTCAAATTTGGGTTCAGCCTCCTTTGGTGCTCTATAGAAGTTCTAGATTCATCATCTAAATGTATCCTATGCATGCATAAATCAGGTGAGATTCCACGGATGTCATCTAGCGAATAACTTTAAGCCTTCCTATACTTCCTAAGCTCGCATAAAAGTAAGGCGGATTCCACATTATTCACATCAGTATTAATTATAACATGATATGTGAAGTGGGACCGAGAAACGCGTACCTTAGCCCAGCTGGTAAGGTTTTGAGCTCAAGTTTTTGAGCTTTTAGCTCGCTCCAAGGATTGCCAACAGAGTTCCCAGGAGCGAGAGCAGGTGCTCCGTCCTCTCCCTCTGCTTCTAGTCTCAAAAAGTCTGTCGATTTTTCCATCAGCCCAGAATCCAACATCCTTGCGAAACCAACAGTGTCTTCACTCAAATACCCATGTTCGCTTTCAGCCTCTGTCAACGCAACATCCAGGGGATCATCAGCAAGAATCTCTTCAATCTCTACCTCTGAGATTTCGAGATTATCCTCAATGGCGAAGGTCTGCCCATCAATGGTCGGTTTCTTCAACATCCAATCGATCTCGAACTCCATAATGATGTCTCTCAGGTGGAGACCAATGGTTCCATGTTTTACATCAATGATCGCACCAGCTGTGCGCAAGAAAGGACGTCCTAAAATCAAGGGATCCTTCGGTTCATCATCCAATTCCAACACCACAAAATCCGCTGGAATGAAGGCGTTCCCAATCCTGACCTGCAAATCTTCCAAAATTCCTACAGGCAACTTAATAGATCTGTCAGCAAACACCAATGAAATCCGTGTTGGTTTAAATTTTGTGTACCCAAGCTTTCTCGCAACCAAATAGGGCATGAGGTTCACGCTGGAGCCTAAATCACACAAAGAACAAGCAAATCGCACAATAGCAATATCAACAGAAAGGACGAACTTACCTGGGTGCTCTTGCTTTTTAATGGCCTTGTTTTGTAGCACAACACTACAATTCTTGCTTACAATCATGGCGCTCTGCTCTGAAGGAGTCCGTCCAGTAACCAAGTCTTTAACGTACTTTTTTATGGACGACATCATCTGAATTGCATCTGCCAATGTTAGCTTAACCGTCAAATCTTGTAACATTTCCTTACACTTAGCCTCCTCCAAATCCTTTTGCGACTTCCTTGGAGATATTGGGTAAGGGATAGGGGGCATGTAGACACGAGAACGAACCTTATCAATAATCTCATTTAGCCTTAATACCTTAGAAGTTGATCCAGAAACGTCTTCATCCTCTTCTGTTTCCGGAGCAGGTGCTCCCTCTGCCAGAGCAGGTGCTCCGTCCGCTGGAGCAGATGCTCCTTCTGGGCAGTTTTCAGTTTCTGTCCTTACGACTGCTGGTAAAGCTCTCCCACTTCTCAGTTCAATGGCGTTTATAAACTCTCTGGGGTTTGTATCCGGCTTACCAGGCAGCACTCCTTGTGGCCTTTTGATTGCATCGGCCGTCTGAGCAACCTGAGTGTCGAGCTTTTTCACGTGGTTTCAAAGCGCCGCAAACCGACCATTAAGGTCTGAATACATAGCATCAACATTGGTGTTGATCTTAGTAGCACACTTCTGTTGATTAACCATCAGCTGCTGCATCATACCCTTCAACTCATCCTGAGAATTACTTCCGGAGCTCGCAGGAGCCTGAAACTTAGAGAATTGCGTTTTCTGACCTTTAAAGGGGAGGAACGTTTTTCCTTGGAAATTCTGAAGGTAGGTCTTTTGGAAAGTCTGATCCTGAGGCTTTTGGTCCTGGGGGCCGGTTTGTTGTGGGTAAACCTGGTCATGTGGGTTTTCAACATTCGTACTTCGATAGGAGAAATTTGGGTGACTCCTGTAATTTTGGTTGAACCCGCGGTTTCGCACAAACCCTTGGCCATTCACGTAGCTTACCTCCTGCTGATCACTGTCTCCTTCCTCAACTATCTCCTCAGCGAGTGGCTCACCCTCCTCATCTGGAAAGTGAACCATCCTTTGGTTCGCTTTGAGCAACAAGTTGACCTTAGCAGTAAGGTCGTCAATCTCTTGGGAGTCCATCCCACTGGATTTCGTAGTCCGATCATATTCCTGAGACTTGTTACTAGAACTCGCAGCCAAGTTCTCAATGAGCTTATGCGCACCCTCTCTGGTTTTTGTCATAAAGTCTCCATCGCTAGCAGCATTAAGCGCATTTCTGTAGTCCCAGTCAACAGCATTGTAAAAGATACTGAGCAGATTCTCATCGGTGAAACCATAGTGTGGGCATTCCCTCTTATACAACTTGAACCGTTCCCATGCCTCACAGAAGGACTCTCCTGAATGTTGTTGGAACGAGGAGATTTTGTTCCTCAGACCCGCGGTTTTTGTCTTCGTATAGAAGTGATCCAGAAACGCAGCTCTACATTGTGCCTAAGTCGTAATGGATCCAGCAGGTAGAGACTTTAGCCAACGCGAAGCCTTATCCACGAGTGAGAAAGGGAATAGCTTGCACTTTAGGAAATCCGGATTCATCCCATTAGAACTCGTCGTGGAGCAGATCTCCTCGAAGTTTTCTATATGGTCCATCAGAATTTCAGCAGGCAGCCCATGGAACAAATGCTGCTTAACCAGCGATATCATATGCGGTTTGATCTCATAATTATTCCGTTCAAAAGCAGGGGGAACTATAGCAGCTCGGTTTTGGTAAAAAGCATGGGGATTGTCCATATCCCCTATGGCTCGCTGCTGCGCATGCGCGTGTTATTGCTGTTGTTCGCACGCGTGCTGCTGTTGCATCTGAGCCATCTGCTCTTGCAGCCTTTGGAGCTCAGCCGCCATGTTGTTGTCGCCTTGTTCGCCCATATCAGCGGGATTAGGCCTTTGTCTTCTGTTTTCTCGTTCTAGTCTCGCAAGTTGAGAATTACTCAAAGTGAGGAGGGGAGTTTGAATGTTTCTCCTTGTTGTCCTTGAGTTCATACACCTGAAATACACGCAAGAGAAAC
This sequence comes from Arabis hirsuta, assembly GCA_964056655.1. Lineage (NCBI taxonomy): Eukaryota > Viridiplantae > Streptophyta > Magnoliopsida > Brassicales > Brassicaceae > Arabis > Arabis hirsuta. Next base: position 35,142,173 of record OZ053303.1, read on the forward strand.
AAAAGAACGAGATTAGTGCTTAGTCTAAAATCGTAAATGAAAATTAGAGGTATCGAGTTGGTCCCTGTCGCAATGGTGCCAATTTGATGAAAGTCCTTTTACCGGTTTCAAAGATTAAAACCTAGATTCACTAAATAGATATAGAAATAGTAAAGATTCGTTAAGGGACCAGCAATACACTCTAATCCTATAGAGTACAATTTCAGCTAAGCGATCAAAAGAGGTTTAAGTGTCACGAATTAACAAGCAAACAAAAGTAAAATTCGATGTAAACAATAAGCTAAAGGCGTTAGGCAAAGTGATAAATCTCAGAGATTAGATCATCAAGAACCAAGCAATTATTCAGGTTATCAAATTATGAACCAATCTAGAACTCAATCATAAATTTATGATGATCCAGTGTCGTGGCATCAACAACTCCAACAATCAATCTAACACCCTAAACTGTCGTTTGAGGTTACAAGGAATGATGAGCATTAAACGTATAGGATTGATTTGTTCACGAGTTGCTTTAACTTCAACTGTCGTTGGCTAAAGACAACTCGCCGATCTATGTCAATTCCAGCAATTCACAGCACTTTTGATGAGTGAATTCAACCTAAAATCAGAGACTAGGTGATCAAATTAGTCTAGGCAATACGTTCGACATTAGATGGAGATATCAAGTGATGTTTCAAAACCTATCTATGCTTAATTATGATTCTCTAACCCCATCGAACCCTCAACCTAACAAAGGGAATTACTCGCGCATAATTAAACAATCAACAGCAGCAATTGAGAAGAAAAACTTCATTGAATCAAAGTAAAGAGATAAGGGTTTAAGAAATCTTCAACAATAACGTGGAAGACAAATCTTCAAGCTTACAACTCTCAAAACAAGTATCAAATCTCTCTCTCTCTCTCATTTGTGTTTTCGTTCTCTCTCTGTCGTGTCTGTGTGGTTACGTGATACTCCAAAGGATCGAAAATCTCTGTCTTTAAAGGCCCACGGCGGCTAGGAAAAGTAGGGTTGCGAAAATTAGGTTTAATGAGTGTTTTCCATAATTGGATCTTCTGGGAGCAGGTGCTCCCTCTTCTGGGACGGGTGCTCCCTTCCTCCAGAATATTCTAAAAAGATCCAGATTCCTTCCTTTTTCACCAAATCCAATTGCAACTTCAAATTCTCCAATCCAGCCGCATCATAGACCTAGAATGACTCAAAGTGGAGTGAAAGACTCGATAAAAACCTACAAAACAAAGGTTAGAATGCGCCAAAAACGCATTATATCAATAAGTTATCGGTTACAATTAGTAAATTTTAATAATAAACATAAAAAAATCAAATTTAACTTAAATTTTTTAAATTACCTCTCTAACTATGTTGTTGATAACCTCTATGGGTACGTCTTCTGGAGTCGATCTTTGGTTTTCCGCAAACTCCTCAATCCTCTTCCTCGAAGACTCAAGAACTTCTCTTGCAACGGGATCGTCTATTTGTTTAGTTTTTTTGTTAGTGTGCATATGCTCCATCATATATAAATGTGAAGGATACACACCATTTTCCTCATACTATTATTAATTTAAAAAGCACGATTAGTTGGAAAATTATTAAAAATATAAAATAAATAAAAAGAAGTTGAAACACTTACATATTGTTGTTCACGGGTCTTGAAGCTCACTAGTTCAGAATTGTGTTTAGCAATTCCTTTTCCACCTCTATCGCTTAACCGATTCTTAGAGTTTGTCGTTGATGTTGCACTTGTTTCCGGCTTCTCCCAGTGAAGCTGCAACCCTTTAAACACTGCATCGTTCACTCCCCTTGGTACTTTCCCCAATTGCCACCTTTGCTTCCACTCGTTAATAGTCATACTATAATATCTCTGAATGTCCTTGTCAAACGCCATACGAACCTCATGCGTTATGTTCCTATCCCATGTAAATTCTTGCTAAAAAAGATAAAACAAACAATTGTTAGTATTTAAAATTAAATAAAATTCGTAAATCATTATTAAAAATTTACTTACAGCAAATTGTCTAAACCAAATATCTTTCTCCGTTTGCGGTATGAGATTGAATTGTGATAGGGTTCCTTCAAGAGTCCTTACATCATTCGCAGGTAGCACTTTGAGATGCCATTGTGCGAATATCCAAACCTAAAAACATTAAACAAAAATATTAGAAGCTATGAGATTTCATTAATTTAAAAACAAATATTGAAAAACTTAAAATTGACTTACCATGTAGATTTGTATACTTGTAGTTCAGGGTCGAGAACTGTCAGTCGGTCTCGTCCCGGCTGCGAAACGAAATCCTCGATACTCATCTCCATCGGTGGAACAGGAGGTATCGGGGTATCGCTCTGAGTAGCAGATTGCGATCCACTCGCTCTATCCACCGGATCTTGGGTCGAGCGGCCCAATTGACTCGCCATATAATTTCCACCATAATCTCTTACGAAAATTTAAAAAATGTTAAATAAACGTTACTGAAAATTTAATAAATTAAAAAAATCAATAATAAAATTAATTCTAATTGCAAACGTAATATGAAAAAATCATCAAGTTTAATAAAATCCCAATATACAAATCCTAAAATATATAAATTCATAAAAATCTAGTAAAAATCATTTTTTAAAAAACAATTCTAAAATCAAATTAGTTTTAATAATTCTTAAATTAGTAACAAAATATATAGTTCACCAAAAAATCACATAAATTTTATAAATGTATAACACCCTAAAATACACCATAAATCCTAACTATACAATATTATTACTAATCTAACACATATAATTCATAAAAACCAACATAAAATATTTGTGTAAAAAAATTCCAATAATTCGTTTTTATTTAAATCATACTAAATTTATAAAACCCTAAAATAAACCAAAAATTCACTACTAATTCGTTTGAAATGCCAACTAACCAAATCACTAGGATTTACACACATAAACAATCTAAAAACCAAATTTACAAACCTAATCCTAACCAAATCAACCAAATCTCTAGGATTTACACATGAAGAAGAAATCTTACATCAAGAGAATGCTCGGTGAGAGATGCCGACGTGGGTAGAGAGGGAAGGAGAAGCCGCCGACGTGGTAGAGAGGGAAGGAGAAGCCGTCGACGTGGGTAGAGAGGGAAGGAGAAGCCGATTTGAGCCAGAGGAGAAGGAGGAGAACGATGGTGGTTTTGATTGAGAAAGATGGAGGCTTCGATTTGAGAGAAAATCGAGTTGATAATGTTGCAGAGAGAAGAAGAGAAGGCGATAATGGCGAGGAAGAGAGATCGGTTCGAGGTTTTATTTTTTTTAGAACCGTCGGTTATGTTAAAAAAATAATTAATTTATCACCCATAACCGACGACAAACCAACGGGATACAAATTTTTTGGGAAAAATATAATTACACAGTAACTGGCGCGGTGTGAAATTTTTTGGGAAAAATAAACGCGGGGAAATAAATTCCCAGAACCGACGGAAAACCGACGGTTCTAAAATTTTTTTGTATGCGATTCAATTACTCGGTTGACTGAATTAAAAACAAACCGACCCAAAACCGACAAATCTGGGAGTTTCGTCGATAATCCGTCGGTTTAGTGAAGATTAACTGACGCAAAACAGACGGAATAAGGGCTTAGGGTATAGATAAGGATTAGAGTATAGGGTTTAGGGTTTGGAAGTAAAATTAGGCTTATTTGATGATGATTTACCATTTAACTCTCCAATTTAGAGGTTTCACAATCTATTTATATCATTCTTTTAACATTTTAACAATTAAAAATGCAAATCACAAATATAAGTATATAAGTATACATAACACTTATACCATTAGTTAGTCATTTCATTAGAATTCACAAAAACCACCATTTTATATCTTTTTAATGTTGGTATGACTTCTACTGTAGTTGGAGACATCAATAGAGGTTGAGAACTACTTGTTTTGATAACACGAATTTATATTTGGATTCCTAAATGTAACTGCGTCGGTTATTTGTCGGGTTTAAATCATAGTACCTGTCGAAAAAGGCAGCGCATCGGTTTTTCGTTGGTTTTGTAGTCGAATACCGACGAAAAACCGACGGCAAGCCCAGGCCTCGACGGTTTTTGGTATTATATCATTTTAATTTTCTTGTCATTATATATTATTTTTGGATAATTTTTAATTTTTAATTTGGAGACTTAAATGGTAAATCATCATCAAATAAGCCTAATTTTAATATTAAACTCTAAACCCTAAACCCTTACAAATATTTATACCCTAAATCCTTACAAATATTTATACCCTAAATTCGTGTCTCAGTCGGTTTAGGGTGTGTCCGTCGGTTTTCCGTCGGTTATGAGTATGTAAAACCGACGAAAAACCAACGGATAAACGAATTTAGGGTATAAATATTTGTAAGGGTTTGCGGTTTAGGTTTAATATTAAAATTAGGCTTAGTTGATGATGATTTACCATTTATATCTCCAAATTAAAAAATTTCAAATTATCCAAAAATGTTATATAATAACAAAAAGAAAATTAAAATGATCCAATACACATAATTATAATAAACTACTCCGAATCAGTAAAATAATCAGAAGGAATCTTCATCATCGTCAAACTCTCCCATTGATTGCTCAGAGTCTTCGTGAACTCTATCATCTGTGAAGGTAGTGAAGTCAACGACAAGGTCGACTTCAAGAAAATGCTCAACCGGGGCCATTAAACCACTTCCGCTAGGTTGCAAAGGCTCATGATCGGCAACTCCATATAGTGTTCCTCTTGGATTTATAGGTGTTATGGTCAACCAAGGATCTATCCGATTTGTGACATGTGGATAGCGAATGTAGCAAACCTAAATTTATAAGAAAATGTTATTTCATAAAAATAAATAAATTTCATAAAACTTTAATTTATGTGATTAATGAACCACATATTTATACCTGATCTGCTTGTGATGCAAGGATGAAAGGGTCATATTTCATTAGTCTTCGTCGTGAGTGGACCGATGTAACTCCGAACTTGTCAATTCGAACACTAGTATCAATAACTGTATTGTACCAATCGCAGAGGAATACAATGCACCTTAAGTTGATCATGCCAGGATACCGAACTTCTAGTATCTCTCTAAGGATACCATAATACACAATATCATCAGATGTCGATGATACCATAATCCACTGTTGTTCTCTTTGACCCCTCCTCATGAATCCTAAATGTGTATCCCCTCGTGCAGTATCTCGGGTATGAAGTTACATTGTAGTTAGGCCCGTTTATGAATTCTAATAACCATGACGAAAATGATTGACCTTTCTCTACCTCTTGTCTTACCTGTGACAAGTTAATTATAATTTAATTATAATTTCGGACATGTAATTTTTTAAAAGTAATAAATATATATATATATATATATATATAACACTTACATAAAATGCAAGCCAAACAGCAAAATCTCCCTCTTTTACTTTCTCAAGTTGTTCTTCAGTGTAACCCGTGTAGTAGGTGCGTATTAAGGCCATGTAAATCCTACACCAAACTTATTAGTATTTTATAAAAAAATATAATATTTAAAAATTCATAATATTAATTACCTCTCATATTGCAGAATATCCTTACAATTATTGAGAATATACCTATGCAAATGCGTGTACTCCTGCTCTGAAAGTTTTTGTTTCTTTCCTTTTCCACTTAAGCGACCAATTTGTGTAAACAAGTTAGGTACGTAGACAGGATAATTTGGTCGCTCGCCTCCATCATCGTGGCGAGAAGGCTTACGACTCTTTTATTGAACCTCAGATGGAAAGTAATATTCAGCAAAGTGTGAAACTTCTTCGTTTATGCTCTGCGAGACAATGGAACCCTCGACTTTGCTTAAGTTTTTAACCTTCTTTTTTAAATGGAATATATAACGCTAAAAAAGATACATCCATCGATATTGAACAGGGCCTCCTAATGCTACTTCTCGAGGGAGGTGAATTGGTAAATATTCCCTAACATCAAAAAATGACGGTGGAAATATCTTCTCGAGATTGCATAAGATCAGCGGAATATTTGTCTCTAAATTACGGATACCGTCAACTGTAAGCGATCTTGTGCATATATCTCGGAAAAAACCACCAACAGCTGCTTAATTAAAAAAATTAATTAATTATAAAATATATTGGTATGAATAATTTACTTAATTTATTTTAAAAATTATTTGGTAATAATTTACCTGCAATAGCTTCATGAACGTTCTTTGGAAGAAGATGTGTAAAAGCAAATGGAAGTAGGCGTTGCATCACAACATGACAGTCATGACTTTTCAATCCGTTTGGCAAGCATGGAAGACAATATTGTTTGTGGCCAGTAATTGTAACACCTTACAATTTACCTCCATCGTTGTGTATGCGTCGAGAGTTTTTGTATCTTTTGATTCTCGTTCCCGGTTATATAATGGCTATTTAGATGCATCTAACATATCAAAAAACCTTCGGACCTCTAAATTTGGTTCTTCAGCCGTATGCAAATTAGGTTCCTCCACCGTCCCTATATCTTCTCGATATGCTTCATTCACCATTTGAACCGTACCAACACCAAAATCTACACTATCCATTCTATGTTCCTCTATCCTATTCGGAACATATGATGATTCGCTAGTACTACCATATTCTGGTCTTTCACCATGGAGCAACCAAATCTTGTAACCATCCATAAATCCATTGTTATATAAGTGACTCCAGACGAAATCAATCCTAACATTATGAGAATTCCGGCAAATACAACATGGACATTTCAACATACCAGTTTTTCGGGTGGATGGTTGCTGACAAGCTACATCCATAAACTCTCCAACACCTCGTGCATAATCGTCGTTTATTGCATTTGACTCCGGATCCTGCATCGGTTGGTCCATCCATAACCGGAAATAAGACATTGATTTTTCTGTGTATTTTAAAAAAAAAAAAATATGAAGAATATGAGTTATTTTGTCGAGAAAATTTGTTTTCATAAGAGAATGAGTGTGATAACGTAGTTATAGGAAAAGCAGATACGTTATCCGTCGGTAATCCGTCGGTTGTGTCGGTATAACCGACGGAATATCTTTCGTCGGTACAACTGGTCGGTTTTTATGTCGGTAAAACCGACGGACAGAGAGTTCGTCGGTAATTTACCATCGGTTATCCGTCGGTATGTCGGTATAACCGACGGATAAACGTTCGTCGGTACAATTTGTCGGTTAACATGTCGGTCTAACCGACGAAATTGTATTTGTCGGTTATTAACTGATGGAAAATCGACTAACTTATTTTTCGTCGGTTAATTAACAACAAAACCGACGGAAAACCGACAGATGAATTTTTGTCGGTTATGAGTCGGTAATTTGTTGGTTAATACTGACGAAAATAAGTTCGTCGGTAATTCCGTCGGTTTTGTCTATATTTTCTTGTAGTGACGTAAGTTTATTTATCACATCGATGAAATTTCCAATGCAAGTTGGTTGATGATTTTCTTTTTCTTTTTTCAATTTTTTTCATCGCATATCACCCTTGTGAAGTATTGGTGAATATGGAATAAAAGAGTGATATATATACACGTGTCTATTTTATTTTAATTTTGTTAGTTTCAGCATAAAATATTGGGGTTGGTTTTTACAAAATGTATGGTGTAAAAGTTATATGACCAAATCAAAATATTGGGGTTAGTTTATTCCATTTGGTGTCACAAAATTTTTAAATTTCGAGCATAATGTAATTCTATTATTTTATATTCTTTATTAAACTTATAGGAATTGGGATTTTTTTTTCACTTCAGTTAGCCTAGCTTATACTTCCTATGTCCAATTTTATAAAATGTTTTAGTTGAATTTGCGAGAATTAAAAAAAAAAAAATTATAAACAAACTATTATTTAATAATTAGTTAAAAATATAATTCAACCAATCATATAAATAGACTATAAACTTTAAAAAGTCAAAAATATCTCACAACATTAAAATTTGCATAAAACTTGTAAAACATCTAATAAAATAAAATAAAGAATCTTTTTTAAAACATTTTATACAATAGAACAGAAGAATGTCATTTATACATACTCAAAACCGATAAAATTTATTTTGTTAATAGAAAACAAGTTTTGACGCTCTCATTAATTAAACAATTATTATATACTTAAAAATTTGTGATTATAAATTGACATTTTGTGATCAGGATGTGTAGTGGTTTAAATTAGTATTATTGTCGTTGTATCACCCTAAAGATTCAAATTCTATAGAATTATATTATTGATATAAAAAAATATAAATGACGTTTTGTATATGTCTTGATTTCCTGTAATTAATATACTAATGGAAAACCTTTAATCATTGAGGTAATACAATTGCTCTATTCTGGACGTCACAGATTTTACTGAATATAAATCAACTCCGTGGTGGAGTGTCGCTATTCTCGTATTTATATTGTCGGATAATTGTTCCTTTGTTTGTTATCATTTATCAACGCTAATCTCGTGTCTAGTGTTGCTTTTACACGTTTAGTTTTTTAAATTTCCTTCCTGAATTATTCGTAGTGCTAATGAAAAAGCATTAAGATACAAATGATTCAGTGGTAGTAAGGAAATGCTGAACTTGTTAAATGCTCATATGATCAAAAACTAATATGCTATTTGTTTAAAACACAGATAAGTTTTATTCTATTTATTAAAAGTATTTGTGATAAATGACCAAACATGTGATTACCTAGGGTAATAATGCATATGTTCTAAGAAAAAAATTGTGCTAATTAAGCAAAAAACATTGCCGTGGTTACAAAAAATGATCTTAAAATTGATTTAAAATACAAATGTCACCCATATATTATATGTTTGAGAAAAATAACCCAGAGGGGTAGTGAAATTACAACTACGTCTTTTATGACCAAACAATAAAACGGAGGCATAATGACTGTTTTAACCTAGGAAAGTCTACTAAGTAATGTAGAAGTCTACTAGTAGACTTCTGTCACGAAATCAACTCGTAGACTCCATGAGAAGTCTACTGGAGGGGGTTTAGTAGACTTCTCATGGAGTCTACTATATAATTATATATTAAAATTAAATTTATAAATTAACAAAAAATATTTTGATAAAAAATTTTGATTGATGACCTTACTATAAATAATTGTGAAGTATGAAAAATAAAATTTCACAAAATTAAACATATTTAAACCTACTTAGACAAATTAGGTTATGAAGACTACTTTTGTGGTTTAGTAGACTACTACAGCAGTCTACTATATAATTATATTTTAAATTTAAATTTATAAATTAACAAAAAATATTTTGATAAAAAAATTTGATTGATGACCCGACTATAAACAATTGTGATGTGTGAAAAATAAAATTTCACAAAATTAAACATACTTAGACAAATTATGTTATGAATGAAATACATGCTATACTAAACAAAGAGTTACCAAATAAGGTACATCATAGGTTGCAAACATGTTTTTACACTTAGGGTTAAAGTTAGGGTTTATCATTTTTATATTTAAAATGTTAAATTTGCATAAAAGTGTTAACTTTTGAGTGAATATATTATACGTTTTGAAAGTTTTGGTATAGGGTTTCGAATAATCATTGAAAATAATCGATTTATGTGAAGTAGACTTAATTTAGAGGATGTGTATTTGTTTGCATCATCGAAGCCCAGTAGGTTTGTGAGAGGATGTGTTTTTGTTTGCATCTCTCAGTATGTTTAATAATCAAAGGTTTCCAAATCGAAGGTCTTCACTATGTTTCTGTGCTTTTATTTTCTTATACGATGTTTGGTTTTGGATACAGTAGACTTCTCTAGTAGACTTCTGCAGTAGACTCTCCAGTAGACTTCTTCAGTAGACTTTCCCGTAGACTCCTCCAGTGGATTTCTCCAGTAGACTTCTGCAGTAGACTTCTCCAGTAGATTTAAATTGCATTTAGAAGTCTACTAAACATGAGGAGGCAAATTTGAATTTTTTTAAAAACATTTTAAAATTTTGAATTTCTTAAACATTCATCAAATCGTGTAGTTAAGCTGAACCAAATTGAACCAATTTTTTTACCCATCCAAATTAACCGAACTTAACCAATGTATTTACCCTACCTATAAAACCACAAAAATGCGGTTAATTTACAACCTAAATTTACAACCTAAAGTTACAACCTTTCGTCTCCAAACAAGAGATCTACCACCTTCCGTCTCCATCATCACCGTCGGACACTTCATGCCTTCTTTTCATTCTCTCAACTCTTTTTGATTTTACTATCTCTTACTCGCTATTTCTCTATATGATTCGAGCTTTGACTTTCTTTTTTCAGTCTTCTTTGCCGATCTGCCGCCGCCGGAAAGTACGAATTCGGTTTAACTTCATCGAAATACAGTGGATATGGATGCGATGATGGATATGGATGCAAGAAGTTTTCCGTCAAGGCTTTATTCCAAAGGAGATGAGCCTGAAGCGGGTAAAAGCATACACTACTATGCTGGAAATACAAAATTGTTTGAATCTCTACGCAACGTCGTAAGGAAAGATGAGTGGGAAGAGCTTGTATTCTCTCCATTAGGTGTGGTGCTACGGTTCCATGCTCTCGAGTTTGGCTGGGCATCGAGGAAGGTTCATTATATACTAACTGCTCAGCTAGAGTGCAAGAAACCCCATGAGATATGGAGTCTGATTGGTAACAAGCCGTTGAGGTTTTCATTGCTTGAGTTTGAGGAGATTACCGGTCTGAATTGCAGCGACGTTCCGAACTTGGATAACCCAGATGTAGAGGTCACTGAAGAAACGCGGCAATTTTGGACCCTTATGGGAGTTGATCTGGACAGGGGTCCAACTATGAACGAGTTAATAGAAGCTTGTGGTTTATGTGCAGAGTGGACACGGTTGGACCGCATCAGGTTGGGATATCTATACATATACGCCGGTTACATTGAAGCTAAAAAGGAGACAACACCCATCAATGTTAACCTTGCTAGGCCTATGATGGATATCACTGCCTTCCAGAACTACCCATGGGGTAGGGTTGCATTGAAGTTACTCATCAAGTCAGTGAAGGAGAAAGACTTGGCAAAGTTATCGTATACACTGGAAGGCTTCGTATATGTTCTCCAAATATGGGTGTACTATTCTCTACCGGATTATGCAGCCCAATATGGTGGTCCCTTTCCACATAAACCTACTCCACCTCTACTGGCTTTCAAGGGATCCAGAGGCAAAAGATACACGAAAGAGAACATGTACAAACAGGTCTTTGTAGACTTCTCATTCTCTTCGTAGGCTTCTCCTTCTCCAGTAGACTTCTCTACTATACTTCTCTTCTCCAGTAGACTTCTACTGGAGAAGTCTCCAGTAGACTTCTATTGTAGACTTCTATTGTAGACTTCTCCAGTAGACTTCTCTACTATACTTCTCTTCTCCAGTAGACTTCTATTGTAGACTTCTACTGGAGAAGTCTCCAGTAGACTTCTCCAGTAGACTTCTCTACTAGACTTCTCTTATCCAGTAAACTTCTCTGGTTAATCGGTCTACATCTTATATGTCTATTTTGTAGGTGAATGTCCTAAGCTGTGTGATGAAGGATGAGTACGAAGATATGTTCCCAAGGTGGGATGATGATGTTTACGACCAGAAGATAGTTAACATAATCTCAGCTATTTCTGAACCAGGCTGGAGATGGACCCATGATCACTGGCAAGTGACGGGTGTGATTGATTCCGCTAATGATACAAGAAAGCAGGGTGTGAAGTTAAGGGTGAAGTCTGGTGTGAAAAATGAAAGCAGCATGAGTCTTAGCCTTGTTAGCTTACCGAAGAAGAGGAGTCGAGAAGAATTTGAGTCTGGTTACACGGCGGAACTACCTTCATTGGTACAGAGCATACAAGCACACTTTGACATGCATTTTAAAGACTTGTCAGAGAAGGTTGATGCTGGTTTTAAACGCTGTGAAAACAATATCAAACTCCTTGGTGATAAGGTCAACAATATTGAGGAACGCTTGGAACGCATTGAGGCTGTGAAAGAGGGAAAAGAAGAGGCTGTGAAGGCTGGAAAGGAAGAGCAAACCAAATCCAACCAAATTGCCCCAGCTCTTCATGTGGGGGTCTCCTATGAACCGGCTGCTGATGAGAATAAGACTGTTCCTGATATTGGGGTCAGTGCGTAATATTGTTTAGATTCTGTAATCTCTTTTGACATTTTAACATTTCTTCCCTTTCTTGTTTGGATGATATATTCTATTTGGTATATGGTTCGACTTTGATCCTCTACTTGCAGAGTAAAATGTTTAACAAGGAAATTCTTCAAGATGGCCAGAGTGCGAGTGTCACTGGTGCGGATCCGAGAGTTATGATACCACCTCCTCAAAAACCACAACCGAATTTACAGCTTCAGAAAGCTAAACAAGAGGAGGAGAAGGCAGCCAAGGAAGCACTTAAGGATAATGGTCAGAGTGCGAGTGTCACTTGTGCGGATAAGAGCCTTATCATTCTGTCTCCTCAGAATCTACCTGCGAATTATGCTGAAATTACGAAATCTAAACAAGAGGAGAAAAAGCAGGCGGTTTTAAGACGAGCAAGGAGTGATAGGCTGAAGAAGCCGGCCATGGCAAATAAGTCACCTTACGAAAACAAACTTGTTAATTCAAAGGTAGGAAAAGGATATGATCCTTTTGCTACCATTGATGAACAAATGACGAGGAGACTTGATGTGTGGCTGAAGCAACAGCCGTAAGTATAAAAAAAACCTTAACTCATTGTTTAAGTTTATCAATTGCTGAAATTTCCTTGCTAAACAGGGATTATGGCGAAGAGATCATTCCGTTCACTAATGTAGAGTGGTTTTGGACTCTTCGAACGCCGCAACAATGGCTAAGAGACACGGTAAGCCTTCTCTTCACTTCTCTCCAGTAGACTTCTCTTCTCAAGTACACTTCTCTTGTAGACAGACTTCTCCAATTGACTTCTCTAGGAAGTCTTCTTCAAAGACTTCTTTAGTAGAGTTCTCCAGTAGACTTCTCTTGTAGACTTCTCCAGTAGACTTCTCTATGAAGTTTTTGATGTTTAACCTTGATTCTTTTAGTTGTTTTGTCGCAGCACCTGGATGCTGCGTTGAATATGCTGAGGAAACGGTACAAGGAACATCCAGAGTGGTTTAGGAGTGACAAAATTTGCATCCTCGACTCTACTCTAGACAACATATGGCCTACTCGGTAAAATGACTTTAAAAACTTAGAACCCAATCCTGACGGGAGTGGAAAAACGCTACCAGGTGGGGCGTGGGATTACTATGCAGGTCAACTCCCCCAGTATGCAAAAGTACAGAAGACGTGGGGGACTGAAGTGGAGGACATTTATTTACCTTTAAATGTCAAAGAAGACCATTGGGTGGCTTTGTGGATATCACTCCCACAGAGACACATTGTGGTGTGGGACTCTCTAGTAACCCATACAACGCTCGCGCAACTCAAAGACTTGGTTGAGCCCATTGCCGTTATGGTATCTTATCTAATGCATACAGCATGTTCAATAGAAGATAGACCCAAGTGGCCAATCACCAAATTCACGCATGAAAGGTGGCCAGCATCCAAAGTACCACAAAACAAGAAAGTTGGGGATTGTGGAGTGTATTGTCTGAAGTACATTGAATGCCATGCTCTCGGCATTCCATTTAGTTCGACTGTATTGTCTGATGCGAAGATAAAGCGTATTAGGGAGAAGCTTGCGGCTGAGATATTCGCCGAGACTGAATTTCGTGGGTCAGACGAAAATACATATACTGGATTGGATGTTTATGACTAATATAGGACCTCACAATTTCAATATTGTAGTTATCTTGCCTATATATTGTAGTTGTGAGATAAACTCATCCTTATTTTTTGGCTACTATGGCGGGATGTGATATGTACAAACTAATGTACATTAACGTAATTTGATATGTTATTAACTTCTCTCTAACAACTTCTCTTGTATACTTAAATAGTAGACATTTGTTTCTGTACATGAATCTTCTCTCGTAGATTTCTCCGGTAGACTTCTCTTGTAGATAGACTTCTCTAGTAGATTTCTCTTGTAGACATCTGCTTCTGTACATAAATCTTCTCGTGTACGCTTCTCTTGTAGACTTCTCTCGTAGACTTCTCCGGTAGACTTCTCTTGTAGATTTCTCTCGTAGACTTCTCTTGTAGACAGACTTCTCTCGTAGACTTCTCTTGTAGACTTCTCTCGTAGACTTCTCTTGTAGACAGACTTCTCTCGTAGACTTCTCCGGTAGACTTCTCTTGTAGACAGACTTCTCTACTAGACTTCTCTTGTAGACATTTGCTTCTCTAAACATTAATGTTCTCCAGTAGACTTCTCTTGCAGACAGACTTCTCCGGTAGACTTCTCCAGTAGACTTCTCTTGTAGACATCTGCTTCTGTACATAAATCTTCTCGTGTATGCTTCTCTCATAGACTTCTCTTGTAGACAGACTTCTCACGTAGACTTCTCCGGTAGACTTCTCTTGTAGACATCTGCTTCTCTAAACATTAATGTTCTCTTGTAGACTTCTCTTGTAGACAGACTTCTCCGGTAGACTTCTATAGTAGATAAAACCAAATATCACGGTTCCTTTCTCCTTTATCTGAACCAAAAAAACCGTCTACAATTCCTTTATCTGAAAACCCTAGGTTCCTCACTTTCTCCTCGTTTGCGAACCAAAAACTTAAAATCTCAATCAATCACCTATCATGGCCTCTCCGTATCGATCCCCAAATCTGCAACCGGATTCTTCCTCTGCTACCTCTGAAATGCGGTTCCCTAGACGCGAGAGGGTTGGATATACCATTAACTGCGAGGTAGATCCATGTAAGTCTCTTCGACTTCCCATGTTCAAGATCTTCATGGTTCTGACTTACTTCTCAGTGTCTGACCCCTTTTCTCTTTCCCTTTCTGTACGAACCAACAACAACCACTAAAGCCCCTCAGGAGATCGCTGATTACATGATAATGGGAGGAAATATCTTGTAAGTTCCATGAACCAACACTGTTTCTCGCCATTAAAAACCTACATACTTCTATCTGCGTACATGTCGATTCAAACACCAATCTCGACAGGGACATCGACAACTGTGCCCGAAAGATGACAGAAAACGGATCTCGCTATGTGATGTATGAGGCAATTCTCGAAAGAGTTTTCAGGTAAACTCTTAGTCAACATGTGTATTGTATTGAATGTCGAATTCTGTCATTATATGTATCTAGCATCTATGAAATGTCGAATTCTTTACATGTCAAATTTTCGTTGTTTTCAACCTGGTGAAATTAATACTGTGAGTGACATTTTCCTTGTATTTTGAACATTTCTCGTTGTGCAGGTACTACCAGAACTTTCTCACTCAAAGGAACAGAGCTCGGTTCCAAGAGGAGACGCCGAAAACTGGAGATGAAGGCGAATCATCTCGCCGGAGTCCAAATCAACCACCAAATCCGAAGAAACACAGAGCCGATACCTCGCCGTAGCAAACTAATGTACATTAACGTAATTTGATATGTTATTAACTTCTCTCTAAAAACTTCTCTTGTAGACTTAAATAGTAGATATTTGTTTCTGTATTGATCAGAATCTTGTAGACTTCTCTTGTAGACTTCACCGGTAGACATCTGCTTCTGTACATTAATGTTCTCGTGTACGCTTCTCTAGTAGACTTCTCTAGTAGACTTCTCCGGTAGACTTCTCTAGTAGACATCTGCTGCTGTACGTGAATGTTCTCGTGTAAGCATCTCTTGTAGACTTCTCCGGGAGACTTCTCTAGTAGACTTCTCCGGTAGACATCTGCTTCTGGACATGAATTTTCTCGTGTACGCTTCCCTTGTAGACTTCTCTTGTAGACTTCTCCGGTAGACTTCTCTACTAGATTTAATCAAATATCACGATTTCTCTATTTACATTTATCTAAACAAAAAAGAACCGTCAACAATTCCTTTATCTGAAAACCCTAGGTTCCGAACCAACGAAGCTCCTCACTTTCTCCTCTTTTGCGAAATAAAAACTTAAAATCTCAATCAATCACCTATCATGGTCTCTCCGTATCGATCTCCAAATCTGCAACCGGATTCTTCCTCTGCTACATCTGAAATTGGGTTCCCTAGACGCGAGAGGGTTGGATATAGCATTGACTTCTCCTCAGATCCATGTAAGTATCTTCGACTTCCTCTGTCCAAGATGTTCCCTTTCTGACTTCTAACTCACTGTCTGACTCCTTTTCTCTTTCCCTTTCTGTATGAACCAACTACAACCACTGAAGCCCCTCAGGATATCGCTGACTACACGATAATGGGAGGAAATCTCTTGTAAGTTCCATGAACCAACCCTGTTTCTCTTGAGGAGCGTATAGATCATTGTTACAAACCCACATACTTCTAACTGCATACATGTCGATTCAAACACCAATCTAAAATTGTGCAACACTAATCTGAAATCTGTTTCTCTGTTGCGAGATGACCAATCGACAACTATGCCCGAAAAAATTCACAAAACGGAGAGAACTTTTTGTTGTATGAGGCAGTTGTCGAGAGAATTTTCAGGTAAACTCTTAGTCAACATCTCTGCTGTATTGTCGTAACAGGTAAACTCTTAGTAACTCTTAGTCAACATGTTTGTTTCTCGTTGTGCAGGTACTACCAGAACTTTCTCACTCAAAGGAACAGAGCTCGGTTCGAAGAGGAGACGCCGAAAACTGGAGATGAAGACGAATCATCTCGCCGGAGTCCAAATCAACCACCAAATCCGAGAATACCCAGAGCCGATGCCTCGCCGTAGCAAACAGGAACACCAATTCGACTTCTTACTCAAGCTTTCTCTCTCTACTTTTTTCCCTCTCTGTAAAAGATTGAAGTTTTTAAGTTTTGTATGAGAAGTCTGCTTCAATATCTCCTGTTTGAAGATTAAAGTTTTTATTTCCCACAGAAGTCTGTTAGTATATTTGACAGAGAAGTCTCCTGTATTACCTAGTAGACTTCTCTTGTAACAAACTTATTTGACAGAGAAGTCTGCTAGAGTAAACAGGAGAAGTCTACTACAGAGAAGTCTACCTAGTGGACTTCTCTGTAGTAGACTTCTCCTGTATTACCTAGTAGACTTTTCTTGTAACAAACTTATTTGACAGAGACGTCTGCTAGGTAATACAGGAGAAGTCTACTACAGAGAAGTCTACTAGCGGACTTCTCTGTAGTAGACTTCTCCTGTATTACCTAGTAGACTTCTCTTGTAACAAACTTATTTCATTGGCTAATTAATGAAGGTGAGGATCACCTAATTTTTTACATAGGCCGTTGATTAGAAACAATCTAACGGTCATAAACAATATACGGATAAAATCTTCCTTTTTTACCTCTTCGTATCCCTCCGCGTCTGCTGTATATATCTCTTTCGTCTCCTCGCTATCTCTCTCGTGTCTCTAAAAACCTCTTATACTTTAGTCTGCTAGAATAAACAGGTTTGAAACTTAATTTGTAGATTTGTTATTTGTTGTTTCTTATTTGTTATTTGACTTGCACTTTATCAATGGCAGCAAGGCAATGGCAGCAAGGAAAATCGTACTCACCCTCCCCGCATTGAGAGCCAACCCAACAGTCCGACAGCCGCCACAACAGCCACAACAACCATTTGGGAGACAAGAACAAGCAAATGACAATCAAGGAAGTACTACGGATGTTGATGTGGAGGAGATCACTGAACTAGAGTAGAGACGATCTCTCGCTCACCTTGGCTACTTAATACGCATCGAGGAAGACGAAGAAGACATTGATCCAGTGATCAGGAATGCTATTCGTCTCATGCAAAACAATTCACGCAACTCCACACCAAAGTCTACTAAATAGGATTTCATTGTATTTATCTGTTAAAAAATATCATTATGGAGTTTGTTTTCACTTGTATTGACGTTATTTGGTACTTCTCATAATGGAATATTTTTATAAATAAGTTTGAAATGCTACCATAATTAAATTAAATCAGTAGACATCTCTTGAAGTCTACTGGTAGACTTGTTTAGAGAAGTCTACCAGTCGACTTCATGGAGAAGTCTACTAACAATATGTAAGTACTACTGAAAACAGAAAATTTGATTTATACAATAAATATTGAACCTAAATATGTCAAAATCATACAGGAGGCAAACAATTATATAACACACATTTGGGAGAAAGGAAAACTAAAAAATTCATTATAAATAAGTTTGAAATGCTACCATAAGAAAATTAAATCAGTAGACTTCTCTATGAAGTCTACTGGTAGACTTGTTTAGAGAAGTCTACAAGTCGACTTCATGGAGAAGTCTACTAACAACATGTAAGTACTACTGAAAACAGAAAATTTGATTTATACAATAAATATTGAACCTAAATATGTCAAAATCATACAGGAGGCAAACAATTATATAACACACATTTGGGAGAAAAGAAAACTAAAAAATTCATTATAAATAAGTTTGAAATGCTACCATAAGAAAATTAAATCAGTAGACTTCTCTATGAAGTCTACTGGTAGACTTGTTTAGAGAAGTCTACCAGTCGACTTCATGGAGTAATAACAACATGTAAGTACTACTGAAAACAGAAAATTTGATTTATACAATAAATATTGAACCTAAATATGTCAAAATCATACAGGAGGCAAACAATTATATAACACACATTTGGGAGAAAGGAAAACTAAAAAATTCATTATAAATAAGTTTGAAATGCTACCATAAGAAAATTAAATCAGTAGACTTCTCTATGAAGTCTACTGGTAGACTTGTTTATAGAAGTCTACCAGTCGACTTCATGGAGAAGTCTACTAACAACATGTAAGTACTACTGAAAACAGCTAAGTACCACAATTCGGCTTCGTATGCCCCGGTTGGTTGCACTTTGAACAATTGTATTGAGCATGAATCTTCCGTTGTTTAGTACCTTTCATCCTTGCTATTTCTAACCAAGTTTGCCACCTTGATTTCTTTTTCCGACCCGGACGCGTCTTCACGTCAGGAGGCAGACATGGGGTTGATGCTATACATTCACCGACTGGGTTTATCGGGAAAATGCTTTCCGCATAGGCCCAGTACAAAGAATCCCTTCCATAAGTCGGGCAAACACCGGTACCGACATCTTGTTTACTCTCTACCAAAGCGGCAATAGCATGCGAGCAAGGTATCTTTTTGATATTGAAAACACCACATGTACATTTGTTTTGGCCCAAATCAACAATACAGTCACGTGCTCCTCCCTTCACATGAAACTGAAGATTATTAATGCGTCCCACTTTCATCCGAGACGCGTAATCATCACGAACTGCCAACAAGTATTCAACTGCCCGAGTATGGTGTGTTGTTAGACGTAGAGCATCTTCTCGCCTTATACGAAACCACCTTCCTAGCTTCTCACGGATAAATTCCAAAAGAAATGTTATGGGAAATCCTCGAGCTACCTTAAGTGCGGCATTGATAGATTCAGCAATGGACATATACCTCGGGTTGCCCAAGGGAAAACCGTCTCGTATGCCTTCTTAATGGACGCGTGCTTATCTGAAACTATGCTCAACGAGTATTGATCAGAAATACAACCTCTCAATTTGGTAAAAAACCATTGCCATGAAGCATCATTCTCAGCATCTACAATTCCAAACGCCATAGGGAAAATCTGAAAATTACTATCTTGGGCGGCCGCCACTAGCAAAACACCTTCATACTTTTCACTTAAATGAGTCCCATCGACCACGATTACTCGTCTAAGATACTGAAAACCAGCTATGGAGGCTCCGAACGATATAAATAGATATTTAAATCTATTGTGAGCATCAACCTCAAGAGCGGTCAATGTTCCCGGATTTGCTTTCTTGATCATATGTAAATAAGATGGGAGATTTTCATATCCATGTTCAGCAGTTCCCCTCACCATTTCTTGGGCGTATAACAATGATCTGTATGAAGTGGAATAATCCAGATTCATACCAAACATCACCTTCAATGAATCTTGTATATGCTTTGGCGTAACTCCATCAATTATTCCGACGCGCTCGATAAATAACCTACCAATATACTTTGGAGTAGAGCGTTTCCTGTGAGCGACTCTGTCCGGTAGTGAACATGTATGCTTTTTAATATTCTTTGTCGCCCAAAAATGGTTTGGTTCATTCGTCACGGCAGCTCTGACTTTCCACTTGTATCCTTTAACACGACACATAGCGACTAACAGAGTATGTTTTGAATGCAAATCTTGACATCACGGCCGTCAATCGCAACTCTCTAAGCAGCTCATCCTTGCTACCAAAACTCTTTCCGACAAGTATACCATCAAACCATGTCGTTTTTGATCCTAATCCTTCGCCAAAACAACGCTCACTCCCACCAACACCATCAAATGAGATATCATCTTCATCCTCATCTTTGACTTTTCCGTATGCACTGTAATCTTCATTGATACCAACACCATCAATTTTTATATCCTCGTCTTGCCCATCACCATCTTCAACGTCTTGCCCATCACCATATTCACTACCATGATCTTCTTCATTGACATCATTTCCCGTATCATCCCCATAGTGGTCACCATCTCCTTTCTCGCATTCCTCAGCATCTACGTCTGTATATTCTTCACCACCACTGGCCAAAATTCCATCACAATCATTGTTGACATCATCATCCTTCTCCAACCGACTCGAGACACAAAGACGTATAACATGCGTTTTACTTAGCTCAATCAAATTCTTAACTTGTCTATCATTTGTGACATGCATTGGAGGAGTATCCGGTGCCATATGTTGCAACATTGATTTCGGTAGTGAATAAGTGATCTCCACCAAGTCTGATTTCAGCTTATATTCATCTTTGGCCATCTCAAGAAGATCACAATGGGTGCAATCATCACTCAAAAAGAACAGACTTCCTCCTTTTGGATTATCAACCACAAATTGCCACGCCTTATCTTGAATAGCTCATTCTCCATAGACAACAACTAAATGAACCATTCTCTGTAAAAAAAAAACAATAGAAAACACATTAGGTCTCGAACATCTGCTGTAGACTTCGTACTGAAGTCTACTAAGTGACTACTAGTAGACTTCACAGAGAAGTCTACGAACAACATGTAGGTACTACTCAAACAAGAAATTTGATTTATACAATAAATATTGAACCTAAATATGTCAAATTAACACAAAAGGAAACACATTATATAACACACATGTGGGAGAAAGAAAATCTAAAAAATTTATTATAAATAAGTTTTAAATGCAATTATAAGAAAATTAAATCAGTAGACATTTCTCTGAAGTCTTCTCTATGAAGTTAGAGAAGTCTACCAGTAGACTTCATCGAGAAGTCTACGTAATGGGTTATTTTTGCAATTACGACAAACGCTAGTAGACTTCAGCAGCAGTCTATTAGGTTAGTTTTGAATTTGACCAGAATTTGACTAGAATTTGACTTTTTCAAATAGACTTCTTAGAGAAGTCTACTGAATAAAAAGGTTATTTCTGCAATTGACTAAAGTTTGACTTTATTTAGTAGACTTCTATTGCAGTCTACTGGTAGACTTTTATTGCAGTCTACTGGTAGACTTCTCTTAGGAAGTCTACCAGAAGTCTACTCAAAAAGCCGGGTTACATTTGCAGTTGACCATATTGTTGACTTCTTGAGTAGACTTCTCCAGAGGTCTACTCTAAAAAAGGTTAGTTTTGTGTTTGACCAAACATGTATCGGCAGACTTCTCATGCAGTCTACTACTAATTTAAGAAGTCTACTGATTTATTTAAGAAGTCTACTGATTTATTTAAGAAGTCTATTGATTTATTTAATAAGTAGTAGACTGCATAAGAAGTCTACTGATAAATATTTTTCTTGGTCAATGTCTGAGATTTTGGTCAAACGCAAAACTAACCCGTCCGTACATAACAGACTTCTGATGCAGTCTACACAAAAAGTCAACAATGTGGTCAATGCCAGAAATAACCTTGCAGTAGACTCTATTTGCAGTCTACTAGAGAAGTCTACTGGAGAAGTCTACGAAGAAGTCTACTCTTTAAAGCCAAAGTTTTCGTCAAATACAAAACTAACTCATTTTCAAGTAGACTGCTCGTGAAGTCTACGAGTGTTTTTTTTTTATCAAAGAAAAACAGGTAGACTTCACGAGCAGTCTACTTTGAATATTTTTAAAAAAGGTCAATTGCAAATCTAACCTTTCGTTGACTAGTAGACTTCTAGTGCAGTCTACAAAATCGGAAAACACGGTTTTTTGTTCTTTTTCACACGTAGAGCTCGGTTTTCAGCTCTTTCAAGCACCTGAAACTTCTAATATGACCGTTAACAAAGAAGCCCAGCCGTCATTTATGAAAGAATCATTAAAAATCGATAGATTATGAGAGAAAAAATTTTGAAAACCAAATTTAGTTAGTTTTTTAGATGAAATTGGAGAGGAAATGGGTAAGGAAGAAGTTATGAGCTCACAAATGAAGTTGTTATCCTTTCCTAATTAGTCGGGAAAGCATTTAGAGCTTCATTTTGGTTGTTCATGGTGGTTGGAAATATTGATGATAATGGCATTTTCGTAAATAAGTTAATATATCTGGTTGTTTATTTTATAGTTTAGAATGTCTGATTTTAAAAAAAAAAAATTAATTCAAATATAATGGTATTTCCGTGAATAAGTTGAATTTTATGGTTGGTTATTTCAAATTTTGAGAAAAGAGAAAGAGGGGATTACATTTGCAATTGACCTCAAATTTGAGGTTATTTCAACAACAATCTCAAAAACATTAGATATATTATGTCTCGAAAATGCATGTCGTAGATACAGATATTTCGAATTTTCGAAGGGAGAAAGAACAAAAAAAAACTGTTGACATCTCACTACTTCATATCTTTATGTTCATTTGGTTTTGATTCCCTTTGATGACAAAAGAGATATATAAAAGTAATAAAAATATTTAATACATGAAAAAGTAATAATTAAAATTTAGTTGATATATTGGTAAATTGGATCATGATGAGCAAAGATGTGTATTAGGAAAAAAAAAACCTTTTCTTGTATGATCATTATTCTGTTTTTTTTTTCATTTGTCCTTTCTTCTTCAAATAATAAATTTCGTTTATTAATTATATTTTCCTACTATTTTGTGGACTTTTATATTAAATTGTCCTAATCGTATTTTAAGAACATATTAGCTCTTTATATATAGCTCTATAGATATGAGAGTTTTTTTTATATATATCATATCGGCTGATTCCGTTGGTCCTTGTAGAAATGCACCAAAGTGTTATAATTTTTTTTGAAGTGTTGGAGTGCACCGAGAGGCCACTACACTGCCTGATTCGAGTTTAGATTGCCTTATGACTAATGTTCGGAGTAGTCAGGCCTTCTGTATTTCTGACTATCAGGTAAACCAGTTGGACCAAGGCCCAATTGATAGATTTTCCAGTAAAATGTTGATAACAGCAAGTAGGGAAAATCGAACTTGGGTTGCTGAAATTTTCACCTTTTCACCCAGCTCCTTCAAACCACTAGTCCACCATAAAACATAAAACATAAATATATAATTTAAGATAGAAATGCTTCACGAATTAGGGCGAGGATCCTTCTCTGATTTCTAAACTTATTTTGATAGAAGAATTAACGTTTTCTGCGATAAAAGTAAAATATAATAAAGAAGTTTGGTCAAACCAAAATTATGCAAGCCTCAAAAGAGAATTACTGAACATGGCCTTCTTTCAGGTTTCACTCATCAGAGGTGTTGAGAGCGTTAGGGGACATAAGCTGTTGGGACTTACTTTTGGAAGATGTCTCTTCAAACCAAGGTGCAATTAGGATTGCAAATAGCGCAACAATGGAGGATCGAACACAATCATATATTGCTTCGGGTTACCCTTTGTGGATGCAAGAACTTTTTGAATCAGAAAGGACTTGAGACCGGAGTAAATGACGCTTTCCTTTTGTTTTGTTTGTGGAAGTTTGATTGTTGTTGATCCTTTGGGTAGAATGTCTGTATAGAAGGTATGGGAGATAAGCTATGGCCCAATTTTTTGGTGAAAAGTTTGTATATTGGAAACTTTGGCAATGATCTATATATATATATATATAACTTCAGACGGAAAAAAAAAAAAAAAAAAAAACATGAGTTACTGTTTAAAAACTTTAATATTCATCCGTTTCTAATGACGTAGTTAATACCGTTTTTCTTTCTTTTAGCCTCTAAATGTTTAGCTTCTTCCTCTAACCAAAGTACCAAACCATCCACGCATCAAAAAAGAAAAGAATTAAGAAGGAAAAAAACGAGAGATTATAAAATCAATAAGAGAGATGACAAACAAATCAAGAGATCTTGTCTCCTTAGTCTTGGTTGTAGCCTTATGTGTGTCGGTTTTGATCACTCCTGGGACAGCTCATGAGCAACCACCATACTCACAATCTCCACCATATTTTTCTATTGATATGGAAAAATGTTGGTCATCTCTTTTCAATACTCATGGATGCGTATTCGAACTCTACAAATCAGTTTTCTCTGGTCAGTTTGGTAATGTTGGAGTCGCATGTTGCAAAGCATTTTCGACCATAGATGCTAACTGTTGGCCTCATATGTTTCCCCTAAATCCATTTTTTCCACCTCTTCTTAAAGATAACTGCGCACACATCGTTCCAACCTCTACTACGCACGAGTGAAACGAAAATGAAGTGGTTAAAAACTTTTGTGGTCGATTCGATTCCTTTAGCTTAGATTTGAAAATTCTAAAGAAGTTTTTTCTAATATGTTTTTAGTATCTTATGGTCAACATCATCCAATAAAATGATTTTTCTGTGCGAGTCCATTGAAGTTGTTATAACTTATTATCTCTATTTTAGTTGCATTCGACCACAAATATATACACAAAATCATAATCAATACGGTAATTGAATGTTTAAGAAAGCGACGATCAAGTATAAAGATTAAAATAGTTACCTTCTAGCTATCGCTGAAACTGGTTTATAATGGTGGGAGAAATTTAGATATCCGGCCGATAGACGTTGAAATGTAATCTTAATATACTGGTTTATAATGATTAAGGATACATTTCTAATCATGTTCTTGAACTAAGGATACATTTCCTTGGAGCATAAGCCATATGTTTCTTGTGGAAAAGGTTATAACAAAATCCATTAGGAAACGGATCAAACCGAATTATACTTGATCGGGATGTTTTTGAAGTTCGAGAGCATACATACTTATTTATTGGTGATTTGTTTCAACTGACTTCTTTCTAATGGGCCCTGGTCTAGATACCTAAAACGGGGTTGAAACCAAATCACTAACCAGGACAAAGAAATGAGTTAATCGGAGCTTGTAGGCAATATTTGATTCTGTGAGGAGGCTGAAGTAAAGAAACTACATTAAGGCAACTTTTCATCTAGGCCGTGAATTTATCAAAGCAAATTTTGTTTGCGTTTGTATATTCATGCATGAGAAATTGTGTGTATAATTAAAGAAATATAATGATTAATTTTTTTCCATCAAATATTAGTTTCTTATGTCTTTCATCAAACACCATCTACATGTAATAGTAATACGCATAACTTATTTAGCCTTTGACAGAATGAAGAACTTTGGTCAAACCAGAGAATTAACACAAAAAGATTTAATGTTCTTCCCTTGCTTATATGTTACAAACATTTAATTATTTTCTAATTCAATACATAATTTAATAACGTTTTGTTTTTATTTTTACTCCATCCTATAAATTCCAAACTGCTTTCCCTAACCAAACCATCCCAAAACATCAAAGCAACTATTAGAGTGAAATGTGTAAACCCGGGTTGTTCCGGTTAAGCTGTGAATTGGTTAAGGCTCATGTGCTAAACCAAAGCTATATTAAAACTGTATTGCTCTTGTTAAATCGATAACATAAACATAATTCTCAATTCCCAAATCCTCTCGATCACAAGAGAGATTTATTCTGTTCAAATGTAATCTCTAGTATGGTATCAGAGCAAGAGATCGAAAATCTCTTTCGATCCTGCGTTTTTTTTCTTTTGATTATGCTTCTTTTACCTTGCTTTCTCTCTTTCCCGATTGATTTTACAGTTATTCCGCCGGCAAATCATCGTTCTTGTTGTACGGTTGTTCCGCCGTATTATTCCGCCAAATCTCTGCTTCACCAGTTCCGATTTGCTCATTCCGTCGAATCTCGACTTCGATTATGGTTTCACTTCGTAAATGGATTCGTCGTGTGGTTCGTCTCAACTAGTCTGCTTCGAAATCCAAAGATCCGAAGGATTCTGAGCTTCTGCCATCGCCTCGAGTTGCATCAAAGAAGATTCAACAGATTCCGGTACTGGAGAACATTGATAGCATCCATTCTCCCTACTACATGACAAATGGTGATAGTTCAGGTATATCGATCATATCTCATGTTTTGGATGGATCTAATTACGGAAACTGGATTATTGCCATGACCACGGACTTAGAAGCTAAGCACAAGCTAGTTCTTGTGGATGGATCTTGTCCTCGACCTATGGTCTCGTTGCAATAGCAAGAGAATTTCTGAAAATGGATGTGTTCTTAGAGAGATGGAGATTTGCTTTGACTGTTTTCAACAGAATCTATAATATGGAATGGATGAAGGATGGTTAGTCATATTGCTAGCACATCCGCCTTTCACATTCAGAGCATATATGCAGTTGGTTTCAAGAGAATGCAACAAGGATTGCATGTTTCTCATTTATGACCTCTGCAAGTTCACCTGTTTCAGATTCTTTGTTGAGTTATCTAGTGCTTGTTGTGGTTTTGTTCACGAACTGTGTATGATTTCAGAAGGTATTTTAGGCATCAAAATCTTTCAAGACAGAGGGAGAATCTTAAGTTTGCTAATGAGATAGATGCTTTAGACCTTTTTGAAGTTGATTTCTATGACCTTCTACACTTGGAATCTCCAGTTTGTGATGTTGGTAACAAGATGTTCAAGAGCTTCAGAAGATTGCGAATGATAGCTTCTCTTATAGCTGCTGTTTTTTATGGCTTTCATGCCACTATAATGGTTGTTCTGGTTCAACACTTAAGCCTCTTTGTCGAGACAGAAGCTTGTTGTTTTAAGGTGTTGTTGACCTTTGTTATTGCGAGATTACTTCAGTTTCACTCTTGTGTTAGAACATATGTAAGACGAATGGAACGAAGCTATCCTTTAAGTGATAGATTACTTCAGTTTCACTTACATGTTGAAGCACCTATAAGGAAAATGGAATGGAGGTCTCCATTAGTTGCTGTTATGGATGTCATGTTGCTGTCTTGTTTGCAAAAGGGGAATGGTCCTTCCTCAAAATGGTTAGATCTACATGTCAGAATTACTTCACAGCGTTGTGTTTCAAGACATGAGATTTGGCCAAGTTTGATTCATGAAGTTGCTTGTAGTTGCTCATGTTGTGTTTGCCTTGTGTGCAACACCTAAGCTGCTGCTGACACAGAGTATGCTACAACCAACTTATAAGGTGTTCTTTCACTCTCTTGTTCATCATGTGGAACTAAGCCTTCTTTCGATTGGGTCAAGACGGTAATTCTAGATTTTTTTTCATTGTTGGTTAAAGTATAATGAGCCGATGCGTTTTTCATTCTCTCATGTGCAAGATGGCTTTATAATTTCCATCTTGAGGGAGGGTATTAGAGTGAAATGTGTAAACCCGGTTTGTTCCAGTTAAGTTGTGAATTGGTTAAGGCTCATGTGCTAAACCAAGTCTATATTAAGACTGTATTGCTCTTGTTAAATCGATAACAAAAACAAAAACAAAAACAAGAAGAGATGGAAAAAATTTCAAGAGCTATTGTCTCCTAAGTCTTATTTGTCTCCTTAGTCTTATTTGTAGCCGTCTGTGTTGCATTTTTTATTACTCTCGGATTAGCTCATGACCAACCACGGCGCTCGCAATTTCCACCAGATTTTCCTATTGATATGGAAAAATGTTGGTCATCTCTTTTCAATACTCATGCATGCGTGTTCGAACTCTACAAGTCAGTTTTCTCCGATCAATTTAAAAATGTTGGAGTCGCATGTTGCATAGTTTTTTCGACCATAGATGCTAACTGTTGGCCTCATATGTTTCCTCTAAACCCCTTTTTCCACCTCTTTAAGGACAATTGCGCGCACATCTTCCCCAATTCCTCCACACACAAGTGAAAGCAGAAATCAAGTAATGACTTGAAGCTTTATATATAGTCGACTAGTTTAGAAGTTTGAGAGAATTCTTCTATTCATGATCTAACTGTGTCGTATGAGTATCATCCGATAAAGTGAATTTTCTGTAAGTGCGAGAACTGCTTTAGCAGAGATTTTATTTATTTTATTTATTTTGAAAGTGAAACGGCGACTTTAATGTTTTTTTTTTTCATGTAATCATAACGGCAACTTTAATGTTAGACTTGAAGGCACGATATTTAATTTGCAGTTGATTTTAAGAAATTAATTCGGAAATATATTTTCTTTGAATTTAAGGCCTTTATTTGACTTTGTAAATAAAAACAAATATAGACGGTTCCAATCGACTATTTCGTCGCCATCCCATATTTGACCCAATATCGTAAAACCTAAACTTTGTATATGATCTAATTTGTAATTAGATACTCTCTTCGTATTATATTACTTGATTTTTAAGGTTGTTGTACATAGATTAAAAAATTATTTAATTTTTTATTTTTTTAAAATAAAGTATGTTTTATCATCACTTTCAAAACAATTCAATAAACTAAAAAACAATCTGCAAAATTTAAACAGTTAAAAACATCAAAAACACAATTAATTTTACATAGAAATTTGAAAACATCATCTATTATAAAACAAACAAAAACTATTCTAAAACATCATCTATTATAATACAAAAAGAGTATTATATTAAAAGAATGTAAATTTTCGCTTATTGTATAATGGTTAATCAAACGACAATACCGGATCATAGTTTGATCTACTAGATATGTCGATTTTTTTTTCTTTTTCGAAACTAATAGAAAATATACTAGTTATTTACTTGTCATAAAAACACTTTTGCCATTGGCCAATTATTTTTGAAATTTAAGTTTGTATTGTAGTTTCTTCTTGATTACGATTTTCATTTTCTTGGTCAGCATCACCCGTTACTCTCAAATGTAATATTTTTTCCGATTTTCATTTTCTTGGTCAGCATCACCCGTTACTCTCAAATGTAATATTTTTTTCGTTTCTTGCACATATATATCCGATTTCATTTTCCCGTACACTTCTAAAAAAAGGTCATTACCAAAACATTATAAAATTGCTAAAACAAAATCAAAAGCTTTATTGAGAAACAAGCCCCTCTAATAGCAGGAGAAGATGACGTGGCCGGCTAAATCTCCTCCACCACAAACGATAAGGCCGGTCTATTTCGTGCAAAGCCCACCAAATACAGACGTAGACAAGATTTTGACCAGGTCAGGTTTTAGCCCGTTTGGTTCACCTTTGAACCGGCCCGGTCAAAACAACAATTATAACCATCATGACTATGTGGCCGAATTATCTTCGACTCCACAGTCCTCAGGGGCATTGAGAAATGGATACAGTAGTCTCCAAGTGCATGATCATGACCGTCGAATGGACGAGTATGATGATGATGAGGAAGATTGTGATGAAATGGACGGTCTAGATCAGAAGAGGAGAAGGAAAACGAGGGTTTATTGGTGCTTGTTTTTTACGTTTGTGTTGGCCTTTACTTTCTTCTGTCTCATTTTGTGGGGCGTTTCCAAATCTTTCTCACCTATTGTCACTTTGAAGGTAAATTGATAGAAGCTTGATAGTTTCAAAACATAAATTTTTGTGTTTCTTGGAAATTTTACATTTCTGTTTACTTAGTTTACATTAGGGATAAATTAAATATTATACACGGAAATTTATATTGATGTCATAATTAATCTTTTGCATGATCATGTTTCGAATTCATCAAATTCTATTTATATTTCTTGTGGAATTATGAAATTTAGTTATTCTTTTTTGTTTTTATTGTATGTTACATAACTATCAAAAATATTTGATTTAACCTAATGATGAAATAAATAAACTTATACCAAATGTGTGGTAGTCTAGTGGTAACACAAGAGGGTTGGTTCATTTGTGTTACGGGTTCAAATTTCTTTTGGTACGAATGGTTATTCTTTAAATCTGAATATCCAAAGACTACTTTCGCATACCGAAGAGATTATGAGCCAAAGGTTCGGAATTCCCACGGTTTATTAAAAAAATAAATAAATAAATAAACTTATTGATAAGAACTAAGAAGTACTATCATTCACACAATGACACAAACCGTTTTATCATAAATTGCACTTTTCACAAATATCAGGAGATTGTATCGGAGAGCTTAAACGTGCAATCAGGGAACGACGGATCAGGAGTACACACAGATATGCTAAATCTAAATTCAACGGTCAGGATCTTATACAAAAATCCAGCAACTTTCTTCACCGTCCACGTCACCTCCTCTCCCCTCCAGCTCAGCTATTTCCAGCTCATCCTCGCCTCCGGTCAGGCAAACCAATTTCACACCTTATTGATTAAACCGGACCGGTTATGATTCATGTGTAAAATTTATTTCATTCTTTTGTGTAAACAGATGGAAAAGTTCTCACAACGAAGGAAGAGTGAGACAATCATTGAGACTAAAGTATTAGGCAATCAAATTCCTTTGTATGGAGGCGTACCGGCTCTTTATGCCCAACGAGCTAAACCGGGTATCTACTGACTCGCTTTGTATGGCCGATTGGTTAAGACTACGTTCTACACGAACATCAGATGTAGCATCACTTTCCATGGCGATAAACTTGGCAAGACACTTGATCTCTCCAAGTCTTGCTTTTGATCATTGGTCAAATGAACAATACATAGCTAGAAAAATCAGTTCTTTTTATTTATTAGGGAAGATTAAATTATGAAAATAATTTAATGTGAGGTATACATGTAAAGATTTGAACCAACATACATATAGTGTTTTCATTAATTTATTTATACTATTAGATTTAACCAAAAATTCACCTCCAAAAAATATGGGATTAAGGCACTTGTACTCCATGGCTATATCTAGACATGTTTAAGGTGTGTTTTGGATATGGTCCGAGATACATAAACAACAAAGAATTGGTCAATTTTGAGAGCCAGAATAGAACACTTTCTTGTGGGAAATATTTATTAAATAATCATAATTACAAAATCCAAATATTTCCTTGGAAAATGTTTGTCAATAAAAAAAATTAATGAGTTCGTTTAATCCAACTCGTAAACCCTTTAATAAATTACGTTAAGCTATCGTATTCTCCAATATGCCATCGAGACTGTCTTACCAAATCCAAAGATGTTGGTTGGGATTCAATACGCCGTCGTTTTCTTGAACTCTATGCCTCTAGTGGGCATTAGGTGCTTCCAAGTTTTCCTCTTGTGTCACAAGATCCTGTTTACATTTTAACATTTGCAAGAACGATTTAGGGTTTGTAGAAGTTTGCACGTAAACCCTTCTCATCCAAACGCAATGCCGAGGCAACCACAAGCAAGACGCTAAGAGAAGCGCCTAAGCAACCCACCAAAACGTTGAGATACCACATCGGGCTTTTCCTTTGGGGCTTTTTGATAGAGATCCACATGAAACACGGGTACGAAAACGTAACAGGCAAGGCTATTGCTCCAACAAGAACCGCTAGGTAAGGCAAGAACGGGAATGTAACGGCTACAAAGAAACAAACCAATCCCAAGAACAAACGCAACATCATCCGGACGAAGAAGGAGCAAGGCTTTTGTCTCCTGGTTGTGTAGACCATCTCTATGTTGTCACAAGCCGGCATTAAGTTTATAGGATATGAGCATAAGCAATTGAAGATGAACGTAAGGTGTATGAAACAAGCGGCTCGCGTCGAGTAGTCTTGTTCATAGAGTTTCAAGTAGGAGCCCATAGGACCTCCCGTTGCCGGAATCTATAACATTGATTAAATCATCAATTGTTATAAACAAACCAAAAATGTAAATGCTAATGCAATTAAACACAAGGCAAATAGTGTTAGGATTTTGACATACCCTGTCTCCGTAAGCCCAATATACAACAATGGACAATGGAAACATACAAATCGCGATGAACACATGAGAAATCATTATAGCTCTCCACATTGTCTTACTCGAAGGGTTCTTTGAATCAGAAGGAAGAGTACCCTACAAATGTCACCAAGACAAAAAAGCATTCTAATTGATACTTCTTTTTTTTGCTAAAATCTAATTAATACTAATTAAAAAGAGAAAATAACTTTGAAAATGTATAAATTTGCAAGTCTTTTAAAGACCTGTATCTCGAGGACGAGGTTATTCCCACGAAATGCAAGAGCTATCCATCCAATGGCGTTGAAAATGTTATCGAAACTTGTATCCCTCGTGGTGTAAGAAACACTATTCCTTTGTAAATCACTAGTGACAGGTAAAATCCATATCATGGTGCAATATGCCACAGCCATAATACCACCAATCAACGAGACTCCAAAGAGAGAATTTAGATTAGGAAACTGAGACATAACCACCGCGAAGCAGCTAAAGATCACGAAGCATTCCACGGCACTAAGTGGCACAGTATCATCTTCAGACATAATGTGTAGAAGTTGTTGTATTGCTTTTCCTCCAGTTATAACCAAAAGCGAAGAAGCTCCTCCTGAGAGATACATTATAGGGAACACTCCAAGAAGCTTTCCAAGCCTCAAACCTACATAACCACAACAAAAACGGTACCGTTTCAATAAAATCCAAAACTCAAAAAAACGACAAAACTCTTAAAGTTTTGATAGAATTGTTATGCAGTTCTACATACCAAATGAAGCAATAGCGAGTCTCAAGTATCTACTGAAACGTGTTCCGTGTACGGCTTCGTGGAGATGAATAAGAAGCCACATAGTGTAGATCTTCCATACAAACCCTACCGTTAAAATTATCATTCCCCATACCCTAAGGAGAGAGAAAAAAACAAAAAAACTTAAAAGGGTACTCGAATAAAAGATTCTTTAATCTGATAAATGAATAAATAGAGGAATTTTTTTTTAGTATTTTACCATCCGAGTGCTGCGAAAGCTGCAGGAAGAAGGATCACTTGTAAACCAATCCCGGAACACAGAAGATGAAACGTCGCCGTATAGACATTACCTTTTCTTGATTCTGTGATCGGCAGCCACTCATCTACCGGAATCCGACCACCATCACCGCCGTTGTTATCGCCGGAGATTGGTTGTCGATTCTTGGACAGGGTTGGTGACATAAATGAAGGAGAACCACCAATTTCTTGTGATTCCAAATCAAACAATATTGCCAATGTTTTATTTGACATTTGTAATATAAGATTTTTTCTCTCTCTCTCTCTCCAAGATTTCAATCGCGTTAATAACGTAACGCCACAAGATTGTTCGTATGCGTTATGTTTTCTTTTTTTTATATATATTTCCATTCATTGGATTATATAGTTAATTTAGTGGGAATGTGCGTTATGAAAATTTTGACTAGTTGGAAATTGTAAACCGACTCTCTCTCAAATAGGAAATGATAAGATATGACATAAGCAAAATGATGTCATCAGTTATGTCACTTTCGAATACTCAGAAGTGGGACCCAATGGTATGAATCGGAGTCAACAAATTTTGTTAGGTGGCTTCAAAATTACAAGTCAAGGGTAAAAGACAAATCTTACCAAATTGTTGGTTTAGCGTTCGATTTTTTTTCATAGTTCAATTGCAATTTGTTTGATCTTTGAGTGTTAAGGTCAAAAGACTCAAAACAGGAGTCAATTTTGAACCAAACTTCCTTCAATGTCTTTTTGTTTACACGGTTTTAATAAGCATTGATCAAATAGTAAGAGTAAGAGTTGCTTTTGGCTCGAATTTTGTTTTTATGCAAACGCAAATTGAAAATATGTGTAAAGCTATAACTAGTGGCGTCTAGTCATATACTTTAACAACAATTATTATGTGTGAAGCCAAAGTTTTAAAAGTAGCTTCAAGTATAGTGGTAACCAATTAAGTGACGATTAGTTGGTGCATTTTCTTCTTTAAGCATAAATAAATGATAAAGTATTTTTTTTGGAAGCGAATATTTTTTTATGAGATCCGTTCCGTTTTTTCCCCCTCTAAATCGGCACTATTCCAATATATATAAATCTGACTGAAACTAACTAAGGCTTGATTGTTTGATCATAATATTTTTATTAGATTTTTGATCCATACATAAACATGATTTCAAACAATTATATGGTTCTAAGATATGAATTTTTAATTTAACCAAGTATATACTGCAATATTATTTCAAAATTCACTATTAAGTTTTATTTTTCAAATTCGAAAAATTATTAGTTTTACAACTAATTTGAAAAATAATTTGTTACTTATAGATATATTATAAATATATGGTTTATATACGTCTACTTATATATATAAAATGCGTGCATCTGCATATTTTATATTCTTGAAAAGAAAAGTACACGACTTTAAAATTTATTATTTTGTGATTTGTTTTCTTCTAAAGGACACTAAAATTATATATTTATTAACTAAAAAAACTTAAAATTATACAAATGTTTTAAATCGAATAATAGAGCGAGACAAATATTATAGATATTTTGTATACCTAGGGCCCCCAAAATTTTGTTTTTTTTATCATTATTAACAAAGGGCTCAAGTTTTATTTTTTTTACAAAAAAAAGTCCCATATTTTTAAAATTTTAACTTTTAGCTTTGTTTTTAAAAATTAAATAAAAAATCTAATTTTTTATCTTTATTTTGCTTGGATCCCCAAATTTTCAGGACCGGCCCTTATGATAAACATGTAAACAAACTATTACAATTACTACGTTCACTGGTTTCACATTGGGTAATAAGAGATTCAAAAACGAATTAAAGGAATAAACGTATTCCGTCAGCTAGTCAAAATTTAAAGGATGAAACTTAAACCAGTCAGCTAATCAACTAAAAATCTTTCGAGTAGTCAATTATAATTTTGAATAAAACTTTAGAAGGAATTAAACAAAATTAAATGAAGTTGATGATGACCTTCTAAAAGTTTAAATATATTAGCTTTGGATTGTCCTTTTTATAAACTAATATTAAAAGCCTAAGCATGCATTAGTCTCCATCATGTGAGAAACGATGAAGTGAGAGTTTTGGTAGAGAGTCCATATATAATACTGCATGAATAATGGAATAGTAGGATTGCAAAACACTATAAAATAGATCTTAAAAATCAGAGAGTAATGGCGCAACCATTAAGTTAAAAAAACCAACTTAATTGCTAAGTAGAATTTTTCGTCTCCTGATATTTCTATTTGTCACGAACCGATCACACAAATACATGATTTATATCTATAAGCCAATAAAATATCGAAGTGTCAATGTATTAAAAACCTGTCTTTTGGCATGAGCATTTCTTGCAAGAAAATTGGTTCGTTTATTATTGTCTCGTGCACGATTACAAAAGCAAATTCGGAGAATAAATTTCATAGTTCCGCCAAATCACTTAAGTTCCGACTGGAAACCTGGCAATTTGGTGTATGTCTGAAAATTACGTGTTGTTAGATAACAAGTATATATTTCTGGAGTAAAGAATGAGTATAACGTTGCGTATAATCAAACTGATTACTTGATTAAGTAGCTTAAATATTCCATTTTAGATATCATGTTTATGACTTCTACCAGTTTTCAATAAAAATGAAATACTTATAGTAACAGCCTATTCTCTTAAGAAATATTTTATTCTTCAGTTCATACATTACACTTTATCGTATCTATGTTACAAAATTGATTTTGAATTCCCTTTAAGAGTTTACGTTGTTTCCTCGTGTTCACAGACTCACAGATCATCGAAGTATTGAAAAGTCTTCGCAACGATTAGGAAAGTACCCAATTTTGGTCATTTAGCGGTTCTTTTCTTTTGCTTTTGAAAGGATAATCTACGAAGTATACTGTGCAAGTGTTATTTGAAACGATAATGTACAAAGTAAATATACGCAAGTGTTTGCTTTTAATAACTAAAATATATTAAGAGTATTTTATTTGACAAATTATAAAAAGATGTATAATTTATATGGGGTTTTGTGACTCAGAAATTGTAATTCTATTTGACTCAGAGATTTTAGTAATTTTGAGTAATTTTAGTAATTCTATTAACAAAGATAATCGCGTTTCAAAGAGGGCTAGTCATAAAATGAGTATATATGCTTGACACTTAATGATTGCATTTGCCTCATGTTATTAATTTCTCAATGTAATTCGTTCGAGGAGATTCTCATGTCGAACACCTCTTCTTTTATATGATAAAATAGTTAATTTTTATTTATCCCATGTTTTTTTTTTGTCTTACATTTTGTTTATGTTTTAATGTTAAGAGAAAAAACTATGAAAACATTCATCATTCGTCTTAAATTATTGATTTGTTTTCCACATCTCTAGTGTGTGACAATTAACAAGTAGTCATTTGTGCTTCGACCCTATGCCGACATTTCACCGCAAGCGCAAGCATGTGAATCAGTAAATCAGGTTCTAAAACTCGGTTACATTAGTTATCCATCATATAATCTAAACACTATATTTGTTCATATATATAACGATTGATCAACCTTAAATTCATAAATTGGTACATTATTCCAATTTGGCACACCAACTTTAACATTTTAATATAATAGTCTCGAATTTCAACGAGACACATGTGTTGTACCATCTCTCTCTCTCTTCTTTTTAGCATTTGAATCTTCTGATTTAAGTCGAGGCTCTTCCAAACTTGCTCATTAATTATACCTGAATGCCAATTTAAACATCGACAAAGATATCACATTATTATTCAAAGTTAAAACGAAGGCCATACATATTAAAGGTAAGATAAAGTTAAGCTATGTGACGACGTGACTTAAAAGGGATTTATACACATAAATACTAATTATTTATACTAACCTTTATTTTTCGTTTTTTAATCAAAATTTTACCAGACACACGCTTTATGTAATAATATTCCACGTTGATCCCGAGTCGGACCTTGTGGCATTTAGGAACGGAAAGATATGACGTAAATAGTTATGTCATTTTCAAATACCAATTACAATCATGACCTTAGGTTCTCTCTTTAAGATTTGAATTTATGATACAAATGGTTCTTGGTGGCCAAGCTCAAGTCAAGTACAAGGTTGGTTTGCTAAAGATTCTATGCCAAGTTGATTTCGATGGTAAAAGTCAGCTTTGGTATTACAAGATTTTAGGTGTCGGTCGAGATACTAGTTGGAGGTACTTTTGACGAAAAAAAACCTTTTAAAAATGAAATATTAATATAACAATACGACTATTGGTTGTCGGCTCTTTAGTATGTGTGGCCAAAATTACTAAAGTAGCGATAAGTGGTCCAAATCTGAGTATTGGCTAGTTGGTTTCCCATTTTTTTTTTTGTTATCAACATGTATAATGTTATCTTTTGTTTAGATTCGAATGGAGAAGCAAGGACAACATTAGCACAAAATATTAGTTATTCTTTAGTAATTACAAATTGCAAATGTATAGGACACGCTAATTGCTTAATTCGTAGCTAGATGGTAATTAATATATAGAGAAAATATCATATGTCAAATATGGGTTGGACTGATTGATATTAAGTGTGAAACCTATGAATAGATGCAAGACTGTCTTTTACCATTTGCGAGTGAAACTATCGAACATAGTCTCGATTCAAAAAAGAAATATAGGGCTTAATCGACGATATTAAATATATTTAATAAAAATTGACATGTTCCTATATAGATGCGCAATTATAGGGGTTTTTTTTTCAAACTTCTTCTCAACAACAAAATTGGTTTAAGGGAAACTGCTATCCCGCTAGCAATGCAAATAGGTATATACCAACAAGGCAACAAAGACTATTTACTTCTTTAGTATTAATATTTAGTTTTAAATTATGCATCGAACACATTTATGTTGAGATGATGGGTATATTCTAATATCGCAAATCATTAGACCGTCAAGGAATTTAATTGATTTTAGATGGACCATAACGTGTATCGCTATCGAGTCACACTAACTTTATTGCAAAGAGTTTTCTATAATATACTATGTGTTATTATATACAATGTAATATATTATCAAACCTTTTTTCAAAAAAAAAAATATTATCAAACCTAAACAGTGTGCCGTGTGCGCATGCATAATATCATAGTATATTCACTTTCTTTTGTATTTTCTTTTTCAAAATTTGTTCTTGTTTCAGAGAAGCAATTTCAGAAAATTCGCCCTTCTTATTTTACATTTACAATGCAAACTGTTTTCTTAAATCCAAAAGTTTTTTGCTCAAAAATGAAAAAATGTTGAATGAAAAATTAACATTTTTATTTGGAAAGCAAAAAATGATATAAGAGATCTAAAATTTATTTTTCAATATATGAGAAACAACATTGAACGAAAATATATACATATAAATGATATATGTGGACAGTGGATGTGCATGCATTATGCAGCATTTGCAAAAATGTGCAAAATGGATTTGTTTGCGATCATGTTACTGTGTACAGTGTGCTCTTAGGGAACCAAAACTAGCCTCGTCTAAACCCATTGGAAAACTAATAAACTTTTGGGCTTCACCACAAAAACACACTTGTGGTCCATTTTATAATTATGGAGATTTTGGTAAGCCACATGTTGAGTTTTGGATTCCTCGTGCTGATTTGGACATAGGTTCTCATAATTGACACGTGCAAAGAACATATCTATCGAAGCTTAACTTAACTACCAATGAAATGGAAACTACATGTCGATCACATGCAAAGTTGACTCGTACCTTCTGCCCACCAGCCTTCATCCTTTTTGTGCATAACTAAATTTCTATGGTCGATGGCTTGGGATGCATTTTTTTTATGGGGAAAAAGATGTTGAACACAAATTTATTCGACATCTCAAGACTATGATGCTTGCTATGACTGCGAATATGCTTGCGAAAGAGATAAGCAACGGTAAATGAAAGATTGAAGATACAAGATAGTGAGTATGATTATTGTTTTTTATTGACTAAAAGAGAAACTAAATAATCTCAATACCCTTAGGTCTCTAATCAGATAACTAGGTCTATATATCCAAAGAAAAAGACACATTTTTTTTATTAGAGAAAACTCAAATATCCCGTATAGATACAAGAATTACATATCTGTTTTTGTATCTAATTACAAAGTAACCTTGTAGTACTTTAAGTAATTAGGGTTTAATTCATGTGCAAAGTTCTAGAAAAAGGGGTGTCAATAAGTATTCGGTAGGTGATATTGATAATGATGAAACTTTGGTTCTTAAGTTTGAAATGATTGTATTATTTTGCATCATGTTTGGAAAAGTTAGTTAAAGGAGAGTGTTTAACATTTCTTTGACCGAGTCAAAGTTAGGCATTGGTAGAGAAGAACTGTATGCTGTTCTGCTTTCAGAAAATCAAACTACGTGTCGTTTTAGGTACAATCTATCAAAGCTGCCAAGTACATGTAAATGTGTAACCCAAGAAACAAATAATGGAATGTTGTGTCAGGGACAAAAACCCTACTTGTTGACACTAGTCTTGGGCACAGATCGGATATCTTGAAAAAATACAGTATTTATGATTCGATTTATTTTTTACGGATATTTAATTTTTTTATTTGCTTTGTTTCGAAAAATTTCGGATATTTGCTTTATTTTTTCTGGATATTTGCGGATATCCGGATCTTCGCGGATATCTGTTTTAAATAAAAAAAAATTTAAACAACATAATATTTTTCAAAAAAAAATTAGTATAAGATTTAAACTAATTAATCAATAAATATATGAAGTGGATCTAATTTTATTCAATAAATTGTTTAAAAATAAAAAAGTGAGATTAAAATAGTGATAAATGAAATATATATTTTTTATTTAAAAAAATATTTCAAATAAAATTAGTATCTATCTATATTTACTATAAATATATTCACCAAATATATTTTAAAGTAAAAAAATGTAAAGATACGTTATAAATCTACCATATTATATGTATGTATAAGTAATATACAGATCGGATCTTCGAATTTTTAAAATTAGTATTTATGATTTGCTTAGGTTTAGATAGATACTAAATTCTTATTTGCTTTTGATTGGATTCAAAACGGATATCCAAATTTTTCTAATCGGATCTAAATTTAAAAGATAATTTGCCCAAGTTGACACATACACACCCAAGAGTATGGGTCATGAAGTGGAACCCATCAACTTTAGCCATTAGTGTGGATCAACCCGAACTCGACACGTTGAGCCAAGGACGAAACATTGAATGGAGAAAAGTGGAGAAAAACGGTTCGATCATGATGAACCATATTCCTACAAAAAGTAATATATATATATACCTAATACACATAGGTTTTATTATGACATCATCACACCAACTTTGAAAATGAAGTTAGGAACGAGAGTTTTCAATAAATGAAAAAATCTTTTCCTTATTTGATTATTAGAATTTATGAGTAGTGTTTTGTTTGTCACACTTGTTTATTTCTATCCAAAAGTTTTAATCAGACTTTCTAACTATTATTGTTTTGTTCTTGTTCTTGTAATTTCTTTTGAGTTTTAAATTTACTCTAAAGTGTCCTTTTTTATTAAAAAAATCATAAAAGCAACCACTCTTTAAACCATAAAAAGAAAAAGCAGAAAGCTTGTTACTTGAATGCAATTGAATATATGGCACAGTATTGTCTTTGTTGCTTTGTTATTGTGTCTATATAATTTCTTGTCTCATTTTCTAAGTTGCATCACAAAGTGAAACAAGAATGAGTTAGCTTGAACCACACGTTCTTCTTTCAAGAAATAAACTTTTTTCTTCATATCCATAAGAGAAAGAAAGAAAGAAAAAAATGCAAACTGATTTAGCTAAGAGAATGGAATTAGTGATGTCAAGGTTCAAGAGGGTTTGTGTGTTTTGTGGAAGCAGTAGCGGAAACAGAGACTGTTACAGAGATGCAGCCATTGATCTAGCTCAAGAGCTGGTTCGGTTATGCTTAAAACCTTAACAAGAGTCTTGGAACCTTCAAATGAGTCTTGAATTTGTTCTTTTTTTGTTGGAACAGGTTGCGAGAAGATTGAATCTTGTGTACGGAGGAGGAAGCATTGGTCTCATGGGTTTGGTTTCACAAGCTGTTCATGAAGCTGGAGGACATGTACTAGGGTATGTTCTTCAAATCTATGATCTCTTTCACTTTAGTTTTTTTGACATTTTTGTGTGATTTGCTTCCATCTTTGTGTGTTAGGATCATACCAAGGACTCTTATGGACAAAGAGGTAGGCTTTAACTACTTTTTCTTTCTTGCTTAAATGATTTACTTTTATGTTCAAAGAGAATGTCTCTGAAATGTGAATTTATATATAGATCACCGGAGAAACATTTGGTGAGGTAAGAGCTGTTGCTGATATGCATCAAAGGAAAGCCGAAATGGCAAGCCACTCCGATTGTTTCATTGCATTACCAGGTACACTTTAACTAACTAGCTTAAATACTTTTAATCCTATGGAGAATTAAAGAATTAAGTGTGAAAGTAAGGGTGTCTATATAAAGATGGATTTTCCGAACCGATTGTTCTCATTCTTGTAACACGATTATTTCAGTTATTGAGAATCCTTGGAAAATTTGGTTACAAACTTGAAACTAGGTCAGGGTTTTTTCAAAGTCTACATTTTTTCTTCCATAACAAGGCTCATTTATAATTGCTCTGTTCTTGCAAATTGTTTAATCAGGTGGGTATGGAACACTAGAAGAGTTATTGGAAGTAATAGCATGGGCACAACTTGGAATCCACGACAAACCTGTAAGTAAAAAAAGAAGAAGACAAATTTCACTTTCTACTGTTCATTGCTCTCTTAATCACTAACCAAAAATCAAAAATCTATAATAAAGTCACGATCGTTTATGTTTCCACTTTGTGGGAACAAATAAAATTGCAGGTGGGTTTGTTAAATGTGGATGGTTACTACAATTACCTCCTCACTTTCATTGATAAAGCCGTTGATGATGGCTTTATCAAACCATCTCAGCGACATATCTTTGTCTCTGCCCCTAATGCCAAAGAGCTTGTCCAAAAACTTGAGGTAGGTACCCACAAAAAAACTTTTGCTTTGCTTTTCTCTGTTTCTTGAAATGATTCTGATATAATCTTTGATGAATATAGCAAAAACTTTGATTAGGAAAAATCGATCTTTTTGTTTTGTGATTTTTTTTCATCAGGAGTATGAGCCTGTGAGTGATGGAGTTATAGCAAAATCTAAGTGGGAGATTGAGAAGAAAGTGCTATGCTCTTCTAACACAAGCATGAAGACTGAGATTGCTCTTTAGACTTTTACAAGGTGTTTATTTTGTCTAAAGAGATTCAAAGTCTAGAGCTAAAAATAATGAGAAATGTAAAAGTCTGTTGATTTCTTTAGTCTTCTTCTGTTGTGAACCTTGGGACACTCTCATCCACCAAAACTCTTGATTTTGATTAAGAAAATGCCTAACCAATACATGGTAGAAGTGTAGCAAGTATATAAGTAGTCTCTGCCCAACCAAACCAATACATGGTACAAGTACAGTTAACTGAAGACAAGTATTAATCACATTTGCATACTTGAATAATCTCTCATCGTCTACATTCTACAAATCAAAAACGGCACCAAATTCGGATGTCTAAAGCTCTCTTAACCTATTCATCTCTGACCTGAACTGTTTCTTACCAAACCCCCACAAATGCTAAGCAATTGCAGTTCTTGAGGAAACAAACATCGATCTTATTCTTCCCTGAACAAAAAGCTATCTTGAAATCAGAAAAGCATCTCGATCTCGTTGCTGCGTGAATCTCATGAAGTCTCCTCCACGCAGCATCCGTTTATGCCTCTCATGTGAAGAAACTAGAGAAACTGGACCAGCAAATCAAAAGCAAGAAAGAAATAGATTGATGATTACTTAATGAAGGAGATGCTCCGTAAAATCAAAGAATCAGCTAAGACTAAGGTCGATGAAGCACCAGAGGACACAATCTTCAAGTATTGCGTGGCGGTTACGTCAAACCGCTATTTCCTTCGGTTTTTTGTGCTACCGAGAAGGAGTTTGCCAAAGACTTGATTGGATTCGTTACTCGCTGTCAACACCAGAAGGCACGGTTCATGCTCTTTGCCATGAAAGAGCCTTCAAGATTCTTGGTTGTTAGAACATTTTTTTTGTTGTTGTTCTTATGTTTAGAAAACAAAACAAAATGAAAGAAGAAACACAATCATATGAAAGAATCTTGCATTAAGTTTCTATGTGTGTTAAGATTTACATCTCCTATTTGTACAAAAATTTGTGGGTACAATAAATTATTAGATATTAAGAATCGAGACTCTGTATTTGATCAATGATTTAGAGAGTGACTCAATTCCATCTTCGAGATCTTGAATGCATGCCTCTAAGTTCTGCACATCCTCCACCTTCAATGACTTCTCGGATTGGAACTCCGAATCCACCATTGTGAATTCATTTTCTTCTGCTTCACATGTAGCTTTGTTCGTGTTCATCAGCTTTGAGACCAAAGACCATTTGCCACAAGCCTTTGATCCGGACATGAAGCTAAACATGGATTCAAACAGAGCAATTGTTACGGCTTCCACTTCTCCGAACACAACCAAAGATTCGTCGTTGTTTTGGCACACTTTCAAACTCTTGATTACTTTTTGGAATGACTTCTTGAGAAACTTTCTTGATGCTAAATATTTCTTGACCTGTGCGGATAGATCTCCACGCTTTCTTCGTAGAATAGATTGGATCTCCTTAAGACCTTCTTTCATCTGCGACAAAGCGTCCTTGGCGACATTGCATAAATCCAAGATCTTGAGGGAACCATCAAGAAGCTTCTCAATCTGATCTTGGGATAGAGCTTGTTGGGTGATAGGTAAGCGAAGTAGTTTCTCAAGAGACTCATGTAAATCTTGAAGGTTGCTAAGTCTTTGGCAGATAGACGAGCTTGAGGCTGCTTCAGAAGATCTCAACCGGGTCAATTGCTCATCGACATGAGCAGCTTGAGGGTGTTGCATTGAAGGGAAGCTTTTAGATCGAACGTGGGAGGAGATAGCCATTTTTTAGCTTAATTTGCTTCTTTGTTTTGAGAAGGCTTAAGAAAGCTTAAAGATGTTTGTTCTGCCTTCATAATCTCTCCGATAATCACATTTATACACCTTTGAGTCTTGAGAGAAGAGAGACAAGAGGAATCTCAAGGCTGGCTCAAATTTAAATCATATAGAAGCTTATGTTTATGCAATGTCTCCCTCCAACCACATGTCCCAACGCATAAACAATAAGCAAAAAAGAGATATGGATTCTCATATCTTATAGAAATGTAACCGCACGAGCAACTATGCATTTAGACGTCTAGTTTTCATGAGAAAAATGCAAAACCAGCTTGGCTTTTGTTTTCTTAAGGGAAAGATCCTTAATTATTCCTCGACTTTGACATGTGAAAAATAACACCTACTATACAACTTGTGATTTTATTTTGATTTTATCATAATTATTGTTTCCCAACACACAAACATTATTCAGAGTTATTATTGCAACAACGTGTGGATTTGAAAGATGCCTGCCTACTATAAAATTCATATTATAACAACACCATTCGTGCATATATATTAGTATATATTACAGTTCATGACACAGATATAAGTCTATAAGAATAAGAGCTTTAAAAATACTCAAAAAAAGGAAATCAAATTTTGCAGTGTAGGAGGCAGACAATATTTGCAGCAACTTTCAAAAAATTAAAGATAAGCTAGTGCACATAAATGTA
Source organism: Arabis hirsuta (assembly GCA_964056655.1). Classification (NCBI taxonomy): domain Eukaryota; kingdom Viridiplantae; phylum Streptophyta; class Magnoliopsida; order Brassicales; family Brassicaceae; genus Arabis; species Arabis hirsuta. The sequence goes on from OZ053303.1 coordinate 35,186,910, forward strand.
TCTCCGAGTGGCGCTAATATCATATATTCATATGCTTCAAGAAGACAAGCCTTGCTGGTTTTCCATTATATAAAAATAATTTCATGTGTTCGAATCTGAATCATATATATATTTCTTATGCAAGTTGGATGATTGTATTAGGGTGACTGGTTGGAGGGCGACATTGCACAAACATAGGCTTTGCATGATTTAAATTTGAATCACCTTAAGATTCCTTCCTTAATGTTTTTTTTTTTTGCTAAACAAATTCCTTCCTTAATGTTGTATATATGTATTGACCGGAGAGCCAATAAAGACAGGACAAAAGATCTAAAGCCTTTTCTTCATTCCAAAACAGAGAAAGAAAGCTCAATCAAAAATCGACTAAAAGGTACAAAAAATTTTATCACAAAAAAATAAAAGACCATAAGCGTGATCAGAGACCATAGAGCTTGTTACTTTAACCGCAAGAAACTGGACAGACTAGAATCTCGTACAAACTGGACCTAATTCAATCAAATTCACGTGTGCCCTAATTTAAGTGTCGGGATACAATTTTAAAGTGACATGAGACTCTATATATGCCAAGGTTGTGATGATTCATCTTCTCGTTCCTTCTATGTTTCGCTTAATTTCTCTACTTTGGTTGTTTCTTGAGGCTTGAACAAAGTATAACATGACTCTATATTTGTTTCTTTTAAACCATTTCCATTTTTTCCTCACCATTTAGCCCTGTAGAGAGCTTGTTGTTTACCTTTGCTTTTAAACTATTGGTTCAGAACAGAGAACCGAAACAGAGCAATTGTAAAAGGCCAAAGATTTGTTCTTGACTTTGTACAGCCTTCATTTTCTTGATTACGTTTTCGAATGATTTCTCAAGAGACTGTCTTGATGAAATGTTATGTATCTCTGCACTTATCCCAATAGATCCCTGCAATTTCCTTCTTATTACAATATATACGGTTCTTGAATCTCCCTTTGTATTTGGCTAATAGAAAAGCAGGAAGACGCTGAAGCAGCTTCTTTAGATCTCAATCGGTTCAAATCGCTCATCGACACATAAGCATCTTGTGAAGTTTTTTTCCTTGACTACATAACAGTGAGAGTGATCGTGGAAGATAACCGCCATTTTTTCTTCTCTCCTTCTTTGTTCTCTAACCAAGATTGGAGAACAAACACTATTTCAATCTGCCTTCATTAGGTTAGTGGTCAGTACAATATAAATACTACCTTGATTAATGATTATTGTTTTAAACACCAATCACGCAATGGCGATGTTTATGCATTGTCCCCTTCCAATGAACACTGCATATGCCATCTTTATATGATTCATATTTTACCTTTATAAAAAAACTAGTGTCGCATAAAAAAAAAATATCAATTTAAAAGAGTAGATGAATGTGCAGAATGTGATTGTAACAGCACCATCCATGCATATATTCGCTCTCAAAACCAATCTGTAATCCAGCTCATGTCATTACCACCTAGAGCCTTATACAATACTTAAAGAAATCAATTTTTGCATTGTAGGAGGCAGACAATATCTGAAACAATCTCTACAAGATTTAAGTTTAAAATGGTGTACATGAATGTATCCACGAGTGGCGCGTTTCATATCATATGCTTCAAGGAGACAAGCCCTGCTGTATTTAAAATCTTTTATAACATAAAAGATGTGATTTAAGCTGAGTAATTACATGTGGCTGGAGGGAGACATTGCATGAACATCGTTGAACCAACTTTAATTAAGATTCCAAATGTCTCATTTCTATAAAGGTGTATATATACGTAATGACCAGAGAGGTAATGAAGACAGAGCAAACATCTTTTAGCTCTCTTAAGCCTTCTTTTGATCTCTAAACAAGAAAGCAAATATAAAAATGGCAGTTTCTTCCCATGTTCGATCTAACAGCTTTCCTTCAAGGCAACACCCTCAAGTTGCTCATGTCGATGAGCAATTGGCCCGATTGAGATCTTCTGAAGCAACCTCAAGCTCTTCTATATGCCAAAGACTTAGCAACCTTCAAGATTTACATGAATCTCTAGATAAACTGCTTCGCTTGCCCATCAAACAACAAGCTCTATCTCAAGAGCAGATTGAGAAGCTTCTTGATGGATCCATCAAGATCTTGGATTTATGCAACATTGCCAAGGATGGTTTGTCGCAGATGAAAGAGAGTCTCAAGGAGATCCAATCAGTTTTACGAAGAAAGCGTGGAGATTTATCGGCTGAAGTCAAGAAATACTTAGCCACAAGAAAATTTCTCAAGAAATCATTCCAAAAAGTACTCAAGAGTTTGAAAACCGGCCAAAACAACGAAGAATCTTTTTCTGTTTTTGGAGAAGCAGAAGCCATAACAATTGCTTTGTTTGAATCTCTGTTTAGCATCATGTCTGGATCAAAGGCTTGTGGAAAATGGTCATTGGTCTCAAAGATGATGAGCAAAAACAAAGCTACATATGAAGATGAAGCCAATGAATTCAAAAGAATGGATTCTGAGTTCCAATCCGAGAAGTCATTGAAGGTGGAGGATGTGCTGATCCTAGAGTCATGCATTGAAGATCTAGAAGATGGAATTGAGTCACTCTCTAAATCATTGATCAAATATAGAGTCTCAATTCTTAACATCTAATAGATTATTGTAACCACAATTTTTTGTACAAATAGGAAATGTAAATCTTTAACTAACACATAAACTAATACAAGATTTATTCATATGATAAATTTCTATCATTTCTTATTTCCTTTTTACACATAAGAACACAAAATTTCAAGAAACAAGAAACAAGAAACATTTACAGTTGAACTTTATTCATCTTTCCATCCATCAAATTTCACCATCCTATATTTTCGGATTATTGAAACTTTAGTTTTGATGGTTTGGGCCTATAATTTAATTTAGGCCCATAAAATTAAACCCAAAGTGGTCACAAAAAATAGATTTATCTTCTTCTTCGAGATGATCGAAATCGGGAAACTGAACTAACAATGGCACTTTCTCCATTATTCCTCCTCTTCACACTCTTCTCTCTCCTTTCTCTTCCAATTTCCGCCGCCGATTCCGATGCATACCCTTCTATTCCCGGAACCGCTCCTATCGACGGAAGTTTTACTTTTACCGATGAGCTCAAACCCATCCGCCGCGAAGTTTACGGGGAAGGTAAAATCTTCGACATCAGTCACCGTTACACTCCGGAGATGCCGTCGTTTGAATCATCGGAAGGAATCGGACGGTTTCTATGGCTAGCTGCGAGTATGAAGAACGGATCACGCGCTAACAACTCAGTGATGAAGATCCCGACGCATACTGGTACTCACGTTGATTCACCTGGGCATTTCTATGATGAGTATTTAGACGCTGGGTTTGATGTTGACTCGCTTGATCTACAAGTCCTCAATGGTATAATATAATCTCTGCTTTTAGACGAAACCCTTTGATTTTTATTTTTGTTTTGTATAATTCGAATTTGGTGTTTTGTTTGTAGGTCCTGCTTTGTTGGTTGATGTTCCTAGGGATAACAACATAACTGGTAAGTGGAATTTTGGTGTTTGCTAGAAATTTGATTAAATTTTGGGGAAAGTTTGCAGTGATGAGTATAAAGTTTGTGTTTTTGGCTATGATCATATGATTGATATTCAGCTTATAAGTGTAACTTTAAGAGATGGTTTGATTGATTGTAGCGGAAGTGATGAAATCTCTTCACATTCCAAAAGGAGTTCGTCGTGTGCTTTTCAGAACATTGAACACTGACAGGTAATGTTTAGGAAAAAGGATGATCCTGATATCAGTTATATGTTAAAAGTTTGAAGCTTTGTTCTGAAATGAGTGTTGGATTTGTGAATTCAGGCGTCTTATGTTCAAGAAAGAGTTTGATACAAGCTATGTTGGATTCATGAAGGATGGTGCGCAATGGTTGATAGACAACACAGACATCAAACTTGTCGGTAATTACCAAACTATTCACCTTTTGCCATCATTTTGTGTTGTTGTTCTTGTTACCATCTTATGTTAGACATCAAAAATATGTTTGAAGCATGGCATCATTGGATTTCATATGAATTGAAAAAACCAAATATTGATGCTATGACATCTCTAAGATTTGATTTTTTTATATATAAGCTGGTTGGTTGGTTGTGTTACGGTGAAGTGGTCTCTAAGATTGAGTTTTGGTGTATCCATTGTCAAAACATAGGGATCGATTATCTATCAGCAGCTGCATACGAGGATCTTGGACCGTCCCACCTAGTATTCCTAAAAGGCCGGGTAAGCAAAGCATTATCTCAAGTTTTCTTTAAGTAGATGAATCCATAACAGTGAAGATTTTAAGATAATGATGGTTGAGAAGTTTATAAAACCTTGACAGGAGACTATACTTGTCGAGGGATTAAAGCTGGATGATGTGAAGGCAGGACTCTACTCTGTACATTGCTTACCTCTAAGACTAGTTGGAGCAGAAGGATCTCCAATTCGTTGCATCCTCATTGATTGATTTTCTCCTCCGCCAAACCCGGAGATGTCTACCGTTATGAACATCGGTATGTGCAGATTTATGCAGCCAATGTGGAGACTGGAGTAGGAAGCAATAAGAGAGATGCAGAGCAGACGAACTTGAGGAGAATAAAAAAGAATTCTATGTATGTATGTATACACTTTTAAGATCTTAGGCTTGGCAATAAAAACAGTTTGAATCTGACGAAGCTGTACCTTAATTGCTTAATATTTCCTTATCATTATCAACTACAGAATTTGAGAAACTATAGAAGTAGCTTAGAGATTGAGTATCTTGAGAAATACTAAATAACTAGAGAGTAGATTTTATTAGGAATTTATTCAAATATGTAAACCGTGCTTCTGATCCTTTACTGCCTCTATAGCCATCTTACTCATCCTTTTCTCCTTCTTCATGATTCTCTTCTTCATACCGAGTCTTAAGAAGACTTGTGATGAGTCTCGACGGTTGTATCTATTCTTAAGAAATTGAGGTTTTCCTCTAACAAAAGTCTTCATCTGCAAATTCCCATCGCTCGGAGTCAACTTTCCTAAAGCCGTATCCGATAAGCATCAGCCTAAACAATGAGAAATCGCGGAGCAAGAAGAGTCTCGGAAGAAGAACTCGGCAGGATCCCAAACGATGAAACTCTTGCCACTTGGGCTCCACGAGATAATCGAGTCCGATGAAGGATCATCCACCATTAAATATGTTGCATACTTGAAATTTATTCTCGACCACTTCATGATTCCATAAACTGAGCGACTCTCATGTCAATCGTTTTGGCATGTGCCGGTGTATACTTATTCAAGGTAAGCTCAGGTTTATCTCTGATAAAGTCATCTTTAGAAAACTCCCATTGCTGATCAGAGTCGACTTTCGCAGCCATGTCCTTGAATAAGCATATCGGTAAAAAAATCGAAATTGTCGTACCCTACACAAAGCATATCGTTGAAACTGTTTAAAACTATGGGCAAAAAATCTCTGGAAAGCTCATCAGGATTCCAAACTATGAAACTCTTTCCATTTCCCCACGAGATTATTGAATCTTGAAGGATCATTCACCATGGTAAGTTTTGACCAAAACAGAACAATATTCCTCAACCATACTTGAAACTTGAAACCCTAAACCCAACCAAAAAAAAGAAAAGAAAATCACCAATCGAACTCACGAACTTCCTTAATAGAAAGATTAGTAGCAATAACCAAGACTACGGATTAAAAGTGACTATAATAGTTAATGAATAAAATCGCAGGTTACCCTCGTATATATAGCCATATGTATGTCTTGGGCATCAAGTTTACAATGTCGGTTAAACATCAACCTTGTATGATGTGTCGGTATAAAAATCCTTGTGGAAATAGAATTTTTGTTTTTTCTTAATCATATTCAGATTTGGTTTTAGGTCTTCAAGCATCTCTATAAATACAGAGAAACATAAAACCTAAATTACACGATACAATCAAACACACAAACCTAAAGAGAGAGAGAGCTAAATACTTTTTGTGCAAGGTAACGGAAAAAAAACCCTAGATATCAATGGCAGGTGCGTTGCAGCATATGATGAAACCATTCTTAGGTCTTGTACCAGAGGTCAAAACTTGTCATAAGAAGGTTCCGTTGAGAGAGAAAGTGATCTACACAATGATCACTCTCTTCGTTTTTCTGGTTTGTAGTCAACTTCCTCTCTACGGTATCCACTCCACGACCGGTGCTGATCCGTTCTACTGGATGCGTGCCATTCTCGCATCGAGCCGCGGTACCGTCATGGAGCTCGGTATCGGTCCAATCGTCACATCAGGACTCGTGATACAACTCTTGACAGGCTCAAAGATTATTCAAGTCGAGGAACAAGATCGTGCTCTCTTGAACGCTACTCAAAAGCTTCTTGGGATTCTAATCGCCATAGGTCAGGCTACGTTATATGTTCTCTCTGGAATGTACGGTCCTGTTTCGCAACTCGGTGCCGGAAACGCGATTCTCATCGTTCTCCAGCTTGTCTTTGGAGGAATCATAGTTCTTTGTCTTGATGAGCTTCTCCAAAAAGGATACGGTCTTGGCTCGGGCATCTCTCTGTTCATAGCGACTAATCTTTGCGAAAGCGTTATCTGGCAAGCGTTTAGCCCCGTGACGATCCACGGACGTTTTGGAACCGAGTTCGAAGGCGCCGTGGTCTCGCTATTCCATAAATTGATAACTAAGTCTAGCATTCGACAAGCTTTCTTTAGACAAAACCTTCCAAACGTTACAAACTTGCTCGCCACGGTCTTGATCTTCCTCATTGTCAACTACTTCCAAGGCTTCCGCGTTGTCTTGCCCGTTAAGTCGAAGAATTCCCGTGGTGGCTCGAGCTCTAATTACCCGATCAAGCTCTTCTACACTTCAAACATGCCAATCATTCTCCAATCTGCTCTCGTCTCGAATCTTTACTTCATCTCTCAGCTTCTCTACAAGAACTTCAGTGGCAATTTCTTCGTTAACTTGTTGGGACAATGGAGAGACTCTGTACCAGTCGGTGGCCTCGCTTACTTAATCACAGCTCCATCGGGTTTCGCGGATATCGCTGCTCATCCTTGCCACGCACTCTTCTACATCGTCTTCATGCTCTCTGCTTGCGTGTTTTTCTCAAAAACGTGGATTCAAATCTCGGGGACTTCGGCTAAAGACGTAGCTAAGCAGCTCAAGGAACAGCAACTAATAATGCCAGGACACAGAGAGACTAGTTTGCACAAGGAGCTAGACCGCTATATCGGAACATCAGCTGCTTTCGGAGGAATGTGCATTGGTGCACTCACTGTTCTTGCTGATCTAATGGGAGCTATTGGATCAGGGACCGGAATCTTGCTTGCTGTCTCAACAATCTATCAGTGTTTCGAGGCATTCGACAAGGAAAAGACCCGCGAGCTCGGTTACTTCGGGTTCTGATCACTTGCACCATTAAACCACATTCTTAAGTTGTAACCTCCTCTTATCTTCTTCTTGGTTAATCAAGAATCCATTAAACAACAATTTGTATTTTCGAAGCTTTGATAGTTAAAACTTACAACATGTAATTTGCATTACAAACAAACATCAATTTTTGTTTTCCTCTTCCTATGGTTACATTACATCCCCAATCAACAATCACAGCGACAAGTTTTAATCTTTTTTTCTTCTTCTTGAAGCTCAAATTTTACAAGATAAGTAATACATTCGTTTCTCAAGAATCAAGATCATTTGCCACCTCGTTGTCTCTTCTCTTCGAGCTGAGCTGCTTCGTTCAACATATCCGCTGCGTCTGTGTTCATGTTTAGCTTCGCTAAAGCTACAGATTGCATGTAGAAAGCCGTTGGCCAGTCTGGATACACGCATTGCGCTTGCATCGCGTCGCGTAATGCTGCGTCTGGTTGATCGCATAGTAAGTAGCATAGACTTCTCCGACCAAATACAGTTGGTGACACCATTGTTCCAACGTCGATGAACTACCCAAAACCAATGTATGTGACCATGAGTTCTAACTTCTAACAATATCCAGATAAACAAAAAATGCCAAATTTGATTTTAACCGTAGCGAAAAATCCTATCCAAATACAGAACGGAACAGAAAATATATTAACTTAAGTTTAATTGATCCGAATCAAACCCACACCGTGACTGAATCAAATCGATTAAAACATAAATTCATTCTAACTAGATTGGAAAGATGATTAATCCGGTTGAATTGATTGGAACCGAGCCCAATCCGTACTGAAAAATTAAGCATATGCTAAAAAAAACGGATTGGACATGCTAAAAAGAGTAACCACAAATCAATACCTGTGAGTAACAGTCGATGGCGGTTTTGAAATCTTTCTCGCGGAAAGCTTGATCACCGCGTTTCCGTGCGTCAAGCATATCCTTCATCTGTTGTGTCCATTCTTGGAAAGATAACTGTAATCAATAGATAGACCCCCAAGAGTTAGTCGAAGAGATCAATCTCTTTGTAATGTGTTTTCATATCTGAAACCAAAACTACCAATTTAATTACCTCGTTTGTTCCTTCGTCATCTCGGTAATGGGTCATGACCAAGATCTGATGAATAGCTGTGAGATCCATTCTCGAGCAAGCCTCACCTAATGGTGAAAGTGGTCTTTGTGGCGTCGAAGGTGCCTCCTCGTGCTTCTTTATTCCAAGCATTACATAAGACGGAACCTGTACCCAAAATGTTTTGCCGCTTAAAAAGTCAGAATTCAAGAACAGGAAAATAAAAAATATAAACTCGATAAAATTCAAGAACTCGATTACACTTACGTCTGATTTAGTTTGCAACGGCGCAAGTGTTGCTACTAGATCTTTCGTATTGGGTCTCTCTCGAGGCTCATATTGCAAACATTGAGAGGCAAGTTCAACAACTACGGTAGCTTCTTCTGTTGAGAACTTTCCCTCGAGATGTGAATCCATCAACAGAATGATATTCTTGCCGCGTATCATATCCAGAGCCTAGAGGTAACATATCTCACCAAATCAATACCGCAAATCGTACCCACTTGTACTATAAGACATAACATCTTTCAAGAATAACTTCGCAAGAACCATGAATCACCCAGTAAAAACGTTGCCCACGTTACAAAATTCCAGAAATGAGAGCTATATCAGCTGATAAATGCCAGATTCTTTTGGGTTTTTTCTATCCATACAATCTCGCAGCTTAAATGACAAGGGTGTGGCACATATCTATAGCTAGTTTTATAAGAGACGGTGAAGGAGCAACGTTATAGAGTTCTCAGAAACCACAATCACTTAGTAAATCATGAGCAACTTCCTCACACAAAAAAACACATTTTGGTAGTACACTTATTTTTGCTCGAACAGATAGATAATGAACTTACATGACTTGGAGGGATGTGCTTTCCGCTAAGCAAATCCAGAAGAACAGTTCCAAAGCTGTAAGTAACACTTTCAGGTGTCACTCTTCCTACAAACACAAAATTTGACCACACTGAGACTGTGCTATGAAAATTTCAACTGCAAGATGCGAAAATGCAAAAACGAAGCTTATTGCACTAATCTAGAAAGAAGAAACAAATTAATTTACCATTTCTTAGATATTCAGGTGGTGTATAGGCTAGATTTGTGCTATAACTTTTACCATCCCTACTATTCTTCATCAAACCGAAACACGAGAGACGAGGATCACCATCCTACAATATCCATTAAAAAAAAAGCTTGTTAAAGCACCACCGCCTTAGATCACAACGAGCCAGCAAAGCTCGTAAACATGAATTAAAATTCTTGAGAAGAGAATAAGAATAATAATACCTCATCAAAGAGAACCCTATAAGCATTTAAATCATGGTACAACGGACGACCCTCGGTACTACAATAATCCAAAGCTTCAGCAATGTAATATCCTACTCGCAATCTCATAGCCCATTCGATAGTCTGATTTTCCCCTGTGAATGACCACAAACACACAATAACATAAGAAACAAAAATTCCATCTTTAAAACATTCTAATCACCTAATCCATCTAACAACAAAACCATAAATGCAAGCTCAAAAGATACTAAAGAAACTAAAATTCCATAGATTTAGAGACACATTTCATACAATGGAACAAATGCTTAGCAAGTGTATCATTAGGCATGAACTCAGCAACAAGAAGTCTTTCATCTCCATCACAACAATAACCAATCAAATTCGCCAATCGATTATGCCTCAATTTCCCAACACCCCAAGCCTCTTCCTGCAACAAAAATTGAAGAAGAACAAACACAAAGATTTCAATTTTAATGACTAATCAATTGAACAAAATTTGATTGGGTTTTGTTACACAAACCGCGAATTGTTTAGGATCAGGCCAAGCCATCTTAGTAAACTTCTTGACAGCGATCCATCGACGATTCTGAAGTCGACCTTTGTAGACAAGATTTGGGGCTTTCTCACCACTCTCTGATACGATGTGGTCGGAACTGAAGTTGTTTGTTGCTGATTTAAGGTCAGCGAAAGAGAACTCAGAGAAAGATGGAATTCCACCACCTCCTCCTGTTCCTCCGACAACTACACCACCACCAGCTCCTCCTCCGCCGCTTCCGATTCCGCCGCTATCGACCGCCGTAGAACCGCCGTGGTGGTTTTGAGTGGGTTGTTGTGGCTGAGCTCCATCTTTGACAAATGGGTTTTCACCAGAACACAAAGATTGACAACAACCCATGAGGAGGCGAAGAGAGTAAGGAAAGTGTTTCTCTTTCGCTCCTTGTAAGAAAAAGAGAGAGAAAGATAGTGGTGGAAAAATAAAAAATTGGATTTTTTTTTTTTTATTATCTTTTCAATTTTTCTTATGTTTTGACTCCTTTGGTAAGTTTTCTCATACATTGTCTCCTACTTGTCAAAATGGTATCAATGAAAGAAAAAAACAACTCTAAAACTCATTTCAATCGTTACAAGTTTTTTAGCGGTAAATCGGTAAATCGATACAAGTTTTTTTTTAGCGGTAAACGGAATAATAAATAATTTTGCAAAAACGTCAGAAAGTAGTGGTAACCGATAAGAGAAAACTGCACAAAAAAAAATTGAATATAACGTTTTTAGTAACTTTTTAAAACTTTATGATATTAGTAACTATAATAACGGTATATTTTGTATTACAATGATACGTAACTACCAATCAACCCCTAAACTAAAAAAACTAAAACATTTTGATTATAAAAATTTAACATGTCATTAGTAAAAGATCTTAGATTTTGATCATTGTTATTTTGGGTCTTTAAATTGTTTAATCTTTTACTAACCAATGAATATGTGAAATGAAAAGCAGAAAAGGAAAATCAGAAGAAGCCAAGTTCTTTTTTTGTATATACTACATACTATAATACAATAAATTGATTCCGATGTTCAATGATTTATACTTTGTGGTACCAAAAGAGATTTTGGAAAATCACATTATTTGCCAGCTCAAAGTGTTTGTGATTGGAGTGACTTATCATCAACCATTCCTGCTTTTGCTTTCTCCAATTTTTTTTTTTCAACACAAAACAAGTTTCTTTTTTTCTAGTTTATATTTGAAAAGGCTCGTACTTGTGTAAATGCTAAAGAGAAGCGTGTGAAGAAAATCTGAAGTTTTTAAAAAGTTTGACTTATGAAGCCGTGTGATATTTGGATATATATTTCTTTTCTTTTTTGCATTTATTATTCCCGAATTTGTATATTTCTGAATTATTAACGTACCTTCTAAAAAGAGTAAAGTGAATTATCAATTTTCTCAATGAATTTGACAGACTGACGTACATTTTCTTTCCATTTGAGTTCTAAGAATATTTGTATGCGTTAATATAGTTTTGATTTTTAAAACTACTATTTTAAGAAGTTTGATTTTAAAACAGAAATCTTTAAAAACCCAAAGAAAGAAGATTTCTAAGGCTTTTTGAAATTCTTAATGTGTAAACCAAATAAACTAATATGGCTAAAAGGATCGAAATTCTTTAAAATATGATTTGTTAACATTTAAACCGTCATATAACACATTACCAAGTCCGGTGATTTGCTCATAGGGGATTTATGTGTCTGCTGGCTCTTTACTTGGAAAGGATTCGTCCTTTGCCGGGCTCTCTACCTGAAAAGGATTTTATTTTTTTCCGGGTTCCGATGTAAACAAAAACTTCACCATGTTGAATAAAGCAAAAAATTAGATGAAAAAAAAAACACATTACCCAAGCTTGAATTGGATATGTTTAGATGGTGGTTTTCAATAAAGACCGCTAGATTGAGACTAAAAAAACTGGTCAAATTATGGATTAAGCTTTCAATCTTTTATACATTATTATTTTAAGATAATTAAAATAAAATATATTTAGAGAAGGGACTACGGTATAGTGACAGTCAAAATCCACCAAGAACCGCTACTATCTCACCCGGGATCGAGTTCCCTCTCCTACAAATATACGGATTAGACTAATGAACCGGCTTGTTTTAATCCAAATTATGACAAAAATAAAAACATTGTATCCAACATGTTTTCTACTTTCGAATTTATTCAGTTTGGACACCTAAGAATACTATACCTTTCTCAACATTAAATAATAATAATGATATTTTATAGATCAATACTGTTTTGAAAATAATATGTTCCATTTTCTTTATCTATAAAACAATAAATTTTATTTGTTTTAGAATAATTTTATTAGTAAATAAATCAAACCAATTTTAAAACGGGTAAATTGTTTTCTTAATGCGGTACAAATAAATTTCAAAATTAAACAAGTGTTTGAATATCTTTTCCAAATCATGGTTGACTGTTGTAAACGTCTTAAATGACAAAAATAGTCGGTTTTCACAATTTTTAAAGATTAATCTGATTTTGTCCCGCATTATTCAGGTATAACATAAAAAAAACATTTGTAAATCATAAAAGAACAAAACTCCAATGACCACCGGCAAGAACAATAATTTTGTAAATTCTCAGTTTGGATGTATGCTTATGAAAAGTATGTTTGCAATATGTTTGTAATATGTTTGATACCTATTGTTAGCTTTGTAGTAAACAGAGCTTCAAGAACACAAGAGCTGTCTCTTTGTGTTAAAAAGGCAAAGAGAGTGAAGTGATCCAAAGATTCTCTAACGTAATTGACTTTCTTATATGATTAGATGCTCAAGCACTATCTATAACATATTTAACAAATACACGTCGTTAGCCTATAGTTGGATCACAAGTCACAACGTACAATAACCTGTGGCACTTATTTTTTTTTTTTTATTATTGGGGTGTCTAGATGTTTACTATCCGACTAATCCTCCAGGATGAATGTAACCGTCGATTAGTCCATTCACCGGGGGTCTAAATCATGACACCATCTCAACTAGTGAAATAGGGGTGATGAAAATGTTCCTAAAGATAATCGAACTCATGTTGAAAGAATTTACTTTTTTTTCCTGAGTTTTTTTACCAATAGACCATCACCATTTAGTTTTTTTCTCCATGTTACTGTTTTATTTTGCTAAAAAAAAAAAAAAAAAAAAGACATACGAGACGTCAAGTTCACGCTAATCATGTTTGGCACGGCAGCTCGAAGACGAGAACTATTGGCGCAGTCACTAGTTGAAATAGAGTGGACCATTGGGTTTAATTATTATTATAGTTTTCACATGAATGATCATTAATGTTTTGAGGCTTGTCAGGTCAATGATTGAGAATGGTTCGTCTCTATTAATCATAATATAATTATTTACCTTTATTCTTATGCCTAGTAACTTATTGGCCATGCATAATTGAATATCATTTAACAACAACTTTTTTCTACAACGAGAAAAACGTAAATCATTCACCATTTTTTCCCATTACATGATATTTTCGTGTATATTAAAAACCCATAAAATTGCTGAGCGCATCATGGTGCTGTTTGCTCGCTGGCATTTGGGGTTCGACCCCATCCTTTGACAAAAAATAATTAAAAAAGATGACCAAACAAAAAAACCCATAAAATTTCGCACGGTAATATTGGATAACTTGGGTTAGTAAAATAGTTTAGTTTCTGCAAATAGTTCGGTAAAAATCAAAAGACCAGTGATTTGAAAATCATTGATGTGATTTATTTTACTTGCCAATGATACAACAAGTATAGTTTTTATGGAAAATCCAAAAAAGACGTGTGATAATCTAGGTTGTATGAAAACTCCACCCAAGGTTCGTTTCCTGTTTTGGAAACGGAAATGCGGGAAAACACATTCTTTAAATATTCTAATTTAAAAACGTTTTGGAAACGCGGTCAGAAACGCAGTCGGAAACGCGATTTTTGATTTTGAAAGCAAATTGAATAATTACTTTGAAAATATAGAGATTTGTTGGTTATTTTTAATAAGTTTTTAAACATAATTATTAAACACGAATACATTTTTTTTCTCTAATCGTCACCGTAACTTAAAAAGGTAGAAGAGTCAAAGAGATAAACAAGGTATTTTTTTCAATTACAGTAGATTTGTTATTGATTATTGAAATTGTGAAGTCATATAAATAAACTAAGTGTTTTTTGTTCTTGGATTTGTGTTGTTTCAAATATTTAAAACTATTGATAATTTTTGTTTCATAATATATATTTTGTTACATGATATATATATACGTTTCCATTTTTTTCTTTTTAAAGAAAAATCGTTTCCGCGTTTTCTAACGTTTCGTTTCCAAATTTCCGTTTCCGATTCCATGCAATTTAGGTGATGATGTGTAAGAACTAAACCGCTTTTTTCCTCCTCTTAATTTTGAATAAGCATTTCTAATTACTATAACGAGACTTTGGAGTTTAAAGTCTTTACTTTTCATTTCAGTATATAAAATTTAAGCTATTTTCTTAACGAATATTAAATTTGGGAAGTTTAAACTTTTGAAGTGATGATAAATCAGAAGTGTTGTTGTAGTATTAGAGAAAGTTGTATAGTTCATGTTATACTTTTTTGCTGAATGTATCAAATACTAGATTAATTTTTTTAATCCCCAAGTCTTTAGTAATCTATGAGAAGCAAAGAAATAATAAGTACATGACCCTTCACGAAGATCAAAAGAAAGAAAAGATTTACCTGAACTACATTCAGATTTTACAATAAAAAATTGTTGAGAATTATCACAAGTTTTGTCCTAAACGTCTTATTATGTACACTGCCCGAATTAAGAAATTATTAGACTCAAACTAATATCTGCGACTATATATGGTAACAGTATCAAGTTATCAAACCCTTCTTCTCTTCCATGGCTGTAAACCACCCGGTTCAAATGAACCACTAATTCCACTTTAACCGCATACGTTAACCAAAGAATTGGCTGTCTCTATAATTCTGCCTCCTCTAAGATCATCACTTTCATGGACTCTTTTCTTGCCTGGAGAATGCAGATGATTCTGGTTGGTTTTCTGGTATACCAAACCGCATAACCGAGTATTCGGGCATTGCAAGATCAGCAAACGGCTCGATCATGGCGCTTGAATTGAATTGATAAAGCAAAGATCTTCCTCTGTTTTGCTTATTATTATTCCTCGTCTCCCTCAAGTTCTCGAGGTGTAGTTTCTTCTTCAGCGCGCACTAAGAGATCTTCATAAGCTCTCATAGATTCAGCAGTGAATCTCTCCATAGCTTCAAAAATCCGCTGCAAACTACCTTGTAAACTATCGCTGCTAGTATCGCTTTGGTAAACAACATTACCAGATATCGAAAGACTATTACCATCACTTGGTGCCACGAGAACCATTTTCTTTTCAAGTGCTTGAATCTCTCTATGTATCCTCTGTTCTTCCCGGTCCATGTTCTTAAACTTCTTCTCTGAATCCCCGTGCCCCATCATCGTCGTTTCTAACCGATCTTGTTCCCAAAGCTGAAGCACACTTGTAGTGAAACTACGCATCGCCTCAATGACTTCCTTCTCGGATATTCTGTCCAGAGCTTGAGACCATTGGTTACATATCACAAAGATTGGTGGAGCTCCAATCCGACCAGGTGAAAAAGGAACGATTCCATCGGGTGTTTCCTCGGGTTCATAGAGAAGACACTTCATGAGCCATTTATTCAACTCTTTTACATAACCCTTCTGCGCACTAACCCAGCTCGAGAATCCCAATATCCAATTAATAAGTTCATGCCCAAGCAAACTCGTTGCCTCAAGATGTTCATCGCCGAGTTTTTTGCTCGCTCTTATCGGGCCTAATCCTTGAGCTTCCCTAATAGCCTGACACTGACTTTGATGACACTCAAGCATTGCTTTCCACATTCTCGTAAGCCTGAGACAATAAAAACTAAATCAACATTTCCAAATGCAAATATCTAACACATACGTATATATATATATATATATATTCATTCCGAGGCAAAGTTTATACCCTTGAATCAATGCATTCAATTGCGGCCATAAGTCTTCATCTCTAATCTTATTAATCGTCACAGATATTTTGTCCACAACCTGAATCGCAATCCGTATCTTTGTAGACATATCTCTCACTAACTTCCTTGTTATATCGACTTTATTAGCCTCGGCACCTCTTTCATCCAAACGCTTTAGCTTCCTTAGCTTTTTCTCGTGAGCTATACGCAATTTTTCCTCAGCCTAACACAGAAGTAGAAGCTTAGTCAGACAAAGAAACCGAATACTTCAACGACGCATCAAAAAGATCAAATCTTACCTTGACTTCGTGGTAAAGCTTCTTCTCCCAAAGATGGAGTTTATGCAATGTCGAAGAAAGATTCCTCGACCTCGAAGCAAGCTCTTCTTCAATGTCTGCATACGTTGGTGGCGCAGCCGCAGGAGCAGCAGAAGATCCTCCAGAGGTAGTAGAAGGTAACGAAGGAGTAACTCCGTGCAACAACTTCGATGAAGCTACTCCAATTCAAAACACACACACATACAACAAAAGTTTCAAACTTTACTCAATCAATTGCAATAAATCTAGGAACTTTAACTAGATCACATGATAACTCGACAAAAATCGAATAAATTCGACAATCATTTACCATGTTTACGACCATAAGGATGCTTCCCTACTTCAAGTAACTTGGCAATCTCATTTCCTGACTCTGCTGCTTTCACGAATTGATTCTCAATCTCTTTAGCAACTTCCGGCACCGCACGTGGCCCTCCTCCTCCTCCACCACCGCCACGTGTCGCCGGAGCCTCATTCCCAACATCATCCTCAACAACCTTCTTCTCAACAACGTGAACTTCATACTCAACACCTTCTTTCTCCACCGACAAACTCGGTCTAGACTGATACATAGACGCATCTGCTCCATCTCCACCTCCTCCACCGCTAGTGCTTGCCCCGGATTTATCAACCGGAGACAGTGACGGAGACGGTGACTCAGCGGCGGCGAATTTCGGTTTACCGTGAACTTCTTTAACAACCTCGTAATGCGAATCATCATCTTCCAAATCCGGAATACCTTCTTCTTCTCTTAACTCTCTCGAATCACGACTCGGAGTATACGGTGGATAGTAAGTATCAAACGGATTAAGAAAATCCCAAGCCGTAGACCTAGGAGGTGATGGTGGAGGCGGTGGCTGTTTCTTCGCCGGACCCGGACCCGAAGAACCGTAGAATCCGGGTCCGGGTCCGGGTTCGAAATACGGATTGTAAGAAGAAGAAGAAGATGATTCGCCTATGTAAACTCTTTGAGGACTAGTTGCTCTTTGCTCGTAGATAACTGAAGGAGGCATAGATTTGTTCTTCATGTAATTCATATGCAAATAGCTTCCTCCTCCTCCTGAGTAAGAAGAAGGATGATGATCCATCATTTCCGGATTCGGGTACGGGTTATTATAACCCGGTTGTTGTTGTTCCATGTAACCCATCATGGATCCGGGTCCGGGTCCGGGTCCGGGTCCGGGGATATGGAAATTTCCGAGATGGTGTTGTTGTGGAGGAGGTGAGTGATGATGATGTAACGAATCTAAATCCAAATCGTCGTCTTCGTCGTCGGAATAATCCGAATCTAATTCGAGATGACCCGAATCCGAATCCGAACCCGAACCCGGACCCGAGTGGCCGTGATTGTTGTGGTTGTGAGAAGAAGAAAGTTTTGGTTTTTTTGGGGAATTTTGGTTGGTTTCTTTTTCGGTGTGGCCTTTTCTGTGAGGAGGAAGGTTGAGTCTCGGAGAATCTTCACCGTCGTTACCGGAGTTTGCGCCGCCGGAAGAGACGAAACGGTGGTGGTGGTTGATGAAAAGGTGAAGGGAGTGACCGATACCTTTAAGCGAATGAGTGTAAGCCACGTGTGATTCGGATAAAAGGTAACGTTGTTGAATGGCTGATTCTAAGAAATTGCAGCGTTCACGGCAAAGAGCAACCGCCGGAAGATCGTCAAGCTTGGAACTTGTACAACCCATTCAATAATTATTTCTCCCCCAAAAGAACAAAAAAAAAAATCGAAATTTAAATTAAAAATTCAAGATTTTGAAATCAGGTAAGAGAAATTAAAAGAAAAGAGAGAGAGAGAGAGAGTTGAAAGGTAGGTGTGAGAGAGAGAGGGAGGGAGGGAGAGAGAGAGAGAGGGAGGGAGGTGTGGGTTGATGGTGATAGAAAGAAAAGAAGTGAAGTGATTGTTTTCTCGAGAAAATTTTATTTAGAGAATTATTAAAGAAGAAGAAGAGAGAGAGAGATAAATATGAATGATTTTAATAGCTCGAAGAAGAAGAAGAAGAAGAAGAATGAAAGGGAAAAAGTTCGAAGAAAGAGAGAAAACAGCAAAGGACTGTGAAGGAATCTTGCCAGCACCGAGATTTTCGTCTGTATCTCCCACAAAGATGAGTCGGTGTTTTTTTTTCTTAATTCAATCTAATTAATTACTATAATCAATTTATACTTGTGTTAGTGTACTATCACTAACTAGATTCAAATTTACATATATTTTTCTCTATTGATATAAAATAACGGTTCAAATAATATTAAATATATTATTATTTTTTCATGATATTATATTTAATAATTGATTATATAATAAATAGTACAATTATAACATTATTGGTAACTTTTTTACCGTTGTGATATATTTTCTCCGTTTTAAAATATAAATTGTTTTGATAATTTTAGATATTTTTTAATTTTATTAAATATTATGTGACCACTAGTATTTTACAGTTTTTTGTGTGATTTGTCAAATTATTTTTATTAAATATATTAAATGATATTTTTTATTAAAAAATTAATTTTTTAATATCCGTGCTTTTAGTTAAAATAAATTACATTTTAAAAAAGAGGAAATAAGATATAATAGTACTTAATTATATTTATTAATCAGACATACGGTATTAAAACTAAAAACATTATATTTTAGTTTTTTGTTTATACTATATTATTATCGTTAATATTATTAAATTTTTCATAATATTATATTTAATGATTGATTATATAATAAATAATATAATTATAATATTATTGATAACTTTTTTACCGATACAAGATGTAGTGGTACTTAATTTATAGTTATTAATCACAAATACGATATTAAAATTTTTACTAAAAACGTTATATTTTAGTTTTTTGTTTATACTATTTTTTATCGTTAATATTATTATATTTTTACACTATTCTATACATGTTTAACGTTTTAAACATAAAAATATTTAGTTTCTTATAGATTTCAAAATTTATCGGTTTGGAATATATTTCGGTTAAAAAAATGTATTACTTGAGATGGTTTTTTTTTAATTTTTAATTAGACCTTTTAGGACAGTACTTTGAGAGATTCAGACAGATGACATGGATCATTAAAAAAAGATACGGTAGTTTTTTTCATCTTTTTAAGTTAGTAACGTGGAAGTACTGTTCTACTTTGGCTTTAGGTTTGACGGTAACTTTGACCCGTTTTGACCATTTTTATTATTTCCAAACTACCTTTAGTTATAGTCTTTAATTACGTAACGACAACATTTGATTTGGACAATTTAAATTCGTAATATTACATGATGGTAACGGGTAACGTAAGGAAATTAAATGATGAATTGTACAGAATTTATGTCTCTTATTAAAAATTTGATTAATTGTGTATATGGAGAGTCAAAATTTAATACTATTGATTATGGTTAGATTTTGTTTTTATTTTATACAATTATACTGTATAAAATTGTATTGTAGTTGGTTTGGGTCATTGGGTGTTCAAACTAAAAGACGTAAGTAAAATGGATGTTGTTACATTCAGGCTTCAGGTGTGATGCTAACGTCGTCAGATTATTCCTCTCTCATTGACTAGACTTTTTTTCCCAGTTGTTGTATTGTTATTATCTGAAAAAAAAAACAATATTAGTGTATTATGTATAATAAGTAGTATACATTTCTAATACTACTAATATACAGGTAATGGTCAATGAAAATTAAATTGGACAATTTTTCGGGTTCCAGTTTGAAAAAACAGTTGATTAATTATATACCATTAAGTTTTTTGGATCTTTCGTCTGTAACGTCTTTTTCTTTGGGCTGAAAACGAAAACCATGGAATCTTCTTCTCAAACAGAATTTGAACTTAATTATGATTACTGTTAAAACAATATATCTTTGATCGTTTGAGCTACTTTTGAATAATATATCACGAAACTTACATAAACTATAAATAGACAAACAACAAAATCAAGGTTAAAACTTAAAAGTGTATGTCGAATTTTTTGTATGAAAATTACAAAAAGAGGAAATTAAGCATCTTCCAATATTAATACGACATAATTGAAATGCAATAAAACATAAAACAGATAGATCATCGCAGAAGATGGACAACGGATTCAAGACATGTTTCGAATGCGTCAAGAGGGTCTTTGCGGCAGGTTGGTCACTTTCCATTGTGACTTTGAATATCCTGGCATAAAGTTCGGAAATTCGACCATTCTCCAAGAGAGGGAAGATGATACGACCAATCTCAAAGAGATGGAATAATGTGGAATGAAATTCTTCTACCGAGAGTAAATTACAGGATTTGAGAATCCAGAATACTTTTGTCTTATTTCAATGAAAAGGTAAAATCAACAAAAACTAAAGGATTTAAGAATGCATAAAACTTTAGTTTTCTTTCATAAGAGAAGATTGAGGTGAAACCTGGGTTCTTTTTCAACCCTTTATAAAACTCATGGCCAGTCCCAATAGCTAACCAAGCCGGATCTATACGGGGAGTGGCTTCTCGTATGGGCCATAGTAAAAATATTTTATTGGGCTTAAAAGTCCACTCATTTGATAGGCCCATGCCCAAACTTGCTTGTTGCAGAGGAGGAGATAGGTTTATGAGAATCTGGCGTATCGGTTGAAGACCGACAGTGAGTGTACAGGGCGAAACACTGCCGGGTAGGATGACGGGAAACTGAGATTCAGAGCCTCGTCAAAACCTTTGCTGGAACGGGGATCTTGGCCGACGAGAGAAAGGTTGGATGGGCCAGAAAAACTGACATGAGATCGCGGCGAGGGAGAAGAAAATGGACTCATCAGACTTCGAGCATGGAGATGAGACACAGAGTCTCGAGACCGGGGTCGAAGGTAGACGGAACCAGGGGATGCCAATAACAAACGTCGAGAGCTATCCGAACTTTTTGATCTGGTGTCGTTCAAATTTAGAGAGGTCTTCGGCTTAATCTGACGATGATGGAGGGTGGACAGGCTGTGGAGCGGTGGGGCTTTGCCGGTGAAGACAAAGCTGCCAAGAGACGACCTCCCCGATGGAGAACCGAGAACCAATAACAGAGTAGCAACTGAGAAACTCCGTGAGACTGGGATGGAGAACGGTGGTGGAGATGGGAAAAGTGTATCCGGCGGGTCAGGTGGCTCCGATGGGCAAAGAGAGTTCATCAGCGTCGCAAAGATCTTCCTTTGCCGGTACACGAGAAAATTGAGCAGAGTATGGCTTGTCGCCGCGGAGGGTGAAGACGGGGAGACATCCATCGTATTCCTCTTAGAAAACCGTCGTCGGTGAAGATTGAAACAGGGTCACACCGATGAAAGACGAATGAGAAGCACCGATTAGGGGGAGGGCGCTGCTCATTATCGGAGGGACACCGGAGGACGAAGCTCATTATCGGACGGCTATCTCGGATTTTGTGTCTAGGAGGAAAATCCTAGGGTGAACTCGATTGACAGATTTGTAACAAGTTTAACATACACAAAATAGACTCTAACGAAAGTTTTCTGGAGAAAAACAATTAAAAAAAAAAATTCTCAAAAAAATCAACTTGATAAAATACATCAAAATACGTTAATTTTAAATATTCGAAAGTAATCGCTAATTCGAGATTAATATTTGTTTTTGTTTTTGAGAGATGAGATTAATATTTGTTCGAAGGTATTATTTCACTAGCTTCATATCTTGGACACGCGAATTTTGCTTCCGTTATGTTATAGCCATATCAACTTTTTCTACGAAAATGCAAAAGGCATGTTCCTACAAAATTTGTTAAACCTCAAAATAAGTACTACAAAAAAAAAAAAATCTTTTAACTTCTTACCGACTCCCATTTAAAAAAAAAAAAAAAAAAAAAAAAAAAAATCTTACCGACTAGGAGGAACAGTCTAGAACAATTTGCATGACAAATCAGGTCGTATCGACAAAAATTGTAATGACGAATCATATTACAAAACTGTTGCAGAACAATCAAACAAGCGTCAAGATATCATACAATACGATAAGTATACTTAGCATCGAAGCCTTGTAATCGATATCTAAATGTTTTATTTACGCAGAATAACTTGGTGCAGAAGCAACCCCTTTTGTCACTTCTGTTTTCTTTTTACTTTTTTTTTTAAACCAACTCTTTTACCCTTTTTTATACCTGTCTTGTTTTTTTGTCACAAGATTTGCCTTTTTTTTAATGTATTATATGCTAAATCCTGTATTGTTTCTAAAATTAAGACAAACAAAAACCATGGTGCTACATTTAATAAAAACAAAAAAACAAAAAAATATTTGATTTCAATAGTAGTCGATAATGTTTGAGAAATATTATTTTTGAAGTGCCATTTTGAAGTGCCACTTTTCAAAAATAGCACATTTTCAAAATATTTTTAAAAAATACCACTTTTTCAAAATTATTTATTTATTATATTATTTATGTTTAGATTAATTATATTATATTAGGGTTTAGTTTGAGAGTTTAGGGTTTGTTAGGGGTCAAAACATTTTTTAGGATTTAGAATTTTAAAAATTTAGGCTTTAAAATCTATAATTAGTGATATTTTTACAAATGGACAATCCATTGTGATAATTTTGAAAAGTGACACACCAAAAATATTATTTTTGCAATTGTTCCTTCATGTTTTATGCGGTGAAAAACTATGTTTTCTCCACCAGTTTTAGGACTTTTTTTAACAAAACAAAATAATATAAAATTCGGTATTGAAACTCATACGATCATCCCACAGTGTGTTTGCTATTGCCATTTGTGATCATCCCACAGTATACTCGCCATAGATATAGTCTTCAATTTTTCTAATGTTGTAATGTAATAGATGATAAAAAATAGAATTCAATATTGTTGCATCTGCTAATATACCGTTCCTTAATTTTACTTGTCTAAAAGGTGTAATGTAATGTCTAATACAAAATGAGTCACTACAAGAAAATGGTCTGATTTCCGACGGCCAAAACCGTCGGAAATCCTTCGGAAAAGGTGTTATTTCGACGGATTTCCGACGGTTCTTGTACGTCGGATCTATGTCGTCGGAATTTCCTATCCGTCGGAAATCCGTCGGAATTTCAGACAGATTTCCGACGGAATACCGAATTACCGGATTCCGTCGGAAATCCGTCGGAATTTCGTCGGGCAAATTCATTCCGACGGAATTCCGACAGATAGCACACCGACGGAATTCCGACGGACCTTATTAAACCGACGGATTTCCGACGGTGACTAAAACCGACGGATTTCCGACGGATTAATTAATTTAAAAAAAAAAATTAAATTCAAAAAGATATATTAATTCCTAAATAAATATATTAATTCCTAAATAAATATATTAAATTAAAAAAATTTAAATTAAATTTAAATATTTTTAAAATTAATTTAAACGTTTAATTATTACATAAACAAAAGTCTACTGGGACTGGTTACGGAAGAACGCGTTCATCTTTTCTTCCATTGCCCGAATTCTTTCTGCATCTTCTGCGCGTTGGGCCTCCATCGCGGTTACGCGCTCGAGAAGGTCGGCGTTTTGTGCCCTCAAACTACTATCTGCGTGATAGCGGTATGAATTAACCGATGGAGAGGAACTGTCTTCCGGGAGGCCAAAGACATGACCTTTGTGCTTAGGCGTAACCTAAAAAAAAATATATACTTAATCAATATTATAAGTTATTAGTATTAAAAATTATTTTAAATTTTTTTACATTTGCAACTGTTACTAACCTCATAAGTGAACTCGTTGATCTTCTCGAGTGGAACTTCGGTGGCCGGCGGAGTTCCTTCGACGATCTGTTGGGATTGGAGGTACTCCTCACCGAGCCTCTCCACGTTTTCCACGATTTCACGAGCAACTGCATCTTGAAGTTCATTAGTCCTTCTGTTGGTGTGCGCATCTTTGATCAAATCAAGATGCGACGGACGCACATCGGTCTTCTGAAACTGTTGGCATAGATAAGAAAGGAATTATGAAAGGGGTTATAAAAAATTCGTTTGAAAAATTTAAATGATTACCATTTTTTCAGCACGTGTCGCTTTGCTCGTCGCTCCGAGGTTATGGGTCGCCGGTCCCTTCCCCTTCCGGTCGCTCTTCCGGTTAGTGGAGTTTTTTCCTGAGGCCGATTGAGTTTCCTCCCGTTCCCAATGGGCAAGTAGGCCAGCCCATAATGTTGGCTTATCTTTAAAAAACCGGGGCACCTTTTCTTGTTTGAACCACAAGTCCTTCCACTCGTTCATCTTCAACGAGTACTTTCGACCGGCTTTTTTGTAGAATTGCCGTCAGACCTGACCAGTCAGCTGCGGGTCCCAAGTAAAATCTTGCTGAAAAAAAAAACCACATAAGCAAATTAGTATTGACAATTTTAATTTTAAATTAAAATCAACATTCTTAATTTAGAAAAAAAAAATTCATACCGCAAATTGCCGAAACCATATTTCACGGTCTGCCTCTGGCATCGAACTGTATGTGGGATACGGTTCTTTTATCAAGCAATTGTTCATTGTGTTGATAGAACTCGTAATCCCGTTTTGCGAAAATTGAAACCTAAACAATATTTAGTTATATATTTTATTAAGTTTATATAATCAAATATATTTTTAAATAAAACTTACCAGGTCGTGTTGGGTGGCAAGTCAGGATCTAGACGAGGCAACCTATCCCGTCCGGGTTGCGAAACAAACTCCTCAATGGTCATGGCCGTGGGAGTTGAGGGCGCTGTATCCATAGGAGACGTGTGTGGGATATCAAAACCGCTAGTCTCGGGGATTTGCGACTGACTCCCACTCCCACCTCCCCTAGTGGAATTACCGGCTCCACTAGAGTGATGAAATCGCCTATAGTCCCTAAGATTGCCAAAATTTTTACATATCAACCATTTATTCATATTATAAATTTGTATATGGAAAATAATTTTATAAAACGATCATAATTTATTCATATTATAAATCTTTATATGGCAAACATTTATATCAAAAATTTATAATTTTTACAGATCAACAATTTATGATTTTTACATATCAACAATTTGAAATTTTATAATTTATTCATATTATATATCTATTATCTGGAAAATAATTTTATAACCCCAAAAATAATTTATTCATATTATAAATCTTTATATGGCAAACATTTATATCAAAAATTTATAATTTTTACAGATCAACAATTTATGATTTTTACATATCAACAATTATGTAAATTTATAACCACAAATACTTATTAAAATGAAAAATAATTTCATAAACCCGAAAAGTCACTAAATAACAAAATTCCTAAAATTAAAAAAATTTGTTATTCTCTAAATTCAATACTTCTAAAATTACTAAATTTTTAAATTCCTAAATTCTTAAAAAATTCCCCAATAAATCACACCAATAATCCTAATCCAATCTAATCTACTCTAAATCAATTACTTATCTATTCCAAAACTATTATTACTAATCTAAACAATAATTTTTACTAATCTACATCATAAAATTCAAATTAAATCTTTATAGTAATGAAAAAAAAAACTTACATCTATAAAATTTGAGAAGAATGGAGGAGAAGGATTGGTGACGCCGGACGGAGAAGTCGCCGGAGGGAGGGTCGCCGGAGGGAGACGTCGCCGGAGGGAGGGTCGCCGGAGGGAGAAAGCACCGGTCTCGAGGGTTGGTGTGGAGAGAAGATGTTGGGATCGATTTGATGAAGAAGAAGATCTGATTATATTTACGACAGGACCGACGGTGCTGCGACGGAATACCGACGGATTTTTCGCGGTTTTCGATGATATCGAAGTTCAGGCGGCAGAAATTAGGGTTTCCTTCGGAAATCCGTCGGTATTTCTGACGGATTTCCGACGGATTTTAATTAAAATTTTTATTATTTTGCGTGTTTTTTATTAAAAGATATTTTAACTTCCGTCGGAATTCCGTCATAAATACCGACGGATTTGTATTTTTTTTTTATTCTGCGGAAATTGTTTGAATTTAAAAACGCGTTACCGTCGGAAAATCCGTCGGAAATATCTTTTTATAAAGTTTTTTGAAAATATGTGAAAACATAAAATTAAAATCTTAAAACTTATTAAATTCCGATTACATTAGAGCCTTAAATACACTCCTATTTTTAAAAACATACAACTTACAATCGATTAGAACCAGAATTTTTTCTTTCCCTTTTGTTTCTTTGGTGGAGAATCTAAATACCCGTCGCATAATTCCCTTTTGATTGCATCAACATCTACATTTAAGTTGGGGCTTTCTGGTCTTTGGGCAAATTCATAATCATAGTAGTGATCCTTACATTCTTTTGAAGTACTTTCACCGTAAGTATCTGTGACCTCAATCAATTGAGATGGTTGTACGTCCTCGAGAACATGCTTCTGGTCAGGACATTGTGCCTGCTTATCATATTTGGGACTCAAAACATTGGGTTTAAAGCTCGAATCAGCTTCCCACGAGTATGTGGGTATCTCTTGAGTGAATTCGTCGCATTGAGTTTCGGTTTCCCACGAGTATTTTGGAATGTGTTGGTTGGTCGGCAAGAACTGGCTGTCCGGCGCTATTGTTGCTGAAGAATCTTCAATATGGCTTGATGAGCACTTATCAAATTCCCACGAGTAAGTGGGTAACTCTTGCGTGAATTCGTCGCATTGAGTTTCGGTTTCCCACGAGTATTTCGGAATTTGTAGGGGGTTTGCCACGATTTTAGATTTATAGTCTTCATTTGGAGGGCTAGAAGACATTATTTGCTTTGGGTTGGTGTAGAAGATATACACTTCCGTGCTATGTATTTATAGTAGAAGTTACATGTTAAACGTAACAAAAACCATGGCCACAAATAATGGAGATAGTACAAAACTTTGTAGTCCACAGAAGTTGTTTTGTCTTTGCATATTGTTTTCTCAAATCACGTCGAATCGATCTGGGCCGTAGATAATTTTAAACCATATATGAACCATTAAAACAAGTTGTCACATCCAACTAGTATTAACTAGTATTATATGCAAAACCGAGCCTCCATTAATTAAAATTCTAAGATTGTCTTCCACAATTGGATTTGTTAATTATTATTAAAATATTGCAAATATTCGTCTACCATGAAGTACATTATATTAGAGGGAACGCATAGATGTTAGAGTACAACATTGATAAACAAACATTTATTCATAAATTATTAATCTGACTCTCCGGATGAGCCTTCACTAGGGATGGAGTCTGAATCGTCGTCAAATTCTTCACGTGTTTCCTCATCGTCCGAATGAACTAGATCATCGCCGATATGTGTTACATCAATGACAAGGTCAATGTTATCCATCTCCTCAACATGTGACATATGCATACTTCTCGATACTTGTAGAGAATCATGTTCTGGAACTCCATATATTTTCCCTCTCGGATTAATTGGAGTTATAGTGATCCAAGGATCTCTCATTGAGGAAATTCTTGGATATTTTATGTAGCACACCTATTAATGGAGATAGTGGATATTGTTAATATACAGGAATAACAAAACATGACGTATGCGGATGTAGGAAAACCTATTATTGTATTGATACCTGGTTTGCTTGAGACGCAAGGATAAATGGATCGTAATGCTGTAGTTTCCGGCTTGAATTTATCGAAATAACACCAAGAGGGTCAATTCGAACCCCACGACCATTGGATGGATCATACCAATCGCACATAAACACAATGCACCTCAAGTCCAACATTCCTGGATAGTGGACTTCCAAGATTTCTTTTAAAATGCCATAGTACATGGTATCACCTGATTGTGTCGAAATACCATAGTCCGAAGTTGGCCTTTGACGTCCTTCCTCACGAATCCTGAACGAATATCCCCTCGTGCAAAATCTGGGATATGAAGTCGCGGTGCTGCGTAAACCATGAGCAAACTCCACTAACCAGGTCGGGAGGTTTTGACCACTTTCTAAACCTTCGGAAACCTAAAAACAATTACCGAAAGAAATCAGTAACATATGAAAGTGAAAACCGAAAAAAGTAAGCGTAAGGAATTATATTAAACTTACATAAAATTTCAACCACTCCGGGAATTCTTCATCTTTTAAGACAGCAAGTTCGGAATCTGTCTTATCAGCATGGTAAGTTTGTACTAGGGACATGTAAATCCTGTAACATAACAATTGTTATTACCCGAAGACAAATAATGCTACAAATTTAGTACCTCAAATGGTGTACCTCTCATACTCCAGAAGTTCATCACAATTTCTTGGGATATATGTATGCAAATGTGTGACCTCTTGTGTTGATAGTATGTGAGTCTTCCCTTTTCCACTTACGCGACCAACTTGGGCAAACAACTCAGGTACGACCACGGGATACACTGCTTTCTCACCTCTATCATCATGTCGCGCCGGCCGTCTCCCCTTAGTCCGAACATCCGAAGGAAAGTAATACTCGGCAAAGTGTGATACTTCTTCATTTAGACTTTGTGCAACAATAGATCCCTCAACCTTGCTCAAATTTTTTTATCTTTTTCTTCAGGTGAAACATGTAACGCTCGAACGGATACATCCATCGGTATTGAACAGGGCCTCCTAATGCTGCTTCTCGTGGGAGGTGAATAGGAAGATGTTCCATAACATCAAAAAATGACGGTGGAAATATCTTTTCAAGATTACAAAGGAGTACCGGGATGTTGGCCTCTAAATTACGGATCCCGTCCACTGTTAGTGTCCGTGAACATAAATCTCGAAAGAAAGCCCCAACTCCTACAAACGAAAAGGAAACAAGTTAGTACATATATAGTAACATTATATTAGTAAGAAACTCACGGGAGTACGAAATATACCTCCAATGGCTTGATGGATGTCTTTTGGAAGAAGATAAGCAAATGCAAATGGAAGAAGACGCTGCATCACAACATGACAATCATGACTCTTCATTCCAATAAACTTCCCTTCCGTTGAATCCACGCAATTACGCAGATTAGATGCGTAGCCGTCAGGAAATTTAACACTTTTTTTTATCCATTCAAAAAAAATTTCTTTCTTACCCGCGTCTAACCGGTACGCAGGCATAGGCAATCTACCATTAGGCAAAACATGTAGAGATGCCCTTGAACAAATCAATGGCAAGTCTAATCTAGATTTCCAGTTGTCTTTTGTCTTTCCTGGCACATTTAAAATGGTGTTCATGATGTTGTCAAACAAATTCTTTTCAACATGCATGACATCTAGATTATGCCGCAATAGATGGTCTTTCCAATAAGGCAAATCCCAGAATATACTTTTCTTGTGCCAATTGTGATATTCCCCATAACCGTCGACGGGGTGATGGCCATTACCCCCACAATCAGGAGTTCGCTCTACACCAAAATCTCGTAACTGTTCCAATATGCTGCGACCATCTATCTCAGGAGGTGGACCATGTAACACAGGAATATTCTTCCTGAAATGTCTTCTAGACCGACGATATGGATGATTTGCTGGTAAAAAACACCTATGGCAATCAAACCATGAAGTCTTCCTTCCGTGCTGCAATTGGAATGCTGAAGTATTGTCTTGACAATAAGGACATGCCAATCTTCCATGCGTTGTCCATCCAGATAACATACCGTATGCCGGAAAATCGCTTATGGTCCACATAAGAACCGTACGCATGTTGAAATTCTGCTGGATTGAAACATCAAATGCCTCAACACCATGCTCCCACAACATCTGCAACTCATAGATCAATGGTTGGAGGAATATATCGAGTGACCGTCTTGGATGATCTGGCCAGGGAACTAGAATTGAGAGAAACAGGAACTCTCGCCGCATGCACATAGAAGGAGGCAAATTGTAAGGTGTTACGATGACCGGCCACAATGAATATTTTCGTCCGTGCTTTCCAAATGGGTTGAAACCATCAGTGGATAAGCCGAGGTATACATTCCGTCGTTCATATGCAAAATCTGGATATACGGATTGAAAGTGTTTCCACGCTTCTGCGTCAGAAGGATGCGTAATATCTCCATCTTGACTATGCTCTGCATGCCATCTCATACCCTTAGCTGTGCGTTCTGATTGATATAGCCTCTTCAACCTCTCTGTCAATGGTAAATACCACATCCGTTTGAATGGAATCTTCGCTCTGCCACCTTCGTCCTAGAACCGTCGTTTACGGCAAAATTTACATTTGTTTCTGTTCTCATCTTCTCTCCAGTATAGCATACAGTTGTCGATGCACACATCTATTATCTGGTAGGGCAAACCAAGACCGGCAACAAGTTTCTGGACCTCGTAGTATGATGCTGGACTAAGATTATCCTCTGGCAAAACATCTTTTACAAATTCGGCGAATGCATCAACACATTCTTCGGACAAATTGTAATCAGTCTTGATGTTCATAATTCTACTAGCAGAAGATAACGGTGAATGACCTTCCCTACAACCACTGTATAGTGGTTGCTTTGATGCGTCTAACATATCAAAAAACCTTCGAGATTCTAAATTAGGTTCTTCAACCCTATCACCCTCATAACCACCCGACTGCAAATTCTCTCTAAACGCATCGTTAACCATCGCAACCGTACTTACCCCAACATCTACTTCCGTTGTACGTTCTCCTACGCTATCCGGAAAATAAGGTGCATTACTACTAGTACTACCATATTCAAAATTGCTTTCTCCATGTAAAAACCAAACCTTATATCCCGGCCTAAATCCATATCTATATAAGTGGTTCCAAACAGTATGAACCGCAACACTAATTCTATTACAACAATTAGAACATGGACATTTGATATCCTGACCTTTTTTTGCTGCATCTTGATTTCTGGGTAAATTCATGAACTCGCATATACCTTCGGCGTATGCGGACGTTAATAAGTTCGAGCCAATATCCATCATTGGGTCGTCCATCCAAGACCGAAAATATGAACTCATCGCTAACAAATGTGTTAATATCTACTTACGAGGAAATGTCGAAACTTATAGAACGGATTTCCGTCGGATTTCCGTCAAAACCTCTGACAAAACACCCCACCAATCCCATCGGACACCGCTTAATAATTTATAACCACTCAATAGTCAAAACGAAACCGTCGGTATTCCGTCGGAAAGTCGTCGGAAATTGACGACAGTTGAAATCCGTCGGAAATCCGTCGCAATAAACCGACGGATTTCCGACAGAATTCCGACGATTGTTTTGGCCGTCGGAAATCCGTCGCAATAAACCGACGGATTTCCGACGGAATCATTTTTATCGTATTTCCGTCAGTATTCCGTCGGAAATTTCCGACGGAAATCCGTCGGAATTTTGACGTTTTTCTTGTAGTGAGTTTTGGATTGGTGGCAAACTTTTGGATTTTTGTAAGATTATATGTCCTAATTCGATTTTTGTTTGGAAATGCAATAAATGTTTCGGTACGATGTATAGATACAGCTGTAACAAAAAAAAAAAAAAAAAGATTCAGCTAAAACTCTTTTATTTTTTAAAACTTAATTAAGTTATATATGGTCAATGATAAAAAAAATATATATATATTTGATGTCAATCATAGTTGATGTTTTATGTGTGATTTTTGGTATTGAAACTCATACGATCATCGCAAAGTGTATTTGCTATTGCTATTTGTAATCCTGCCATAAAGAGACTGGTTATATTTTTCTTCTCCTTTTTTGGCATATGGTCGTTTTTTCTCAACTACGCGCAGTATACTAATAGTCAAAGAGTTTTTAATATCAATAATCCATAAAGCATACAATTACTCAAACGGGAAATCCAGAAATACATTATTTATAACAACTGATGCTTTTAAGTTTAAATCGTAAATGCGAAGCATATGCATTAATTATAAACCCTAATTCGATTAATGGCAAATTTTTGGACTTTTTAAAGATTATACGCCCTGATTCGATTTTCGCTTGGAAATGTAGCAAAAGTTTCGTTAGAAGATCTATAGATTTCGGCTGACCACTCTTATACATATATATATTTTTTTAAAGTAATCAATGAATAAAAAAAAAGGAATATAGTTGATTTCAATCATAATTGATCATGTTGATATTTTGTGTGGTGGAAAAACAGAAATTTTAGGATTTTTGTTTACTTCCTCAGTTTCAAAATAGTTATTATTCTAACCTAAATTTTTTGTTTTTTATTATTTTTTATTTTGTCATTCTACAATTTCAATGCATATATAACCAATTTTTATATTTTTATTCCTACTTTTAAACTTATTAGTTATTCATATCAAATAAAATATTTTATTAATTAGGGATAAAACAAATTTTTAATATATTTTAGCATTAAAAACCTGGAAGAACTGGTGACTAAACTCACGCAATCATCCCAGAGTGTATTTGCTATCGCCATTTGTGATCTTGCCATAAAGAGATTGGTTATATTATTATTTTTCTCTTGTTTGGTATAGGTTTTAGTTTTACACGTCTTTTTTTCTCACTACGCGGTAGATTAATACTAGTCAATAGTTTTCAATATTTTTTTTTTTGTAAATCAAGAGATAGTTCGAATTTTTACCATCCGACTAATTATCTTAGGATGAGTGTAACCGTCGAGTAGCCTACTCATCAATTTTTTAATGGACCGAAAATGTGACACCATTTCGACTGGCTAAATGATAGTAGTTAAATAATTTTACATTTAAGGAGAATTAAACTCTGGCTTAAACTTACAGAGCAATTCTTTCTTCAAATGGAAACTACTAATCCACTACCATCACTTGGTTATAGTTTTCAATATCCATGGTCCATAAATCATACAATTAGTCAAAAGGAAAATCCAGCAGTACATTATTTGTATCAACCGATGCTTTTAAGAAGTGCAAAGCATATATGTATGCAGTAACTTATATTGTTAACCAAATTAACCAACATCTTCTTTCAATTTGAAAACATTCATTGCAACGAGACCAAAAGAATCTTATTCATTGTAACAAGTTAACAACAATGGTTTCAATTCTTTTAGCAAAACAAAAAAGTTTCAGTTTGTAGAGATTTAACCTCGTCTGTTTTTACATGTTGTAATTGTTTCCCAATTTTAAATAGAATATCATTTTAAAAAAATAAAGAACAATTGCAAAAATACCGCTTTTGATATGTACATTTGAAAAAAATATCACTATAGGTTATCCATTTGCAAAAGTGTCACTAATTATACATTTTTAGATTCTAAATATTAAAATTTTAAACCTTAAAAAATGTTTTGATTCTTACAAATTCTTAAACCCTCAAAACTAAACCTTAATACAACATAGTTAACCCAAATATAAATGATATAATGAGTAAATAATTTTGAAAAAGTGGCATTTAAAAAAAAAAATTAAATGGTGATATTTTTTAAAAAATGGCATTTAAAAAGTAGTATTTCTAAAAAAATAATTAGTGACGGGAATTATTCTCTTCAAAAATTGTGTCTATCTGCAAGTTTTTCATTCCCTTAAAACTCTACATGATATTTAAAATTTATAATATTATTTTTCAAAAATTCTATATATATAATGTCGATCGACTTAAAAAAGTTATTTAGAACATAATCCATTTCACAAAGACAAACTTAACATAATTAAATGACGTTGCTTCCTTGGATCTTTGAACTTGATGTTTCAAAATTTTGTATTGTATGATCAAGGCCGTGCCTATGAAGGCAAAATAGAAGCGTTCGCCTATGGCCCTCTTTTGTTTGTTAGAATTATTATGGCCATAATTTTTGTTTTAATAACACATATTAGGTCCAAATATATAAATACTATGCTTTTAATTAACTAGAGCCACGAGACTTGTAACAGAAAGAAACTATAACAATTAAACACTAAGATAAAAAAAAATTAAGTTAATGAATTCATTCAATTTATCTTCAAACACTATTTTCATCATTAAGACATTAAAATTTTTAGTATGTCTTTTTATATTATTTGAGATGGCAATGATTTATATTTTGTAAAATTTTATTATATATGATATGAATTGATAGTTTTTTTAATGGTTTCCAGCCTTCGTAACTCTAGAAACGGCTATATGTATGATAAATATATACTAGTATATTTTTAGTGATTACTAATGACGTTATCACGACAACTCTTGGGTTTAAACTTTAAACCCGATCAAAATATATGTTTTTTATAAATTTAGTGTTTTTCAAATGTAAATGTGTGAAAATCAGTAGACATATATAGTAGGATATATATTGAAGAAACAGAGTAAGCGCCTTTTTAATACGAAAAATAAATATAATGCCAAGTTATATGTTGTAAATAAATTATATATATGCTTCTTCTTTTTTTTGAGAAAAAATTATATGTATGTTGTGCCATCTTAAACATTCCTATTAAGCTATGAATCAGGTTTAGGGCAAATAGTTTTACGGTTTTACCACATGAAATGAAAATGCGATAAAACTCACATATACATAGTTCTTTTGTAAACGATATGCATTACGCCGCGTATTTAAATTTGGATGATCATACATTGATAAAAGTAAACTATCACAGACCATTAGGTTATATATAAAAATCATTGATAAAACTATCACAAACCATAAGGTTATATAAATCAAGGTCAATTCCTACTGTCCTACGTATATTCATTTTACGTCATGAAATTCACATGAACGAACATATAATATAGAGTATTCTTTTTTAATAGCCACACGGTTACAAACAAATTCATACGAACGATTATTAGTACGATAGAAATAAATGGTAGGGGAATGTGAATAAAAGTCCAATTACTCGGTCAATATAACGTATACACATGTGGTTTTAATATGGCATATATAAAATACTATTCACGCTTTTACCTGCAATCCAAAATATAGTAGAGATCATATGTAATCGTCATGCAAAATTATTTGACAAATGTCCAAAAATCTTAGTGATGTTAGGTGCGACATTTAAGAAGAGTGTGTTGATTAAGAGGTAAAGATATTTTGTGAGAAAATTGCTTGGTCCCCTATCCAACTATTTAATAAGTCAATTTATTGTTAACATTTTGGGAAAGAGTGATGAAGTAAATATTCTATAGTATACTTGAATTGTGTATGTAAAAATAAAATTTAAAAGAAGGAATATTTAACAGTACAGTACTAAAACATTGAATTTAATGCATTGTGACGTCGTCTTCTTCTTCTTGTCACTTTCACCTTTTTATTTTCCTCACTTTCTTTGGCTTATCAAGTTAAGCACGTTCAAGCTCAACACCATTTAATTTGCCGATTCTAAAATCTAGATAACACTATCGTTTTGACAAATGGTAATGGTCATCGAACATTCGAACCAAAATTTTAAACTTAAGAGTATCTACTTTAGCGACCATTTGCGAAGATTAAAAAGTTAATAACTACTGTTATTGATCATTACAAGTAAAATATACTAGTATATATTTCTGAACTACAGAATAGTTGTCAATATTGTAGATTTTTTTTTTTGTTTGTAATGATAACAGCATAGATATTCTCCTCATTTCTGCCTTATTTAGGTACCAAACGGTACTAACGTTTCAGCTTTTTAAGTTGAGCTACTGATTTTTATTTACTTTTATAAAACTTGCTTAAAATGCGTTTGCTTTGGTATCTTAACTGATGATTTGGCTGGAAAATACAGAGAAAGAAAACGTCAATCTCAGACCCCAAACAAAAAAATTGTCAATCATTTGAGTGTAAGATTTTTTTTTATATAAAGCATAAAACATGATGAAATATCGCCTTTAAGCATATTCCTCGAGATCCTAGTTATAGTGCTGATATTCATTTGGATTCCAATTTTCATATGTAATTTGCTACATACGAATTATGTAATTTCTGGCCACACAAATACGAAAATCATAATTTTGTAACTCTCGTCTCATTATTGGCTAATAAGTTCTGGTTTTATTTGTAGTTAACGCAATCGTAGATGTCAGTGATAGATTAGGCATTATACATTATTAATGTACGAAAGTGTGAGAAAAAAATATACAAGGATAATAGTACAACAATTTAATTCCTCTCAAATATGGTGGGTTTAAAATAAAGTTTCTGGCCAGCAAGATAGAACTAGAATATGACCCACGCATTACGCGAGATTTTGTTATATAATTTATTAAATTTAATATATTGTTTTTAGTAATTTAGATTTTTATGTTTGATTAAACAACAAATTCTTTGTGGATACAAAATAACATTTGATTTGAAATAAAATAAAGCAATTTTCTGATTTAGTATTTATACTACAAGAAAATATCAAAGTTGCCAATTAAAACTTTGTTATGTAAATGTCTTTAGACATATTATCACTACTACAAAAATCTTGTATAGCCTTATACAGTACTCTCTCTCTATCACAATACATGATGTTTTAGAAAAAAAAATTTGTATCAAATTATTTGATGTTCTCATTTTTCTATGCAAAAATTTAATATTTTTTTTTGTTTTTGTGACTTTTTAAATTCTGCATTATTTTATATGATTGGTTGAATTAATGTTTTTAAATAATAAGAGATTTTAAATATAGAAATACATAAAAAATTATATTATTTATTGAGTTTCTTAATTATTGTGTCATTACCTTAAAAATCATGTATTATGATTCACAAGGAGTATTTATTAATTTTCATTTTTATTTATTTTACTTAGTCTTTCACGTTTTTAATCTTATTTAATTTTTGTATTAGCTATAAAAACAATAAACATGATTTAATGTGTGGTAAATGAATATTTAAAACTAAAATTTTTTGAAAAATAGTTTTACCAATGTGGATTTTATTGTTATTAATGTGATGGTAATTAATGGAAGGAGATTGAATTTAGGGTTTACAGGAAGAATAAACAAAACCACAGAAAGGTTTTAAAAGAAGGAGAAAATTCGGCAGGCACGGAATAATTGGTCGACGACAGACGACAGGCGACATGCGACATGTGACACACATTTCATTGGTGAAAAAAGGTTCACTATACACATGCTTTTCATTTCGTATTTTTATTAAATATTTCAATATGTCTGTATATAGTAATATATATATAGTCTTAGGTCTTTGACGTACACTAATTTAGTAATTTTTTGAGTCATTTTATGCATGCATTATGCATTCCAACATCCAGATTCAATAAAGAAAATTTGAATATCAAAAACAATACTAAAAATAAAGAAATTTTGGGGTTTTTGATGATCGTTTTTCTAATTGAAGTTAGTTAATAATTATTAAGAATGAGTTTTTTTCTTCTAGTTGTATGAAAGATAGTATAACTTAATCGATCCATTTTTAAAAGGGTTGAGCAAACTGCATTTTGCTAAATTCTAATTCGATTATTTTTAAGAAACAGACAATGTTAAAAATGTTTGCAAATTTTGAATCTAAAATTTAAAGGTCTTCCTAAAATGTGTAACCCTTTTTAACTTACGAAAATACTAATTTGTCTGATGTTTCAACAAAAATTTCATATGCTATGACTTTGGGGTGTCTTATTTTTTTCAATAGTAACCTTTAATAAGGAAAAGGAGAAAGTAGGGAACATCAAGTGTTGTGAGTTATTAGAGAAATGTTTCCATGGCTGTAAATATTTTGGGTGGCTTGTTGTGACACTCAAAGAAACTCTCTCTTTCTATATGTGCCAATAGTGGATGAGATGTTTTGAGCTAACCTATTGCTTGTTTAATAACAATATACTTTTTCATGTGTGTGTATATATATATATATTGTTGAGTAACAATATACTTTTTCATGTGTATACATACATACACGAACAAATATGAAAATCCACAAAAGTTATTGTGGCATTTTTTGGTAGTTCCAGTAGTCCTTTTTAACAAGATTTGTCTTTGATGTTTCTGATATCGTGAAAGTACTTTTGGGTAGTTACATGGTAGATTTGAATGGTTTTTCCATATAATTTTTTTTTTTTGATATGTGTTACTACAAAATTCACATTCAAAATTTAGCTTTGAATGTAAATTTGAGTAACTAAATTTAAATAAATGTATAATAAAGTGTCAAACTAAACATTTTGGGGGTGAAGCAACCTGAAAAATCAAAAAAATATATAGAGAGACTAGATTAGTTTTTGCATTGGTCGTCTCACAACTTTCACTTGGGATTGGGGTGAAGCAATCTAATTAAAAGCTTTTATAGATTTCATTCTTTTCATTGGTCCAATAATGATCTCTCAAGTTGTGAGATTTAAAACAAAAGTTCAAGCTTTAGATTTGATAGAGAGACCATGAATGTTTAGAGGTGTGACCACAAATCCACTCCTGTTTCTTCCAAATAATTTTATAGATGTATGTATGCTAATTAATGTCGCAATAGATCACATGGCAAGTCCAAATTGATACTATAAAAATTCCCATTTTTCAATGCCCTTTTCCTTGTGAATACTTATACGCGATATAACGGAAAAATAAAGGTCAATATAAATTGCGAAAATCAATATAGTTAGTTACAGTAAAAAAGAGAAATATTTGAATAAAGGCTCCTAAAACCAAAGAGTATATTCTCGTAAAGCCAACTAATAGAAAAGCTTCGTCTTTACCTGTAAAGGGTAAAAAGGAAAAGCCAGAGAATCGCTTTGACCTTTTTTATGTTTCTCCTTGAAACCAGAGAATCTTCTCCTAAGCTTTAAAAATTTGCGTAAATCAATAATTTAGAGCTTAAGAGCTCAAAAACTATATATATCTTCTTTTTTTTGTTGAAAATTTACTTACTTCTTTTGATTTATACATGCACACATATTTTGCATAATATCTAGTATATATCTACTTCATAAAAACTCAAAACTTTATCTATATATATATATTTTTCCGATATATTAGTCGAATATAGAAAATCATTAAGTTACCAACTAAAAAACCATCATTTTCTTCTTAAATCGTTGCATATTGTATTGTTTTTGTCTAACACTATACATTGTGTAGTGATTGAATCCGGATAGTAATACAATAACGATTGTACTATAAACTGTTAAATTACGTGGCATGATCAAACCGATTAATATTGATTTTGTTTGGAGTTATATTATATAAAAACTTACTTTTATTCTGGCAAAAACGATAATTTTTTAGTAATTTGTAGAATGGTTTTTCTAATTTGATTGTTTACATAAGTAATTTTGGAGACCTTTTTTAAAACAAAAGTAATAACTGCTTTATAAATTGTAAAAAATATGGCTGAGAGAGTATGGAAAGGGGTAAATATTTATCTGAAAGCTAGGTCAAAAAGAAAAGAGAATATTCAAGAAAAAGCAACTGTTCCCTCACAATCTCTAATAAATAGCAATTAACAAAATGATATAAATATATTAGAAAAAGAAAGGATTGGTCTGATCTGACTGTGAAGAGCATTCATTGGATTTATCTTCTTTCTCTGCCACTAGGGTATTATAGTTGGAGATCACTTCACTCACCATACCACATATGTACACATATATGTTTTCAACTTTTCGTATGTATATATTTTTGTTTATTTATTCTCTATTATTGATTCTTTTTCCTCCTACATATATTCAACTTTTCAAGTTGAGAAAGAAGATAAAAGATCTGAAAACGGAAAAGTTCTAAATAGAACGTGAGAGTCGAAACTCGAACAGTATAATTTGTGTAGGGTTTGAAAAATAGGAATTTTTATGTTACGAATCATGGAATGCAAAAAATAAAAAGATAGATTTTCTTTATTGATTTTTTTACAAATCAATATTACAAGTGTTTATGTGAAAAGCTGTCGATCCCCTTCTATGAGGGTTAGCAAACATATATATAGCTTCACTCTGCGGCTAGGACTTATGTCGAAATGATAAAGATGCCTCCCGTATCCCGCGGGATTCTCTCTCCGCGGAGTCGGCTACATGTAGTGGATTTCTCTTCGTGGCTCCGCCCACTTCTGGATGTTGCGGCCCATTTTCGCGGCTCGGTCCACTGCTCGTTGCCACCATCCTGCGGGTTAAGTTTATGGTTTAACCGCGGGTCAGGTTAAACCAGTAGATGAGGTTTTTATGCGTGTTACATGTTAAGAATTTTCGAGGAAAACCTGTTAAGAGACTTCCGCGGGAAATCCGTTAACATTTTTTCACAATTAGCCAATTTTTAGACATTGATTTACAAGGAGTGGATTTTGACCCTTACAGTTAGCCCTCCAACTTGGCAGTGTCAGTAATGGTGGTCCCGAGGTATAAGCGATCAATGTTAAAATCGGCGACCGGACGTTTCGGAAATTCGTTGGTCACTAATAGCAGACCTCGCATTGTTAGCCGTGTCTAGAATGTTCCCGAACTATTGCGAATATGATTCGCTTTTACCGTTCTATTTGGTTAAGTTATGGTAAAAATGGCTCGGGCTTGTTGTAATATGTTTGCATTGGACTCCTAAGAACATGATTTGGGCCATTGAAAGATTTGTCAAAGTTTTTTTTTGGCTCGGAAAATGAGGTGAAAATGAGGTAAAAAATCCCACCTCTATATAAAGGATAAGTGGGAAAGATTTCCTCACAATTCACCTTCCCAATCTCTCTCTAGAAAGAAAAGGTATTTCCTTTCTCTCTCGATGTTTTTTTGGTTTGTCTGTTTATTTTGTTTTTTTTTCTTTCTTTCAAAAACCGCCGGTCATCCTCTCCGTTTTTTGGCGAGCTCCTTGACATAACATGGTGGTCGTTTTCTCGAGCCGTCGGACGGACTGCTCCCGATCCGCGTCTGTCAACCCTCGGCTTGTGTCTGTGTCTCTGTCAAATCTGGCGGTAAACCACAACGTGAGCCCTTTCGTTTTTCGACAAGCTCCACGGTGGTTGATTTCTCGAGCCATCGGACGGACTCCGACGAGTTGTTAGCCTGATCTGTTTGGCCAAGCACCCGAACCGTGGTTGGACTTTGGGAATTCCAAACCGTGGAAAGTCCCCTCATTCCCGAGCTATCGTATTTTGGTCCTCGAGCCACACCGCACCTAGTGACTTTGAGCTACTAACCCGAGCCGTGGAGAGCCCTTGTCCCGAGCTGCACCTAACTCTGTTGACCTAAGCTGTGAAGGACTCGAAACCCCGTGCCATTTTTCGTGGAGAGCCATCGCGTAACAACCCCAAGCCGTGGTGCGTCGTGTCGCAATCCTGACCCGTAAGGCCGAGCTGTTGAGAGAGGCGATCCATTGTGCTCGAGCCGTTAAGGTTTCGTAACGAGACCCCAACCCGTGACGTTATACCCCGATCCGAGGAGTTATGACTATTGAAAAGAAAATCGACCGTGTGAAACCCGATCCGTTGGACGCTCAATCTGTTTTGGGAGGAAACACGAGTTATCCTCGGTTTGCGTAAAACTTGTGTTGTGTTGGTAGATTCAGAGCCACGGGTGGTGAAACCCGTTTTGTTCGTGAGTAACGTATTGTGACGTGGGTCCTGTGAAAACTTGAACCACGTCACTATGTCTGGGAAGAACCATAATCTAACATCTTCCCCCGAACCACGGTCGCCGGGAGATTTATCGGTCACTCAAACTCCATCTCGAAATTATTCATTCAATCGCCGGGAGAGTCGTGAACCTAGCCGCAAAGAATTTTCAGTGCCTTCGCTCCAAGACTCTCCTGGAGAGACGGGTGCTATTGCCTTGAGACCCGATTCGGTAGATTCTCATTTTAACACCATGGCCGAGCGGTGAAGGCATGCACGTCTTACCGCATACCCGGCGGGAGCTCTGTCGAAATAGAAGAAAAACAAGGAGTTGAAAGAGCCTAAGCCGGCATGTTCAAGCCTGTCATTGCCCAAGTCATTGAGGCGTCTTAAGTCGTTGAGGTGTCTTAGGAACCGGTTTCACGTTCCTGATGACGTTGAGT
This sequence comes from Arabis hirsuta, assembly GCA_964056655.1. Taxonomy (NCBI): domain Eukaryota; kingdom Viridiplantae; phylum Streptophyta; class Magnoliopsida; order Brassicales; family Brassicaceae; genus Arabis; species Arabis hirsuta. The sequence goes on from OZ053303.1 coordinate 35,229,175, forward strand.
TGGTTGTTCTTTTGCCCACGAACCAAGCCAACAGACCTCCGATGGGTTACTTTACTCTCTACAAAAGTTTTTTTCACGACTGCCTTTCCTAGTTTCCAATTCCCGAGGAGATTTTGCACTTTCTTCGGAGATACAATTTTGCCCTTGCTCAGATAAATACCCGTGATATTCATCACTTGGTTAGAATACTAATTCTCGCTATGGAATGCAAAGTTGAAGTTGACATTGATCACTTATAGTGGATGTTAGAATTCAGACGGCGTAGCGAGAAAGAAGAGTTGAAGTACTACATTTCAAGCAAAGTAACAGGAAGATTGATTTACGACTTTCCAAACAGAGATGAGTTTGCGGAAACTCATTTTACTTTGTTCAGGTTTCGGAAGCTTCGGTTGATTCGGACTGTCTAGATATAGTGATAACTCATTTTTTATTCTCGGTAGTCAAACCGTTGATTGCTATTTGACTAAACTGCTTTAAGATTTGCTTAGTAACTTGTTTTAATTATATTTTCTGACTTATCTTTTGTTTCTTGTTTTGCAGCTCGCTACCGTCGGTTTCCGATTCCTGCTGATTTTGACAGTGTTCGAGGTATACTTGCTGCAAAGAAGTGTAGTTGGCTGTGCGATTTCTGCCTCCGTAGGGTTGAAAGGGCTGTAGCAATTTCGCAAGAAATTTCCGTTGACAACTCATCTTTTGATTCTGATATGAAGAGACAGTCATTTCGCGAGCATGAAGCTTTGGACGCTAAAGCTGCGAAAGAGGTGAAGCAGGCCGCAACGACGACACAGAAGGATGTTGGTTCCTCTATGATGAAGGTGCTAAGCCGTAGTATTTCGAGAGGTGTCTTTGAGTCGCGTGACAGCCCTGCTGCGGCTACCCTCACTGCCTCGAAGCTACTTACTTCAGGACCTCCCGTTGCGAGGACCCTGGCGGATGCTGCTTCTACGGATGTTCGCGGGGATACTGTGAGGTGGTAAAGGAAAAACCTTGGACCGTAATACTGACAAAGCCGCGAGCCGTGATAAGGAGCAGGTCGCGGGTCGCGATACAGACAGGACAACGAACCGTGATAAGGAGATGACCGCGGGTCGCGATAGGACTAGTGTTGGAGAAGCTTCTGGTAGCAAGCGTCCTTCCCTGGATGCGGCAAAAAGTACTACTGACACAAAAATCCTGAAGAGGCAGCGAATAGCTCCTTTTCTCCTCCTCCTTCCAAGCTCGTCTCGGTGTTTGATGAGGCAGCTGGCACATGGAGTGTTTCATGATGATGCCGCGACTACCCTCTTCTCTGGGATCACCCTGCTAGTCGAGCATCTTCCTTCACCGAATACCCTGAGTAGGGGTAGATCTTACGTAGACATGTCTCTTCGTGGAACCAAGGTAACTCTAGATTCGTTTTGAGTTTGCCGCCATGTTCTGTGGAAGATTAACTGACGTGACTTATGTGTTGTTTCTTTTATCTGTCTTTTGTAGTTCTTCTCCTACTTGAACAACATGGTGCTCGGATATGAGTCAGATGCTTAGAGGGATCTGTCTAGCCTTCGGGAAGCTCGCTTAGAATCCAAGAAGTTTGAGAAGTTGTTGAGAGAAGAGGAAGCCAAAGGTCTCGCAAAGCGCGAGAAAGCAGCCACAGAGATCCTCGAGCTCAAGTCCAAAGTTGGGTCTCTCGAGAAGAGTTGCAAGGGAGCGCGAAAAGAGATCATTGTTCTCCTACATGGCATCACGAAGTGCGAATCACAGATATTAGAGCAGCAGAGGGTGATTGACACAAGAACCGATGTTTACGAGTCGCAAATCGCCAATGCTGTGGCTGATCCCAAGCGCGAACTGACCAGAGAATTTTAGGATCGGATGGCGCGAGTCAAAGGGAAACTCAAACTGCTTATTGGCCGCACGGTTACTGATATGGTATATCTTGCACAAAGAGATGAGAATACTGAACTTGTTTAACTCCTACAATGCAAGAAGCCCCCGACTTTGTTGACGAGATGTAGAACCTAATAGCTCGCGAGATAAAGTATGGCAGAGCATACGAGCATTTTGATAGTGCTATTGCCACCATGAAGGTGGAGCTTGTGGTTCCGAGCATTGCTGACGGGTTCACTGCCTACGAGCCGATGGAACTTTTTGCAGCCCAAGTCGAGATTCACGACTTATTTGGCTCGAACGAAGACAATCTAAACTTTCTTGAGTTAGATCCGAAGACTAGACACCCTGCTCGTGTTGAGTCGTCTGGCGGTGAGAGTTCCGCGCGGGCTACCGCTGCTGAGGAGTCTTCTGATCAGCTAGTAGAGGGTCTTCTCTAGCCTTCTCCTTGAGCCGTTGACCCTACTGCCGCCAAAATGAAAGTCAAAGGTGTCATCGCAGCTGCCGTTGGTAGGATTATGAGAGACAGAGAAGCCGGCCAGCAGTCTGTTGGGGATGTTGAGGTTGTCAACCATGTCGTTGATGGTTCTTCGGAGAGTGTGCCCGTTGTAGCGAATAACAGGGTACCCGCAGAAGAAGGTAACCCGTAGTTCATCTGACTCCTTGTTTTGTGTTTTTGCTTTTGAACTTAGATTATCTGGACGCCTGGATGGCTTTATTCGTTTTGTTTATCCTTGCTATGATGCTTGGACGGTTTTTGGTATTTTTACCCTGTAATCACGTTTGATACAAGATGATAATGAATGCGACTTTTGTTTGTTGAGATGTTCTTGTTGTGATAAATCGAAATATTCTTTCCAAAATATCAAATGACTTAGTAATTATTTTGTCTACTTCCAACTTTGCTATGGAGAGTCTGCTAATGATCTCTGCAGAAAACCTGTTGAAGTTTTCGCGAGTTTCCACCTTAAGGATTTCCGCGAGTTTACTCCGCTAAGGATTTCTGCGGGAAACCAAGTATCACCGTTTACGGATGGGTTCAAGTGAGTTCATCTATTCCAGCGATTACTTTAGTTTGTTGATGTATTAATGTTTGTTTGTCGGGTTTGGCGACAGGCTGTCCGGTTTACAAACGAGTTTAGACTTAACAAGTCTGCTCCGCACATAAGCGCGTGACGTGGTTAGGGCCAATGTCTTGCTTATTGGGTTTTCTGATGAACATATTTGGTCTACAGATGACTTTTCTTTTAACGAGTCTACTCCATAATTGAACACATATCGCATTGCGACCAACAGTTTGGTTGTTGGGTTTAGAATGATCATTTCGGTTTACGGAAATATTTTCAATAAATATCTTCGTTCCTATAATGAACATACAATGAAATAACCAGCGATTTGCTTGCTGGATTTAGAAAAAGCATTTCGGGTTACGCATGTGTTTCTCTTTGAACACACTCGCTCAATAATGATCATATACAAATTTGTATAGCACGCTTTTATCTTGCTAAGATTGTAATAGTTAAATCTGAAATATTTTTTACGGCCTCGTCGGTGTGGCCAGAAGCAAAGAAGTGAATAAAATATGTATGATTTTTGTTAAGACTTTAGGGAATCCGTAATGGATGTAAACGAATTTGTAAGTAAAAATTGTGTTATTCACAAAATTGCTACAAAAATAGGGAGTATACGAGTATACATATCCATCCCCCCCCCTTTTTAGGAGGGGGGACAATTGAACCCATTCGAAGATGGGCTGCCTATGTATCTTTTGCAGGGATCAAACTGTACCGTAATTCATGTAAAATAAGCGAAGTATCTAAATGATGTTATTTTTCAGGTGTCGCGCGTTCCACGAACGCGAGATTGGGATGCCAGTCATGTTGGCAGGTTTGTAAACACGGGGTTTGACGACCTTTGTGACTTTGTATGGTTTTTCCCAATGTGCTCCGAGTTTTCCGGCGTTGAGCTCTACCATGTTCTGGAAAACTTCTCGTAAGACCAAATCGCCTTCGTGGAATATCTGAATTCGTACTATGGAGTTATAGTATTTGGCCGTGATGTTTTGGTAGTTGGTAATACGAACAAAGGCTTGGTTGTGCTGTTCGTTGACTAGGTCAAGTTCGTCGACCATCAATAGATGGTTATGGGCTTCCTGTCCCGACAAGAGTCTTTGGCGAACGCGTGGAAAATGTACTTCAGCGGGAATCACGCACTCCGTGCCATAAACAAGGGAGAATGGGGTTTCGCCCATAGCCCTTCTCGGAGTTGTTCGATACGACCAGAGTACTTCGTCTAATTCGTCGGCTCATTTCCCTTCTTTACGTAGAGGCGACTTTTAAGGCCAGTGACGATTGTTTTGTTGACTACTTCGGCCAGGCCATTTCCTTGAGGGTACCGCGGGAAGGACTTGTTCACGCGAATCTTCCAATTCTCGCAAAAAGCTTCGAATCACGTAGAGTTGAACTGGGAGCCGTTGTCAGTGATGATTTCGTAAAGGATTCCATGTCGAGAAATGAGTTCCGCCACACGAAGCTTTTAATTTGAGCATCGGCTTCCATCCATTTAGAAAAGTGGTTTGTTAACAAGTATTGCTTCTGTCGTGATTTATGTAAGAGACCGAGGATGTCCATAGCCCAGCGCATGAATGGATATGGTGATGTAACAGAAGAAAGCAGTTCAGTGGGTTGATGGATCTTTGGTGTGTACCGCTGATATATCTCGTACTTGGTGGCAAAATTCTCGCAATCCGCGATCACGATAAACCAGTTGTATCCGTGATGGTTGATCCTGATTGCGAGTGACTTTTTGCTAGAATGATTACCGCACGAATCCTTGTGGACTTCTTCCATGATTGCCCTTGCCTCCTTCCTCTCGGCACAAGCAAGCAAGGGTCCACATATGCCCCACTTGAGGATGTTTCTGTCCAGCATAATGTAACGAGCAACTTGTACTCGAAGTTTACGGGCTGCCCATTTGTCAGAAGGCAAGGTTTCGTCAGCGATATATCTGCGGATTTTCTCAAACCAGCTCCTGTCGCAACTGTACTCCACGTCCGGTGAATCATCCTCCATTTCGGTGTCTTTGTTTTCCAGGGAGGATTCTGGTGTTGGCGTAGCGATTTTTTCTTCCGGGATTACAGCTTCCTGTTCGGTAGGAGTTATGCTGGTACCGTTTTCGTTGTCAATGTCCATAGCGTCTTGGGGTTGTTCCGTACTTTCTTTGTTTGCGTCAGGCGCGGGACCCATTTCGTGCTGGATAATAGGGTCGCTTGGCGTCTACGGCTCCTTCTGAGTAGAGGGAGGTTTACTGGTTATGTCATTAGTTACAGCTTCTTTTTGACTCAGTTGTTTTGGCCTGCTCCATTGCTTGCTGCGCAGCTTGCTACCAAGTAAGAACATTCACCGTTTCTGGCTGAGCTATACTCGGGTGTTCGGCAAATTCTATCGGGATGATCTGCTTCAAGTCTGGATCAAAGGTGGAGGCGAGAGCCGCCAAGGCATCGGCGTTTGTGTTCTTCTCCCCGCGGGATTTGCGTGAGACTGAACTCCTCGAATTTCACAGCTAACTCCCTAGCCTCTGCCAGATAAGCCTCCATTCTGTTGTCTTTCGCAGCGTATTCTCTGTTGAATTTGTTAACCACGAGCTGCGAGTCGTAGAAAGTGTTAACCTGCTCGATTTTCAGTCTTTGGGCGAGTTTCATGCCAAAAATAAGGTACTCGGCCTCATTTTGGATGTTCGAAAGCCCAAGTGGAATGATTGTTCAAGTAGTTCGCCTTTTGTAGAGGTTAGACGTATGCCGACGCTAGAACCGTTCCTTGATAACGAACCATCAACGTGGAGCTGCCAATGTGGAGTTTTGGCAACGCAGATTTCTTCATGAAGCTCGGTGAGAAAGTCGGTTAACACTTAAGACTTTACGCAGGTCATGCCGCGATACTCGATGTCGTATTCGTTTAGCTCAATAGCCCATTTGGCCAGCCTGTCAGATCGGCTTGGGCTATGCAGGATGGATCGGAGCGGGAAGGTGCTAAGGATTACAATGGAATAAGATTAAAAATATGGCCTCAACTTTCGATCGGACATGATAATGGATAATGCCAACTTCTCCATTTGCGGATATCTTGTCTCGGCATCAGTGAAAAACTTGCTGACATAAAATATTGATTTCTACTCGTCGCGCTCTTTCCGAATCAGCACTCCGCTAACTGCCATTGGCGACACCGCCATGTATAGGAACAACGACTCTCCCTCGACAAGCTTAGCTAGTACAGGGGAATAGCCATGTACGCCTTCAGCTGTTGGAATGCCTCCTCGCACTTCTTCGTCCACTCAAACTTCCTGATCCCTCACACCGTGACGTAGAAAGGTAGACATTTATCGGTACACCAAGAAATAAATATGTTAAGGGCAACTACCCTTCCCGTTAGACACTGCACTTCACGTTTGTTGTGGAGTGATGCCATGTTGATAAGCGTGTCACTTTGATTTGGATTGGCCTCAATACCGCGATGACTGACTAAGTAGCTGAGGAATTCTCCAGACGTGACCGTGAACCTGCACTTCAATGGATTTAGTTTCATGTTGTGTTCATTAAGCTGCTTGAAGCATTCTACGAGGTCTGCGATGTTGTCTTTGTCTTCCAATGATTTAACCAGCATGTCATCTATGTAAATCTCCCTCGTTTTACCGAGTTGATCCTCGAACATCTTGTTGACTAAACGTTGGTACGTTGCGCCAGCGTTTTTTAGACTAAATGGTATAACTTTGTACTAGTATATCCCGCGGTCTGTGATGAAAGCGGTCTTCTCACAATCGTCGGGATTCATCAGGATTTGATTGTATAAAAAAAAAGCGTTAATAAACGTCAAGTGTTTGTTGCCCGCCGTGGCTTCGACTTGACGGTCGATATACGGTAGAGGAAAAATGTCTTTTGGACAAACTTTGTTCAAATCAGTGAAATCTACGCACACTCGCTTTTTCTCATTCTTTTTTTTTCACGACGACAGAATTAGCTAGCCCGTTGGGATATTTCGCCTCCGTGATGGACCCGACTCACAAGAGCTTTTCCACCTCATTGTTCACGATCTTGGCTCGATCGGGTCCAAGCTTTTGTCTCATCTGCTTTACGGGTTTGTATGTTGGATCAACGTTAAGCTCATGACTAGCGATTTTGATGTCAATACCCAACATATCTTCCGTTGTCCATGCGAAAATATTCACATTTTTCTTTAGGAACGAGATCAACTCTTTCTTAATCTTCTCATCGAGTTTGGCTCCGATTTCGATGCATCGCTCCATGAATTTGTTGTCTATGCAAACTAAGATGACGGGATCGCAGGTTGGCAAAAGACCTTTTTTTTTATCCTCGTCGAATTGTAGTGGCTATAAGAGTTGGGAACGCTATTTTCCCGGCTCGCGGTCTGTTTTTATCTTTTTTCGTTACGTCGTGGATTCTTGGCATGGAATACGGAGTTTGTGTTCTGCCAGGAAACAGATGCGGGATTCCTTATGGTTTCCCCAAATCATCTTTATGCCGTGCGGAGTGGGAAACTTTATGCGTAGGTGGTAAGTGGATGGTACGACGAGCATTGAGTTAATCCAGGGAGTTCCCATAATTATGTTGTAGACTGCCAGGTTATCCGCTACGAAAAGTCTACCATTTTTGTGATGTCGCTGGCGTGAACAGGTAGCCAGATCGTCTCCATCATCATTGTTGTTTATCCGAAAAATCTGGTGATCGGCTTGGGTGAAGGCCTGACCTTGGAAAGATCGATGCTCATTTGTAGATTGGTATCGCGGAATATAATATCGATGGAACTGCCCATGTTAATCAACACTCGCGCTATGTTGCGATCGTCTATGATCACTAGTGGATCGTTGTGTGGTCGGTCGATCCCTTTAGTCTTATTTTCTTCGAACGTAATCTCCTTGTTCGGGTATTTCGATGGTTTCAACTAGTTGATGCAAGTTTGGGTGCGCCTTTGGTATGCCTTGATAGCGGATACCGTGTCGGCACAGTACTGAGATCCTCCCATAATCATGTTGATTCTTTGGCGAGGGCCTCCTTGTTCTTGTTCGTCGTCTCGTCTTCCCCTCTTCGGAGGGTGGTTGTTGTTGTTGTTTTCGCGCTCAGGGCGCTCGTCGTTATCATCCATTTCGAAATCCTTGATGTTGATGTCTCTTTTCAGCGTGCCAACCACCAGTTTTGCTGCCTGTTTAAGACCAAGAACTTATCAGTTAGCAGTGGAGTGCCCGTAGACACGATGATGTTCATAGTAAGTTGCCTCATCAAACATGCTTTGGTTCTTGATCCACGTATTTCTTCTGCCGCAGCCGCGTCCTCGACCACGACCCTTACCTGTCGCATCCGCCTGGTAGTTGTGAGCTCCCTTAAATCCTCTCTCGTGCTGCTCGAAACCAGGCCCCTGATTGTTCTTCTTTGGATTCGGGGGGGTTCATGGTCGGGACGGGATTGTTCTGGTTGCTGGTCTGCTTTGTTTTTCCATGCTTTTGGGCTAATATTTGCACGTCTTCCTTGCTTTTCGCAAAGCCTGTTGATCGGTGTAGAAGGTCTTGGATAGTGTCCGGCTTGTTCACGGTTAGCTCTTTTTTAAAATCCGACTCGTACCAGAGAGCTTTCTTCAAGGCTTCTATGGCGGTCGTATCGATTAGACCTTCCACCCGAGCCAGGACAGTTTTGAATCATTCCATGAAACTCCGAAGAGGTTTGTTTTGTCTCTGCACCAAGGACCATAGCTCGGCGTGGGAGGTTCGGTGCTCCATGAACATTCTGTAATGCTTTAGAAATGCCGAGGATAGTTCGAAAACGAGTTTATTAAATTTCTCCCCATCCTAGAGAACCATTTGAGCGCTGATCCCTTAAGATTTTTGACGAACATGAGACATTGGACAATGTCTTTTTGCCTTCCTTGAAGCTCATGCGTCCCCATTGCGATCGAAAATGCTTGAAGATGTTCCGTCTGATCGGGTTTCCCCTCGTACGGGGTGATTTTTATCCTTCCCGGGTCTACAATATTTGCTTGTGCGATGCGTGCTGTGAAAGGGGTAGTCCGTGCTTCTTCGAGGACTCGGTCGATTTCGGGTGTCTTGCTTGCCACTCGGTGGATTTGGGATCAGACAATCCTTAACTCAGCAGCATTTCGCGCCATCTCTGCGCGAAGTTGGGCCATCTCTTCCTTTTGGGATTGGAGCAGCGTTTTGCGTTCTTTGTCAAGCTGTTGCTCTACCCAGAGGACGTTCTCTTCTTCCTCATCGTATTCCTAGTCATGCTTGAACCGCGATCTGCTCCGCTGATCCGTGGCTCGAGTCTCCCGCGTAGAGTCGCGGTTATCCCCCGAAACTCGCTCTCCCACCAGATTTTCATCTAGGTCAATCATCAGAATCGTTCCGTCTGCCGTTGGGCTTGACTCCGTGATGTTTGACATAGGGCGGATCAGTGGTAAGCCACGGATCCTCTTCGCACCGATCGACGTTGAGAAAGTTAAGGATGTCGGGATCACGCGCGTTGCGGCTCTCCCGTTTAGGCTTGTTCCCCTTCCGCGGCTAGTCAACTATTAAAATAACAGATATTTTAGAGTGACATATAAGGTACTCCCTCTGTATTATATTAATTTATTTTGTAGAGAATTTTTTTTATCATATTAGTTGATATTTCTATTTTTATATAGAAATTTATTAGTTTTTAGTTTTTGTGAATTTTTTAATTCTGCAGTAATTTATGTGATTGGTTAAATTGATATTATTTAAATAATAAGTAATTGTTTAATATAAAAATACACAAAAAATTATGCTATTTATTGAGTTTTTTTAATTGTTATGACATTACCTTAAAGATCATGTATTGTGATACAGAAGAAGTATTAAGATGTGAAAAAAAAGTCACATATAAGGTCGTTTATGGTTGATGTAAAAAAAAAACCTATGATTAAGAGCATTTCCACCATGAAGTTTTCCGATTTTTCCAGAAAAAATATAGAATATAAAATATTGTGGGGTTTTTTCACTATTAGAAGAACTCATCCTATAGATTCTTCATGAAAAAACTTTTAAATAGGTTTTTTCAATAGGTTTTTACAATAGTAGAAAAAACTCATAATATTTTATTAATGTTTTCTTAAAAACCCATCAAAAACTTTTTGTTGAAGGTGTTCTAACCACTGCCACAAAATCCGCATCCACGTTTACATACATGGTATGGAGATTAATTTATATTGCATGATAATACTAAACTAGGGAACAAATATATAGAAATTGAATAATAAATTAGAATATAATGTTTATATATTTATTAAGGGTCATTGGTATAGTATTTGGGTCGCTGTCGAGGTAGGCCAAGAACAATTAGGGGAGAGCACAGAATGTGAATGTGGTTTCGAGGTTTGATGTTATTTCACTATTTAATATTGTACGATTTCTATGGAATAAAATCAATGAAAATATTATACGAAAAGACATAGACAAGACAACCTAAATGATGATTAACAACCTAACCCTATGATTAGATTCCACATTTTTTAGATTTTTTTTTCTCTCTATACAAATGTATTTTAAGATAATGATTTAACAACTCAATAACTTTTTGCAAACACTTATTAATTACTTCTGATCATAAATGTGAATTTTGCTGGTCGAAATAAGAAGTTGATTTCCAATGGATTATTTGTTGGCATTATGGATTCTTAAATGGATAAACTTAAGGACTTTGGTGCAAAAAGATCGGTTACAAAAAGCGAAAGCACATTTCAACCATTAGATAATAGATGATCTTGTTGTTCCACTTGTTAGGTCCTCAAGTAACAAAGAGACTTTAAGACCCTTACATTTATTTGATCTTACCATTCATTAGCCAAAAGTTTTCCACTTTAGTCACAATAACAAGAACCAATTAAATTAGTAGGAAACTTTTGAAGAAGAAAACAAACAGTAATAAGTAACTTACAAGCCCTAACTTCTGACAAAAGTTAAACAAGAACACAAGTACACATGATGGTTAATAAAAGAAGCTACATTTACATTACAATAATTCTCTTTAATTACAAATAGAAGAAGAAGAATAGCCAGTGAAGAACAGAGCAACAATGAAGATCACAGTGTATTTGCAAATGCAGTTTTTAACAGTGTTGAATCTTATTAAGACACCAACAAGACCAGAACTTAGAAGTAGATGTCTGATTGCTTGGATTGTGCCTTTAGATCCTTTAGCTTCTTCAATATACTGCTGAAGTAATCCTGCAAGAACCTTGAAACCGTGTTTTCAAAAGAAAATTTTCAAGTCTCATGCTCATCTTCCTCATATGATGGATGAGGTTTGTGATAAATCAGTTTTATATGGTCATTGTCAATTTTTATTTTCACTTAATATGTTAGTAAGATCAATTTTGTTGTGTTCTTTGGAGACGAAAAGACTAGTTGAACTGATTCGTTGGATAAACATTGTAATTTGCATTAATTCTGGTTTTACTTCTCGCATGAACTTTAAATTCGAGATCTTGCAAAATTCTCTCCAACCTCTACATCATGTTTTCACATCAACCAATTTTGTCATCAAGTTTATTTACGTTTTGACAAAAAGAAAAACAATAGAATAATCCAGTTTAGTATTAATGATAAGGATCCTTTCTCACATATTACTCTTAAGTTGGTTTGCTTTCTATCAAACTCGTTGTCTATATAAATATATGTTATATTATAAAGTTGAAACAATGATAAACAATAACCATATCTGAAACAAAGAAAAAAGTAACAACACAAAGCATAAAAGAGATAGGAGTTTGATAACAATGGAGGAAAAGTATTTATATGACGACTTTAAAATCATATAGATTCTTATCAATATTAATCAGCCCAATGAAGTCCAAATTAATGTCTAAAGTCTAGAAATAATTGTTGGATATCTATCACAATTTGCAAATTTATTTTTCTTGTGTTTGGAAAGATAGAGATAGCGAGTTGCCTACGATTTAAGTACATTGAGCCATGTTTTTTAATCAAATTATCATCCATCTTCTCAATCTTAAAACGGTATTTGGTTGAACAAAATACTCTTTGCAAACAAAACAACTCATAAATCTGATGCATATTTGTGAGAAAAATAATCTACTTCATGTAGATATAAATATAATAATTTTCTACACTGATGTCATTTTTAATGTCTAAACAATAGTTCATTAGCATTTTTTCACTCTTACTCCCACTCCCAATTTTCTCTCCTTCATATTTTGGATTGTACAAATTTTACTCTCCAAACATATCTTTATAGAATACAAACAAATTGATGTTTTATTTATTCATAATTATAACATTGTCAAATTTCATTGAAATTAAAACAATGAAAAATGAAAATATACAAGTTTATGGGCCTGTAATAAGAATTCAAATGGCATAAAAGCCCACAAGTTAATACCTAAAAAAAAGTCACGTGACGTGTGCTTTCTTCAACCTTTCAATGTTAAACCTGATTTCATTTGCATGTTATCTCCAAGCCGTACGGTTCTGAATATTTTGTTTGACAGTGAAAAAGTTCCAGAAAATTTCAGACCTGGAGCAATATCCGCAGCTATGGCTTCCGTACACAGTACCATGATGTCTGTCGTGTGCAACAACAAAAATCACTCTGCATGGCCTAAACTTGCCAACTTCTCCTCCTTTGCTCAAGCTTCTGCAACTCGTTTCAACAAGGACACAAGCACACGAGCCACTTTGAGAATTGATCCACCAACTACAAACTCAGAGAGAGCCATGCAGAGAAAGCACACCATCGATCCTTCTTCTCCTGATTTCCAACCAATCCCATCTTTTGAGGAATGCTTTCCCAAAAGCACTAAAGAAGACAAGTAAGTATTTGCTTCTCTTCATCACTCAATTCACACTTTTGTCAAAAGTTTGTTGTTGAATTAGGGTTTTGATCTGTTTAGGGAAGTTGTTCATGAAGAATCTGGTCATGTCCTTAAAGTTCCCTTTCGACGTGTTCATTTGTCTGGTGGTGAGCCTGCTTTTGATACATACGACACTAGTGGTCCTCAGAATGTTAACCCTCACACTGGTATGTGCTTAAAGACTCTGTTTTTACACATTCACTTGTCTCTTTCTATGTGACTATGAACAACAAATGAATGAAACAGGGCTTGCTAAGCTAAGGAAGGAGTGGATTGATCGGCGTGAGAAGCTGGGAACACCTAGATACACTCAAATGTACTATGCTAAGCAAGGAATCATAACTGAGGAAATGCTCTACTGCGCTACAAGGGAGAAGCTAGACCCTGAGTTTGTGAGATCAGAAGTTGCGCGAGGGAAAGCGATTATCCCTTCAAACAAGAAGCATTTGGAGCTGGAACCAATGATTGTTGGTAGGAAATTCTTGGTTAAGGTCAATGCAAATATCGGAAACTCCGCTGTTGCAAGCTCGATTGAAGAAGAAGTCTACAAGGTTCAGTGGGCTACAATGTGGGGAGCTGATACAATCATGGATCTCTCAACTGGTCGTCACATTCACGAGACACGCGAGTGGATCTTGCGGAATTCAGCTGTTCCTGTCGGTACTGTGCCTATTTATCAAGCACTTGAGAAAGTGGATGGAATTGCTGAGAATCTTAGCTGGCAAGTGTTTAGAGAAACTCTGATTGAACAAGCTGAGCAAGGTGTAGACTATTTCACAATCCATGCTGGAGTTTTGCTGCGTTACATTCCTTTAACAGCCAAGCGTATGACGGGGATTGTTTCGCGTGGAGGATCTATTCATGCTAAATGGTGCTTAGCTTACCACAAGGAGAATTTTGCTTACGAGCACTGGGATGATATTCTAGACATCTGTAACCAGTATGATGTGGCTCTTTCAATTGGGGATGGTCTCAGACCTGGCTCCATCTATGATGCTAACGACACTGCTCAGTTTGCAGAGCTCCTTACTCAAGGTGAACTAACTCGCCGAGCATGGGAAAAAGATGTGCAGGTACACTACTTATTTAATTCACTCAAGTGGTTGATTATTTGCATACATGTTCTCAATAGTGGTTGATTATTTTTTTAGGTGATGAATGAAGGGCCAGGGCATGTCCCAATGCACAAGATTCCAGAGAATATGCAGAAGCAGTTGGAATGGTGTAACGAGGCACCATTCTACACATTAGGTCCTTTGACTACTGATATTGCTCCCGGATATGATCACATTACCTCTGCCATTGGAGCTGCCAATATCGGAGCATTGGGCACAGCTCTTCTTTGCTATGTTACACCGAAAGAGCACCTCGGGTTACCAAATAGGGATGATGTGAAAGCCGGGGTTATAGCATACAAGATCGCTGCTCATGCAGCTGATCTAGCCAAACAGCATCCGCATGCCCAGGCATGGGATGATGCACTGAGCAAAGCTAGGTTTGAGTTTAGATGGATGGACCAGTTTGCTCTGTCCCTCGACCCCATGACTGCTATGTCTTTCCATGATGAAACTCTTCCAGCTGATGGAGCCAAGGTTGCACACTTTTGCTCCATGTGTGGACCGAAATTCTGCTCTATGAAGATAACAGAAGACATCCGAAAGTATGCAGAGGAGAATGGTTATGGCACTGCTGAGGAAGCCGTTAAACGAGGAATGGAGGCTATGAGTGAAGAGTTCAAAGTTGCAAAGAAAACCATTAGCGGAGAGCAGCATGGTGAAATAGGCGGAGAAATCTACTTGCCAGAGAGCTATGTCAAGGCTGCTCAGAAATAAAAGGTCAGTATTGCTAGCTCAACAAACATGTTAGATACTTGTTGCTCGTTTACAAGCATAAGATGTATAATTTTTTCATAAATTCTGCGCTGCTTATTACGTATAGTCAAATGTGTCTTTTGCTTCTGCTTCCTCAGGGAAAGGGTTGAAATAAGACCTCGCTTACCCAAGTGGCTGTTGGACTATCTATACCTGGATAAGGCACAAACAGTCGGTAAGCTTAGTAGTCTCTATGTCTTGGCAACTTAAGAACTATCTATGTCTCTGTCTGTTCCTTTGAGTCAGAGTCAGCAATAAAAAGACAATCTAAGTTGATGTTTTCAATACTCTGTGTGTGATTTGGCTGCTGTATATTGACATGCAAAAGCACCAGGGGTGCTTGAACCCAGGCTAGCCCGGGAAAAGAGCGGGCTAACCGGGACCAGGCTGAGAAAGTCCCTTTGAACCTGAACAGGGTAATGCCTGCGCAGGGAGTGTGCAGTTTTCTTTCTTTTCTTTTTTTCTGTAGCTTTCTTCAGGAGAAGAAGCTTCTGCTGCTGCCGCTCTCCTAAGTCTCGGTCCACGATTCCCCAATGTTGATTCGAAATTCAGCTTCGTTGATTGACTGGCATCCATAAAAAAAAAAAGTCTCAAGTAACTGATGCACTAACAGTAAGATTTTATTCACTCGAAATTTCGTTCAGATTTTGATAAAAGCTTTTTGCACCTTTGGGACGTAAATTAAAATCAATCTGCTTTCTAAATTCAAAAACACAGATCAAATTTGTTGACCAAAAACATTGTGCATTTCATGTTGGGAATAAGTAACTACGTTAGGCCATTAATTGCATTATATTCTTAATCAGTGGTTCTATATGGACTTATATTGGTGCATATAGAACTGTTTTGGTTACTTGTTGTTGTAGTACTGAGGAAAGAAAACCAAAGGCAAACAAACAAGAAACAAACAAACGGTTTCTTCATTATTTTGCTTTTAGAAAAACAGTACGTACACGTTATTGTTTCTTGTTAATTTCTACTAGGCTTCAAGCTCCTACGTTTCTGGATGGTTAGCTTTTTTTCTTTTAGTCATTTAATATTCCTACTTGCTAGCAATGTCTGGTTGAACTTGACGAGGAAGAAAACGCTAAAAGAGCATATGAGCACAAGTGAAAACTTGCAAATGTTTTACCATAAGTTAACAATGGCTTTTTTTTACAAAGATGTAGATTGTAATGGTAATATCATATGACTGACTTGTACAAGTTACAAGTAGAGAATTCTGAAAATGGAATTGTGTTTTTTTTTCCTAATCCATATCGTACGTATAAACGTAAATTTTGGTGTCATTAAAGTTATTGGATGTTTTTCAATGTTTTGGAGGATAGTAAAATAAAGATGAGCACCAATGTTAATTATAAATTTTCATGTCACTAAAGTTATTAGAATGTATAGAATTTCGACCATATGAGCACCCCCGATTTTGATTATTTGTTATCATCACTAATACAATAACAAAGGAATTGTTTTTTTTTTTAGTAATAAAGGTTTGACCATTGTTACATTTCACTTTTGCACAACCCACCCTGACCATGTTTCTCCACACGACCTGAGTATAATGGCCATACACTTTGTTCCAAGCACATGTGTTGGAATCATAATCTTAGTCAACTTGTTCCTTTACCCACATCTTTACCGCATCAACGTCTGACATGCTACCACTGCTCCAAGCGAGGCTCTCGCCATAGAGACCGCTCGAGTCTCGCCATAGGGTTCCTAATCTCATCATCTAAACAATATTCAAATTAATAAATTTAAAATTTGGAATCAAAGAAGCTTCCTATAGCTGAACTAATCTCCTCATCAAGGGACTCGACTTCCAATTCCAAACTAGATTAGATTTATTTTCAATTCTTTCATCTAAACAATATTCAAATTAATAGGTTAAAATCCTAACTTACACAATATATTTCTTATGTACGTCCAATATTAGACATATAATTGTCTTGAATCTTTATTATATTATTATAATTACGTAGCTATTAATTTCACTCTAAAATCAATCTTTAAGATTTCATAATTTTGGTTAAAATATATAATTACCGGAAACATAATAAAAACAACCCAAATCCATTTTAGTCTTCATATTTTTGTCCATTCTTCGTTATTTACTAGTGAGGAGACGATCCAAGCCAAATAGTTTTGTTATTTAAAATGCAAAATAGTTATTTAAAATACAAAACCATGATATATTTTAAAAAAAATCATACTCCATCTTAGAACTAAATTCTTTGGTAAATATATTAACTAACGAGAAAACAATTTTAAAAATTGAAAAATAAAACGTTATTTCTCCTTAATGTTCATTAAAGCGTAGCAGCAAAAACATGTTATAATACATCACATTTGGTTGTAGACACAAGGTTAAACCACTCAGGGGTCCCCCAAATCTCTCCTTCTTGGCGTCTTTCAATCGTAATTTCAGCGCACCAAATTTTTGTCTCCTTATAATAGCCATCACCAAACACATTTTCCCACCATTATTCGCCGCTATAGCATGATCATAACGACAAATGGGAAACAGCTTGTCCAAACCCTTCACCCTTTTCCATAACCCTAGCTCGGAGTCATACCAACAGATCATAAAGGTATTACAATGAAATAACACGTTGTCTATCACAAAATGAGATGATGAGTCACCACCCTTGTTCATATTGAACGCTTCAGCTCTCCATCTACCTTTATGCAGCTTGAACATGCCATATGTGCCCACACGTACATATCTCCATTACACCATATGCTTTCGTACCTAGTATCTTCCTTGCATGTACTCTCTTTAGGACCCTTCGCAAACTCCCAAAGTCTAAGTCTTTGTATCGAATACCTCCATCTAGTTCGTTTTATCGAGATTTTTGCAGCCTCCTACTACATATATTTTATCATCAAGAACGCAAGCAGATGGGGACATACGTGCAACCAGCATGCTTGGGGCCTCGCGCCAAGTGTGAGAACGACAATCCATGACCATTACGCTCGAAGATGCCCTTTTGTTTATTTTACCGCCCATGACATAGATATTAGGACCAACCAGTACAACATCCGACAAGTAGTGAGAGAGAGACACCGGGAGATGAAATCGGGACCAAAACTTTCCTCGAGCTATTTGGTATCCGGGAGAGGGTAAACAAACGTAGTGGGTTAGGATCCTTATGAGTTCGTAAGCACACGTAGAGACAACTCTCGGTGCGGCCTAAGATGGTTTGGGTTTGGTAAAGCTCCGTTGAAGTAAGGAAAGAGTGGAATTTGAAAGTGCGAGAGCTGCTGTAACAGAGAGTACTACAGGTATTGGTACAGGAAACTGAACACAATACACACGGTTTTTTTTTCAATACGCTTTACTAGATCAAACGATTGCATCACGTCCATCACACCTTTTCTCTGCAAAAGCGTTGTGTCTAACTTACCATTTATTGTCTCAAAGCTTCACCAACTCCACCACTATCTCTCTCTCTCTCTCTCCCGATACAAATCTCTGCTTTGCTTCTCTCTGTACTCGACTTGTATCATCATCCATGCCTACCGATTTATCATCTTCTTTTTCCATTTTGTTTGTTTATGATCCAAAACGATTTCAATGTCTCTTATCCTCGTTGATTCCAACTATATTCGTGTTTGTATTGATTTTGTGTCTCGGTCTGTTTCTGATGTGTTTTCAGCTTCCAAGAATCCTTTCCGGAGCATTTTCAAGGCGTTAGAGAAGCATGATGGTGGCGAATTCGGGAACTACTACAGCTTGCCTGCTCTAAACGATCCGAGAATCGGTGAGTTAGCTTCTTCTGATCGATGATGATTCATGAAAATGATGTTTGTTATGATCTCGTAATGGGTTTGTGTACATTAGAGGAAAGATGGGATCTTTTTGAGTTTTTGATTTGAGAGAATGTTGTTGTGGATGATGCTGATAGACTACCTTATTTCATTAGGGTACTTCTTGAATCGGCCATACATAACTGTGATGAGTTTCAAGTTAAGAGCAAAGATGTCGAGAAGATACTTGATTGGGAGAATGCAGCTCCCAAACAGGTTGAGATTTCGTTCAAACTTGCTTGGGTGCTTCTTCAGGTAGACAGTGCCTAAGAAATGAGAGTTATACACAATCTTGACGAGATAATGCTTGTGATTCCCTGAAAATGATCATTTTTTTTGTGTGATTTCAGGACTTTACTGGTGTCCATGCAGTTGTTGATCTTGCTTGCATGAGAGATGCCATGAATAATCTCGGTGGAGATTCCAGTTAGATTATTCCGCTGGTTAGTTTTCCCGCTATTTACTGAGATGTGTTGATATCATGTGTCCTTTTGGTACGGTATACTACAAGGTTTGATATATGTCCTTGATACTTGCAGGTCGAGAAGATCTTGTCATTGATCACTCGGTTCAGGTGGATGTGGCGAGATCAGAAAACGCAGTGCAGGCAAACATGGAGCTTGAGTTTCAGCGTAACAAAGAAAGATTTGCTTTTCTTAAGTGGGGATCAAATGCCTCCTGGATCTGGAATTGTTTTTCAAGTAAGTAAAGGGTTCATGAACAATAATAATTATTTTGGACTCTGGAAGTCTTTTCCATGCTTATTCAAGATACACTAAGTTCTATATTTCTGCGATTGACATGTCAACCTAGAATTTATTCAAGATACTCTTGGAATTTATTACACTGGAATTTATACAATAAGTTTTTTCCATGCTTATTCAAGATACTCTGGAATTTATTACTCATCTCAGCCGGGAAGTAAGACAATATACTCCTCAAATCTAGAACTGAATCTCGAGGATGTGGAACCTTGTGTTTCTGGTCCCAAGAGGTACTATTAGCGAAAGTCTCTACATAATTTTTCTAGTGTCTATTCTACCTAAAACAATTATTCTCTATGTCAATACATGCCACATGATGACGTTCCTTTGAAGGAAATGAAAGCAGACTGGCATTCTTGCTTGGATAATAGATTAGGATTCAAGGTTAGAACTCTCCTTATTGACCTAATTTTGGTTTTTACTTATGTGCTCTTTGAAAATGTCTGAAGTTGCAGTTAAGAAAATGTTGCTTTCTCATCTGCATATGATTTGTGAGTTTGCTCACAATACAGTTTTTGTTTTGAAACATATAGTCTGCAAGAAGAATCCATGATATTCAATATATCTGTGCAATCATGCATCTATAAATCCATATAGCATATATCTAACAAGTATTAATGCTCTAAATCTGGTGGAATATTCAACATTTCATAGGTGAACCTACAGTATGGTAAATATGTGTAATCATGCATCTATACATCCATATAGCATATATCTAACAAGTATTATGTCGCATTAAACTCTAGATCTGGTGGAATATTCGACAGTTCATAGGTGAACCTGCATTGTATGGTAAATCGTTGTAGGATAGGTCAGGTAGAGTGCTAGGTTTCTCGAATCAATTCTTCCCGAAATCCGGCCTCCCGTGTCTTCAAGCTCAATGACAATCACCATGACATCTTGAGGTTCGTTGTTATCAATTATGAGCATTTTGTCATGATGGTTTAGAAGCCTCGTTGATCGAATATCCAACTCCGGTAATGTAGACTTTTTTGTTGAAAACAAGCGTTTGACAGTTTGAAGGGAGATTCAACATATGTGCAGCAACATCCACGGCTTTCCATTCACCTCCTTTTACATCAAGAGCCTCGATCAAGTTGTGCGATTCAGTTGGGCTCACTCCTCCCAAGACATAAAGGACGTCATTGATAAGAGCGATTTCCAAAGATGAGTGTACAGATTTTGTGCTTGGAGCCTTCACTTCATTGTAAGAAGTGCAATCTACAGAGGTTATCTCTGACCCACCAATAGAGTAGATTTTGGAACCCACCCCAACAAAACTGTTCAACGATATAGGTATTGGAGGGAAAGTGGGAATATGGCATAAGATGAACTCTTTCTTGAAGGGTTTTTTCGAGAGTAAAAACCAGCGGCTTTGGTGCAGAGATTCGCTTAAAGCAAGGTGTATTACGGGTTCATAGTGAGATATTTCTGACCGATGTAGGTAGATTATTCTTTTCTTGACGTACCCGTCGAGTTTCTTGGAGGTTTTGGAAAGAAGAGATAAGATTGAGATAGGAATTCGGCTTAATACCTCCATAGCCATTTTTGGTGGAAGGTCTCTCCAAGTTGTCTTTGTCCTCTTAGTCGTCATCTTTAAGGTAGGATCTTTAAAGCGGGGAACGAGATGAAGAATTTGGGGGAGAAGGTGGATCTTTTTCTGAATGAATGTAAAATTTTATTCAATCACAAGCGTTTTTACAATAAATGCATTTTTTCCAAAATTCATTAAAATCGTTTTTACAATAAATGCATCTTTTTCCAAAATCAAGTTTAGATTTTTGTTTAAGATAACTCTCTTCCAAACCCACAAGCCTCTGCCATTTCTCAAAAGATGAATTTTCAGCTACGATCGCATCCTTATTCGGGTCTTGTAACGTTGCTTGTTGCTTTTCACACAGGTCTGCATAGGCCTCCTTTGTACGGCGAGGTAGATCACTAAGTACCTCTCCACCAAGTGCACGTAAGGTTGGCACCAAAAATCAAATCTAACAATTTCAACCACTCATCAAATAATAGAAATTTATTAAATAATCACCTCATCACAATTTTACTAGTATTTCTATCATACCATTAAATTTGATTCTCAACCAATCAATCAGATGATCAAGTGTATATATGTAGGAACCCTACAATCTTTACTAATTTATAGAGAATATCATCATCACTTAAGCATCGGAAATTAAATTTAAGTTCATTTTAACATGATACTACATGATCGATGATAGTTAATTAATCAAACAGATTAACAAGTATGACCAAAACATATGTACGATTCGATAACACAATAACCAATATAATTGCAATGTCTAGGTTTGAGAAAATTAACCGGACCAAATCACTGTCATAAAATTAGCAATCAATTACTTTTATTAAAACAATGAGCATATTTCTTTTGTAGTTGACTTAACCCTATTTTATTCTATTTAAAGAATTTGTTATCAGAGGGTTTAGTTAGACCATCTCTATTGCATAATTTTTGTGGGTGTCTTAACATAAATTTAATTATAAAATACTAATATTATATTATGAGTATCTTATAAAAATAACAAACTCAATAAAAATGTATTTGATTAAGACACTTTAGACACAATGTCTTATATTCTCCAAAAAAATTATTTTACAATATTAATATTTCTTTTTTAATTATATGTTAAGATACTCTCATTAAATGTCTAATGGAGATGGTTTTAGACCATGTTCAAGAGTGGTCTTTAGACCAAGTTTTTAGAGTAAATTGTATTAAAAATAAATAACAAATGCTGATATCAGTTGAAACCGAGCCTTAATTAATACACTTAAGATTCAGATCTTAGTGCCAGGGGTCAACAAATGATTTGACGGAAAGAAAAAAAAAACACATGGCTGCGTCAAAAATTGTTTACGCGTATAGCATTCGAAAAAACTCTTCTCTCTCTATTCCTTTCTTCTCCGATGCGATTCGTCTTGTCGAACCGATTTCATCGGGAAAACATCTCGATCTAGTGATTTTTCACGAGAAATCACTCCCAACTCGTGTCTTCAGTGGTGGATCGGTGAATATCATCTAAATAAACACACAATCAATCCTCTAACAGAACCCATCACGTCTACTCCAATCTATAAGCAAATCAAGCAATCGATCATTAATGTTGGAACAGTTACCATCCATTTCAACGACGGGATTGGCCACCTTGATCTTCTCGAATTCCATATTTGCTGAGTCCTCGATGATAGATTCGTCACAGATATTCGATTACAGTACAAATGATTCACCACTGAAGACCGATGCTCTATGCGAAGAAGATGACCCAATCTCTGTCTCTTTTTATCTCTGTTGGGCCCAAATCATCAAAGCCCATTTCGATATGGGCCTGATTCTGTTTGAAACCATAATTTGGTTATTTTATACATTCGAACATCTTGGAAACGTGTTAATCTAGAATTAAATTAATACTAGCCAGCTTTACCAGTAATCAACAAGTCGTTGAGCTTTAACAGTAATCATCAAATCGTTGGTAAGATAAAAATCAACAGAAATAAGCGTTTTTTTCCGTTTATGATTTGGAAATCTATATTTTAAATGCTTTTATGTCATGTATGTTTGAAATTTTATTAAATACAATATATTTTCATTTTAGTCAATGTACTATATTTATAAATTTTAAGAAAATAAATTCAACTTAAAATAAAATATTAAATTTTTTTTTATTAAGACCCCCTAATGATATTCTACCATTGGAATTACATTTACATTTAAATTTATTAAAAAAGTTCTTAAACTATTTGATCTAAAATATATAATAAAAAAATTGTTTAGAACTCCATGAGGAGTTATCCCATTGAACATTCTCTTACTTACTTGAAAAAGTACTATGAGACTTTATCAAAAAGAATTCGGCCAATATATCCACAAATAATTGTCAAAGATAATATTATTCATCGGTGCTAAACCGGTTCCTCCTCCAGACATGAAGCTCCACACATAAACGATACAAGAATCTAACAACAACAATTTTTGTTCAGTCCAATAAACCATTTAAGTAAAAACACTTAAACCAATGATTTGTTCATGTATACTTTAATGATTTTCAGATTCATACAATAAAGCATGTGTCAATCAATGGCAAAGCAATATGGCAATAAGGCATCACATAATAAAATATTAAGCAAGTGATGATAGTTATAACCGATTGTGATAAAACAAAGAACCATAATCTGATAATTTATCAAACGAACTTAAATCAACGAATTTTCAAATCAAATCAACCCAACTATTTGGCTAATCTGTAAAGCATGGATCAAACATATATGAGGCATTCAATCCATAGTGATTGATATATTCATATCTTTACACGTTTTATGTACATATTTGCATACCATTATCCCTCATTCAACAAAAATATGAGCTCCGAATAGTTAGTTGTTCTCATTAGGGTGCCACTGGCTACATGAACCCCCTCAACATGTCAGCTAAGACCCTATCATAAGTCTATTTACTATTCATCATAGCCATTCTTGACTATTCACTCGCGCTATATAAAGGAGAAAAACAAGCAAAAGCTCAATATAGCACGACACTTGTTTCGGAAAAAAAAACATTTGTGGGCTTTGACCTCATAAATTCTAGACATGCCCATTTATATATATTCTGTTTTTACGACTAAAACATAATGTTCACAAGATGTTTCAAGTCGAATCCACCAGAGCCTTGGAATTGGAATATTTACTTGTTTCCATTATGGTGTTTTGGGGTTCTTGTTAGATACTGTATTCTCTTTCCCTTGAGGTTGGTTGGTTCTATTCAATGGAGTTATTGGGTTCTTATTCAAAGCTCAAAGTTAAGATTTTTAACATGTGTGTTTGGACTGAGCAGGTGCATCACTTTAGCTTCTGGGTGGTTTATTTTCCTTTCATCGTTTATTCTTGTACATTCGCTGCTCAAAGGTCATGATAGGTTGAGGAAAAAGATTGAGGTGGGTTTGCTTCTCTGTTTCTTGTTTGCTCAATTACTGTTATCTTGATGTTGAACTTGGTGTTGTTGTGTTTTATTGTATAACCAGAGGGTCTTGGTGGAAATGATATGCAGCTTTTTTGTCGCATCGTGGACAGGAGTTGTCAAATATCACGGGCCACGGCCTAGTATCCGTCCTAAGCAGGTTCATGTTTCCTTTTAATTTTTTTTTTGGTTTCAACTTTGTATCTCCGTGATAGTTGCTTATTTTATGTGACTGTGATTTAACAGGAGAAAAGTATTATTTCATGGTTAAAAATTGCTAATAATGTTCATTTTGGATTTAAATTCAGTTTTCTTTATAATGAAATTTTTTTTCCGTCCGTCGGCACCAATTATATTTTCATTAATAACATTGACAATAAGTTCACTTACAATTCAATTAACAAAAAAAAATTGAATTGGTCACTTTATCCAATTTTATATCATAATAACCAAGTAAGATTGTGTTGTTTCTAAAAGTTTCTCCATTTCGATATATTGTGATCAATTGTGTTCAATATCCATTTGGATAAACCCGTATGAATTATTCTATTTGTGAGTAACAATTTTTGTTTTTGTTCAACGTGATAACTATGGATAATATTGCTTTTTGTTATATTCAATAGTGAATTTGGACATTTAGATTAGACTTTTTTTTTAATTTTACGTAAATTGTAAAAACTATTACATTGATATTTTATTATTTTCTTATAACTTTATATATAAAACATGAAATTTTCTATAGAAATAAAAACGATTTAGAACAATTTAAAGACTACTTATTTGTTAAATAAATATGTATAACTCATATATATTGGAATTGTATCATAAGTATAAATTATGTTAAATTTTGCTTATCCGAATATCTAAAATAGAATTGAAATACAAATAAATTATTTAATGTGTTATAAAAATGTTCTAGAATTGTATTATTACAAGAATCAATTTCTAAACTATTTTAAAATGTGAAACAAAAATTTATATAATTAAGAATGAAAAACGAAAATCTGATAAATTTTAGTAGTTTTGTGGGATTGATTTTCGTGGGTATATGTTTTAGTGGACTACCTACAATAAAAACTTAATTAGTTTTCTCAAAAAAAAATTTGTGTGTGTATAAAGAATAATTATGACATGGCATTCTAAGAAATGTGACATAGCAAAAATGTGATTTTTTTTTGAAAAATCACTTCCCAAATAATGTATAAAGAATAATTAATTCTTCAAAGCTTATGATTAGATAATTATTAAACAATTTATTTTTTTAATTAAACTGGATTCAATAGTTCACATCTCAAAATTTGTCACTAGATTCAATAGTTCACATCTCAAAATTTGTGTGCAATTTTCTAAAGTACAAACACACATAGTTATTTAAAAAAAAAATCACATAGCCCATTAGTGATCGATTTTGAGAGAGTCAAATTGTAATTATTAGAGAGCCATTAGTGGGTTCAGTAATTTGGCATTGAGTGGTCAATTTCGTGGGATAAGTAAATATGATTAATGGACTTAATTAATGAATCAAATTGTTATGTCATATTTTATCAATGTCATGTTATAATAAAAATGGGAAAATGATTCTAAAGAGAACACCTAAGCTAATCACTTTTATATTAATATATATATATATATATATATATATATGTGTGTGTGTGATTTTCTTTTGTTTTAAAACTTATGTAGCCACATGAATAATTGAATTTTTCGTTTGTTTAAGTTACCTTTTTTTAATGTTTAATCTTTTTCTTTTCTTTTCTGGGTAGTACTTTCCAAATCTCTGTAATCTACCCATTGGATTACAGTTTTGATAATAGTATCTTCTAATTCTAATTCGGAGAAGATTAAACGTAATATTATTTTGATCAAACATATCATAAAGCGAACATTATGTTTTAGTCGTAAAAGCAGAATATATATAAATGGGCATGTCCAGAATTTATGAAGTCAAAGCCCACAAATGTTTTTTTTCCGAAACAAGTGTCGTGCTATACTGAGCTTCGTCCCACATCGGAAACATATTGCTTGTTTTTCTCTTTTATATAGCGCGAGTGAATAGTCAAGAATGGCGATGATGAATAGTAAATAGACTTGTGATAGGGTCTTAGCCGACATGTCGAGGGGGTTCATGTAGCCAGTGGCACCCCAATGAGAACAACTAACTATTCGAAGCTCATATTTTTGCTGAATGAGGGATAATGGTATGCAAATATGTACATAAAACGTGTAAAGATATGAATATATATCAATCACTATGGATTGAATGCCTCATATATGTTTGATCCATGCTTTACAGATTAGCCAAATAGTTGGGTTGATTTGATTTGAAAATTTGTTGATTTAAGTTCGTTTGATAAACAATCGGTTATAACTATCATCACTTGCTTAATATTTTATTATGTGATGCCTTATTGCCATATTGCTATATTGCTTTGCCATTGATTGACACATGCTTTATTGTATGAATCTGAAAATCATTAAAGTATACATGAACAAATCATTGGTTTAAGTGCTTTTACTTAAATGTTTTATTGGACTGAACAAAAATTGTTGTTGTTAGATTCTTGTATCGTTTATGTGTGGAGCTTCCTGTCCGGAGGATGAACCGGTTTAGCAGCGATGAATAATATTATCTTTGACAATTATTTGTGGATATATTGGCCGAATTCTTTTTGATAAAGTTTCATAGTACTTTTTCAAGTAAGTAACTAAACCCTCTGATAACAAATTCGTTAAATAGAATAAAATAGGGTTAAGTCAACTACAAAAGAAATATGCTCATTGTTTTAGTAAAAGTAATTGATTGCTAATTTTATGATAGTGATTATGATTTTGCTTAATGGTTTGGTCTGGTTAATTTTCTCAAACTTAGACATTGCAATTATATTGGTTATTGTGTTATCGAATCGTACATATGTTTTGGTCATACTTGTTAATCTGTTTGATTAATTAACTATCATCGATCATGTAGTATCATGTTAAAATGAACTTAAATTTAATTTCTGATGCTTAAGTGATGATGATATTCTCTATAAATTAGTAGAGATTGTAGGGTTCCTACATATATACACTTGATCATCTGACCTTATTTGATTGATTGGTTGAGAATCAAATTTAATGGTATGATAGAAATACTAGTAAAATTGTGATGAGGTGATTATTTGATAGATTTCTATTATTTAATGAGTGATTGAAATTGTTAGATTTGATTTTTGGTGCCAACCTTACGTGCACTTGGTGCCAATCAGCTCGCAACATTTTTATAAGCTTTTCTTTTATGTTTTTAGTTGTAATCACTATTTAGAACATTAATTTTTTGATGTTCTAAATACTTATCGCTAGAAAGTTTTAATTTTTCCCTTAAAATTTCAATCTTTAAGCTTAAATCGTCTTCGCTTATGCATTTACGTTTCACGCATCACCTTAGCTTGGTTATGGCTTGCTTTGTAGCCATGAGCTAGTAGTCTCTTTGTTGAGCTACGGGTTAGTAGATTTAGGGGCTTTAGAGAGGGGCTAACATCGCTTCGGCTTATCCATGAAGTGTTCTCAAGCTTAGGTTGAGCTTAAAGCTCGGTTCTTGACTCGTTTCTCGAACCTTGTTAATAGGCGTTCTCCTGTCCGAAAAGTGTTTGTGGGAATGCCTGAACGACTTTTTGCTTGGTTTAGTAATCCTTGGCCACAAAAATTGATGTCAAGGCGCTAAGTGAGCTTATTAGACTTGATCGTTCATGCTTGGAGAGTACCTAAATCTAGCAGCGAAAGTTAGTTAGATCTAAGTACTCAACAAAGTAATTAATGCCATGAAAGTGGACTAATTTGATTCCGTGTTCCATTCTTGTAAACTAAAAACCTTCAACTCAAGGCCTTTAGCTTTATTAGCTATGATTTATTGCCCCTCTATCAGTTGCTAATCCGTTGCTCAATACTCTCCATATCATTACATTCGTATCGAGTTCTTCTCTGTTAACTTTTCGTATTGTTACATTTCTATTTAGTTTAATACAACCAAACCCAACTTTTGTTTATGCTTTAGCTTAATGAAAATTCTCCATGGTTTAGTACTGTAAATCCTAATATTCTTTGTGTTCGAACCCTACGCTTGATACAATTGAATCATGAGTTAGGTTGCTTAGCTTGCTAGGATTTTATTTGATAGGTTTGCATTGCTAATGTTGAATAATGACTCATCAGTGATCATAAAGCAATCAAATTTAATTCATTCCTCTGTCTATCAAATCAACGAACGATTCTCAGTTCAATTTCTAATTTAATGATTCTCAGTCTAGAAATAAATCATATAACATCGAAGCATGCAAAACAGGTTAAGCAAAAATCAATAATAAAATAAGTGTCGCAATAAGGAGCATAACCAATTATTACGAAAGCAATAAGATATATTTAGCTAATCGATTGCTTGTTTCGTCTAACTATAAAGCACTACAAATATTTTTAAATCAAATCGATTGGAAACAATTATGCATAATCGAATCGTTATGTTAAGATTAAATCATAATTCAGTTAAAGGATTCGGTAATACTTAAGGTTGGTTGGTTCTATTCAATGGAGTTATTGGGTTCTTATTCAAAGCTCAAAGTTAAGATTTTTAACATGTGTGTTTGGACTGATCGCAGGTGCATCACTTTAGCTTTTGGGTGGTTTATTTTCCTTTCATCGTTTATTCCTGTACATTCGCTGCTCAAAGGTCATGATAGGTTGAGGAAAAAGATTGAGGTGGGTTTGCTTCTCTGTTTCTTGTTTGCTCAATTACTGTTATCTTGATGTTGAACTTGGTGTTGTTGTGTTTTATTGTATAACCAGGTTTCTTGGTGGAAATGATATGCAGCTTTTTTGTCGCATCGTGGACAGGAGTTGTCAAATATCACGGGTCACGGCCTAGTATCCGTCCTAAGCAGGTTCATGTTTCCTTTTAATTTTTTTTTTGGTTTCAACTTTGTATCTCCGTGATAGTTGCTTATTTTATGTGATTGTGATTTGACAGGTTTATGTTGCAAACCATACTTCCATGATTGATTTCATCGTCTTGGAGCATATGACTGCTTTTGCTGTTATAATGCAGAAGCATCCAGGTTGGGTTGGTAAGTCTCATGCGCGCACAAGTGTGCTTATGACCTTTTTAATAGGCTTGTGATTGATTCAAAAAACCAGTTTTCGAAAAATCTTTGGCTCAACAAATACTTTTTTCTTTTGGACTATTCGTTTGTTCTCAAAAAGATTTTAGCAAATAATTAAAAATTCTTATTATTATTTCCATTTGATTTAAACATTTTCCAAACATTGTTTGGACACGTTAATATTTTCAAATAATAATGATAATTTAATTAAAAAGGGTATCTATTAACTTTGCTTAAGCCATGTCATCATTTCTCCAAAGGCATGTCATAATTTTTCAAGACATGTCATAGTTTTGAACCAATAAAATTATAACATCTAAGCTAGTTAAATAATAGTACTTTGGTTTTAATAGGAAGAGGATTTTATCATAAAATGAATTACCATAATAAATTTTGAAAATTGTAATTTATATTTCGAAAATTTGTTTATAAGAACTATTCTGAAATTGCTTTTTAAAATTTATTGTTCTGATTTTTTTTAAATAAAATACTATGAACAATTTTTTAGATCCGGTTATGATAATTTAAATATGTTACTTAATTATGTCTTTTACTTGTTTCCATATATGTAGCAACTAAATAACCCATTAATCGACATATAAATTTTTTTAAGAACAATTCTTGAGTTCACCCCTAGGGGTGAACTATTGTATTCACCCCCTTTAGTTTTAGCCAATCACAATTTAGTTAAATAATATATTAAATTAAATCACTAAAATAAATATGGGTACCACTAATTATCTCTTTCTCTTTCATGTGGTTTATGATTTAGGATTTGGGATTTAAGGGTTAGGATTTAAGATTTAGGGGTTAGGGTTTAGTATTTTGGGGTTTAGGATTTAATATTTGGGGTTAGGGTTTATTCTTTGGGGTTTAGAGTTTAAGATTTGGGATTTAGGGTTTAGGATTTATTATTTAGGGTTTAGTATTTGGGGTTAGGGTTTATTATTTGGGGTTTATGATTTATGATTTGGGGTTTAGAGTTTATTATTTAGGGTTTAGGGTTTAGTATTTAGGATTTATGGTTTATTATTTGGGGTTTAAGGTTTAGTAGTTGGGTTTAGGATTTTAAACCCTAAACCCCAAATATCAAACCTTAAACCCTAAACAATAAACCCTAAACCATAAATCCTAAACCATAAACCCCAAATAATAAAATCTAACCCAAATAATAAACCGTAACCCCAAATACTAAATTTTAAACCCCAAATTATTTTATCTTTTTAATTTGTTTAATTTTTAATTTTTTTTTAATTGTTAAATGACATGGCATAATAATTGGCTAAAACTAGATGGGGTGAATTCTTGTATTCACCCCTAAAGGTGAACCCAAGAATTGTTCTTTTTTTAAACAACAATTAGATATTTACCTTCATTGGAGAAATATGGATTTTTTTGATCGACATTGACTCATTTTAATAGCAAAACAAGTAACTAAAAATTATTTTAAAAATTCTAAGAAATACTAAAATAACATAATTCAAACAAAAGTAGTCTCTGGAATTTAGTATTGCATATTCCATTGAACTATGTACAATGTTTTGAAAAAACAACGTAAACTATCTATATTTTCATGTGTAAATATATCCTACAATATAATGTGATTATAAGGTTACTTCTTAGTATTTCTTGCATTAGGTGAACTCGTGATTTAGTTTTCTCTTTATTTAATTAAACATTTCAGTTGTGGCATTTGTTTAAAATATTTTTTGTATATTGTCTAGAAACCAAACTTATTAACACTGGCTTTATCATATTAGAAAGGAAAAAATAGGCTTCTCGATTGTATGACCCAAGTTCAAACATTTTGAGATATGATTTGACCTATTTTGAAGAAGAAGAAAGAGAGGAAGTTGGATAAAATAGTAAAGACATAGACTATAAAAAATAATAGAAAAGAAAAACTAGAAGAAAAACAAGGAAAAAGAAAAAAAAAGAAACAAAGACCAAAAAAACACAATAGAGTTTATTTAAATGTCAAAATCAATAAATGATTATTGTCATAGATGAAGTTTACAAATTCTTCATGTATGCGCATAGTGCATCTAAATCAACTTGAAACAAGATGAAATAATCATTTTGTTTGGTTTCATGACGAATCAATATATATGGTTTCGATTTGGAGTTTATATTATTAGAGGTTGATGAAGAAGACACAGAGAAAAGAATCAACTGGATGATATCAAAGTTCTAAATAAGAAATTGTGTTTTTTCCTAAATCTTGATTAAAAACACAAATTTAAGTACACATTATTGGCCAATATCTAAATATTCAAATATCGTTCAATCATACATATATATATTTTTAAGTAATTATCTTTCAGCTAAAACTTAAACTCTCTTTGCTTATGGGCTTTGATTTAAATGGTGGTTCTTAGGAGGCAAGAGTTTTTACAAATTTAAACTAATATTTTCAAGTGAGTTTTTAAATCTTTCTTCATCCTTCTATGCAAAAGACATATATATACACTTTTCTTTTTTTTAGTAGATCTAAAAAGTCAATAATTATATATGTAAAAGATTTGAAAGCTTTTTCTAGAAGGAAAACATAAAATATATATATATATATATATATATATGAAAGATAGGACAAATAAATTTTGGAAGAATAAAGAAAAAAATGGAAAGACTGAAGTTAAAAAAAAAAAATCTAAAAATTTTGACTGCAAATATAATTATAAAAGAAAAAAAAAACATGTATGGAGAAAAAAAACCGGACAAGACAAAGAAGACGAAAATGATACAAATAAAAAAAACAAAGAAAAGATGAGAAAGAAAACAACAGGTTGAAGAAAAAAAAAAGATATATAAAAAAAAAAAAGTAGAAATATTGAGAAGAATAAATGAAATATACGTAAATAATTGATATAACTAAATGAGTTTATATAAATATTAAAAAAATTAAGTTTATAAATTCTTCATATTCGCTATGTTTATTTTGATTATATGTTAAATCTTTTCACTAATTATAAATTTTTGCATATTGTTATCCACTGTTTGCATTTTAATTCAACACAAATATATATGTTAAAATCAAAAGTCTTTAGTTTTCACAATAGTACTTAAAGTATTATATTTATGCATGCTTATTTACGAGATATATATAAATGTAAAATTAATATTCATGCATGTTTTTTTATACATGATAAATTGGATATTTTTTAAAATGATAAATTAGATTGTATAAATACGAAAATTAAATTATTTCCTAAAATATTTCATACCCGCAATCATCTAGTTTCAAATACAATTCATTTGTTCATGTACAAAAAAAAAAAGAAGACAAATTGGTCAAATGTAGATTAATTGATTAAAAAGAAAATCAAAGTCGAGTTTTAGTGAACATGAATCAGATAATGTTTGTTGTCAAACCAACTTTGGAACAAAAGTCATGGTGCACAGTATTAAACCCAACCAATAAAAAAGCCCAGCCCAAACAGAAAATAATTGTTCTAAAAATTACCTTCTTCTAGGGCTTATTTACTTACAACTTGTTCAACAAGTTGCTTCCCTTGACGTCGGAAAATAGACCGTCGCTGTTTCCATCTTCTCCATGACCAGTTCTAGTGACAAATCAGCTAAGTTATTGGGTTCGTGATAGGTGGCTCTCTCTTTTCTAATGTTTTATTACCCACTTGTTGATTTTAACCTTGTTTTAGCTGCTCTTCTTTTAGGTAAGCGTGCCCTGATAGATGATTTGGAGACCAAATCGTTTCTGAAGAAACATAAGGAACAATCCGAGGACAAGGTAACCTAAGATGGTCGGAATCCTCTTGTTCTTTGACTTCAATTTCAAGTACACTTGTGTTCTAATGACTGCTTGTAACAGGACACAACTGATGGATTTGCTGATAGTCTCCCAGGAAGAGTCGAGTTGTTGGAGACAAAGTCTGATCAGACTAATTTAATCTCAGAGAGGGTATAAAAATTTAAATATTCTACTGCTTTTCGCTTATACTGTACAAGTGTTATGTTCAATGAAGCATCATGGTCTTATTATGGCTACTCATGTAACAGGAGACAGTGGAAGGACTCCATCAAACTCCCCATTTTGTTGAGGTACCTCTTCAAAATATGAAGAAACATTTTGCGTTTAATAGCATAACTGTTGCCACTGATGAAAGATGTCTTATTCTGGGGATATATCTCTTTTTGTTGTTATTCAATTTAAGTCATTTTCTCCTTTGAGTCGTGCTAACACACTTTGCTGTTAAATTCAGGGAGCTGCCGCCAGAAAAAAAGACGCTCTTTATTTCCAATCTCTCTCCCCATACTGAAATATCAGATATGTAAGTAGCACCTTTAATTTCCACTCTCTGTCTCGGGTCAAGTTTTTCATGACTTATATTTTATCCTCCACTTTTACAGCATTGATTTCTTCAAAGATGTTGGACAAGTTGTTCGTGTTCGGCTTCTTCTAAACCTCAAGGGCCTGCTTAGGGAGGATGGCTTTGTTGAATTTGCTTCTGCTAACGAAGCAGAGAAGGTGAGTCTAGTTTTATAGTAATGATGACAAAAAAGTATTTAAGTAGTCATTTGATAAAGTAGTGTATACTTATGATTATTTAAAAGTAAGATTGTTGTTATATTGTAGGTGCTGCAGAAGAAGAATTGTGAACGTTTGAACGGTCGTAAGACTTTTCTTGATGTGGCTACTAAGGAAGCTACTTGCTTTCCACCCAAGTATTGCATAGATCACAAGGTTTGGTGCGAAGACTACCTTCGGCGAGAAAATCTTATGATAGAAGATGGTGAGGCAGTGGATGGACTTGATGAAACTCGCGATTTTGTTCAGGTGCATGTTCTTATTATCTTCAAAATATGCCAGGCTCAAAAGAAACGCCTAGTGTTTAATAATAGATGGCTACTTTTTGTTGTTATGCAATTTAACACACTTGGCTCTTAACTTCAGGAAGTACTCTTTGTTGCCAATCTCTCTCCCCAAACTAAAATGTTACATATGTAAGTAGCACCTTAAATTTCCACTTTCGTTCTCGGATCTAGTTTTTCATGACTTATATTTTATCCTCCACTTTGACAGCATTGATTTCTTCAAACGTGTCGGAGAAGTTGTTAGTGTTCGACTTATTGTAAACAACGAGGGTAAGCATGTGGGCCATGGCTTTGTTGAGTTTCCTTCTGCTAACATAGCAAAGAAGGTGAGAGTAGTTTTGTAGTAATGATGAAAATAGTATTTTAAGTATGACAGTAGTTTTGTAGTAATGATGGATAAAAGTATTTAAGTAGTAATTTGGAAAGTAGTGTATACTTCTTGATGAAAAATATACTAGTAGTTTTTTGAAACTACGATAGCTGATTAAATATTTTATATTGTAGGTGCTGGAAAACAAGAATGGTGAGTATTTGCTCGATCATAAGATTTTTCTTGATGTGGCTAAGAGAGCTCCATACCCTCCACGACCCAAGTAAGTGGATTGCCCATGTTATGGAGATTTGTTTCTGAAACGCTGGTTCTAACTTATTGCTAGAGTTTTGACGCCACTACAGAAGACTAACGCTAATATTTTTGTTAATTAGGATCAACCTTGCAGAGAAGCTTTGGTAAGGGATTTAACTATTTGCCTCTTGAGGTTGTCATCAAGAGCCCATTGGGTGAAGTTTTTAGTATACATGGAGAGATCCCAAGGGTTTTTGATATTCCAGGTACGAAGACTATCTCCGACGAGAAAGCCTTCTGATAGAAGAGGATGAGGCAGTGGAAGGGTTTGGTGAAACTCCCGATTTTGTTGAGGTACCTGTTGTTATTATCTTCAAAATATGTCAGGCTCAGAAGAACCGATTAGCGTTTAATTGAACTGTTGCCACAAAGTCGAAAGATGACTTATTCTGGGGATGAGGCTACTTTTTTTGTTGTTATGCAATTTAAGTCTTTTTCTCTGTCGTGCTAACACACTTGGCTGTTAAATTCAGGCAGTTACCATAAGAAAAAAGACGCTTTTTGTTGCCCCTCTCTCTCCCCAAACCGAAATATCACATATGTAAGTTGCACCTTAAATTTCCACTTTTCTTCTCTGGGCAAGCTTTTATGACTAATATTTTACCCTCCATTGTTACAGCATCAGTTTCTTCAGAGATGTTGGAGAAGTTGTTCATGTTCGACTTTTTGTAAACAACAAGTGCAAGCATATTGGCTTTGGTTTTGTTGAGTTTGCTTCTGCAAACGAAGCAAAGGAGGTGAGAGCAGTTTATAGTAATAAGGAAAAGTATTTTAGTAGTCATTTGAAAAGTAGTGTATACTCGTAACGAAGATCATACAATTAGTTATTTAAAAGTACGATTGCTGATTAAATCTTTTAATATTGTAGGCGCTGGAAAAGAAGAACGGTGAATATTTGGACAATTGCAAAATTGATCTTAGAATGGCTAAGATAGCTCCATATCGTCCACCCGAGTAAATTGATATTCCATGTTATGGAGATTTGTTTATGTAACACTGGTTGTAACTTATTGCTAGAGCTTTGGTGCCATTACGGAAGACTAACGCTATTATTTTTGTTAATTAGGTATTGCATAGATCACAAGGTTTGGTAAGGGACCTAACTATTTGCAACTTGAGTTTGTTATCAAGAGCACATTGGATGAAGTTTTTTGGTATATATGGAGAGATCAAAAGGGTTTTTGATATTTCAGGTATGAAGACTATCTCCGACAAGAAAGCCTTCTGAAAGAAGAAGATAAGGCAGTGGAAGGACTTGATGAAGCTCCCGATTTTGTTGAGGTAACTGTTTTTATTATTTTCAAAATATGTCAGACTCAAGAGAAATGTTTCGCGTTTAATTGCCACAAAGTCGAGAGATGGACTTTTTCTGGGGATGAATCTACTTTTTGTTGTTATCCAATTTTTAAGTCCTTTCCTCCTTGGCGTCATGCTAACACACTTGGCTGTTAAATTCAGGAAGTTGCCCTGAGGATAAACTCTTTGTTATCAATCTCCCTTACAATATTAAAATATCCAATATGTAAGTAGCACCTTTAATTTTCTCTTTCATTCTTGCAGCAAGTTTTTCAAGACTGATATTTTATCCTCTATTTTTACAGCATCAGTTTCTTCAGAGATGTTGGAGAGGTCTCTCGTGTTCGACTTCTTGTAAACCAGAGGGATGAGTTTATGGACTGTGGCTTTGTTGAGTTTGCTTCTGCTAACGAAGCACAGAAGGTGAGTGTAGTTTATAGAAATGATGAAAAGTATTTTAGTAGTCATTTGAACAGTAGTGTATACTTATAATGAAAATTATATAAGTAGTTATTTGAAAGTACGACTGCTGATTAAATCTTTTATAATGTAGGCTCTGCAAAAGAAGAATGGGGAACAGTTGAACCATCGTAACATTTTTCTTACGTGGCTGAGAGAGCTCCATACCCTCTCCGACCCAAGTAATAATTTTCCATATAATTTTTTTTTTCTCTACCTTATTGCGATAGTTTTGATGGCATTACAGAAGATTAACGTTATTAGTTTGTTAATTAGGTACATCCTTGCAGAGAAACTTTGGTAAGGGATTTAACTATTTGCCTTCTGACTTTTATTATCAAGACCATATTGGATTAAGAGATCACAATGGTTTTTGATATTACAGGACTGAAGACTACGTTCGACGATTTGGAGAAGATTATTTGGAGACCAAACCTAAGAAACTTAGGATGGACGGATTCCGCAATAAGAAGGTGATGGACAGATTCTGCAATAAGAAGATTACCTTCTCTTCCGATGATGACGATGAGTGGTAGAAGAATATGAAGGAATCTCTTTGGTGTTTAATTTTAACTTATGATACAATGCAACTTTTTCTGTTAGTTGTGTGTTTTGTTATGTTCCAGACAAGTTTTTTTTTTTTTGTCTCAACGTAATGTTCAATGTTTTGGTGTTAAATTTGAACTGATTTGGTTGACGAAACCATTACCACAATTTTACTTCTCTCAGATGTAGTCTCAACTTGATTCGGTACATACGGTCTTTCATATCTTTCACCAAAGTTAAAAATAGTGGTAACTCAAGACTATGACATTTAGCTTGACGATCACCTTTGTTTATTACAATTTTTTTTTTATTGTAGTACAAGATATGCCTAAGCGAGAGTGACTTTGATCAGAATAGACAAATGAGTGTACTTTCATTTTCTCTCTAAAAGTTCTCTCTCTCGAAAAGTCTTTTTTCTTCTGAAAGTTTTCATCGATCTCAGCTTGTTTTCCGACCGGTGATGTGTGCTCCCTTAGACATGTCATCGATCGGTCATGTTTGGAGATCGATCGGTTATGTTAGGAGAGTACCTAAATCTAGCAGCAAAAGTTATTTAGATCTAAGTACTCAACAAAGTAATTAGTGCCAAGAAAGTGGACTAATTTGATTCCATGTTCCATTCTTGTAAACTGAACCTTCAACTCAAGGCCTTTAGCTTTATTAGCTACGGTTTATTGTCCCTTTATCAGTTGCTAATTCGTTGCTCAATACTCTCTATATCATTACATTCGTATCGAGTTCTTCTATGCTCACTTTTCGTATTGTTACATTTCTACTTAGTTTAATACAACCAAACCCAACTTTTGTTTATGCTTTAGCTTAATGAAAATTCTCCATGGTTTAGTACTGTAAATCATAATCTTTCTTGTGTTCGAACCCTACACTTGCTACAATTGAATCATGAGTTAGGTTCCTTAGCTTGATAGGATTTTATTTGATAAGTTTGCATTGAAAATTGACTCATTCATTCCTCTGTCTATCAAATCAACGAACGATTCTCAATTCAATTTCTAATTTAATGATTCTCAGTCTAGAAATAAATCATATAACATCGAAGCATGCAAAACAGATTAAGCAAAAATCAATAATAAAACAAGTGTCGCAATAAGGAGCATAACCAATTATTACGAAAGCAATAAGATATATTTAGCTAATCGATTGCTTGTTTCGTCTAACAATAAAGCACTACAAATATTTTTAAATCAAATCGATTGGAAACAATTATGCATAATCGAATCGTTATGTAATGAATATCCATATATTTTGGGTTTATAACAAATCGTTTATTTTAAGCGGTGACGAAGCTAGAGTGAAATGCACGCGCGCGTGAGATAGAATGGGTAAAATGTGGCATTGCGTGAACACAAAGTTAATTTCCGATCATTTACCAGAAAACACACAATTTCCGGCGATCGGAAAAATCGAGAGATGAGCAGTACGGCAGGGAAGCTCGTGACTTCAAGATCGGAGGTTGACTTGGATCACCATAACCTCGAAGATTACCTTCCTTCTGGTTCCTCCATCAACGAGCCTCGCGGCAAGCTCCGCCTGTAATTTTCTTCTTTTGGGTCTATGCATTTTGTGTAAATGGTGAAGAAATATTCTTCGAATTTGAATTTGATTGAACATTGGAGGTGTGTTTGCAGGCGTGATTTGCTCGACATATCACCAACGCTCACTGAAGCTGCTGGTGCCATTGTTGATGTGAGATAGATATCAATTTTGGTTTTGGAATTAAGAATTGATTGATTGATCTATGTTGCTTGATTTGATATCTATGCAGGACTCGTTCACAAGATGTTTCAAGTCGAATCCACCAGAGCCTTGGAATTGGAATATTTACTTGTTTCCATTATGGTGTTTTGGGGTTCTTGTTAGATACTGTATTCTCTTTCCCTTGAGGTTGGTTGGTTCTATTCAATGGAGAGTTATTGGGTTCTTATTCAAAGCTCAAAGTTCAGATTTTTAACATGTGTGTTTGGACTGAGCAGGTGCATCACTTTAGCTTTTGGGTGGTTTATTTTCCTTTCATCGTTTATTCCTGTACATTCGCTGCTCAAAGGTCATGATAGGTTGAGGAAAAAGATTGAGGTGGGTTTGCTTCTCTGTTTCTTGTTTGCTCAATTACTGTTATCTTGATGTTGAACTTGGTGTTGTTGTGTTTTATTGTATAACCAGAGGGTCTTGGTGGAAATGATATGCAGCTTTTTTGTCGCATCGTGGACAGGGGTTGTCAAATATCACGGGCCACGGCCTAGTATCCGTCCTAAGCAGGTTCATGTTTCCTTTTAGTGTTTTTTTGGTTTCAACTTTGTATCTCCGTGATAGTTGCTTATTTTATGTGATTGTGATTTAACAGGTCTATGTTGCAAACCATACTTCCATGATTGATTTCATCGTCTTGGAGCAGATGACTGCTTTTGCTGTTATAATGCAGAAGCATCCAGGTTGGGTTGGTAAGTCTCATGCGCGCACAAGTGTGCTTATGACCTTTTTAATAGGCTTGTGATTGATTCAAAAAACCAGTTATTGGGTTGCCTTTTGTATAAAAATATGAAGGGCTTCTGCAAAGCACAGTAATGGAGAGCGTAGGATGTATCTGGTTCAATCGTTCCGAGGCAAAGGATCGTGAAATTGTAGCGAGAAAGTATGCATGATTCTTAACCCTTTTAAGTTTCATAACGTAATCTACTCGTATTAATCATGGGAACGTGGATCACAAAATTCAGGTTAAGGAACCACGTCCAAGGAACTGACAATAATCCTCTTCTCATATTTCCCGAGGGGACATGTGTAAATAATAATTATACAGTGATGTTTAAGAAGGTAACAATGGACCTAACTTTGATGTGATTTTGCACTCCTACTATGTTAATTGTTTCTGACTCGCTTCATGACAATGTTCAGGGTGCTTTTGAACTGGACTGCACTGTTTGTCCAATTGCAATCAAATACAACAAGATTTTTGTTGATGCCTTCTGGAACAGCAGAAAGTAAGACATGTTTTTTTTCTGGTGCAAAGACAGCAAAAAAATTTGGGACATTTTCTTGATAACAAAAGGTATTGCATGCTCTTTGCAGGCAGTCATTCACTATGCACTTGCTGCAACTCATGACATCATGGGCTGTTGTGTGTGAAGTATGGTACTTGGAACCTCAAACTATAAGGCCAGGTGAAACAGCAATTGAGTTTGCAGAGAGGTAAAATCACTCTTTTCTTGGGGGGGGTTTCATCATGCTTACAAGTTTTTATAACAAAACAAAAAAACTTGGCATGACATTCTTTTGTGCTTTAGTAGTTGATCCACTTAATTTACTTGTCACAGGGTCAGAGACATGATATCTCTACGGGCAGGTCTCAAAAAGGTCCCTTGGGATGGATACTTGAAGTATTCGAGGCCAAGCTCCAAGCATAGTGAACGCAAGTACGTTCAAACGTGTTGCTATTTCTTTAAATCTGTCTGTCATTATTCTCTGGAACTAGATGAATCTCTAAGATATGTCTAGTTCTCTGAGTTTGTTTTGTCATGAATAAGACTTGATGCTGATATGACTTTCTTTTAATTCACAGGCAACAGAGTTTTGCGGAGTCAATCCTGGCTAGATTGGAAGAAAAGAAGTGAGTGTAAAGATCATATCATGATATAACAGACTCATGCCTCATGTGCTTTAGTTCTATATGTTTTTCAATACAATATATTTTGTGAATCTCTCGATAGACAAAACTCACTTTTGTCTTGTTCCTTTGGCTGATACTACACTGCAAATACATGTCTATTAGTTAAGTCCCTGATATCTTTCAACGTTGGATTCACCTAATCTGGAGCTTAATCCATGTTTTGAAACTGGTGCTAATCTACAGTTTTTACATCTGTTTATGCTTCAGAAATTGTTATCCATTGTTTGTACATTCACCATCAATTTTTCATATTGGAAATGAACAAGAATTTTGAAATTTTGAAACGACAAAAGCCAGCAAAACGTAGCAACATGAATTATTTGGAACATGTTTTCTTGATTGAAAGTTTTTTTGACGAGTCACGTCTAAAGAATGTATGAAACTTGAGGTACAAAACCATATAACCGTGGATCATACCCATATATTTTTGGCAACACAAAATCTGTAGCAGGAATTTGATGATTTATGCAGAGAGGAGGCACGAGTAATTTGTCAAAGTCACTCTAGATTTGCAATGACCGCATCGACAACCTCTTGAGTCGTGCTTTTTCCACCAAGATCTTTAGTCCGGCACTTTCCTTCAGCAATGACTCTTTTCACTGCCGTTTCAAGCCGGTCAGCAAATGAAGGAAACTGAAGGTGTCTAAGCATCATAGCTGATGAGAGAAGCAAAGCCACTGGGTTTGCTTTGTTTTCCTTTACTATCTTGTCTTTCCCAACATTTCCTGCTGAAGCACCTTGCTCAAAGACCGCATGGTCAGCCCCAACATTTCCTGTTTTGGCGTTTAAAGTCACACAGATACACAAATTTCAGACCAATATTGTACCTCGAGAGGGTAATGAGACTATCAGTACAAGCTATTTTTACCTCCAGGCATGACTCCTGTGCCTCCGGCGATACCAGCAGCAGTGTTCGCAACTAAGTTACCGTAGAGATTGGGTGTTACCTGCAAAACATTTGATAGATAAACCGTTTCAAGAAAAGAAAAGAACAAAAAAATACAAATGAAGCTAATGAAAACATCAATGAGAGAACATAGATACAGGTTAATTAAAGCTACTGTCCACTCATGCTCTATTCGAGTCGATGTTTAGATCAGCATTTAGCACTTACTTATTCATGCTAAGTTAGATACTATCTATTAGGAGCAACATAACAGTAGAGCAACCAAATGCAAACTAAATTAAGAAGCAGGGTCTATTTAGTTCATTAAGAAAGCCCTACTAGATACATAGCTTTGTCGCCAATTTATTTCCAGCAGAGACAAATTACAAAGAGTACATAAACATGGCCACAGAAATACAACTCAAAAGTTTCAATGCAAGCCTGATATGCATGAAATGC
The DNA here is from genome assembly GCA_964056655.1 of Arabis hirsuta. NCBI lineage: Eukaryota > Viridiplantae > Streptophyta > Magnoliopsida > Brassicales > Brassicaceae > Arabis > Arabis hirsuta. The sequence goes on from OZ053303.1 coordinate 35,271,268, forward strand.
GCCAATGGAGAGGTGGGAAAATGGATATGTCAACATATATTTTTTCAACATCTTTGAATAATTAGTATCAGAAGCAAAATTATGAAGCATACCATAACGTCGAATTGCTCTGGTTTCGCTACAAGTTGCATGCAGCAGTTATCGACAATAATTTCATTGTAGGTGATGCTTGGATACTTTTTAGCAACTTCTCGACAAGATTCCAAGAACAAACCATCTGCAAGTTTCATGATGTTAGCCTTGTGCACCGCTGTAACTTTCTTCCTGTTGTTCAGGTAGGCATACTCAAAAGCATACTTTGCAATACGCTCCGAACAGAACTTCGTGATCACCTAACATAGAAATATGATCAGAAGAAGAATTATGTATAAAACGAATAATCATTTTCGTATGTCGATGAAAAGCAACTTGCATCAGCAGATGTGCACGAAAGTATACACACACACACACTAGAGGTACAAAACTGCAGTAACAAGATCTTGTTTCAAGAAGATGCACAATTGCATCATATTCAGCTAGTTTCATAATGGACGAAGAGGCATAAACTGTTTCCTATCGAATCCCCCTAAAGAACATGCCAAAGCACTCTAAAACCCTAGTCCCTAAACTAAGATTCAACAAATTGAGACAGAGAAATTGCAGATTGAAATCACCATAAGGCTCCTTCCAAATCACACTAAAAACCCACATCAAAAATCGAAACTTTCGTGAGCAGTACTCACCTTAAGACTCTCAACAACACCAGGAACAACCTCATGCTCAAGACCAGCATACTCGCCTTCAGTGTTCTCTCTAATCACAACGATGTCAACGTTTTCATGGCGAGTAGGTAAACCAGGCAAGTTAAAACAATTGACCAGAGAAGCAAACAAGTCAAGCTCTTTCCTAAGCTGCACATTAAGCGAGCTCACACCACCACCAACAGGAGTCTTAAGCCCACCTTTCAAACAAACCTTATTCTTCCGTATCGAATCCATCACTTCCGGTGGCACACGGCTCATTTCTCCGTGAACGTCGTACTTCTCGAAGTAGATCGGAGCGTGCATCGCTTCCATCACTTGTTCGACGGCGTTTGTAACCAAAGGACCGATCCCATCGCCGGGAATCAACGTCACAGCTCGTGGTGCTCCATCGCCGGGTCTGGGCATGTAAGTCACGGATCGAGTCTGGATACTTGACCCGTTTGCGTTTCTAGCTAGATTCTTCAAGAGAGTCAGTGATCGGCGATACATCTTTTTTGCTGATCTGAGAAGAGAAGAAGAAGAAGAAGATTCGCCTTTTGTCCTTTGGGGATTGGAGGCGGACGAAAAAAGCGTTTATTGTAAAACTTCAATGTATTTATTTACACAATTGCCTCAAGACTTTAGATATTTGTTTATGAAACCGTATTTGCAAAATTTATCATTTCAGATAATTATACAACTGCGCCCCAAAGCTTTCACCTTATTATCATTTTCTCGTGACTGATTTGATATTCGCTTATAAGACCATACTCTAGGGTGGGCGTTTCGGTTTTCGGTCCGGTTACGGTTCGAGTTTTCGGTTTTTTAGTTTTACAAAAACTCAAACCATATAAAAATAGTTTTTGTTTCGGTTTGGTTACGGTTTGGTTTCTTCGATTTTCGGTTTATCGGTTTTATAAATACTTAAACTATATATATAAACCGTTTGTATTTCGATCCGGATTGGTTTCGGGTTATTTATGTTTATTTCATGATATTATAATAAAAAACAATATATCAAATCAAAATTATCAAAAAGTTAAAACAAACATGAATAAAAACAACATTAAAAAAATCTAAAAAATAGTACCATCTACAATAAATATATATACCAATGTTATTATATGGAACATATGAATTTGAAGTATGCAAAAAAATTATAAAGACGTACAGATGATTAGAGATGTTTTACCAATACAAACAAAAAGAATGAGAAAGTGAAATAGAGACTTATGCACGAGAAGATAATTAAAGAAACAACATGAAAAAAGTGAAAAATTTATTAGAAATGACATTTTATAATGTATGTGTTATTTATTAGATAACTAAATAACTTAATCAATCTTAGCAAAACTATAAAACTAAAGTTTTTTGAAAAAACCGAAAACTCAAACGGTTTTACGGTTTTAAACCGAAACCGAAACCAAAACCAAAATAATTTTAAAATAGCAACCAAACAGTTTTATAGATGAAACCGAAACCAAACCAAAACACTTAATTACGGTTCGGTTTGATTCGGTTCGGTTCGGTTCGGGTTTTTGCCCACCCTACCATACTCGCAAAATCATCACTTCATGTATTTACAAAAATTGGCACAAAACTTCAAATATTTACATAACAGTGTCAAAATCTTCAGATATTTGCTTAGAAGACCGCATTTGCAAAATCATCACTTCATATGTATACAAAACGCCACAACATGCAAATATTTTGATAAACAATGAAAAACTCCACCATAGTTTTCATGTTGTCCGGAACGAGCCGTTGATTGTATCGTTTTAAAGCGTAAATAATTGTTCGTGAATATTTGGCCGTAACTAATTTGATTTTTTGTTTATGAAGACACAGTTTATGAAATTATCAATTGCACCCTTAGAAACACACAAACAAACCAAAGATTTGGAAGTGTTAACATTTTCATGCATATTCAAGTAAGAAAAAAAGTAAGTAAAAGTGAAGATATATTTCAATTTAACATACTTGCAAGAGCTTAGTAGAATCCAAGATGACAAATGATGTACATAAAAATAAAATAAAAATACATATAAACCATGTTTCCTGGTATGCATCGACTTATTATACAAAAAAAAAACTGCTAAGCCGATGCATAATAAAACCAGTCCAACTACTACTAACTTGCAAAATGGTATGATCCAAGGGCACTGAAAATATGTTTACAATCCATGTCCTAAGCTATTAAAATAGTGAGTAATATTATTTTTTCTAACACACTATTAAATTAGTAGAATCCTCCTTGTGTTTTTTTTTTTTTTTTTGCTTACCTGATTGCTTATAACGAAGGACCAAGACCGGTGCTACCAAAAGAACCACCTAGCCTGACTTGAGAAGATTCATGAACACTTATCTTGATAGTGCGGCTCTGCGATAATCTATAAATGTCGATACATTCTTCGAGATCCGCTTCACATGTCAGAAGAACCCATTCCTTGTCATCATCAAGGTACTTAAGATCAAATGGTGCAATGTTATCTATGTTAAAACGTCTAGCAATCTCTTGTTGCAACTCTCTGAAGCCCCAAGTTGGTAGCAGAGTAAACCGTACTTTCGTCTCACCGAATGTTGCTTTCACTTTAGAGGCACCTCCAGCTTTCAAGCTCCTACTACGGGTTGATAACCGAGATAGACTATCGAAATGAAGATGCTCAGTGAATGTTTTGTGGCTCAGGGTTCTAGGGAGTGACTTTGTTTCTTCTTGATTCACCGTATGTAGTCTTACCTCGCTACGAGCTCTCTTCAAGATCGCGCTTGCATTTTCAGCCGTCAGAGTAGTTGTTACGGTATTCGAGGTAGTTCCAGTATTGGTGCTTTGATTAGCTCCAGTTGAACAGCAGGTGCTTGAACCAGAGCTATGGCTACAAGAAGATGATGGTGATGACTTTGGAGCTGCAACAATTCCTTGTGCTAAAACATCGTTCTCGGTTTGCTTTGACAGATCATTGGTCTTAAAAGAAGTGACAGTACCGGATACATTCGGTGAGCTTAACTCCGGGAAGCTTGTGTAGAATGAATCAAGTTGGATAGAGCCTTGAACACCTTGAACAGAGTCTATAACAAGTTGGAGTTTCTTTAATGAGTGTCCTACTTTCTTGATCTTTCGAGAAGGCCATCTCGTGATCCCGTGTTGTCTGCATATTCTTTTCAATGTAGTTGGACAAACTGCAACACAAGAATAAGAAACAGAAACCATGTGAATCATTTACTGTCTGAGAATTTGATAAAAAAAAATATAGAGATAGTAATTCTTACCACCAATGCTCTTAGCTGCATCTTTGAGGCTTCCTGCAAAGTGTTGTCGAAGAACTTCTAAACCAATTGTCTTCTCTGTTTTTGTTCTTCTCTTTTCACCTGGTCTTCTACTCCCTAGTAATGTTTGTCCAACACCAAATGAAGCCGATTCAAAACTTGGATCGGTATCGAGTTTGAGTCTTGAATTTGAAGCCTTTTGAAAATGCTCAAAGTTGTTGTGGTCTCTGCTAATATGATTGTTATTATCCCATCCAGAAAATAGCATGTAACCTTCTTTTGGCTCTTCTTTCTGATATTCCCAAGAAAGCGACACGCCTTTACCTTTCTTGTTCGCCTTTATCATATGAGAGATCCATGAGGAATCTTCTTGAGAAATGTCTTCCAAAGGCAAAGCTTTCAGATTTTCTCCATCAGTAAGTGGCTTCTCTGAGAAAAGTACTTCCTCTCTAACGGGAAACACAACCTCTAGCTCTAGCTCTTTATCAATGACAAGATTTAAGCTCCTCAAATCTTGCTGCAAGGTCATAGACAATGACTTGAGCATTTCTTGTTGCGCTTCGGTGTCAAGGCAAGTTTTGGGAAAGAAAAACTCCAATACAAACTCAACCGAACTATTGAATTTGCTTTTCAACGGTACTGCTAAAGCCGCATGTAGACCAGAGATCTTAGCATGGTGTGCAAGAGGGTAGTTGGTCTTACTAAAAGTAGTTACTTCGGGTACGAAAAACAGTTTGCTCGCCTTAAATGCTTTTCCTACAATGCCTTCTCCTTGAAGTAGATGGTGTTCAGAACATGCTTCAAGAAAATTATGACTCTGTTGATCAAGGACAAAGCAAGCAGAATCTACAGTAGAAACACACTCTGAGAAGTTCTCATCAGAATGGCGAGAACCGCCTTTGCCTAGCCGAGCACACGGTGCCCACGTTAGAGCCAGAGGAAGATCATATAATCTACAGACCGATGTCAAAAAGTCTGATACTTCAGGTAATGCTGCATAGTAGAATTCATTATACACCTGCAGAAACTGAAACACAGAGCATATGACATTTAGCAACAAGAAAGAAAAAAAAAGTCATTGTTTTGGTTTTAGGAGACCATTTGACACACCTCTATGCTTGGAGATTTCAAGTTTCTTGAGCTTCTTAGATTAACAGCCTACAAAAACAGCAACCAAACCTCTCTTTAGGCTACAATACATAAACAAAACTTCTCATTGAAGAATCTTGGTTTCAAGTTTAAAGTCAAGAGAAGAGAAAAAAACCTCGAGAGCTTTACAGATATTCTCAAGTTCTGGTCTATAATTCATCTTTTGAGTTGTTGTGACAATCTCAACAACACCTAAACAAGTACCACTACCTCTTTCAAACACAGGAAGAGCTAACGATCCATGAACATCGCATTTCTCTGCTTCTTTGATCCGCGGATACTCTTCCCTTCTAAAGAACCGAACATCAGGAGTCCACTCAGGTAATTTCCCGAGGAAGACACGACCAGGGAGACCTGCGGACCCCCTGGAATCTTCATCAGCCGGGAAATTGTATTCCACTGAAACATCTCTGTATCTTTTAAGACTCGAGTACTTCGGGTTAAAGAAGTGTGGCTGTTCCGAAGTTGTGAGAAAGTTCTTGCCTTCTTGTTGAATTGGAACCCATATTTGTATAAGAAAGTCTTTATCTTGCACTGCCTCGTTAAGACCCTTTATAGCTTGTACTAGTCTATCTTTCACAGATGAAGAAGGTCCTCCTTGGCTTGTTCTTGGAGCAATCCACCATCTTCTTCCTACTTCAGTTTCTTCAAGGAGAAAATTCTCTGCTTGTGCAGAACTCATAGCTACAGACTGGTCGTTAAAAGATACTTGATTCATCGGTTGATTTGAGAGATCTTCGATCTTGAGAAACCCCGGTGTTATCGGAAGAAACTTTCTCCCTGTTTCTTCATTAGAGATATGATCTTGTGAAGAGTTCTCTGCATATTGATAACCGTAAAGGTAAGAGTTGTTGTTGTTATTGTTGTTTTGATTCATGGTGGTAGAATCAGAAACTGTTTGTCCTGTTGTTGTCTGCTTCAAGCTCTTACCATCTGTTGTCTCAAGCCAACATCCATCAAAGAAGAGCTCCTCCATGAAATCCATATCCATAGGTGTCTCAGAGAATGCACCAAAGCTAGAATTTGTTAAGAAACCACCATCTCCACCACCACCTTCCATATCAAAATAATGTCTCTCTTTTTGTTTGGTTTCTTCAACTCAATCTTGCATCCACCAAAAACCTTCAAAGACTTGTTCTTTAGATGTTGTGTACTTCAAGAACCAGCAAGAACAAGAGTCTTTGAGGTCCCCTTAAGGTTCCTTTCCTCGGTGTCTACATAACCAATCTGCAAAGGTTGCAGAAACATGATCAAAAACCAAAACAAGAACAAGAGAAGATAAGAGCAAAACTCAGTCTTTGTCAACTACAAAGATCAAAAGTGCATTCACCATGTATATAATAGCATTTAAGAGAGAGAGAGATTGTGAAATCATAGAGGGAGAGGCCTATAAATATATAAAAGCTAGAGAGAGTTGACTTGAAAGAGGATTTCATCAAAGTACTAACATCAGCTTCAAGTACAATATTCCCCAATGGACATGGAAACTCTCCAAGAGGGCCAATTATTGAAGCACTTGTACAAAAAAAGACAAATTCGAAGAAATTTCCAGCACAAAAATTAAATGCCTCACAGAAGAAAGAAATAAATATAATGGAATTATAAAATCAAGAATCTGATGCTTCATGACATCAGTTTCCAAAGAACAACAACAACAACCAAAAATCTTATGATTCTCCATGACATAACTAACAAAAAAAAACCCACAAAAAAAGTTACTTACTTTATCAAGATTTCTTGAGCAAGGAGAGAGAATTTAATGGAAAAAAAATTGACTTTGGAGTTTCAAAACACTCAAGAAGAAGCTAACAGAAAAACAACAGATTCTAGTTTTGCTCTGTTTTTTTTCAGTTATTAAGAGGTTGTTTGGTCTCTGTGTATTCGTACACAAAACACATACAAGATTCTGAAAAATAAAAAAGCTTGAAATTTTTCTTTTTTGCTCACAACAATAGATGAGATTATCATCGACCACTTGTTTAGTTCCTGGACACAATTAAGTAGGTGATGAAAGGTAATATTACTCTATTTTAATCTCACCATGTGGGCGTGCAGAATCTTTCCCAAGAACAAAGTGGACCCTTTTTATATATACCATCCAATCAAATCTCTCTACTGTTCTTAATATTCACACTTACACTAATTAATATTAACAAAAAAACAAAAAAAATGAAAGAAAGAGAGAAAGAAAGAAAGATCCTGACGACAAAAAAAAAAAGAAAAGAAAGAAAGATCCTTTGTTTCTGTGTAGAAGGAAAGAAAAATTTGAAGTTCTTGGGTTTTTTTTTTTTTGTAAGAGGTAAGATGTGAATGATGTAGTTGGTGATGTGTTTTGGCTTAAGAATATAATAAAATTATAATTACGTAAGCAGATGTGTACTTTGTTCTGTTTGATTGGTTAATTAAAACTTTGATCTCTTGTGTATTATTATCAATGAAAGAGAGGGAGAAAGATTCTTGTAAGAAGACAATGTCTGTCATATTTGAACAGGTTTTTTCATTTGACCTTCAAGATTCTTTCTTTAATTTCTCTCATCAAAAAACAATAATCCATGTCTGACCTCAGCCCTAATTTTAATTCATATTTATAATTTGTTTGATTGATTAATTGTTGTTTGGAATTTTCTTAATTTGCCCTTTGTATATATAAAATGGCACTTTAACTTTACTCATTTCTTTCTTTTTGTTACAGAATTTTCATGGTGGTTTTTTAGTCTCTCTGTGTGTAATATATGTGTGTGTAATTAAAATAATTAGCCAATAGTCTCTCTTCTGCTATAAGATTGAGTTTTGTAGTGATTTCAGTACAAGAAAGGTTTTAAATTATGTTATATATATATATATATATATATATATATATATATATATATATATATATATATATATATATATATATATATTCATTAAAATTGTGTAAACTTTAATGCTTTTCGGAAAGTTAATTCCATGCTTTCTAATGGCGTCCATGTGAGTCCGATTCATGGAAGAAGAGAATGAAATAGTTTTATCGAATAATACAATGATTCGTTCACTAGCTGATTGATTTTTTTTTTTTTTAGGATAAAAGTTCACACTAATTAATTTATATAGCAAGCCTTTTTCTACTTATAATGATGGTATGCGTACTTTCCATTTTTCATGATAGCTATAATTAAGTGTAATCATCTAGATATTACTTGAATTATTGAAGCTCAATAACAAATGTCTTAAAACCATATTTCGGCATGACGATTGGACCTATGATCAACATTGTTGGCGAGTTTGTTACAACTCTATCAAGGACTGCCTCAAATGCCAATGTGGCTAATGCTATTTACATGTTTGGTCACTTTGCGCTTGCTACAAGTTTAATAACATCGAACTTATATTTAACAACTGGTAACTAAACAGAAAGGGTATATAGATGCGAACACGCAGATGAAATAAAGTACCATTTTGTACTCGCACTATATTATGTGATCTTATGAAATAATATGGCATCTAGTAAAATAATATGTTATTGGATAAAATAGCAACCATGTATCATGAATAAATGTGCATATAATAACATGTTATTTATTCACACATTTGAAGGTAAAATTGTAATTAACTATAAAGTAATTTACCTTAGAAAAGGTCAATGTTGTTTACTTTCAAAATATCACTTACCATCGTTTCAACAATTATAGACATTTTAAAGAATCTTGTATATAAAAAAAATGAGATGCGATATATACTTATATCTTAAAGAAAGAAAAAAGTTCGAGAAAGCAAATGTTTATCTTTCGGATTTAATTTGGAAATCATTGACAAAAAAACATATTAATTTATTAACTTTTAAAAATATTCTATTATATTCTTTTTGTATGGTAGCTAGGCATTGGATTCTTCTACTAAAAAGAAGAAGTAAATGATTTGCTGCAAATACACGTACAGTTAGATTAGACGATATCACATCTTGTTAAATACATATAGAAAAGAGAGTGTTAAAAATGTAACATATCATGCTTGTGTGGTGAAGAAAACATTTTGATTAAAAACTTTGAAAGAGGTCGTTATATACAGAGTAAGAAGTACAAATGTATATTAAACTTTCCTAAACTAATGTAGGTCGTTTTTTCAGAAGTTTTACATTTTGATTTCTTGATAAATATACTTGTTGACGAAAAGAAAATGCGTGATTAATATTATAATGTATAAGTTCTCCCTGCGACTTCAACTTGTACTTTGAGGATATCAAGATTAGCAAGTTTATCGATCCAAGTCCAACTATACGGAAAATCCATCCTCCAATCCAATCTAACACACATGTTCTCGTCAATTTATCAAATACTAAAAACCATACATTATAGATTAATGAGTATATGATATATCATCATAGAATAATCCCAAAAGGATGGGTTAAGTTAAGCCACTTTGCTCCAAAAAGTAAGGATCAAACGGCTCTCAGTGATCTCAGGAGCCACCGTCCGATCTCCGACTCGCCGCATCCAAAACCTGACTAAATAAAATGGTCATTAATTAAGTATATACAACCTATATTTCTAAATATGTAGTCCTCGTGTTTATGATAACTTATAAGTTTTTTCGTATACATACGATTTTCTTACTTAATTTACTAGTTATATAAGACATACATTGTCGTGCACGAAATCTCTCTCTATTTTTATCTATATTAAAGAAAAAATAGCACAAATTTTTCTTTTATTGATTTTTTTTTTGTTTGAATCCGGCAGGCCCTACACATGTCGCTTTTCTTGAAACATTAGTTTCACTCCTTAATTACATGATTTAACCTCCCTATTTATTACACTTAGATGAAAGACTTTGATTTTATAACAAATATCAAAATCACGAGCGTATGTGTGTATGTACGTGCCATAAACTTGTTAAGATAAGTCAGCAAGTGGTGCTAAATCTTAAGACAAAATGTTAATTAGTATATGTAACTACTTTACTAATTATCACATAAGTACTGCTTGTTTTAAAGAGAATAAATTAACATAGAATTATAATATTTTTGTGAAGCAAAGCCCGCGATAATGGAAGATGATGTCACGCCGTATATGACTTTTTTATATGAAATTGATTAATAATATTATTTTTTTGTGGCATCACGCTAAAAGTTAAAAAAGATAATTGTTATATACTAACAATTTGCTATTTTTGTTTTTTTTAATAATAGTTTGATTAGGTGTAAAGCCTGGATTAAAATATAAATTAATCCCGCTAAAGAATCCACTTAATATGATATTTTGATTAGTCTAATTTTTTTTTTTTTGTCGACCATGTTTTGATTAGTCTAATTAATTATGGTGCAATACTTATCAATACTTATATTTGTTTTTTCATTTAAAAAAGAAACGATGACGTGCTTCCCACATAATTATATCTAGCTATAAAGCATAATATACCTTATTGTATGTATTTTTGTTAGTACTTACATGTTGTACTGACTGGTTTCTAATCTCACCTTGATTACTTTTTCATTTTCGGATCTGAATTTAATTAACAAGGTACAATTTACATTACTTAAAGACATAATTAATGCTTAGTCAACTTAATTGTAATGAAAATTAAGATCTTGTTTTTTTTCTGGTTTTTTTATATATATTAAGATAAAAACAAACAACATCGTATTACAGAATTGGCAAGCATCAGCAATCAGGAATCGTCAAATTCATTCATAATGTATATATTTGTTGGATCTATCTGACATTTTCTGATGACGTCAAACCCAATTAATGTTTTCGGATCATATAATAATATTCAAGTTGTAGTTTCTGATTAAATGTAAATTTTTAACCAAAAAAAAATCATGGTTTTTCAAAGACAAAGCTTATGGTGTTTTAAGTGTATACTAAACGCTACCATATAATTTATTTGGACGATTTGGCTCAACAAAAAATATGGATATATCCATAACAAAAAAAGAAATAACTACACTATGTTTCATGAAATGTTGTTATTATTTTCTATAAAATATTCTTTTATGAGTGTGCCGATCTATATTCGCAATGAGTTTTTTCACAAATCACTCATATATAGTTAACCGAGCTAGGAAAGATTCTAAATTAATGTTATATTATTTGTTAAATTATTATATATACATGCTAGTCAAATGATTTATTACTTTGTTATTATCAGTTTATAACTCAAAACCAACTAATAATTAGTTAATGGCTCATATTGTTTATATATTATTTAGGTCGTATTATAATTTTTGATGTAAAATTTCTAACACGTCTTTTCTTTTTAAAATGATGGTTTTTACATCTTATCTGGAAACAAATCTCTTAAAATTGACAATAAGCTTTTTCTTTACACTTTATTTAGGTCAACAAATAGGGTTATAATTTCATATGAAGTTTTATGAAGTTTTAAACCAAAACTAATTGACAATGAATAGGATATATAACACGTTCTTTCGAGAAAATGGGTATTCTATTCCATTTTGAACTAAATCCCACTTTAAATCAGCAATATACCCCTATTTGTGTCATGTTAAGTTTTATTGTTTCCAAATATTATGTATATTTAGCCGAATTCCTTTAAATAAATAAATCAAAGTTGGGCATGTTGGGAAAGAAAACTAAAAACTTTGAGCATAGTTCACCATTGTTTTCTTTCTATGGAGCGCTTATGAAAGATGCAATGAACGTGTAAGGAGATAAATCGGTCAACTTCATCTTACGTAAGCCTTCATATCTACCATTTTTAAACATATTTTAGATGATGCAGATATATAGACATATGAAATAGATCACATTGCTACGTGAACAATTTTACAATATATATATTCTCACGCGCGTGTGATTTCACGAGCCAGTAGAATCATCAAGAGCTATGGAGATTAATTCATCTTTGATATATACACAAAAGGAATTTTGTTTTGATAATGTATAGTATTTTTACATAATATGTTCTTTAATTTTTGTTTAAAGATAGTCTCAGAAGAAGATTCTTCTTGTTGTTTTCGATGTATTTGTTTTTTATAATAACAACTCAAGCATCGCTGTAAACGATAAATATTGTTATTAAAAAGAGTTAGTAGTTGATTATTCACGAAGGTTGTGTGTCGCACTAGTTTGATATATAATTGTTTCAAGAACAACTGATTAAATAATTGTTTAATAGATTCGAGAAGATTAATGGAAAATCTGTCTCGGATTAGGGTTCGTGCATGTTGTAATTAGTTCCGCGTGCTTACCTATAATGCATCTGAATCTTCCGATTATTATTAATAGTTTTTTAAAGATTCAATCTTAATCTATACAGATATGTTAAAGCTAGCTGGTGTGATCAGACAATGTTTAAGATTCTTTTGCAGAATAAGATCTAACCTATGTGATAGAATGGTAAGAGTTAGATAAAATTAAAATATGGAATGGCTGGAGTCTTGGAGATCGTGTGAGTTTGAGATCAAGTCAAGAACTATAATAATGTTTCGAATGAGAAATTGTAACAAAAATTATATATGTCTCACTCTCAATCTATTATCACCATTTGAAACATTAATAATGTTTCGAACTATAATAATGTTTCTCTAACCGTGCTTTTGTTTTTGATGAACCGGATTGTACCAAAACCGATTCCCTTTTTGGGTTGGATTATTTTGATATATTTCTATTAAAAAAAAAAAATCACCATTTGAAATCTCGTTACGGTAAAATTAAAATGTTTTATCAGTTTGTTCCTAGAATCCAAACTCTGTCAAGTTTAAATTCTCAAAACGGCTCAATGTGGTTATAAGTTTCACGTTTTAATAATCTTAATATTGATTAGCTATACATTTGAGATTTTATTTTACAATTTGGATTTAATTCCATTTCTATTACTCCTTGAGTTTAATGGTAAATAAAAAAAAAAAACTTGCGACATTACATCAAAAACAAAACAAAAATTCCACCATTTTGTGGTTTTTTATCTTGCCAACAACAAAATTGTATAAGTTTTCGATTTGTGTGTCATTCTTGTATTGAGGTTAAGCTAATTTTCTCTGTATCCTTTAAGTTTAACAGATGTTCCTATGTGATCATTTAGTTAAGGTTCTTGATTATCTTAGTACAACATTTTTATGTAAAGTAATAATGGAAACTAATGATCAAATAGACAATTTCGTTAAAGATATTCGTAATACTTTTGGGCCAAATCATGTCAATCTCTTCAATCAAATCACTTTGACCTTCTTATATCTCCAAATCTAACATATGTCAGCTTTTAGAGTAAAATCATATATATCACTTTCTATTCCACAACATTTTGTCTTCAAGATTTTCTTGTCATTTGTCACAAATTCAAGATCGATCTTGGAATTAGTAATTTTCTTCTACTATCTTTTCTTTGTAACGTTTCTTGTCTACTAGTATTAGCTTTGTCTTTCGGGTATACATAAAAATCAAGATAAATAACATTTTTCTTTATTAATTAAGCATATACATAGAAGAATACACCACCATCCTAAATACATCATTATACATATCATCAAATCATAACATTATCATATTAGCATAAGCAAACATCCAATATATAAACATGTAGAAGAATATAGTTAATCAAAGTCCTAACCTAAGATCTAATGAACACTCTGATGTGTCCAAAGTAGAAGAATCTTGTACTGTTGCAGGAACATTCAGATCCAAACCACCACCAATCATAGTCTCCTCTTCTCTTTCCCAATGACATCTCATGTGACCACCTAAAGCCTGACCACTCAAGAACACTCTAAAACAAATATTACACTTATGATTCCCCGAAAACGTAACGATCCTTCCCTGATGATCTTGATCACTAGAACTAGTAGTAGTAGAAGTAGTAACCGTCATGGGATCGTCGGTTACGTTTGTGATTGCAAAACATCCTTTAACGTTCTTATGACTCGCTCTATGTCCTCCTAAAGCCTGATGTGATCCAAACACTTTCTTACAACCTCCACACTCGAACCGTTCACTAGTTGATGGTGGTGTTGCATTAGCCAGCATTAGTAGACAAGAAGCGACTTCATGTTCTTCTTCAGACATAAACGACCAATTTGGTGATCTTCTCTGGTTTGATGATGAAGACGGTACTGATGAGATGTGTCCACGGTGGTTAGGAGGAGGATTGATACCACGCCATTGACGTTCAGGGTGACATCTCATGTGACCAAACAAAGCTTTCCACGACCAAAACTGTTTGCCACATTCGGTACATGGTCGTGTGATTTTGGGAGCATTTGGGTCTGGTTTTTTGGTGTATTTAGGTTTTGGTGAAGAAGTAGAGGATGATGCAACGGTTTTTGTTCGTTTTTTCTTAGGGCTTTGGTTGTAACTTGGAGATAAAGCAAACTGGAGATTTAGATTAGGGTTGATAGGGATGATTGCGTTTGAAGGAGAGTTAAGTGGTGGAATGTGAAAATTTGGATCAGAATCGGAATTATTGTTGGTCATTGTGGAAGAGAGAGAAGGGAAAAAAGTTAGAAATTAGAGAAAGATTTGGTTAAGTAGAAGAAAGAGGAAGGAGACGGTTACGTAGATAACAAGTTATGGAGAGACAGGGAGACAGTTAACTACAGTTGAGGAACAGAACGGTTATCGCAGGCCCGTTTCGAGAAATCAGAAACTTGGGCCTATGGCCCATTTTCTTTCCATGGCGATAAAACTCGATCCATTTCTTACCAATACAGGAACAAGCAAACAATGGACACCGAGTTAGCTGCCAATTCGACAATAGTACCAAATGTGAATTAAGAAATAACAATGCAACAACATAAAAAATCAGTAAGAGTTCTACTTACATTTAGATTATCATCGACGCGACTACAAAGCATCAAGTGCTCAGAACCAATGGTTGTCTACAAAAGTCTAACTTACAACTTTTAAAACAAACCCAATGCTTGTCTACAAGCCTAAATTTTTCTTTTAAATTTCGAAAGTTTTTTTTGGTCTCTTCTCAAATTCAGCCTCAGCTTTATGTTCCCATACTAGAGCAATAGAGCACGTCCAAATTAACTCTGTCTGATCAAGTCTAGCCCAGCCTCATCTCGAGCATTTACCGCAAAAAGCCATGCATTCAAAGCTTAATTATGTCTTACTTAGACATGAAACAACCATTGCAAAATATGTGCCCACACAAAAAGTTAAAATAGCATATATACTCCATCTAATTTCACTACATGATTCGTTTTTACAATTTTTTCAAATCGAACCAGAATTTTTTTTATATTAATAAACTATAGGATCGAAACTGGTAGACCGCAAATTAAAAGAAAAAAGAAAAAATTACACAAACCATTGTTAGACTACATATTCTGGTCAGTTATATGCATTACATATTTATCTTAAACTTTTTCATATTACACTAATGATACAAATTAATTGAATTTTCAGATATAATCGAGTGCATGACGTGTGCATACATCTAGATAGATAAGAAATAAAAGTCTTTCTAATTGAGATGAACTTTTTTAAGCTGAATTTGTAGTTTGTAGTTTTACATGCATACAAATTTGTAATGTCTTTATGCATCAATGTTTACGAAATTGATGTATAACATGAACTTTATTAGTGTATGGTAAAATTATTTAAAAAGTTAACTAATTAGCTACTTGATGAATCTTCTAACCGGTGTGAAACCATCAAAGAAATAAGAGGGCACGAGGGTGTCGCTCAACCATTGCCAATGGTGACTGCAATTTTTTTTGTGTGTTGCTTATTTCGGCCGAGTTTATCTAGGAAGAGCTATTTGCTTAGGCTTCCTCATGATGCTATTCAAAGGCTTGCATCCAAATACGGTTTACACTTTGATCTCGCTACTGTTTGTCAAGTCTGCTACAAATGGGACGAAGATAAGTTGTGTGAGGATCTTAAGCTCTCTCTTGAGCAAGTTTCCGAAAGGTCTGGTCTAATAGAGTCTTTCATATTATTTAACAGAGAGCTCAAATACATTCACATAACCGATTACAAGGTTGACAGTTTATATGGGAGACTCTTTACTTCCCACCTGATTTTTTAATTTATATTTAGTCGATACCGATATTTACAATCTTATTTCTCTATATACTAATACTAATTTTTATGCTCTTCACCTATGTGATCTATGTACGGAATAGGAATGGCTGATGATTAACCTTAATTTATTTTTCATTAGAGTAAGGTAGAATCACTCCTAAGCCCAAATAACTATACTTCAAAGTGATATTTGAATTGGTTAAGAGTGATATTTGAATGAGCCATGATTAGGCTCTTTTAGTGTTCTTCTTCCTTCCATATTGGTAGAGAATTGGTGGGTCATGGACTTCTACGTATCAAAATTCTAATACAATTAGCAAGAAAAAACGGAAGCAAACCAAAACCATTGTCTACTGCACACATGTTCTTCTATGTGGCATCCAAATCGTTTACTATCTCGTGCCACAGTTCAACATATAAACTGTTCAATTTTCTCTCTCTTTCTAAACCCAATTGAAAGGTTTAACAATTGACGAGAAAAAAAAAAAAAAAAAGGTATAACAATTCGACATTCCAAGACCAAATAACAAATTTTCAAAGAGAATTATGTGAAATAGTGATTACATTGGAAGGAAGAAAAATGGAGAAAAGGTTTTAAGAGGACCCGCTTGCTGTAAAATAAATTCCAATTCAATGCGGCTTTTCTGTATCCACAAGTTGACCCCTACAAAAGAAATTACCGTGTGAGATTTGCCACTAAAAAAACTTACAAAGAAGATAAAACACAAAAAAAATCAACGAACCTTTCTAATCACTGGCCAAGACTACCCAAGAGTCGTTCTACAGCAGCGTTAACGTTGCCGTTGGTTGCACGTAACGCCCTAATGTTCTCTGCTCTATCAAAGAAACCCATTTCTTCAAGTTGTTGCAATTGCGTGGCGTAAAGCTCTTCAGGAGGAACTGGGGCACAAGACAAAAAATGAAATGTATGTTTCAATTGAACCATCTCTAGTATATTAGATTTTATATAAACAGGGTCTGAGAACTGCATCACACCATTAGATTGGTTCACACCACTTAAGCCGCCAGCACCAAGACCGCCAAACATATTCATCAATAAATCCAGCCCCCCGTTATTCCCTGCGCCGCCTAAAACCATTGCGTGGTGATAAAAACTCAATCCATTAGTTGCACATGATGTTATTATGACTAAAACATATGCGCAAAGACAGACATAGAATTGATTAACACTATGAAAGCATAGCATATAAAGTAATGTAATTAAGGCCTGTGAATCGTGGATACACAATTAATATCTGATTCCAAGAGTACCTGTGGTAGCACCAGTTTGCCCCGGAGCCCTACATAAAAGACAAATGAAATTGATCACCATTCAAATATAGAAATCAAAACATTGATAACAATGTCAAAAGAAAATAATAAGTCAATGTTCAAGTTTACTTCAACCATTACAATACTTCATAGTCTTTAAAAGGTTACTAATGATTTCAAAGTCAGCCTAGTAAACAAAACTAGTTATTTTCCATATGGGAAACAAACCAGAGTATTTGCTTTACACAATCATGATGTAGTCTATTCTTTAGTGAAAATTTTAATTGCTAACCATCTAAATGAACTATTTAGGCTATTCAGAAGACCATTTGAACATGAAGCCAACCAAAAATATAAAATGACATGTCCCTTCTCAACTAAATTTAAATATATACGAAAACAGCAAAGGAAAATTCTCACTTACTGGCTGGTTGTATTCCTGAAAAGTGATTGCTGCAGAGTCATCATTTGCTAAGGACCAAAAACCATTCCACAAACATTAGGCTAGAGAAACTTCATCACATTGAAATAATTTAAAGATACAGAAATCTTCTGTGGAGAGACTACATGCATAAAAACAGCAGAGGTACATGTGAGGAGGCTGAACAGACCTGCATTGTCTCTGGGGAGCTAAGCATACGAAGGAACTCTGGGTTCTGCATCATTTCCCTCACCTGCGGACTTGAATCCATCATGCTTCGGAGTTGTGGGTTGAGACTCATGATCTGGAATTGAGACATAATATTAAAATCATGTTATCAATAACCACAAAGCCTTAATTATATTAGTCCCGGGTATTACCTGATTCATGTATTGTGGATTGGAAAGTAAGCTTTGCATCATCTGTGACATGGCTGGATTTTGTAAAAACTGGTTCATTTGAGAGGCATCTGGAGTAGCAGTTGGATCCCCACCTAGCATTCCCAGTCCACCAAGGCCTTCAAGGCCAGCAAGGCCACCGAGGCCACTAAGGCCAGGGACTCTAGTATCCCCACCTGAATCCGTCCTCCCAGGCGTAGTTGTCTGGCCTGTCAAGTAAGAGTAGAAAAAGTTGGTCATATTTATTGCATCACGAGTACAATCCAAGCTATAGAATGCCGCCAAGAAAGTTATTTACTAGCGCTAGCCATTAATAATTGACAACAAATCGTGAGAACTACATCAAGAAATTACTATACCATATTGTTCCTGAACTACTGTGGTAAACATAAGCGTAACCAAAATATTTTTTATGAACACTTCCCTCTCTAATCATTTTATCATGTGCAAGCTTGTCTTACTGTTATAAACTTTTATAGTGTTCCGTATACACGACAATTAATAAGCAAAAGGAAGTTAACACTATGAGAATATAGTTTCTTACCACCAGCAGCACCCCAAGGATTTGGGAGTGGATTAGTATTAGGCACAGCATTCCCTGTGCCTGTTTCGGCATTGGTTGTCGTGGGATTGTTAGAAGCATCTCTACCTTGTGTAGCACCCTGATTCCCCAGAAGAGCAGCAAATGGATTAGAATCCGCATTGTTTCCAGCATTCCCTGACATTGTTGTAGCGTTCAACAACGGTTCCTGGACATTTTCATACATACGCCTAAGCATGTTAAACCCTTCAGGAGTAGATTCAATATTACTCATCGCTCTATCAGTATTTCGCATCATCTCACGCATAAGCTCTGGGTTTCTTGCAGCTTCTAAAGTTTGGCGAAGTATGCTAGGGTCGTTAAGTATATGGCCAAGCTCAGGATTTCGATCTACAAGCTCACGCATTTGAGGGTTACTCATAATCAACGTCCTCATAAGCTCAGGGTTGTTCATAAGATTCTGAATAGCCGGTGTATTCATCATATCTCTAACCATATTCGGGTTTTGAGCTAGTTGTTGTTGCGCTTGCTCAAGATCTGGAAGACCAGCTCCAAATAACCCAGGCATAGTATTTCCACCACCCAACGGATTAAATCCAAGCCCCGGAAACAAAGATTCCCCTCCGGTATTTGGACTATCATTAGAACCAACCCCTCGAGTAACACTAGGTGTAGTAGTGGTTTGGCTTCCAGCATTTGCAGCAGGAGGTGCTGATGAAGGCGGCGCAGAGCCTCGAACCATATGAAGAGCGTGATCCGCTTGTAAACCTAGAGGTCAGATAGTTCACAGAGAAACAGAACAGTAAGGTTCATGAGACAAATCATACAACTTGAAAGAATCCAAAACATCTTAATCACAGAGGCAAATCAAAATGTTGATTCATCATTGATGCAATCAAATCCCTAACGAAATCAAATCAAATCCATAACGAAATTAATATGAAAAAGTACCATAGCTCAAGAGAGTTTGATCATCCTTGAGGATACGTCCCTTGTAAATCAAACGCTGCTGATTAGCTGGAACATCGCAGTTCTGAGCAACCAAGGCTTTGAAAGACTCGACCGTAGATTCAAGGCTCGTCCTCACGCTAAATTTCGAGCCATTCGAGCACCTTACGTTGACAGCAACCACCTCTCCTCCTCCTCCCCCGCCTCCTCCGCTACCATCAACGACGGTCTTCGGCTCATTCGAATCTCCTTCCCCACTCATCTCCAAAATTTATCCACTCGACGCAAATTCGAGATCAACAAATCGATGAGGTCGTGAAATCGATGAGGAAACCCTAACCCTAGACAAAGATTTAACGGAGAAGAAGAAGAAGACTCAAAAACTCTCGTCGATTTGGCTTAGGAAAAAAAATGGATCGATTTGATTTTTTATTTTGTCGTGTTGAACAGTGAAAAGTTTCTCTCGTGTTCAGATAAAGAATTGGGTCGGGTGGGTCTAGCCGGGATTTTGGGTCGGATTCTCCATCTAAATGCGTGCCACGTGATGACGTAAATACGACATCGTTAAGGCTTTTACTTCAACTTTTTTTTTATCGGTTTAGGTTTATTTTCGGTTTGACTTTGAACCGGTGAACTGAGTTAATTCGTTTTTGAATCCTCTAGACGACGTCGCATTACCTCTGGTTAGTTTTATTTTTTTGTTTCTCGACTCAATCCAAAAATTGAATTAATTACTATCTGTAGACAAGTTTGATATATGCTATGCTTCGTAGGTTTGATGGTACCCTATACCATATTGCAAAATCCGATTTTAAGATTGTCTCATTCGGAAACTTCCCACCAACTCCATAGCAATTAAAAAAAGGTTCATGAATCTTATAAAATCACGTACGTAGCCAGACGTACAAATGTTACTACATAGCCAAAATATTCAAACTTCATCTACATGGATTTAAAAAGAAGATATTCAAGTATGAAAACAATACTACTTTCTGATTGAACCAGATATTGATTCAACTAGATATTGTCACTCTCCTCTCTCTCTATTTCCATAGATGATGGATGACATGCGCAAATAAGGTTCTTTTGGTGCACTAGAAAAAAGTAAAGATTTTGTAAGTGGATTTTCAACTTCCATTACATAGTTTCTTCGGTGGAGCTTCCACATAATTGAACCCCCCCCCCCCCCCCCCCCCCACTCTCCCATGGTTCACACAAATGATATTGGACATTTTGATTGTGATTTGTTTCCTAGATTTGTTTTCTCTTTTCAATTTGACATATTAACTTTATTCGTTGTTAATCTCTCTAAACATTTGAATGATAATAAGAATGTAAATCTGTCTCCCTTTTTTTGGTAACAAAGTTGATTGAACTTTCTGCCATTAACATCTGTAATTTTTTTTGTTGATAACTAGGGAGTGATCCAGTTTTTATCACCCGACTAATTTTTTTTAATGAGACTAGCCGTTGAATAGTTCACTTACCATATTTTCTAATAGATCTAAAGCGTGACACCATTTCGACTGACTAAATGGAAAAAATTAGCAAATTTTGAAGTTGAGAAGAATTGAACTATGGCATAGATGCAAAGAGCAATTTTTTTCCTAAGTGGAAACCACTAACCCACTACCACTTAGTGGTTTTGGGAGGTATAAAAATACAAATTGAAAGAATAGTCTAGAAAGTAACATACTGTATTTGGAGTTATGTTGAACATTGGAAGATATTTTTTTTGGTCGACATAGGAAGATGATTTAAATGTGGAAAACCATAAATTATTCAATATGATTGTTAATCTTTCTAAACATTTGAATGATAATAAGAATGTAACGAATTTGCATTGAATGTATTTGTCTCCCTTTTTCTTGGTAACAAGGTTGATCTTTTTTCTATTTTTATACAAAAAGAAAGAATAGTCCAATAAGTAACATGTTTGGAGTTATGTAGAACATTGGAAGATGTAATTTTTTGGAGTCGACACTGGAAGATGTTATAAACGTGGAGGAAAACCTCAACCAAAATATCTTTAAAATATTCACCCATTGTCAATCGTAGTATCAAAGATCACTTAAAAAAAAAAAGTAACAACAAAATAAAAAGTCATTGGATCATGGTTTATATTAAAAATTTGATTGATGATTAATTGATAACAGTATTAAAAAATCTCAAATTCTCATCATCTTCTTTCTCCTACCTTTTTCTTTGGCTAGGAACAAAAGGGTCACACTTCGTCAACTTGCAAAACAAAACAAAAAAAAGTTTACATTTTTTCACTGGAAAAGAAAAATATAATGATTGGAGTTTCATACTCTCACTTGGTAAATGGCTCATTACATCGAATTACTGATGTTGACAGACTTTGATTAGTCTATGTAATTAATTCCCTTCTTAACCTTCTTCTTTTTGCAGCCTGTAAATGTGTGTAAATCAAAACCCCACCAAAAAAGTTTCCAACTTTCCCAAATCTTCAAGCATACCCACGATTCAATTTACTTCCTTTTTCTTGTTTTATGTTGAAGACCCCCACTCCTTCCTTTTTCGTTTTTTTATATATCCCTCTTTGCTTCTTCCTTCAGGTAGATTTTTTTTTTGTTTCTGTGCCTGACGAATCTTCCTTTTTTAAAAGGATGATTTTGTTTTTGGTTTTGGCATCTCTGCCACTAATATGTTTGAGGTAAGGGTTTTAATCTTCGTGAAACTTTACTTCTTTTCAGTTCTGGTGAAAACTACTCTCTTTGCTTATCTTCTATATTCTCTCTTGTTCATAACAAGTCTCTAGCTTTCTCTTTTGTTACTCTTTTGTTACTCTTTACACACACACAAAAAAAAAAAACCCATTTTGATTGTGTTGAAATGGCTCACTATGGTGATTCTTAAGTATTTTGGGACTTTTTTTTAATCTCAAGGTTTTTGTCTAATTGCTTTTAACTTGGTGTTTCAGGGATTGATTAAGCCAAAGCAATGTTTTGGGTTTTGGTTTTATTGAACTTGATTGTTCTTAGTGGTGATGGGATGGTTTCAGAGGGAGCTTCAAGGCCTCGTGATGTTAATGTTGGAGCAATCTTTAGTTTAAGCACTATACATGGTCAAGTTGCAAATATTGCAATGAAAGCTGCAGAGGATGATGTCAATTCTGATCCTAGCTTCCTCGGTGGATCGAAATTGCGTATAATGGTGTATGATGCTAAGCGCAACGGATTCCTCAGCATCATGGGAGGTGAAGTAAATATTTTATCTTGTTTGTATTGATTCTTGTTCTGAAACTAAACTTTTACTGATCCATTCTTGTGTTGTTGGTTTTTTTATATTACAGCATTGCAGTTCATGGAGACTGATACTGTGGCTATAATTGGTCCTCAGACATCAATTATGGCTCATGTACTGTCTCATCTAGCAAATGAGCTTAGTGTGCCTATGTTGTCATTCACAGCTCTAGACCCTAGTCTCTCTGCGTTTCAGTTCCCGTTCTTTGTCCAAACAGCGCCTAGCGATCTCTTTCAGATGCGCGCCATTGCGGAAATGATAACTTATTACGGTTGGTCAGATGTGATTGCGTTGTACAATGACGATGACAACAGTAGAAACGGTATAACATCTTTAGGCGATGAGCTCGAAGGAAGGCGCTGCAAGATTTCTTACAAGGCTGTGCTTCCTTTGGATGTTGTGCTTACGAGTCCTCGTGAGATCATAGATGAGTTGGTTAAGATTCAAAGGATGGAATCTCGGATAATCATTGTGAATACATTCCCCAGAACCGGTAAAATGATCTTTGTGGAAGCTCAGAAGCTCGGCATGATGGAGAAAGGTTATGTTTGGATAGCTACAACTTGGTTGACTTCTCTATTAGATTCTGTTAGTCCTTTACCTCCAAAGAACGCTGAATCTCTTAGAGGAGTGCTCACTCTTCGTATTCACACGCGGAATTCGATAAAGAAAAGAGATTTCGTGGCACGGTGGAACAAGCTGAGTAATGGAACTGTCGGGTTAAACGTTTATGGTCTCTATGCATATGATACTGTCTGGATCATTGCTCGAGCTGTTAAGAGACTTTTAGATAGTGGAGCTAACATTTCCTTCTCCAGCGACTCAAAGTTAACCACCTTGAAGGGAGGGTCACTGAATCTAGGTGCATTGAGCATATTTGATCAAGGATCACAATTTCTTGATTACATTGTGAATACGAAGATGACTGGTGTAACTGGTCCAGTGGAGTTTCTCTCCGACAGATCGATGATTCAGCCTTCGTATGACATTATAAATGTGGTTGATGATGGGTTTAAGCAGATAGGGTACTGGTCTAACCATTCTGGACTCTCTATTGTACCTCCTGAGTCACTATACAGTAAGCCTTCAAACCGGTCGAGCTCAAACCAACATCTGAACAATGTGACTTGGCCTGGTGGGACTACTGTGACGCCGCGTGGATGGGTTTTTCCTAACAATGGGAGAAGATTGAGGATCGGTGTCCCGGAGAGAGCAAGCTTCAAGGACTTTGTGTCAAGGGTCAATGGAAACAACAAAGTGCAAGGGTATTGCATTGATGTATTTGAAGCTGCGGTCAAATTACTTTCTTATCCAGTTCCTCACGAGTTCATTCTATTTGGAGACGGTCTCAAGAACCCAAACTACAATGAACTTGTCAACAATGTCACTACTGGGGTGAGTGAAAAAGGTTCAAGAGAGGATAAACAAAGCATTATCTAGAATTGACTGTAACAAGTGTGAGTTTTTTTGCATATTTTGTTTTCAGGTATTTGATGCTGTGGTAGGAGACATAGCGATTGTTACAAAAAGAACAAGGATTGTTGATTTCACTCAGCCATACATAGAATCAGGGCTTGTCGTGGTTGCTCCAGTCACAAAGCTAAATGATACTCCTTGGGCGTTTTTACGCCCTTTTACGCCTCCAATGTGGGCTGTAACAGCAGCTTTTTTCCTCATCGTTGGATCAGTAATATGGATTCTTGAACATCGAATCAATGATGAGTTTCGTGGACCTCCTAGGAGGCAAATTGTTACAATACTCTGGTTAGTAAACAGTCACTGAGCCTACACTATATTGATATGTTGGCGTATAACATTACTTAAAGACCTCACAAGCTATGATCTTTTTATGCAGGTTCAGCTTCTCGACGATGTTTTTCTCCCACAGTAAGTTACATCTCCCCGAAACTGCAGCTAAAGTTGCTACAATACAATGTGATGGTATCTATTAACATTTTTAGTAAACTTGCAGGAGAGAATACAGTGAGCACACTTGGTCGTATTGTGTTGCTGATCTGGCTTTTTGTGGTTCTGATCATTACGTCAAGCTACACAGCGAGTCTTACATCGATTCTTACAGTGCAACAGCTTAACTCACCGATAAAAGGAGTAGACACGCTCATCAGCAGCAGCGGACGAATCGGGTTTCAAGTAGGTTCTTATGCTGAAAACTACATGATTGATGAGCTTAACATTGCTAGATCAAGACTTGTGGCACTAGGCTCTCCTCAAGAATACGCTACAGCTCTTCAAAACGGAACTGTTTCTGCCATCGTCGATGAACGACCTTACGTTGATCTCTTCCTCTCGGATTTCTGCGGATTTGCCATTAGAGGCCAAGAATTCACCAGAAGTGGTTGGGGATTTGTGAGTACACTTCATTTCATAATGTCTCTTTGCTTGTTTGAACATTAATCTTGATCATTTCCTTTGCGTTTTTCGTTTGTTTCAAGGCATTTCCGAGAGACTCGCCATTAGCAGTTGACATGTCAACCGCGATCTTAGGTCTATCAGAAACCGGGAAACTTCAAAAGATACATGACGAGTGGCTTTCGAAATCAAACTGCAGTAACCTGAATGGTTCACAGTCAGATGATGATCCAGAACAGCTTAAACTCCGTAGCTTCTGGGGACTATTCCTTGTATGTGGTATCGCTTGTTTTATCGCTCTATTCATCTACTTCTTCAAGATAGTCCGCGACTACTGCAACCACCACAAGCCTGAGGAAGAAGCTATACTACCTTCGCAACCAGAAAGTTCGCGTTCTAGATCATTGCAGAGATTTCTAGCTTATTTTGATGAAAAAGAAGATGAATCCAAGAGAAAGTTGAAGCGTAAACGAAGCGATGATCTTTCTGTAAAGTCTTCTAGACCGATGTGACACAGATCCATCATCTTCAGAGATTAAAGATGTTGCGGTGAAGAAATGCACACAAATACCTCATACGTATAGTTTTGTAAGTAAAGAGGATTTTGATTATTATAACTTCAAGAAATAAGTCTCGAAGTATACGGAACAATTCTAACACACAAAATTGAAGCATACATAAAGCTCAAGTTGTAATAATACCAATCCGGTTTAACTGCCTAAACCGAAGTGTATCCTTACCGAATACTGAACTGAAAATCAAAATAGGTTAGATTTGGTTTCATTTTGTCTTATTTTTGAACAAACTACTATTACCCAACTCTAAACCCTTTAAAACCGGATTAACAGTAAAAATCCCAAATCAAAGATGATTGTTTCCTGAAAATCAAATCCAAATCGAAAACAAAACCATATTAAACCGACAAATGTGTTGGGTTTAGTTCTTCTAGTGGTTACTGATAGTGTTTTAACTCAGAAAAAATATTTGGATATCCAGTAAAACCTAATTAATACTTTATAAATTAATAATCACCATAAATTAATAAAAAATTTTGGTTTTGAGTCACACAAATATAAAAATTAACAAAATTCGATTAAAAATAAGATAATAATTACTTTCATAACCCTCTGTAAAATATAATCTCAATAATAGTATAAATTAATAATCATATATAGTTATGAATATATAAGTATAACTATGATAATGTACTAAAATATGGCTTTAGTGATTTTTTTATTCTACTTATTATATAAAAAAAAATTATGATTGTTTTTTCAATATCCAAAACTTCTGAAAAATTATAGACATAATAATTGATTTTTTACACATAACTCTTTCCAAATGTGTCATAATATAAGTCGTTTCTGACTTTATCATCAACCTTAAAAATAATGTTCATGTTCTCTTCTAATAATAACATGTATCATTTTTATATGCATAGTATAATATGATATTAACAATCATTATAGTAAAAATATAAATCACAATTTCAAGTTATTGCATATTATTATTAAAAATTAAATTTAATTAAATTTTTTTATATAACATCATTTGATTTTTAAAAGAATTATTACTTAAAATGGATATATTTCTATAAAGTATTTATTAATTAATTAATATCATTTTAAATTAATAAAATTTCAAATTCGGAACATTATATATTGGTGAATTTATAGATAGTCACCAAGATTTTCGAAAACGTTTTACAAAACCAAATTAGGTAAAGTCACATTGTTCCATTTTTGATACATTTGGTCTTCTCCTTGTTGTTGAATTGCGTTTACCGATTTTTCCTTGAGTTCCATCAATGGCGACCATCATTTTCCAATCTCCTTCCGAACCCATTTACAATTTCCAACCGAAGTCAAAACCTTTATCACCAATAATCACTAAAGTCTCAATCTTTAAACCCAAATCGTCATTACAGTCACAGACCCTCTTCGTCGCCGCCGAGCCAGAACCAGTTGTCACCTCCGTCAAAACTTTCGCTCCGGCGACTATCGCGAATCTTGGTCCGGGTTTCGATTTCTTAGGATGCGCCGTCGACGGTCTCGGAGATTACGTCGCTCTCCGTATCGATTCCACCGTTCGTAACGGAGAGATCTCAATCTCCGAAATCACCGGAACCACAACTAAACTAAGCACCGATCCAAACCGTAACTGCGCCGGAATCGCAGCTCTGGCGACGATGAACATGCTCGGAATCAAATCGGTTGATTTATCTTTAGCTTTGCACAAAGGGCTTCCTTTGGGGAGTGGTTTAGGTAACGAGATAACGAGATAACAAAGGGCTTTGCAGCTGTAGCGGTTAACGAGATATTCGGCCGGAGATAAGGTAACGACGAGCTTGTTTTAGCTGGATTGGAATCGGAATCGAAAGTGTCCGGTTATCACGCCGATAACATTGCGCCGGCGATTATGGTTGGATTCGTTTTGATCAGAAGTTATGAACCGCTTGATTTGAAACCGTTGAGATTCCCACCGGAGAAAGATCTCTTCTTTGTATTAGTCAGTCCGGAGTTCGAAGCTCCGACGAAGAAAATGAGAGCTGCATTGGCGGATGAGATTCCGATGGTTCACAATGTTTGGAACAGTAGTCAAGCGGCGGCGTTAGTGGTGGCGGTTTTGGAAGGCGATGTTGCGAGTCTCGGGAAGGCGTTATCGTCCGATAGAGTAGTGGAGCCGAAGAGGGCTACATTGATTCCTGGAATGGAAGCTGTGAAGAAAGCTGCTTTAGAAGCTGGTGCATTTGGGTGTACTATAAGTGGAGCTGGTCCAACGGCGGTCGCGGTTATCCACACGGCGGAGAAAGGTGAAGTGATCGGAGAGAAAATGATCGAAGCGTTTGCGAAAGCAGGAAACTTGAAATCGATAGCTTCCGTGAAGAAACTTGACAAAATCGGAGCTAGGCTAATCAAAAGCATGTATCTTTCTGATAATAAAGAGATTCGTAATTGAAAGTTTGAAAGAGAGAGAGAGAGAGAGAGAGATGATTATTACTGCACAAAGGAAAAAAACACAACAACAAATCCACATGAACATGGAAAAACATTACCAAACTTTGATCTCTAGTCTTTTTAAGTTTCTTAGTTGGTTTTATCAGCTTCAGCTTGTCTAGCTCCAACAGAGAAGAACTCAGTGATGACTTCAAGAGGCATACCTTTAGTTTCAGGGACTTTGAGGTAGACAAAGACCCATGAGATGCAACAGACGATTGCGTACATTCCAAACACACCAGCTAAGCCAATGGATTTGAGCAGTACAGGGAGACTGTAAGTGACAATAATGTCACAGATCCAGAAAGTGAGAGCGCAGATGGCGATGCAGATTCCGCGGACTCGAGTTGGGAAGATCTCTGAACAGAGGATGTTTGGAGTAGGACCGAAACCCATCACGAAGAAACAGAAGTAGAGAACGACACTTACGGTTGATAAGACCGCGTGGACATCGCTGTTTATGTGAACTAGATTCGAGATTACTAAGATTATTAGAGTTGCTATTAAGATTGGGATCGTAGTGAGCAGCAACGTCCTACAAAAACGCAACAATTCATAACAAATTTTAGCTTTTTTCCGTTTCGTGTGTATTATGAATTATGAATCAAGAACAAAGGAAATTATAAGTTTTTTAATCACCTTCGTCCCGAGATGTCCATGAGCCTCATTGCAACAGCTATTGCAGGCAACATCACAAAGGTTGTCAATGCACTGATAAGTAATGATGCAGAAGAAGAACTAATCCCCAAGTTCGATAGTAGAATCCCAACTCCCGCCTGCTCTAGGATTTGAGGAGTGTAGTATAGAACTCCATTGATGCCTGAGAACTGCATTTTCAAGAGGAAGCAGAAAAACATAAAGTTATCGTAAACCTCAGAAATATCTTCCGTAATTTACTACTCCATAGTGATGTCTATATCGAGATTACCTGCTGAAGTAACTGAAGCCCGACTCCTACGAATAAAGCACGTTTGACTCCAGGATCATGAAGATCATGCCAAATTGACTCTTTAGTTGCTTCGGACGGATGAATCATAGCAGGACCAACTGAATGTTCTTTGAGAAGGTCTTTGGAATAAAGAGCAGGTTGACTAACCAAAGCAGCCGCTTGTACAAACTCTGTCTCACCGGTTCCATCACCTCCAGGCAATGAAACAATGGAGCCACGTCGAGATCCCGGGAAACCTTCTTGATGCAAGTAAATCCGCTTAAATCCGCCTTCTTTCTGTCCAGATTCATCTTCTCTCTCAGTCCATTTCCATGCCACTTGCCAACCACCTCCAATCCCCATACTACCCGCTCCTTCGTGAGCTCCTTGCACTTGACTTCCATGTCTGAAAGTAGAAAGAGTTCCATGAGCGTGTGGCATGTCTTTCTCCATGCTTGTCGTTTGACGTGAGATCAACGGAGAATGAAGATCATCATCAGAATCCTCTCCTCCGCGATCCGATGGATAGTCCTCACCTTCTCCAACGAGATTCTCCTCATCCCATTCCTCATTCCTGGGTTGATTCCCTCCCACACTGAACATACTTCCAAAATGTGGGAACAGAGCACTCCTCATGCTTCCAGTGTCCGGCATCTTCTCGTGAACGCTCCCAAACAGTGTGACTAAAGGATCAATCAATGAGCCTTGCCTTTTGCTCATTGTACTTCCATGGCGAGACAAAATGCTCACAGTGCTTCCTCCTTTAACTGGCCTAGCAACCCAACTCAGCCCTTCTTCTGCACCATACAACTTAATTTGATCTTTATCCACGTCTATATCAAGATCATCAGCGACTTCATCCGCAGGACCGATTATATATTCCTCTATCGTTGTTTCACCTCCAATTCCAAGACCCTCAACCAACAAAGCCATCTCACCTACGCATTGACACATAAAAACAGTCAATACAAAAAGAATTTCTTCACTTAAAAGAATTAGAGTTAGACTCAATTTAAGACTAACCGGACACATCTTCATGACCACGTAGTCTCTGCAAAACCCGCTTTGCTTCAAGCATTCGACCTTTGCTCACGAGCCACCTCGGTGACTCAGGCAAGAAGAAGATTGTGAGGAAGAAAAAGATAAGCGAAGGAACGAAAAGAACACCAAGCATCAATCTCCAGCTAGGAGATGGCATCAAAGACATACCGAAAACCATACAATAAGACAAGAACATCCCTCCAGAGCCAGTAAACTGCGGAAGCGTATTCAACCGTCCCCTAATCTCAGGAGGTGCAGTCTCCGATATATAAATCGGAACAAGCGTGACCACAAGACCAACCCCAAACCCATCTAATAACCTTCCTAAGAGCAACACATAAACGTTTGGAGACCATAGCATTACTAGAGAACCAACAAAGTAGAGTATTGATGATAATATTAGCATCGGACGACGACCGAGCCAATCAGCTACTCCTCCAGACCATGTTGTAATCAGCGTAGCACCAATAAGTGACATAGCCACAATAAGACCTTCCATTGAAGGATTACTCTCTAATTCAAACTCCTTTTTTATGTACAACACAGCTCCTGCATAATCCCCAAAGATAGCTCTAAAATCAATCACACAAGCTAAGAGATAAGCTTAAAGGATAAAACTCAAACAGGATCTGTGAATTGTATCAAATTGAACCATTAAAAATTATGGATTTCGAAAAACATAAGAATCAAATCACCTGCAATTGTTGCGTTATCCCATCCTTGTAACAAGTTACCAATAGCAGCAGCAACAGCTACAAGCACAGCTCCACTCATAATTGAAAATTCTTCTCTCTCTCTCTCTTTTTTTTTTCCCCAAGAAATCTGAATCGAATTTCGTAAAACAGAGTCACTGATCAACGATGAGTGAAGCAGAAACCAACCTGAAAATCGATAATCAAAACAAGCCTTGATGAGCTAAAAAAGATGAACAGAGAGAAAGATAATAAAACCAAAAAGCATGACCTAAGACTATAACAAACCAATTGAAACAGCAACAAAAAAAACCTAGTGACGTAAAAGACACAGAACCAAACTGGTGTTGGAAAAAACAGAGGTTATGTCAAAATCAAAGATTAAAGAATAAAATTTGACTACTTTTTTATTGCTTCCAAGTGAAAGAGAAAGAGAAACCAAAGAAAGGTCGAGAGAATTATGATATATATAGCGATAGAGAGAGAGAGAGAAATGAAAAACTAGGGTTTGCAACTTGCATTCAGAGGCAGAATTGAGCGACAGTATCAGTGACGAGCCGCTTCAATGGCGTCACTAAGCAATCAAAAATCGTTTCTTTTCTTTTTGGGTTAAAAAATCAAAAGAAAACGAAAGATTTGAGATTAAAAATCAATACTTTAAACTATGAACAGAGCAGAGCCTATGAGATTAGTGACACCTGCCCTTTTTGCTCCCGTCCTCTCACACCACGTAGATGTAGATGCTTCTCTCTTCTCTCTTCTCTCTTCTCTCTCGTGAGTTTGCGTAGAGAATTTTTGAGAGAATTAATTAAAAACAGCAATAATATAAAAATTTGGAATCTTTTTCGATTTGGGTCCACGAGTTTTGTACATCATTCATTCTCACCGTTTAATAAATTCAAATTTCTCCGACATGTTCTTCTTTACCATCTTGACACTCATGTAGTAAAAGTGATAGTCTTTTTAATTAGGGTTTTCTTGGGGGTAAAAAGGTATTTTGCCATCCTTGTCGACATACTTGGAGAAAAGGTTGGTCCTTTTTTGCAAATATGAAACAAAAAATGGATTTTTTTGTTTTCTTAGGTTTATTGGGATTATATGAGAAATTAGAGAAAAATATTAATTATATGCAAGCAAGACTCTCGAGTTTTCTGAAAATAAAGTTATTTGTAAAGTAAAGTTTAGTTTGTTTACATCCGAAAAGCATCTTATAATCATTTCAACTTTTACATGATTAATCAAGAAAGAAAAAAAAATTTGCAATAATTGAGAATATTGTCCAAACACAATGAGACACTTTAACTTTAGTTTAATCGTGAGTCGTATGTTACAATAATATGAAATACTTTAGTTCACTTTACTATTGTTCTTGCAAAATTAAAGAAAAGAAAGAAGGCATACAAAATTATATTGATTCGTATATTCTTTTAATAAAATATACTCCAAAATTTGTTTCACGTGGTAAGAAGAAAAAAATAGCTAGTGATTTTACCAAGGTTCCAAATTTTTTTTTTTTTTTTTGAAAATTAGGTTCCAAACTTTCATTCGATTTTTCTTGTTGTGATTTATTATAAACCTAATATGAAATAGACCTATTCATTGATTTTGTATCAATATCTTTGAATAATTTAGTGTCATTGGACCGAATGATGTATTTATGGAGTTTTAAGTTCTAACTATTGTATACGTATTAGTTTGTTTATTTATAATAAATAGAAAAGACTAGAAAATCCAAATTTAATTGGTTGAAAGTTGAAACGAGTTATTCTGTAATTATAGTATTTAGTATTTATCCGGTGTTAAAAACTAGTTTAGTACACTCTACACACATATCTTTTGAATCGAATATCAGACTAGAATATAGCATTAGCCATTAACAAAGAAAAAAGGATAAAAAATCATGTGACTAGGGCTACTATTGATTTTTCTGAAATTGTACATATATTCATCACGCAAAACTTATAATATGTAGAAACCAAAAATATATATTCGTTACACGTCGTTGTTAAAGTTCACGTATTTGACCGTAGAGATTACCATAAATGTATTTTTCAACATAGAGAAAATATCTAAATTGGTTTATGAGTATTTATGACTCCAATATTTTCCAAAAAAAAGTAGAATGAGCGGTTATGCATTGAACTACACAGTACACAACACATAAGATTTGTGTCTACATGTGTGCGAATATATAAGATTCTTCTGTCTACATCATCAATTCATATCATTGCAGCTTAAATTCCGTAGAATGAGGAGAAACCGCAACATTTCTGTTCATTATATAAGATATTTTCATTGCATAGTATCTAAAGGTGCAAATGGTTGTTGACGTGGAGGAATAAAAATAAGTGGAATTAGTAGAACAAAAAAAAAATTTATTTTTTCACTCACGATATTCCACCAATTCTACTTGTACAAACCATTTGAACCCTAAATAACATTTAAAAAATAAAAAAGGATTATGACGCGAAAATTAAAAGAGTTTAATGACGTTTTGTATGTCACCACCAAACTAAATTTTATTAATGCAAATATGAATTTAACCAAGTTTGCACCCATAGGTCATAGTTAATAGAGTAAATTGGCCTCGGATCACTCATTGATCGTCATGAATCTAAAATCAAAGTAAGCATCCTCACTCATTGTCTCCCTCCTCAGAATCACAATCACCATCACCATCACCATCACCATCACCCATCATCGATTCATCGTCATCAGGAGACACAACTTTTTCTTTCTCTTTAAAGACATTAATTATATATTCCTTTCCTCTTGGTTCACATTTTCGGAAGACACTATTAGCTTTCCATCTCTGTTCTCTTCTCATAGGTTCTTCTTCAACTCTTGCAAGAAATTCCATTCAACAAGACATAGAGTAATATATACTCCATCTGTTTCAAAATATAAGTTGTTTTAGCTAAAAACACGTATATTAAAAAATTACTTTTCTACTAAAAAGTATCATTTAATATATTTAATAAAAATAATTTGACCAATCACACAAAAAACTGCAAAATACTAGTGGTCACACAATATTCAATAAAGTTAAAAAGTACATAGGATTGTCAAAACAACTTATATTTTGAAACAAAAAAAAACCTCCAAAACAACTTATATTTTGAAACGGAGGGAGTATAAGGTACATAATCCGGTTTCAATTATTCTGAGTTGAAAATCTATGAAATTGAATATATCTCGATTCACATTTTTTTTAATATACAATGGACTCTCCTTTTCATTTCTCTTCCAAAAAATCTTTAAACTTTGTTAAAAAGATAATTGTTTTGTGAATTATATCAATTTTAGGTTATATTTTAAATTTTTATGAGTTTTTAAATAAAATTTATAGAACAAATATTAGACTATATATATTTAGATAAGTTTCAAGAAAAAAAAAAAGACTATATATTTAGACTTAAATGGATAAGCAACCGCCAAGATGCACGTGGTGCAGTGGTAGTTATACCACTCAGACTTGGCATAGATAAGGGATTTGACCCCTTCTCCTCATGTGTGAGGATTGAGCTAGTGGACCGGCCCGTTGTGACCCACATTGCCGACAAAAAAAAGAAGGATAAACAACCAATGATGCCCATTATGGGGAAGATGAATAAAGGAAAATACTTTTAGGAAAAAGAAAGAAAAAAATGGATAAGGGGTTCCTTCGATAACCACATGTGATGAAATTTGTTGACAAAAAAAAATAGATATTCAAACACCGAATACCATATATGGAGTATTACAAAAAGCTTAAGATATTCATATCCATTCCCCCCGCTCGTTAGCGTTCTTTTGAAGACTTGAAATGGTTGGCTAATACTAGAAAATTAGGTGACTTTTCCGCATACATGTGGATATTTTATTTATAATTTTTATGTTTTTGAATTTTATAATTTTACCTTTTTTATTTAGAGGTTTGTATTTATAATTTTTTTTATTTTTATTAGAGACATTATTGTTGATATTTTGTTGTAATTTTTTTTTGTTAATAATATCAATTTTTGGAAGCTTAGTTTTACCATTTCATTATTTTATATATGTGAATGTATCAAAAGTATACTATAATAATTTAATATATTGAACTGCGCAATCTATTATCAAAAGTTGAAATTCTTCTCATTAAAGATTGAATTCCCTATTTGATCATTTTTAAAAAAAA
The DNA here is from genome assembly GCA_964056655.1 of Arabis hirsuta. Lineage (NCBI taxonomy): Eukaryota > Viridiplantae > Streptophyta > Magnoliopsida > Brassicales > Brassicaceae > Arabis > Arabis hirsuta. The sequence continues at coordinate 35,306,403 of OZ053303.1, forward strand.
AAATCATTTTTTCACATTGAATTTTGAATAAAAACTGAATTCGACATCGAAATATGAAAGATTAATGTGAGAAACTTTTCGTAAACAAAAAAATTTAATAAATTATTTATACAACATAAACCAAGTACACTACGTATTCCTCTTCTTTTGTTTTCCAAACTTTTATTGTTTTCTAGTATTATTATGGTTAACGTTTCTTATACTTTTTCATATTCAGTTATAGAAAAACGATTTAAAAATCAATTTCATTCATTGAACGATTTTCTATGGTCTGATCTTTTTATTTCATATTGAACTTTTCATAGTGTTTTTTTACTAAACATTACATATAATATGATAATGTTAATATGATTTTCTTAAAATATAAAAGTTGAATATTAGTTTTTTAAATATTATCATGTAAAATATATAACTTTTGATTTTAAAAAAAAGTTATAAAGATATACAAATTTATATACAATTTATCTTAAATGATTTAGTTATTTTCAAATTGTCTTGTGTTAGAAATTATTTTTTTAAGAATACATATATTTATTTTTATAAATTTTTTTTTGTCACAAAACATAATAAAATCTCTTTAAAAAACTTGTTAAATCTTTATTATAAATATTAGTAAAAATATATTTATATGAAAAAGTGTTTTAAAATTTTATTGTAACAAAAAAAATTTAACACATTTTCTTAATAAAAAACGTAAATATTAATATAAAATATTATTTAAAATATTTTTTGATTTATTTATGGAAATAAATGTAAGCATAATTAAAAAAAAATTATAAAAGATATTTTTTGATTTATTTTTGTCATGTCATATTTTTTTTAAACTATGTTATAATAAAATTAATTAGATTGATTTTTGTAGTGACTAGATGCATTTACTAGAAAATTCGGTAATTAAGAGATGATATTGGAATTTAACCGGTTTAGTTGACTCCCTTTCATTAGGTGTCCATTATCTTGAGACGGCGCTTTTAGATGAATCGAAACTCCTTGTCGTGGACTCAAGAGTGATTGACCAAAAAAAAAGAGACTAAGCGTGATTGACCATAAATAAGTATAAACCAATCGTGCTTAATTAGTGCTTACCTTGTTCACTAAATTTGGTGAACAATATAATAGTGGTATACTTGTAAGAATAATATGGTTTATTCGGCCTTATAAAAAATATCAAAAACTATTACCATGAATATACTAATGTTAAAGAGAAAAATACATGTCATTTTCCAGCCATGCAATTTTGCTTTTGCATTCACCAACATCGTAATTTTGATTCTAATAATAATTCTGAAATAGAGTTTAGTTACATTTTTATTTTTGGGTCAACTTCACTACTTATAAATCTAAATAAAAAATCAAGATATATGACGACTTACAAAAAAAAAGGCTTGGTCAGTGGACATCAACTTATAATTCGAATTCTCAATTTTTTTCATCCAACAAAAATTAAATTTTATCACCTACCAAAATATATAAAAAGAAAAACTGATTTATTTATGAGAATAATACAAAAGTGAAGAAGGTGAGAGGAAACCGAGTCAATATAGAGAGAGTCAGAAAAAAGTAGCTGTTGAGCACTAAGAACTTTCTTCGCACAATCGTCGCCGTAAGAATAATCTGATCCAACGAATCTAATTCTCCGACCAATCTCTCACAAAACTAAACTAAAAAAAAATCTATTTTTATTTATTTTATACTTGAATCTCGAATAACCCTGTCTTTTTAGTATTAAATATTGTAGCTTTCCTTTCTTGTTCTACTTTCTTCTGTCTCTCTAAATTTTTTTTTTGTTGTTGTTCCTTTTAAATCAGATTCCTAATCCATTCATCAATCTCACTCTTCTCTTTCACCGTTTCTGAGTAACTGGTAACTAGATCCTCTTCTCAAATCCCAATCTTTCTGCTTTATTTAATTCTCTGTTTCTTCTTGAAAGATCCATCGAAACTTAGCTCTTTTTTTGTTAGTTTGACTATTTGATGTTTGATCTGATGTTTGTTTTGTGATTTTCTTACTTGTGATTGTTAAAGTTGGTTACTTTTTACTCTTTTTAGCTTCTTGGATTTTGTCTGATTTATGGGTTTTGACTTGTTTCTTAAAACAGAGTTTTTCAAAGATATCTATGAACAGTTCGTTGGATGAAGAACATCAAAAAGTGAAAGTTTCAGTCTTTAAACTAGGATTTGGTCAATTTCCATTGTTTCATGGGCAATTCATGTCGTGGATCTTTCAAGGACAAAATCTACCAAGGCTATAACAACTCTAAGCCTGAAGATAACTCTAAAACCACTTCAGATCGCTCTATTTCCGACCATTCTCCAACCAACAACAACGCAGACAGTACTGCTCAAGCATTCTCCAAAGACAACAACAACAACAACAAAAATCCATCTCTTGTTATTCCTTTAAGAGAACCAATCATGAGGCGTAACATGGATAATCAAGCTTACTATGTTCTTGGTCATAAAACACCAAACATTCGTGATCTCTATACGTTGAGTCGTAAGTTAGGACAAGGTCAGTTTGGAACAACTTATCTATGTACAGAACTTGCTACAGGCGTTGACTATGCTTGTAAGTCAATATCAAAGAGGAAGTTGATCTCTAAGGAAGATGTTGAGGATGTTAGAAGGGAGATTCAGATTATGCATCATTTAGCTGGTCACGGTAATATCGTGACGATTAAAGGAGCTTATGAGGATTCTTTGTATGTTCACATTGTCATGGAGCTTTGTGCTGGAGGTGAATTGTTTGATAGGATTATTCAGAGAGGTCATTATAGCGAGAGGAAAGCCGCCGAGCTTACTAAGATCATTGTCGGTGTTGTTGAAGCGTGTCATTCGCTCGGTGTTATGCATAGAGACTTGAAGCCTGAGAATTTCTTGTTGGTTAATAAGGATGATGATTTCTCCCTCAAGGCTATTGATTTTGGGCTATCTATCTTTTTCAAACCAGGTAAAATGTTTGAAGCTAATTTAATGGTTGCATAAAATGTGGTAGCTTCTGTTTTGTCTGATCCGTCTTACTGTGAAATTCAGGTCAAATATTCACTGATGTTGTTGGAAGTCCATATTATGTTGCTCCTGAGGTTTTGCTCAAACGTTATGGGCCTGAAGCTGATGTGTGGACTGCTGGTGTTATACTGTATATATTGCTTAGCGGAGTCCCGCCTTTCTGGGCAGGTAGGTTATTGTGATTGACGTTGCCTCGTTAGCTCGTTTCTTAGTCCTTTAGAAAGTCGAAGTCGCCTGAAATTTGTTTTGTTTCTTGGAATCAGAAACACAGCAAGGGATATTTGATGCTGTGTTAAAGGGATATATCGACTTTGAGTCAGACCCGTGGCCTGTGATATCGGACAGTGCTAAAGACTTGATCCGAAGAATGTTAACCTCCAAGCCTGCAGATCGCTTCACCGCTCATGAAGTCTTGCGTATGTATTCACATAAAAATGGTTACTTTTGGCAACAACCACACAAGCATTAGACATATATCTCTTTGTTGTTTTTCCTTTTTCAGGTCATCCATGGATCTGCGAGAACGGTGTTGCACCAGATAGAGCACTTGATCCGGCTGTTTTGTCTCGTCTCAAACAGTTCTCTGCAATGAATAAGCTAAAGAAGATGGCTTTGAAGGTGAGTGAGTTTGTGCATAAAACCCTTTATCTTCTTTGGTCTCTGCATCACTTCTCATGAAACTGTGTGTTGTTCTCTGGTTTGGGGTCACCAGGTTATAGCTGAGAGCCTCTCGGAAGAAGAGATTGCAGGTTTAAGAGAAATGTTTCAAGCAATGGATACTGATAACAGTGGTGCAATCACTTTTGATGAACTCAAAGCCGGGCTGAGGAAATATGGATCGACCTTGAAAGACACAGAGATCCATGATCTAATGGATGCGGTAAAGTCCAACCTTATTCGGCTATAAACATCGACAGTGAAGTACATTGTTGTGTATTCTTAAACTGATCTCTTGTATTGACAGGCTGATGTGGACAACAGTGGGACAATAGATTACAGTGAGTTCATTGCAGCGACGATCCATCTCAACAAGCTCGAGCGAGAAGAGCATCTTGTCTCTGCATTTCAATACTTTGATAAAGATGGAAGCGGTTACATAACAATCGATGAGCTGCAACAAGCATGTGTTGAACATGGTATGGCTGATGTTTTCCTCGAAGACATCATCAAAGAAGTTGATCAAAACAATGTAAGCTTCTTCCACATTCTTCTCTAGACTAATGTCGAGGCATCAGCTGATAAAAGGTTTCTGGATTTTCTTATGTTGGGATCTGAACAGGACGGAAAGATTGATTACGGCGAGTTTGTGGAAATGATGCAAAAGGGAAATGCTGGTGTTGGAAGAAGAACAATGAGAAATAGTCTAAACATTAGCATGAGAGACGCGTAGAAGGGAAAGACGAAAACCGGATTCATCGATGTGGAGGATCGAGCTAATGTTTTAACGACTGTGTGATTGATTAATCGTCGAGTAGCTTTTGGAGGTTTTTTTCCCTTACATCTTTGTTGTTTGTATGTTTGTTTTGTTATTGCCATTGTTGAAGTTAGTGAGCTTTTTGTTCATTATCTTCCTTTGTTCAATCTTTGTATTTGTAAAACGCAAAAAATGTGTTGTATGTTTGTGTGATTTCTAAGCATTTTCTTACTTTGAAATCTCTCTTGTTCTTTCTAGATGATCACGACTCTTCATCAATCTCAGACTACATAACTCGACTTAAATAAAAATATATATATGTATAATTGAATATAGCAATTGCCATTGATGTGGAAGATGATGAGCTAGCTAGTCTCAATCATGTAATCAAAGTGCTTTTATACCAAATAATATACCAAAAACTCAAGGCTGTTTCGAAACAAATCATACATTGTAACATTATTATATACCAAAACCATTTTATATATTTGTAGATTATAAATATTTTTTCTCTCTCTGGCACTCTTCATATTCACATGCTTTGCAACGCCGCAACCTAAATTATTCATGTTTACATTTGTTTTTCTTTTCATATTAAGTTGGTGTTAATTTGAGGTTTTTTCTAATTATGTTCTCAACTCTCAATTTTCTTTATCACAAAAACTTGAACCGAACCATAGAATTTTTTTATTACAACACATTCCCATTTAAACCGATTATTACCCAATCTTTTAACCATAATCGATCACAAACCAAATCATGAACCTTGTTCTTAATAATTTAAAACTATAGTCCAACCTGCGATTTAAAATTTAGTAAGTTTTAGTTATGATTTATAAATTTATATAATCAAAAGGAACAATAAATATCAATTCGCCACCGACCGACGATATTGTTCCCACCGACAAATTGTTGTGTCGGCCAAAGCCACACGCATCTCAGTTACATGCAACCCAAGTTTCGTTAATACGATGTTTTTTTTTTTACATTTAACATTTTCGTAGAAAAATCCCACAAAATGGGAAAAATATTACAGAATTTTTGGAAATAATTTAGCTTGTCTATTTTACTTGTTAAAGAATGGTGCATCTGAATTGTTTTAGGTTTTTTATGAGCCTATTTTCATTGTTATTATCATCACCATTATCAACTACGATTATGGACTAATACAACGAGCAATTAGAATCAGATCATTTCATGTTGGGGCAAAAAAAAAAAAAAACGGCGCGTAAGAAAATTAAAACAAAATATAACAGATTGTTTCTATATAATCGCATGGTTATTAAAATACAAAATACAACTGCACAACATGTAACACAAATCAAATAAATAAATTGATTAAAAAATCTAGAAAAAAAGAATTATAACAAAATACAACATGAAATATTTCAAAATACATCATTATACAACATTCATACTCCAAAGTGATCGATCCACGAATTATATAAATTTAGAGACAAAGGCACAAAATCTCAAACCAAATTCTGATTTCGATTTTTCATGAATTATCGTTGACGCTTGTGTTTGCAGGAGAGTGGAAGAGAATCAGAAGAAGAAGAAGAAGAACCAATGAGATTACGGATCTGAGATCTGATTTTGAAGAAAACGTGCATTACACTTCCTCTGTTTTGTGTACCAATCGATTTAGCTTCGTCTTTGTTAAGCTCTAGATCTCTTATGAAAATCGGTTTCCTCGATAAGATCCATGACCAACCCCATTCCCACCATTCTTTCACTGAGCTTCCCGCTTGTTCTCCCATGGCGGAAACCGATTTAGATCTCGGAAACCGAGCCGCGATCGCCGCCGCTGGTTGGTTTGTGAGGTTGAGTGAAAGTGAAGAGAGACGACGGCGGATGAGTCCTGGCTCGTCGTCGGCGGAGGAATTAGGGCGTTGTGAGACTGGGAGAGAAGTAGGTTTACGGATCTGGAGAGTTTCCATCATTGAGGTCATTTCGTGTAGAGAGAGATTTGAGATTGAAGAAGAAATGAAAATGTTAGAGAGAGAGAGAGAGAGAGAGAGAGAGAGAGATTAGAGAGTAGTGAACACAGCTCTAACACAGGCTGGGTATTTATTTATTCCGCTTTTTTTTTTTTGTGTGGGGTCAATTTACTTTTATACCCAGCCAATTACATGTATATTTAATATTTTGTTTGTTTTTTAAAGTATATATTTTTTTTTAATCTAAAAAGTGTGTATTGTATAGTTACTTGTTTTGTGTATGTAATACATCAATTTTGTTTTGGTATATATTTGTGAATATAGGGTAAATACATCGTTTTCAGGTAGTGTGTTCCAGGCACAACAAGGAGTTTAAAGAAGCTTGGTCTTTTATTAGATGCAAAATCATGATGATAATACTTTTTAATTCAATTTTTTTTTAAAACATAATTCGGTAAATACGCTAATCGATACAACTTTATTATGAATAAAAAAACATATTTGAGCCATCTTAAATATTTAAATTTTTTATTCAATTATAATATTTAAGATGTATTTATTATATTCATCATTCAAGTTTTGTTCCGTTCATTTTACATCGTTTACTTCGCTTGATGTATTTTTCCTGCATCAACCGTACATAAACTAGACGCTCTTTTTTATCTACTTGTTCCACACTGGACGATTTATTATAATAAATTGAAATTTTAATTAAAAATTTTAGCGTCTATTTAGTTTCCTACAAATAATTTTTTTAGTATGTTGCTACACGATAATAACATGTTTTGTATAAGTTTTTAGGATCGTCTAAATTATGGTGATATCTATTATGGTATCTATAATTTAGATGACACTGCAAATTAGCATGCTTATATTTTAATTATGATACACATTAAACCATCCAAAATATTATTATGTTAGCCATAAGAAAATATATTAGTTAAATAGATTTGTAAGAAAATGAACAACTAATGAAAGTAGTTTAAAAATAAAAACGAAAGTAAACTCACATCAGAGTAAACACAAATTTGGTATCTTTCCATTTTAATTGGATGATATCACTTATTTTAAGACTTTTTGCTGTTATGAAATTTGTCCACCCAGTTCCAAACCAATACTAACCAATACTGTTTTTTCTAAGGTTTATCCAATATGACTTTTCATTATCTTGAATTTCTACTTGCATACCATTTTAAAATAACGGATTTTTCATCTTTTTCTTCTAAGTTTTGCATAACCTGTTTTGATAGAAGTAATTTACCAGTCACGGAAAGATTCGGTATCTATTAGAGTTTTTTCTATCACATCCATTTACTAAACTTTAAATGTCTTGGAAATACAATTAAGAATACTTTAAAATAAAATTAGGAGTGTTAAGATTAGAACTCAACACACATATATATTTACTAGAGATTGTCTACGTACAGCATGAATTTAAAAATTAATATGATAAAATATGCAACAGTTCTATCTTATTAATTATTTGTATATTTAATATTTAAAAAAATTATTGTTGTACTAAATAATTATCTAGGTTAGAAGATTAAGCATTTATAGCAAGTTGTTGGGCATATACAATGTTATATGTGAAAAAATAGATTGTTCATTAATAAAAATTACAGCGTATGCATATAGAATATATCTTTTTTGCACAAATATGCAACTTGTATGTATTTAAGTTATCAGTATTTACTATGGTTCCCTAAAAAATTGATAGGTCGTCTTTTTTCTTGTATCAAATACGTTTGTAAAAAAAAAATCTATTGATCAGACATGTTGTAGTATGTTTTGCTTCTATAAAGACATCTGCAATATCTAAACAGAGATGTTGGAATGCGTCTTTGTGTTCTATTTCGTTAGAACCTTAAATTGTAAGAAAAGAATAATTGATGTTTGATTGTATTTTTTTGTCTCACTTTTTTATCACTTTTCTACGATTTTAATCTTTTACATCGATTCATTTGTGAATTCTTTTTTCTAGATTCACAAATATGTGGAGGAGTAAGATTTCTTTTCGAGAGTATTGGTTAAGAGATGATTGACAATTTTAGCATTCTAACAACCTTAAAATTCCTAAAATCATCTCACACCATTTTTTTGTTAATGTTACGATTCTTTTTATTAAAGTTGTTTGTGTCTTTTTGTTTTAAAATCGTAGTTACATATCTAAAGTTTTATTTTTTTATAGTATATTGTTGGGTTTAATAAATAAACAAAAAAATATTTTTCAAACCATTAAAAGTTTAAAATTACACATTTAATTTGGAATTATAATTTATATGGATATCAAAGAAAGAAAAAACGGATATTGGTCAATAAACTTACACACAACTTACATTAAACTTAGCTATTAAATTGTCGGAATTAATTGTTAAAGTTATTAAAAACACTTAATATTTTTTATTTTCAATAAATAAATCAAAATGACAAATGTCAAAAGAATAGGTGACACATAACATTCTCTCATGACTTGAGTTTAGTAAAACCTTAAAATATATATTTACTAGGGATTTTCCATGCGTTGCATAGATTTAAAAATTAACATAATAAAATATGCAATAGTTTTTAGCTTATTTATTATTTGTGAATTTAATATTAAAGTCATTTGGTGTTTATCGTAAATAATTATTTAGGTTCGAAGACTATACATTTGTAACAAATTATTGATATCATGTTATATGTAAAAATATCGTTCATTAACAAAAATTTGTATATGAATTGACAAAAAATTGTCGGAGACATACATTATGTGAGATAATACAAATGTAAAGTAAAATTAAAAAATATGTTTAGTCTTTTTTTTCTGGCATCAAACACGTTCATAAAGAAATTTATTGATCTGCATCATCTCAACATAAATGTTGGAATGCGTCTCTATGTTTATTTCGTTCGAACTTTGAATCATAAAAAAAAAACAATTGTTGTTTGATTGTATTATTGTTTTGCTATGTTTTTTATCTTTCACAAAAGTAAATTCTGGTTTTGTCATCATGATTACAATATGGAAGGAATAATAAAAATAAAAAGAATTTTTCTCAATTCAACAAATTTTAATTGCACTAATTTGTTATTAAGTTTAGAGAAAAAACTTTAGTATAGTATATTGTTGGGTTCAATAAATAAAATATCTATTTTCTAAACCATTAAAATTTTATAATAACACATTTAATTTGGAATCATATTTTTTTGTTAGAATAAAAAAAAACAATGTCTAATATATATTATAACTTATTAAAATTAATTAATATTAGAATTAGCTATTAAATTGTTGAAATTAATAGTCAAAGTTATTAGAAAGAAAAAAAGACTTATAATTTTCATTTTTATCTTGAATAAATAAATTTAAAAACATATAACAAAAATATAGGTAATACATGACAGCCTCTCATAACTTTAACTACAAAAACCTTACTATATTATATAAGATATAGTTCTTGGCAAACTAATTAGATATATGTGCCTTGTCTTTTATGTCTTTTCGTAGTACTAATTTGTATAAAAATTCTCTAAATTTAGTAAATAATATGGATGCATTTTCTAAATTAGCATTTTTTTTTTGTTACAACACACTTTACTCCTATGTTAGCCTAACACATTCGTGTTAGGGAACTAACAAAGGGTAGACGTGCCAATATAAGAAAAAACTATGTTTCGAGTTCGAGCGGTCCGGGCCAGTGTGTCAGCCTTTTCATTCTGTTCCTTGGGGCAATACTGTAAGGTAAAGTCAGGAAACCACGCTCGAAGTGCCTTGTACTCTTCCAACTTCAGTTCTGAATCGCGGCCATTTCTCCGGTTCTTGTATCATTGCAGCTAACTCCTGAGAATCCGTGACGAACAGCGTGCAATACCGTCTTCTCCGACGCAGACTCTGTAGGGCCCATAGTAAACTAAGAAGCTCCGCATGTAAGGAGGAGATCCCCCTGTGCACCCCTCGTAGTCCTAATAGATCAATCTCCCCATCCTGCAATTGAAGTGTCCATCCAAGCCCACTCGTGGATTCGCCCTCCTTCTAGGAACCATCAATAAAACATGTGAAGACGGCCACTGGCAGCACCGAAACAGGAGGTACCCGTGCTCCACTTACTATGGAAGCCCCTTCTCATTTGCTAAAAACCAGGCCGCAACCTCTTTTCTGGCCAGGTCCAGGATATCTGGAGGTGAACGGTCAAGGTTCCTAAAAACTTTGTCGTTTCGTGCTTTCCAATGATACCATATTATCCACGGGTAATATCTCACAGCTTCCTCAAACTCCTTTCGGTTAGGTACCTGGGAGAGTAGAATATCAAAATTGGACCAAAGGTTATCGGACGGGAAAGTGAAACCGTTGTGTGGGATTTGTGATAGTGCCCAGCATTGCCTAGTCAGGGGGCACGTGAAAAAGACATGGTTAATGGTTTTTTCCATATCGCCACACTTCAGACAGTATATATTAGTTAACTAAATTGACAAATCTGTATGTTAAGTTAATATATAATCTTAATATAATAAGTTGTAACTACAACAACCTTGTTTTTTTTAAATATAGTATCTTTGAAACATCAAGTAGTACTACTAATATTATAAAAAAATCTGTTTTTAATTAGGTATATGTGCCTTGTCTTCTATGTTTTTTTGTAATATTAATTTGAGAAATGTCACTTTTAAAAAATATTACATTTTTAAAATTTTTGTAAAAATATTATTTTTTCAAAATATTATATTATTTATGTTTGGGATAACTATGTTAAATTAGAGTTTAGTTTTGAGAGTTTAGAAAATTTTAAGGGTTAAAATATTTGTTAGGGGTTTAGAATTTTAAAAAACTAATTGTAAAAAAATAAGTAGCATACCATTTCATTGTAAATAATGTTTTAGAGGAAACAATTTTCAAATTATATTATATTTTAAAATTTCAATAAAAAAATTAATTAATCTTTTATTGGTTTATCCATTTGTATTCTCCAAATTGTTTTTATCATTAATTTTAATGGGTTTCTTTTAATGTTTTATGAGCGTATTTACGATTTTTGAACCGTTCAGGAACATCAAAAGTCAAAATTTCTTCAAGTCGCCACATATCAGAAATAATGAAATTTGATGTTTTCATTTAGTTTTAATGTTAGAAATTTGATAGATGCATGCAGTTTAAAAGAACAAAGATCCACACCTGTCTTTTCGTTAGCTATATCTGTTCAAAGTATGGTTTTTATTTTTATATTACCCTCTAATTCATTTTTTTATAAAATAATTTGATAAATATGGTAATCAATACATCTTTATGTAAAAACATATTTCAGCCATCTTAAATATTTGAAATTTTACTAAATTATAATACTTATGCTCCACTGATTTTATTCCTCATTCATAATTTTGTTCGGCTCATTCCATATCACTTATTTTGCTTGATGTGTTTTTTCTGCAGCAACCACCGTATTTGAACTGGACTCTCCTTTTTTGTCTGTTTGTTCCGCAGCGGACGATCTATTATCATAATTTAAGATCTTAATTAAAAATCTTAGCATCTATTAAATTACATACAATAAAATCTGTAGTATGTTGTATAGCTACACCATAATAACCTGTTTTGTATAAACCTTTGAGGATCAACTAAATTATGGTGATATCTAGTATTGTATCTATAATTTATATGAAATGCAAATTGTGATGCTCATGTTTTAATTATGATATAAATATAATTATGTCAGTCAAAAGAAAAGATATTAGTTAAATAAATTTGTAAGGAAATGAAAAATTAATGAGAGGTAATTTTAAAATAAAAACGAAAGAAAACTCACATAAGAGTAAATACAAATTTTGTGTCTTTCCAATATAATCGGATGATATCACCTAGTTTGAGACCTCTTGCCTCTCTGAAAGTTATCCACCCAGTAAAAAAATAATAACGATCCTTAGAGTCTTTTTTAAGGTTTACCCATTATGATTTTTCATTATCTTGAATTTCCACTTGAATACCATTTGGAAGTACCGGAATTTCCATCTTTTTTTCTATGTTCTCCATAATCGCTTTTGGTAGATGTAAAAAACCCTTACTGGAAACATCGCCATCTGTTAGAGTTTTTTGTATCATCAATTTAGGATCCATTTTACTGAAATTTTAAATGTTTTGGAAATACAACGAAGAATGCTTTCAAAAGATAAAGATTATTGAGGATTTTTAAGATTAGAGCTCAACACATATATCTATATATATAGTTCCTGGCCAAACTAATTAAATATATGTGCTTTGTCTTGTATGCTTTTTTGTAGTATTTTTTTTTTATAAAAACTCTCTTAATTTAGTAAATAATATGGATGCATTTTCTAAGTTAGCATGTATTATTTTACTAAATTTACAAATTTTTATGTTAAGTTAATATAAAATCTTAATATAATCAATTGTATTTACAACACTTGTTTTTTTTAGTTCTTATTGTCTTTTTCTTTTTATACATATAAGATAAATCTGTTGCAATATCTTTGAAAGATTAATTCAATTAGTTTTATAAAATATCTGTTTTTCAAACACTCTAAAATTATTATTGGGTGCCTTATTATTTTGACATCTATATGTCTTAATTTTTTTACATAACTCTAATATCTTTCCTATTTATTAATTTAAAGTCACCATTAGTAACAAGAAACTTAGCAATTAATGCACAACATGATTTTTTTTGTAAGTATTCTTTATCAATACTGAAAAGTCACATTATCAACTTCTATCACACAATAAGTATATGAATTACCAAAAAAAATGCAAAATTATCAATATCATAATAATGAATTGATTATATTAAAAGTTTATTGTTCATATGACCATAAATGGAAAAAAAATCATCATTAAATTTCTTTTTAAGAAAATAGTCTTGCATAATTTTTATTTCAAAAATTCATTTGAATAACGTACATACTTTTTTTCTCTTTTTATATATAACTAGATGAATGTCCGTGTATACACGCGGATTTGTTCATATATACTTTGCTTTATTTTGTTAGATATGTTATAGAAACAAATAAAATTGGGTGAGTATGCTTCTCTCTTTTTTAAAATACGAGCTGTAGGTTTGATCAGTCTGCAAGCAGTCTAAAATCTTTAAATAGCAAAACCTACGCATCAATTTGATACACTTGTTAATTCAATTCCAAGGAATAGTCAGTTTGACTATAATAAACCGGTATATTACAGATGTAGATGATGACACTAATCTTATACCATCCAAGTCACTCTACTTTGAATAAGATTATTGATAGAGCCAAAATATCTTGAATCTATCGAGTTCTTACTTTTAAAACATGCATGTCCATTAGAAACATAACCATAAGAATGTAAACATATCAATCACGACAAATCTAACTACTCAATTTTGTTTCTCCAAATGCAATAGTTTATCCAAAATTAAGAAAATACATTGAAAAGACCCAACAACCAGCTCATCGATTATCACTTCTCCATTGCCCAATAAGTACGCCTAGCTCAGGTTAAATTACGTCTTTTCATTCTCCTCCTGTCATCAGATCTCTTAGCTCCCAAACTACCCTAAAGAAACAAAACTACAAAATCAAAACAGAGATAACACTTGAATAATCCCAAAACTACACAGAATAATTGAAACAATATGCTCAACTAATGCCACTTAGAATACCTAAAAAGACTTCGGAGATTTCTCAGAAGCATCGCGTTTACAAGTGACAATAGGTAACCCAAAGTACAAATTGACACCAACCACAAATAACCAAAGTAAGCAGAGATGTGAGTGGGAGTAGCTATACCTTAGTCAAAGCAGTAATGAACTGTTGATTCCTTGATAGGATATATGAGTTGTCTCCTTTTTACATTGTCTTTGTTTTTCTAGATTTCATTCGTTATTATTTCCTTTATACAGTGGTTGAATGTGTAATTAATGGTAATGATGGTTAATATCCAACTAACTTTAATGATAAAAGAAGAGCCATAAAGGGAAGCAAACCGCATAAGAGAAGAGTCTGAAACGTTGAGGTTTCTTTTTTGTTAGACATGTGTTAATCAACTATGCCGCCACATGTCTATCTCTGGAGAGTGCTGACCAAGTTTTATATGATAGACTAGATGAATAGTGCGGATTTTGTTATCATATTTTTATTTATCATCCTGTTGCAATCTTTGTGTATTTCGACATTAATCATTTTATAGAGAAGTAAAACCAAACAACATTTGTTAATTGGGTATTAACAGTAAACCAAAAATAAATAAAACATTTGTATATATTTATATATTTTATTTTATTTTGCCTTTGAAGAGTTCTTTAGGATTTAAATAGTAAGCACGTAAGTTATTTTGAGAAATAAGTGAATCCTACAAAATTTACATAGAAAGTACACACTCTAAAAATGAAAGAATTTGTGAAAATAAATCGAAAAATTGTAAGATACCCACATATTATTAGTTTATTACTACTAATGTATTATGTGTTTGTTTAGTTGAAGCTTTATTGTGAATGGTTTGAGTTTCCTAGTGAAAACATGATTAAAATTTAGGAAAAATCTTTACTCTAAGGACCCCAAACCCTCTTTCTCATGAATTTCCCTTCTTGCCCAATATAATTCAGGAAAGAAGACTCTCACCAATCGAATCAATTCACTGTGCATCGCCGGAAATCATGCATACACGGAGGTTATGGAGCGATGGCTCATAACTCGATAGTTAAGCATCCATTTTAATCAGTTTTTCAAAATCTTACTTTGTTTTTTCATTCAAAAACAAAAATCATTCATTATACAAACACATTTGATTGAATAAATTTTACATTCATTCAAAAAAAAAAAAATACATTTTCGCATTCATAGAGCCTATGAAAACTATGATCGAATAAAATTTCATAATCGAGTAAAATTCATAAAAATCATAGACAACTCATTAATTCTAATCGAATAAATTTGTTTAGCAAAAAAAAAAAAAAAATCCATAATCGATTAAGCTTAAACTCATAAAAATCATAAGCAATAATTTTTTGTTAACAAATGGAGAATATAAAAAGGCAGGTATATATTTTTAATCCAAAATAAAACGTAAATTTTGTTGGTCGTATTCATTAGTTACTTAGGAGATAAACACGGAAGATAGCCTGTTATAACACAAACATCTACATTTGTAGATGAAATACGTATTTTTTGTTTACCTATCGTTTCGCTGAAGCTAATGGCACGTGCTTTAGAAGTAATACGTAGCATCAAATATCTCTGTAGATTCGAAGGAAGGTTCTTATAGGGTCTTGAGTCGTGGCCACAAAGAAGTAGTCCAACAAATAGAGAAAGAAAACACTATTAGCTGAATGTGATCAACAAGCATGGAATTATACACCAACGAGCATGAATTATATGGGGGTATAACGTGAAGCAGAGTCCTCTTCTCTTCTCATGTGGTAAAGACAAAAACATTAGAGAAATCAATGTCAAATGTTTACTAATTTTTTGTTTATTTCAGATCAAATTTGAATACTTGTTACCTTTCATTTCCCCAAATGACATTGAACTTCCAACACCTGAACAACCAAAGAAACTTCAAGGATCCTAGCGATTACAACGGCGTCAACAACTAAAGTCAATAACCAAGTTAGAAACTCTTCAAGTATGTTTTGGAATACCAATTAATAGAGATTTTGCAGAGACTATACATGCATAATGTATCAATGTTACTAAAAAGGCATATTATATATTAGATAAGTAGAATTTCTACGATAGGCTAATCTTTAGTGTTTACCAATTTCTTCGTAAATTTGCTCCAAACAAGACCACATCTTTCCCAATGGCTTGATCTCTGAAATTTACAAATTATAACAATAAAGTGTAGGCATTTTTTATGGTATAGGAAACAAACACATAAAAAACTAAAAAAGCAAAGCAACAATGCAGTAGGCGTTTTCAAACCAGGAAACATGTGGCAATGTTGCAGAAAAAAATCAAGGTAGTTACTCAGTTTAGTGAAAAGAAAAAGATTCCAGCCCATTGACATCTATATCCATTCCAAAGATGAATACTAAACTCACTAAGATGAGAATATTCAGAAAGAAACAAATTACTGATAACACTAGTGGGAAAAACCAGAAATCATCTCTTGGACCAGCCGGCTGAGGATGACTATTGGTAGGACTTGGCTCTTTATGAGTAGCCACCCAAGTGGTACGTGCAATTCCAGACAAAATCATTACAAGGAAAGAAAAAGGCTCCGAGTATGGATTCAAGCGAGACATCAAACTTCCCATGAGAATCAGAGAATCTGCCTCTTGTTGCTTAGCATGTATTTTTTTGGTTATATTTTAAGCAAAAGCGCTACTGTATAGAAAACATTTAATTTATTCGGTTGCAATATAATTTAACTATTAACAAAAATAAAAAAATGTGTTCTTCACCATGGATGACAAAGACGACGTAATACGAAGGAAGTTTACACATTCTAGAACCCAAACAATGATTCGACAAAGCGCTTGTTATCGGTGACAAGACATTTGAACAAAAACGTGCAAAAGATAAATGGAGTAATGAATATCGGTGTAGGTGAAGGGGAGATGATGAGTTTGTATAAGATAACTGAAGGGATCTTGTAGACATTTGGTAATTGGAAGCGATACGGCTTCCGGAGAGGAGAACGAATATCAACAGTATGTATTTCAGGTTTTGTCAAGTTGAAACGGTGAGGAGAACAAGAGACGGCTACACTTTAATAACTTTTTGTTAATCCACGTGTTAGTATTCTGGAATGTCATGTGTCACTTAGCTGGAGAGTGTCCTTTTCTTTTTTAGTATAATAGATAACACATAATGTTATGATAAACATAGGATTGTTATAAAATAAAAAAAGATCATTTATCATTTCGATAAATTAAATAAAGAAGAAATTTTTATACTCGGTGGGAATAGTAGGAGAATATCAGAAAAGAGACCAGAGAGTTCTGCTCTTTGTATTACTATGTTTTGAGGTTATGAAAATTGTATCGATTACAATCCGAAAACTGCCTCTATATATAGGCGGAAAAAAGTAAGTTACTGTACACGCATAGTGACAGTGGAGTCCACATAAATAATATTACATACATATTTTTCAACTTCTGCTGCGCCTAATTTCTAGAAGCTGTTGATATTTGACTTTTGTAACACTCCTCCTTGGAGACCAGTGTCACTATGTCCATTGCGTCGAATCTTCTGTTGTCTCGTTAAAAACCTTTCTAGGAAAACCCAGTGGGAAAAACCATAGAAGGACAAAAAGAGTGCAACTACGCAAGCTCCCCCTCGAATGATCAAGTTTATAGATCTCGCTGATGGCGCATTCCAATGTCATAGACATGCTTCTTGAACACCGAGGTAGGAAGTGATTTTGTGAAGAGATCTGCAGCATTGTCGCATGATCGGACATATCTCACTTCAATGTCTTTATTCTTTTCGAGCTCTTGGATGTACGAGAAGAGCTTTGGAGGGATATGTTTGGTTCTATCACTTTTGATATATCCTTCCTTTGTCTGCGCAACGCATGCAGCATTATCTTCATATAAAATTGTCGGCTCCATGTTTACAAGTAATCCACTGCAGGATCTAATGTGTTGACATATTGACCTTAGCCATACACATTCTCTACTTGCTTCATGGAGTGCGATAAACTCAGCATGATTGGAAGAAGTAGCCACAAGTGTTTGTTTCTGGGAGCGCCAGGATATAGCGGTGCCTCCGACCGTGAAAACATATCCTGTTTGTGATCTCGTTTTGTGCGGATCTGACAAATATCCTGCATCTGCAAAACCGACCATTTGACCTTTTGAATTTTTAGGATAATACAGTCCTAAATCAATCGTCCCTTGAAGATATCGGAAAATATGTTTAATTCCATTCCAATGTCTTCGTGTAGGAGATGAGCTAAATCTTGCCAAAAGATTAACAGCAAATGATATATCAGGTCGAGTACAATTTGCAAGATACATGAGGGCTCCGATTGCACTTAGATACGGTACTTCAGGACCAAGTATTTCCTCATTTTCCTCATGTGGTCGAAAAGGATCATTATCGACTTGGAGTGATCTAACGACCATAGGGGTACTCAATGGATTTGCCTTATCCATGTTGAATCGTTTTAGCACTCTTTTGGTATATGTAGATTGGTGTACAAATATACCTTTCTGAGAATGCTCAATTTGTAAACCAAGACAAAACTTTGTCTGTCCGAGATCCTTCATCTCAAATTCCCCTTTTAAATATTCTGATGCTTTCTGTATTTCTTCCTGAGTTCCAATCATATTTAGATCATCTACATAGACCGCAATAATCACAAATCCAGGTGTCGTTTTCTTGATGAAAACACACGGACATATTGGATTATTCACATAACCTTCTTTGGTTAAATGTTCACTTAGGCGATTATACCACATACGCCTAGATTGCTTTAGTCCATATAATGATCTTTGCAATTTGATTGCACATAACTCTTTGGGTTTTGAATTTAATGCTTCTGGCATTTTAAATCCATCAGGAATTCTCATATAGATATCCGTATCTAATGATCCATACAGATAAGCGGTAACAACATCCATGAGACGCATCTCTAGGTTTTCACAAGACGCTAGACTCATCAGGAATCTAAACGTTATTGCATCCATGACTGGAGAATAGGTTTCCTCATAATCTATCCCAGGTCTTTGAGAAAAACCTTGAGCCACAAGACGAGCTTTGTATCTCGTAATCTCATTATCCTCATCTCGTTTCCGAACGAAAACCCATTTATATCCAATCGGTCTTACATCTACAGGTGTAAGTACAATCGGTCCAAATACACTTCGTTTGTTTAAAGAATCAAGTTTGGTTTGAATGGCTTCTTTCCATTTTCTCCAGTCATCCCTCTTTTTACATTCATATACAGACTGAGGTTCTGGATCTTCGTTTTCTTCATTTATCTCTTTTGACACAAGATATGAGAAAACATCATCCACAATAACCACCTCATTTCTATTCCAAACTTTTCCGTTATGAATGTAGTTGATAGAGATCTCAAGATTTTCTTTAGGTTCATGATGTTCTATATCATCATTTGTTTTATGATGTGATTCTTCCAAAATATTTTCCGCTATTTTGGGAACATCAACCTTTTCAATTTCCCTTCGCTTTCTAGGATTTCTATCCTTAGAGCCAACAGGTCTTCCACGCTTCAGGCGTGTTCTAGACTCACGTGTATCTTCTGCTCTTCCAGATTCTTCTGGAATCTCAATCCGAGCAGGAACATTTGCAGCCGGGATATTTGACTTAGTTACCGTTTTAGTATCAGCAAAAGCATCAGGTAACTGATTTGCTATACTCTGCAAATGCATAATTCGTCGAACTTCTAGTTCTGACTGTTTTGTAGGAGGATCGAGATGTAATAAAGATGGTACGCTCCACTTTATATCCTTTCCTACTTGTTTGTTTTCTCCCCTAGAACTGGGAATTCTTTTTCATCAAACTGGCAGTCGGCAAACCGTGCCGTAAAAACATCACCAGTTTGAGGTTCCAAATACCTTATAATAGATGGTGAATCATAACCAACATATATCCCTAATCTTCTTTGTGGTTCCATCTTTGTACGTTGTGGGGGTGCTACAGGCACATACACCGCACAACCAAAAATCCTTAGATGGGAAATATTTGGTTCATGACCAAATACTAGTTGTAATGGGGAGTACTTATGATATGCACTTGGTCTCACTCGGATAAGTGCTGCAGCATGTAAAATAGCATGTCCCCATACACTAGGTGGGAGTTTTGATCTCATGATCAACAGTCTTGCAATTAATTGCAGACGTTTAATTAATGATTCAACCAAACCATTTTGTGTATGAACATGAGCTACGGGATGTTCAACTTCTATTCCCGTAACCATACAATAATCATTAAAGGCTTGGGACGTGAATTCACTAGTGTTGTCTAGTCTAACTCTTTTAATGGGGTAATCAGAAAACTGAGCCCTTAGTTTGATTATCTGAGTTAGAAATCTCGCAAATGCCATATTTCGAGATGATAATAGACAAACGTGTGACCATCTGCTGGATGCGTCAATTAACACCATAAAATAGTGGAATGGTCCACATGGTGGATGTATTGGTCCACAAATATCACCTTGAATCCTTTCAAGGAACTTTGGTGTTTCTTTATCGATTTTAGTTGGGGATGGCCTTATGATCAATTTTCCAAGAGAACATGCAACACATGTCTTTCTATTCCCCTGATTTATCTCTTGGATTTTCAGTGGGTGACCATGTGAGTTCTCAATAATCTTTCGCATCATCGAAGTGCCTGGGTGACCAAGGCGATCATGCCATAATATGAAATCTTCTGGATTTCTTTTAATTAATAAATTCGACTCTATCGCATTTATATACGTATGATGTAAACCAGAAGGAAACTTTGGTATTTTCTCTAGAATTTGCCTTTCTCCTGATTTATCAGAAGTAATGAACATATATTTCTTCCCATTCTCAGTTGCAGACTGAGTATCATAACCTTGAAGGTATATGTCATTAAAACTCAACAAATTCCTTTTAGAATTTGGAGAAAATAAGGCATTACTTATGGAAAACTTTGTTCCATTTGGCAACATAAAGTTGGCTTTACCAATTCCTTCAATCAGGTCTACAAGACCCGATATTGTATTCACAACGATTTTCGTTGGTTTTAAATTAGAGAAATATTTTCTATCTCTCAGAATAGTGTGCGTTGTTCCACTATCTGGTATACAAATTTCTCTAATATTTCTTGTGGATACCGTTCCACTTGTTTTTGCTGTTCATTTCTGAAATCAAGATAAACATTAATAAAAGAAATTAAATTTATAAAACACACAATAATTATATAAACTTTGTTTATTAAAAACATTATTATTTTTCAAAATACAGGAAAATATAATATTGTACATGGCATCATCAGAGACTATTCAGTAGTCTCATTACAGACATCTTAATTATTCCCAAGGTCAGTCATTTCGGCATCATCATCAAAGTCCGAAGCGTTAAGATATGTATCACCTTCAGGGTGTTCCATAAGATTAACTTCCTTTCCTTTGCCTTTAACTGACTCTTGGTACAGTTGGCAAAGGTGCAAAGGAGTACGACACACTTTGGACCAATGGCCTTTACATCCGCATCTGTTGCAAACACCTTCAAACTTCTGGGTGAAATTGCCTTTCTTTTCTTTCCCTTTGGGATTTTGTTCAGACCGGACCCATTTAAATGACCGTCTATGTCCACGTCCACGATTAAATCGGCCACCACGACCCCGATTGGTTTGACTTCCTCTCCACGGATATCTCTCATCCGTTTGCTCTTGATTTTTTCCATCCATTGCGTTCACTTCAGGGATAGCAATGGTTCCTACAGGTCGAGCGTTGTGGTTTTTTATGAGAAGCTCATTATTCTTCTCAGCCAACATTAGAGCCACAATCAACTCGGAAAACCTCCTGTATATGCAGTTCCTGTATTGTTCTGCAAGAACAAAATGTTCCTTGTGGAATGTTAGGTAAGTTTTTTCGAGCATCTCTTCCTCGCTCACACGCTTACCACAATATTCCAACCGGGACACAATTCTTAACATAGCGGAATTATACTTATCCACTTTGTCAAAATCCAAGAACCTTAATTTTGCCCACTCATCAAGAGCATGTGGGAGAGTTATTGCCCTTTGTTTATCAAACCTTTCATTGAGAGCTTTCTACAGCTCTACAGGGTCTTTTGTGTTCGCATAGTCATGCGTTAAATTATCATCTAAATGTTTTCTCAGAAAAATTATTGCCTTTGCCTTTTCAGGGATAGGCGATTTATTTCCTTCTTTTATTGTTTCCAATAAGTTCTGAGAACTTAGATAAAGTTCCGCGTCCGTGGACCACGATATATAGTTTTCTCCAGTGACTTGGAGGGCGGGAATCTGTAATTTCTCAATATTTGCCATTTTGATTTCTAAACACAAAAATCAAAAATAATTTTATTAGAAATGCGATTTTAGAAACCGTTTACATTAATGATAACAGCAATTACAGTAAATACAAATGCATAAAATAATAAAGCAAGATTTATGATATATTCTTCGCAGGTAAAATATCCGACGAAGAGATCATAAATAGCACTAATAATTACTCCGATAATAAAAATTAAAAATAATCGAAACATTTTCTTACAAGATCGGAATCAAAAATATTTTTGTAAGATTGTTTGAAAGGAGATGAAATGATTGAATGATTTTGAAAGAGTGAAAAATGGGTGAATTTATAGATTGAAAAGCACTGTTCACGACCGTTGGGAAGTGAAGAAATTTTGAAAAAAATTGTGAAAAATTTCTTTGTGATCGTTGGGGGTAAAAACTTTAGGGAAAAATTGATTTGAAAACTTTAGTGAGCAGTATACTATATTTACCAATTTCAGATAAAATTTCAAATAAGTGGATCAAATAAACGGTTAAATATAAACAAGAATTTAATAACAGATTTATGGTGACAAAGTCATCCACGTCAATTAACAAATAAATAAATGATTAACATAACAGATAAATTATCAGGCGGTGTACCGACCATAAATAAAACGTAACAGATAAATTGTCAGGCGGTTGAACCGACCATAAATAATTAAAACAGTTTATGGTGACAAAGTCATCCATGTAAATAGTATGTAAAATATAAGGCGGCTCAGCCGACCAATGCATATGTAACTATGGTGCATCGAGCATCCATAAGAATTAGGGTATAATAAATATGCATATGAAAATTAAAATTGTAGAGTGATCGTGCTGATAACGTGTTATAAAATAAAAAGAGATCATTTATCATTTCGATAAATTAAATAAAGAAGAAATTTTTATACCCGGTGGGAATAGTAGGAGAATATCAGAAAAGAGACCAGAGAGTTCTGCTCTTTGTATTACTATGTTTTGAGGTTATGAAAATTGTATCGATTACAATCCGAAAACTGCCTCTATATATAGGCGTAAAAAAGTAAGTTACTGTGCACGTATAGTGACAGTGGGGTCTACATAAATAATATTACATACACATTTTTCAACTTCTGCTGCGCCTAATTTCTAGAAGCTGTTGATATTTGAATTTTGTAACAAGGATTATATTTCCAAATTTAGATTCAATCTCTATACTTTTATAAATGATATTATATTTAGTGAAATTTAAAAAAATGCCATATATTCCATGTCACTTTACAAAAATACCATTTTTAAATTTTTTTTGCAAGAATGCCACTTTCCTTTTTTCATATTCCAAAATTACTTTCTTTGTAAACAAGATTTCAATCTTTCTCTCTCTAACTCTCTCTCTCTTTGCGATTTCGATCTCGTTTTTTCTGTCTGTCTCTCTCTGATCTCGATCTCTTTGAATCTCATCTCGCTTGCTACTATCTCATCTCGTTTGCTGCGATCTGAATCTCATCTCGCTTGCTACTATCTCATCTCACTTTCTGCGATCTGAATCTCGGATTTTCTGAAAAAACTGCTGTTGAAGTCGGATTTTCTGGGGATCCGATCTCGGCGCTGTCGCTAAGTCAGAATTTTGGTGAGCGGATCTCGCTGAGTTACAATTAAAGTTATAACTTGTTTCTCTTTTTGATTGAAAAAACCTTACAAATTGTTAAAATACTTTACAAATTGTTTATAAAACATACGAGATTAACATTACATGCGGTTTGAACAAGCTTAATTGATTAACTATTGAGGTTATAACATGTTTCTCTCTTTGATTGAAAAACTTTACAAATTGTTAAAAAACCTTACAACTTGTTAAAAAATCTTACAAATCGTTATAAATCCTAGGAGATTAACATTACATGTGGTTGAACATTCTTAATTGATTAACAATTGAATTATAAATCGTTTCTCTTTGATTGCCAATCAAGTTTTTTAACCTTTAAAAAATCTTATAAATCATTTTTATTTTCTGTAACAGGCCGTAATGGTTGAGTTGTATTCTTTGTGTGGAATTTGGAGGATGACTGATTCGATGTTGAAAAGGGAGAATCTCTTAGCTTGGTCGATGAAGACATTAGTTTTATTGATTTATTGCGCTATAAGATTTTGGTATTGATGTGTGCAGAAGTTATGTCAAACTTAGTTACATGTTACCAGATAGAACAAATCTTCCGCCAATGTATATTAGGAATGACAGGCAATTGCACGTATTTATGATCAAGTTTGTAAAGAGTGGAGGTCGCATTCAGTTATTTGTTTCTGTGGATGAGATATGTTTTGATAACTATTTTATGGATATATGTGGATTCATGTTTTTTAGCATTCATGAAGAAGTTTGTTTACTGATTTTTATCTTTTGCAACAAGCGCAAACAGGCTCATACCCAATTACAGAGCAAAGCAACATCGAAACTAGAAACGAAGACAGTAATGTATATCGTTTCACTGCTCCAGATCCTCTTCCTTGTGCTTCTCCTACAACTCACATTCCGAATAAGGTATTTTCTTTTTGTTAAATATTTATAAAGTGTAAAAAATCCTTATAAACGATAAAAAATCCTTATAAAATGTAAAAAATTTTTTATAAACTAACTGTAAAAAAATCTTTATAAACTAATTGTAAAAAATGATGCAACCTCAGTTTCCAACTTCTGGGTTTGGTAAAAGTAGTTCTTCAAATTTATATGGTAATGATAATGAGTTGGGTTGTGGAATGAGTTTCAAGACCAAAAAATATTTGTCTAGAGCGTTGAAGGCATATGCAATGAAGATAGGCTTTGAGTTTAAGACTTATAAATCAGACAGTTTTAAGGTTTTGCTAAAGTGCATTGATGAAAAATGTACTTGGAGCTTGCGTGCAACTAGGCTTCATGCCTCGGAAAGTTTTGTGATTCGCAATATAAAGGATGAGCATAGTTGCAATGGTTCGCTAAGTAATTTTAATTATCGTCAAGCAACAACAAAGACATTAAGCGAATTTGTAAGTCACCATTTTGATGGAGGGAAGAGTGGACTTAAGCCTAAACAGATGATGAAGTTGTTTATGCATGATTTTGGATTTGGGATCCTTTATGCAAAGGCGTGGTGAGCTCAAAAGCATGCAACCGAACTTGCTAGGGGTACACCTGTTGATGGTTATGAATTGTTACCGAACTAGTTTCACATGATAAAGAATCCTGGTACTGTGACTCAGTTAGGGGTTAATACTTATAACAAGTTTAAATATGGATTTCTGGCATTTGGTGCGTCAGTCAGAGGGTTTAGGTTGTTGAGGAAAGTAGTTATTATTGATGGCGCACATTTGAAAACACATTTTAAAGGAACTTTACTAGGTGCTTCTGCGCAGGATGGGAATTTCCAGTTGTACCCTATTGCTTTTGGGATAGTTGATTCTGAGAATGATGTATCATGGGACTGGTTTTTGAAGATGTTGAAGACTGTTATCCCTGACGAACCTGATTTAGTGGGGGCTCACGCTGGGAGATGTATGGGGCATTGAGAGATGTGTCTAGTGAAGTTTGGTCCACAACACGAGGTTGCAGCAATTCGGCAGTTTTCCTGAAACGCTATTCCACAAAGTAGAGTGTTTCAGGGAACGATTCATCAGGAATCACATCCTCTGGTAAAACTCATACATAAAATATAAACAAACTTTTATAAGCATTTTGTACAAATTTTATAAGTCTTTTTTACAGACTTTGTAAGTTTTTTTTTACAGACTTTGTAAGTTTTTTTTACAGACTTTATAACAGTTTTAAACAAGGTGTATAAGTGTCCATGCTTAGCTCTGACCAGCAGTTGCGGACTCTTCCAATTCCATCGTGGATGATATAGAAATAATCTCCACCATCAGCACTTGCATCTAGCCACATAGGAGGATCAACAGGAGAGCTTTGACCTTCGCGAAGCTATAGGTTGAATCGTCGAGAATTGCCTTCAACACTAACAAGCCGAAACGAGTGTGCAACCATCTTCTCAGATATAGCAAACCCAGATAGGTCGGACAAGACTTGGAGAGCATAGATCAGTTCCTAAGTCCGGAGAACCAACTGGCTTGGTGCAATTTGCATTAATTTACAGTATTTAGTTAATATCCATGACATGTATCGCCGGAATCCAACAGCAACGCACGAATGATACATGGTTGTACCAATCACCGTTGGAGCAGCCTATGGAGCCGATTCTCGATCTCGATTTATCTGCACTTGTTTGTGCATGTTGGATATGGCCAGATACGCCGAGTATAAATCACTGCCAGGATTAGTCATCTCTCAATCAAGAATATACGCTGAGTATATATCACTGTAAGCCTAAAACCATTAAAACTGTTAGCTTATAAATACGTTTAAAAATCCATATAAAATTTACATTAACAACTTTTCAGTAAAAACATTATTAGGATTATTGTTTTTACTGAAAAGTAGTTAATGTAAATTTTATATGGATTTTTAAACGTATTTATAAGCTAAGAGTTTTAATGGTTTTAGGCTTACAGTGATATATACTCAGCGTATATTCTTGATTGAGAGATGGCTAATCCTAGTAGTGATTTATACTCGGCGTATCTGGCCATATCCAACATGCACAAACAAGTGCAGATAAATCGAGATCGAGAATCGGCTCCATCGGCTGCTCCAACGGTGATTGGTACAACCGTGTATCATTCGTGGGTTGCTGTTAGATTCCGGCAATATCTATCATGGATATTAACTGAATACTATGAATTGATGCAAATTGCACCAAGCGAGTTGGTTCTCCGAGCTTGGGGACTGATCCATGCTCTCCAAGTCTTGTCTGACGTATCTGGGTTTGTTATATCTGAGAAGATGGTTGCACACTCGTTTCGACTTGTTAGTGTTGAAGGCAATTCTCGACGATTCGACCTCCAGCTTCGCGAAAGTCAAAGCTCTCCTGTGGATCCTCCTATGTGGCTGGATGCAAATTCTGATGGTGGAGATTATTTCTATATCATCCACGATGGAATTGGAAGAGTCCGCAGCTGCTGGTCAGAGCTAGGTATGGACACTTATACACCTTGTTTAAAACTGTTATAAAGTCTGTAAAAAAAACTTACAAAGTCTGTAAAAAAGACTTATAAAATTTGTACAAAATGCTTATAAAAGTTTGTTTATATTTTATGTATGAGTTTTACCAGAGGATGTGATTCCTGATGAATCGTTCCCTGAAACACTCTACTTTGTGGAATAGCGTTTCAGGAAAACTGCCGAATTGCTGCAACCTCGTGTTGTGGACCAAACTTCACTAGACACATCTCTCAATGCCCCATACATCTCCCAGCGTGAGCCCCCACTAAATCAGGTTCGTCAGGGATAACAGTCTTCAACATCTTCAAAAACCAGTCCCATGATACATCATTCTCAGAATCAACTATCCCAAAAGCAATAGGGTACAACTGGAAATTCCCATCCTGCGCAGAAGCACCTAGTAAAGTTCCTTTAAAATGTGTTTTCAAATGTGCGCCATCAATAATAACTACTTTCCTCAACAACCTAAACCCTCTGACTGACGCACCAAATGCCAGAAATCCATATTTAAACTTGTTATAAGTATTAACCTCTAACTGAGTCACAGTACCAGGATTCTTTAACTTTATCATGTGAAACTAGTTCGGTAACAATTCATAACCATCAACAGGTGTACCCCTAGCAAGTTCGGTTGCATGCTTTTGAGCTCACCACGCCTTTGCATAAAGGATCCCAAATCCAAAATCATGCATAAACAACTTCATCATCTGTTTAGGCTTAAGTCCACTCTTCCCTCCATCAAAATGGTGACTTACAAATTCGCCTAATGTCTTTGTTGTTGCTTGACGATAATTAAAATTACTTAGCGAACCATTGCAACTATGCTCATCCTTTATATTGCGAATCACAAAACTTTCCGAGGCATGAAACCTAGTTGCACGCAAGCTCCAAGTACATTTTTCATCAATGCACTTTAGCAAAACCTTAAAACTGTCTGATTTATAAGTCGAAACTCAAAGCCTATCTTCATTGCATATGCCTTCAACGCTCTAGACAAATCTTTTTTGGTTTTGAAACTCATTCCACAACCCAACTCATTATCATTACTATATGAATTTGAAGAACTACTTTCACCAAGCCCAGAAGTTGGAAACTGAGGTTGCATCATTTTTTACAATTAGTTTATAAAGATTTTTTACAGTTTATAAATCATTTTTACAGTTAGTTTATAATTTTCTTTTACAGTTTATAAGGATTTTTTGCTTTTTATAAGGATATTTTACAGTTTATAAGGATTTTTAGAGTTTATAAAAGATTTTTTACACCTATAAGTATTTAACAAACAAAAATACCTTATTTGGAATGTGAAATACAGAAGCACGAATAGGAAAAACACAAAGAGGAGGATCTAGAGCAGTGAAACGATATACATTAGTGTCTTCGTTTCTAGTTTCGATGTTGCTTTGCTCTCTAGGTCATATTTTTTTTTCTTAGAGTGAATATGGAGATAACACATAAGCAAACTCTCACAACTCACTTCCCAAAAAATGAATAAAGAATTCTTAGCGCATCATTAACAAGGGTTCTTAAAGGATTGTTTAGTATTAATTTTAATATTAATTTAGTGTTTGAGACTCACTTACTTTTTACTAGTGTCCAAGGGTGATACTCAAGTGAGGTTCTAAAAGTTCATCAATATTTCAGTTTACAAATATCAAAATCAATCCAAGAAACGTTTCGAGAATCGTTTTACCTAGGCTTATGGTTCTTATCTTTGACCTTGGTGAGAAGACGGTCTAGCGTTAAACCCATGAGACTGCGTTGGCTGTTGCGTTTGAGGCCGAGATCGCTGCATTTGTCGCTGCATTTCTTGAACATTGTGATGATACAATGGTGCATTAAGAGAAGCTTGTTGTTGAATCACATCATTGGGGAAGCCAGTGTGTTGTTGTAATTGTTGGTTGACATAGTTCTCACAAAGTGATGGTGCTGCATCATTAAAGCTTGAATTGGAACAATATCCATTTGGTTCTGCTGCTAATATATCACTGGAGGTGGTGCATTGAGATTAATGCATTGCTGTGTTTGAACAAAGCAAAGAGAACCCACACACATTGCTGCGTTTCCTGCCACTTCCATGGTCAACCTGTTAAGAAACCCCAATGAGTCACATAAGCCTTGAAAACAAACACACACTGGTCCTCAAAAATTGGCATCACATAAGACCATTCATCATCCCCATATACCTACACAACAAGTTCATAAGAGAACCCACTCAATTCTTCTTCCCTACGAATCATCTAAAATAGCAAAACCATGAACAAGAATAATCAACTGTCATAAACATAAACAAAACTAAGACACATAATCATTCACAGTTACTTGGAAACCTAAACTCACAGATCTTACAGAGACCTAAAGGACACTAATCGATTAAACTATAACCTCACGGTATCAAAATCAAAAGTATTATTCACCGTGAGACTGAGAAAACCAAAATAAATGATCTAGAATTCAGATTCCGACACTAATCTACTAGATTCCGTTACACAAATCTCCGACACTAATCTACTAGATTTTTTTCTTTCAATTTCTCAAATCTCCATTTTCTCTTCTTCGTTTTTTTTTGTTTTCATTGTTGCTTCGATTTGGCAGTTGCTTCGAGTAATATTGCTATGGCTACTCTAGGTGTTGGATCCAGTGAACGGATAAACTGGAAACGAAAGTCAGTTTTGAATGTAAAATGACGAAATTATGGAAAATTCGTTTTTGGATTGAAAAAACTATAGGGGATTCTTTTGAGAAAACTATAGGGGGTTTTGGTTACTTTTCAAATATTGTAAGTTTTTTTGGATATTAAGTGCAAATTCTCTTTTTTAAAAGTGTGTATTGTATAGTTTACTTGATTTGTGTATGTATGCATTTATAAAATATGAAAATGTTAACAGTTTTGTTTTTGGTATCTCTTTTAAAAAGATATATACATCGTTTTTAGGTAACAACGAGTTTAAGAAGCTTGGTCTTTTTTAGATGCATAATCATGATGATAATACTTTTTTATTTCATTATTTTCTTTATAAAATAATTAGATAACTACGCTAATCAATAAACATATTTCATCCATCTTAGAATATTTGAAAATTTTACTAGATTATAATCTGCATTTATGCTGCATTTATTTTATTTATCATTTTGTTTTTATGCTCATTCCACACCTTTTACTTTGCTTGATTTGTTTTACTTGCACCAACCGTACTTGAGCTCGCTTCTCCTTTCTTATTTGCTTGATGTGTTTTACTTGCATCAACCGTACTTGAGCTGGCTTCTCCTTCCTTATTTGCTTCTTCTGCACCGGCCGATTTACTATAATAAACTGAAGCCTTAATTAAAAATCTTAGCATCTATTAGTTTTCTACAAATAAAATTCTTAGTTTGTTGAATAGCTACATGATAATAACATGTTTTGTATAAGCTTTTTAGGATCGCCTAAAATTTTTTTTTTTGTTAAAGAGGATCGTCTAAATTATGGTAATATCTATTATTTGTATCTATAATTTTGATGACAGTACAAATTAGCATGCTTATATTTTAATTATGATACACATCAAACCATCCAAAATATAATTGTGTTAGCCATAAGAAAAGACATTAGTTAAATAGATTTGTAAGAAAATGAACAATTAATGAGAGGTAATTTAAATATAAAAACGAAAGAAAACTCACATCAAAGTAAACACAAATTTTGTATCTTTCCATTCTAAGCGGATGATATCACCTATTTTGAGACTTTTTGCTACTCTAAAATTTGTCCATCCACTTCCAAAATAATACCGACCATTACTGTTTGTTTTAAGGGTTACCCAATATGATTTTTCATTATCTTGAATTTCCACTTGCATACCATTTTGAAATACAGGATTTTTCATCTTTTTTTCTATGTTCTGCATAACCGGTTTTGATAGATATAAAGTACCAGCCATGGAAAGATCGGCATCTATTAGAGTTCTTTCTATCACATCCATTTACTAAACTCTTAAAATGTCTTGGAAATACTACTAAGAATATTTTAAAATAAAATTAAGAGTTTTAAGATTAGAACACAACACATATATCTATTTATAGTTCTTGGCCAAACTAATTAGATATATGTGCCTTGTCTTCTATGCTTTTTTGTAGTATTATTTTTTTTAATAAAAATTCTCTAAGTTTAGTAAATAATATGGATGCATTTTCTAAATTAGCATATATTATTTCACTAAATTTACAAATTGCTATGTTAAGTTAATATATAATCTTAATATAATAAATTGTATTTACAACAACCTTGTTTTTTTAATATAAGATCTTTGAAACATTAACTCAAGTAGTATTATAAAAGATCTGTTTTTCAAACACTCTAAAATTACTTATTGGTACATTATATTTTTGACATTTATATGTTTTAAGATTTTTTACAATAACTTTAATATCTTTAACATTAATTAATTCAAAGTCACCAATACTAATAACAAAACTTAGTAATTAATACACAATATCATTTTTTAGAAGCATTCTTTATCAAAACTGAAAAGTCACATTATGAAAAATCTTACTGTGAATTCAAATAGATGAGATTTTCCTCTCAAAGCTTAAACAATAAAATGATAAGAGTAGAGATGCGCCGATCTGTATTGGACTAAGGCCCAATATTATTTAAAGCCCAACAACTGAATATTAAGTCCTTTTTTTTTTTTCCCACATTTAATTTGTGGAATTTTCCAATTTTTATAGCTCGAGTGTGTTGAGAGCAGAGCAGAGAGATCACAGAGATCTGAGAGCTTCTTCAACAATGGAATATCGGAAAATCAAAGACGAGGTTCGTTACTTTTCTCCATTTTTTTGCTTTCAATTTAGGTTTCGAATCTCTGTCAATACTCAATTTCATCATACTGAGAGCTTCAGGACGATCATGACGACGTCGCTACTGATGTCGAGAGTTTGAAAGGAAAATCTCATACCGGTGAGAATTGTTTTTCTTTCACTTTCTCAAATCTCCATTTTCTCTTGTTCGTTTTTTTTGTTCTCATTGTTGCTTCGATTTGGCAGTTGCTTCTAGTAATATTGCTATGGCTACTCTAGGTGTTGGATCCAGTGAACGGATAAACTGGAAACGAAAGTAAGTTTTGAATGCAAATTGACGAAACTATAAAGAATTCGTTTTTGTTTGTTGTTGTTGAACTTGTTGCTTTTTGAGTGCAGAGGTGTAGTAACATGTGCACTGACGATTCTGACGAGTTCTCAAGCGATACTAATCGTATGGTCGAAGCGAGCTGGGAAGTATGAGTATAGTGTTACAACAGCGAACTTTTTGGTGAGTTTTGATCGCTGTATTACTCTGTGTATTGAAACGGAAGTGATGTTATAATGCATGTGCTCATTTTTGAATCAAAATTTTGAAATCAGGCTAAGATAGTGAGTTTGTTTTATCTTTGGATATCAGGTTGAGACTCTGAAATGTGCCTTATCTCTGCTTGCGTTGACAAGGATATGGAAAAACGAAGGTGTTACTGACGACAATAGGTTGTTAACTATTCTTTTGCCACTCCATATGCTTTTATGGGTTTGGTTTCAGGGAAATTGCTATGACTATCATGTTCAATTAGTTTCCTTGAAATTCTGAGGTCGAACTGATTTTGTAGGGCTTTAGTTGCTTAGAATCACTCCTCATCTCTATCTGTGGAGGTCTTGGAGGCTTGACAATGCATTCCTTAGAAAATGTCATAGATTGCTCGTCGAGTTTTTGCCTTTACTGATACTCGATTTCTGTGTCTGGATCAGATTAAGCACAACATACGATGAAGTCAAAGTATATCCGATTCCTGCAGCTTTGTATCTTTTCAAGAATCTGTTACAGGTGGGATTTCCTGAGTTTTTTTGTGTGTGTGGCTTATGTCAGATGTTTCTAACCTCTGTTTTCCATGTTGATATGTATCTAACTACTTGTGGTGTCTCCTTTGTATGTGGCAGTACTATATTTTTGCATACGTAGACGCTCCAGGCTATCAGATACTGAAGAACTTGAACATCATTAGTACTGGTGTCTTGTACAGAATTATACTAAAGAGAAAGTAGGTTGTTTGTTCATCCAAATGGATTTTATATCTTGCAGTGAATAGTTGATCTTGGAATCCATAAGCTTTCCGTTTTATCAGTTTGTTTATTATCCTTTTCGAACAGATTGAGCGGGATTCAGTGGGCGGGTTTCATATTATTATGTTGCGGATGCACCACTGCTCAGTTGAATTCAAAGTAAATTTGGCTCTCGACTCCTTTCCCCTTTGATTTCATTGACTGCTATCAAAATGAGCTTCATTGATTCTGGCATATGATGCATAAAATACAAGCTCATTTTCTATTCAATTAAGGCGTATATCTTTGGCTCTACGACCATTGAGGTCTCTACTGGTTAATTCTATTACATAGTCTCATATTTGAAATTGCTTTTGTAGCTCTGATCGTGTTCTTCAGACATCTCTTCCCGGCTGGATTATGGCGATTGTAAGTTGTTAGCCACCTTAGCATGCTAATTACCTACTAAGAGTTGTGAAGCATCTTCCATGTCCACACTAATCGATCTTATCATTTGTTGTCGTTTTTAGGTCATGGCTCTTTTAAGTGGTTTCGCTGGAGTGTACACAGAGGTGAGCTTATTAGGACTGTGTACTTTAAATTCTCAAAGCTAGCACATCACTGCTTTGCTCTCTTCTTTTTTTTTATGTGTTTGTAACACTGATTAACTCTGTTGTTTCAAACAGTATAGTTTGGCCATTCCATTGATAATATATGTTTTATAAGCTGATAACGGTTTTGGTTTTCATTTTGGCAGGCCATTATAAAAAGGCGGCCTTCAAGGAATATAAATGTACAGAACTTCTGGCTGTATGTCTTTGGGATGGCTTTCAATGCTATTGCTATAGTGATCCAAGATTTCGATGCCGTTGCAAATAAGTAAATCCAAAACCATCTTCTTATCTACTGCTTTAATATTTGCTACAAATTAGTACATATGGTTGATTCTGTGTGTCTCCATTGAGTTTTCCCCAGTCTTTATGTACATTTAAAACTACTTGTCTATAGTCTCGGTGTCGTAGATTTCTGCTGGCTGAGTTATCATATGCTGTTTCGCACCTGCTCTGGTATTGAATGGGTGGTTTTCCATTTTCAGGGGATTCTTCCATGGTTACTCATTCATCACAGTACTTATGATTCTTAACCATGCTCTCAGGTAAAAGCTACTTTAGAGGCCAGACTCTTCTCTTAACTCTAATGTAAGTCAGTGAAGTTAACACATTAAAACAATCTTCTATTGTTTGTTTTGCAGTGGCATTGCTGTGTCAATGGTGATGAAATATGCAGACAATATTGTAAAGGTAGTAGATTTGCAAATGCACATTCATTCGCCAGCAGATTCCTCTATCTTGTTCACGGGATTTAACTTTATCAAATCGGTATGTAGGTTTATTCGACATCAGTGGCGATGCTTCTCACCGCGGTCGTCTCTGTATTCCTCTTCAATTTTCATCTTTCCCTAGCCTTCTTCCTAGGTTCAACGTAAGCAAAACACATTTTCCTCTTCCAATACAATCATCTCTCAACTTTTCATATCAAAAGCAACCAACATTTATAGTCATAAGAGCCAATGATTGCGTAAAAGGTGTATCTTAATATGCATGACTGTGTTTACACATTGCAGGGTCGTCTCTGTTTCAGTATACTTGCATTCCGCTGGAAAGCTCCGATAGTAAAGAAAGATCTCTAAACTTCATATGCCAAGAAATCCGCCATCATTCTAGTACAGAGATTTAAAAAAAAGCTTTTGAACAGTTGCGATTTTGTATTTCGTGTAGGGTACATTTGTTCTTCTGTATTGATTTCTTCTACTATATAATCTCATTTGTATGGAACCAAAAAACTATCAAGATTAGTATAAATTCCACAAATTTCAAGCTATTAACTTTGTTTTATAAATCCTCTCTTTGGATATTTTAATATAAAATTAACTGTCTGAAAGTGAAGCTAATTTGGTTGGAAAATTGCAAACTTGGAGCAAAAGGCATAACTAAGAAAAGATCCAACCGTGAAGACTCAGAGACCATCGTACTTAGTTTTTTTAAATTAATCCTTGTCTTTGCTTCAAAGCCAATACTTTGAGACTTTGTCTTGTCTCCAACTTGTATATAAACTCTATTCCTCTTACTCTCTTCCCACACCATCTCTTCTTCATCTTCTTCTTCTTCTTCCTCCTCTTCTCTAAGTGAACACCTTTAGCAGCTATGGCTTTTTCAGCACCATCCCTTGTCAAATTCTCTCTTCTCGTCGCCATTTCAGCAACAGCTCTCCTCTGTTCTGCTCTTGCTCGTGATTTCTCTATCGTTGGTTACAATCCGGAGCATTTGACATCCACTGATAAGCTTCTAGAGCTTTTTGAGTCATGGATGTCAGAACACTCCAAGGCTTACCAAAGCGTGGAGGAGAAAGTTCGCAAGTTCGAGGTGTTCAGAGAGAACCTGATGCATATAGACCAGAGGAACAATGAGATCGAGAGTTATTGGCTCGGTTTGAACGAGTTTGCAGATTTGACCCATGAAGAGTTCAAGGCAAGATATCTAGGACTTGCAAAGTCTGAATTCTCTAGAAAGAGAGAGCCTTCTGCTAACTTCAGGTACAGAGACATCACCGACTTGCCAGATTCCGTCGACTGGAGGAAGAAAGGCGCTGTGACTCCTGTCAAGAACCAGGGTTCATGTGGTAACATTTCTCTCTCTTTCATCTTTTCTTGATCTCAAAGAACCAGAGATTGAAATATATATATATCTTTTAAAAACAAATCTTATTTTGTCATTTCAGGTAGCTGTTGGGCGTTTTCGACAGTTGCAGCCGTTGAGGGGATCCACCAAATCGCAACAGGGAATCTGAGTGCTCTTTCAGAGCAAGAACTCATAGACTGTGACACAACTTTCAACAGTGGTTGCAATGGAGGTCTCATGGACTATGCATTCCAGTACATAATTTCGACAGGTGGTC
Organism: Arabis hirsuta; assembly: GCA_964056655.1. NCBI lineage: Eukaryota > Viridiplantae > Streptophyta > Magnoliopsida > Brassicales > Brassicaceae > Arabis > Arabis hirsuta. The sequence goes on from OZ053303.1 coordinate 35,342,733, forward strand.
TCCACAAAGAAGACGATTACCCTTATCTCATGGAGGAAGGAGTTTGCCAAGAGCAGAAGGTAACAAACACTAGACACAAACATGAATCAGAACTTACTTGTAATGCAGCTTACAAACACTGATCAATTCATGAATCTTTTACAGGAGGATGTCGAACTTGTGACAATCACTGGATACGAAGATGTCCCGCAAAACGATGACGAAAGCCTTGTGAAGGCTTTAGCTCACCAGCCTGTCAGTGTGGCTATTGAGGCTTCAGGAAGAGACTTCCAGTTCTACAAAGGGGTACATAACATATAATTCTGATATCTAAACTTTGTGTGCTATGTATCCAATCTTGCATTCTCTCGAAAGAACAAATTGATGATTCTTTTGTTTTGGTTACAGGGAGTGTTTAATGGACGATGTGGAACAGACCTAGACCACGGTGTAGCAGCGGTTGGTTATGGTTCATCAAAGGGATCCGACTACGTTATTGTCAAGAACTCATGGGGATCAAAATGGGGAGAGAAAGGGTTTATTAGAATGAAGAGAAACACCGGTAAACCAGAGGGACTCTGCGGAATCAACAAGATGGCTTCATATCCTACCAAGACCAAGTGATAGATGACATATCTTCTGTTGCTGTATTCTACTTTCTTCTTCTTCCTTTCAATGCATATCGATTTTATCCATTTTAAAGCACATCACATTGTATTGATGAATTCGAGATTTTAAAATAATATGGTCAGACTTCTCTTACCTTTTTGGGATTGTGTAATGTATATCCTTCAAATGCTCCTCCAGCTTCAAGAAACCTAAAACCATGACCATAGAGCTCTACCTCTCTCAATAAGGGTATGTTATAAAAAGATGGAACTTTCAAATAGCACATAAGGACCAATCAGAAAGATTGGTGCTTTCGCATGTTTTAATAAAGAATGCCGAAAGAGTTTTAAATTCTTACATCTGAATGCAGAGAGAGTAGGATTTGGATCTCTAACTTACAAAGCCTAACAGTTTTTAATATAATAAACTGATTGGCTGGTCCAAGTAAAAATGTGGCTTGTGAAAATATAATTAACTCTGAACTTCATTGTATTTGATGACACAGTCATAAAGCCGTCCTCCAAGAAACTGTGCTACTTCTGGATGCTTTACCTGCATAACAAACGAATAGACCACATAAATTTAGGAAGAATCCAGAAAACCACAAGTATTCTTCCCTTAAAATTGAGAGGAAAACTAAGTCTATTACCATTCCAATTTTGAGGGAATCGCATTTGAACTGAGCATAAAGGTTTGTCTCTATTCCACGTCCCTGACCAAAACAAAGTAGGAGTCAGTTTACTGAAAGTTGAAACATAAGACTAGACTGCATCGGTTTCATTGTCAATGGATTAACAGGTCTTACCATGCCTTCTAAGATGACCAAGTCTGCATCGGCTGAAAGGTAGGCAACCTCCTGTGATACTCTTGCAAGATCAATAACCTGCAACAACAAGTATATTTATTTTTATAGTGGCCAATCAATGAACGTGATTAGGAGATGCTGGAGGTCCATTAATATTATGAGAGGTTTGGAATATCATACCGGTAAGTCATTTCCTGAATTTGCAATCAGAAGATTTGAGGTATCAACACCCATCAATTGTCCATTTTCATCCTTCAGCTGGTAAAGTAAGACTCAGTCAGGGTTGAGTTTCTTTAATCTCTAATGGACGAGAATACAAGATTACTCCATTCAGTACCTTTGACAAGATCCCTGCAAGCTCGGTATAAGTTACATCGTTGATAGATGGAAGCTCATTAGCAGCCAGCACCACCTCCAAAGGGAAGATCAAAGGAGAAAGAATTTAGAGAACAAGAATGTCCTTTACTATGCAAGAAAAGCTCGAGATGATTTAAGCACTTCCAAAGTTCAATTATAAGCACCTGCATTCCTCGACGTAGCATTTCTCTTGCAAACGGTAAGATACCCAAAATTATGTCCGCACCAGAGTTATCGACAAAAATCACTGCCTGTCACAATGAAACCAACTCTTTAAGTTAGGATAAAGGTATAAAGCATAAGGTTAAAACGACAAAAGGGAGAGATTTTAAATGACTGACCTTCTTCCAAGGCTTCTTGATCCATCTAGCTTGAAAGTTGTCCAAGTCATCAATGACCCATGGTCGTGGAACCAAGTTTTGACAGCTAGCCAAGAAAGACATCCCATCCTTCGAGAAAACCTCGGCAAGCTTCAAACATGATGGAAAAAAATCAAGATCCATTAATTCAGATTTGGTAAACAACAAAACAGATGTTATGGAAGCAACTGCTTACGAAAAGAAAGAGATGATATACCTGTGCAGAACCCAGATCAAAGATGTTTCCAGCGAAAATCCCTCTTATTAGATTCTCTATGCGCTTTCCTTCATCTTCAATATCATCACTTAGACGGACAACTTCAGGAAATAGTGTTATAGCCTTAGCATTCTCCTCATCCTAACAAGTTCACCATGAACTCGTCGGATCAGAAAAGAGTCCAAGAGAAATTACGCTTTCCAAAAAATCCAATGTCAAGAATACCACACCTTAACTTTCTTGAATATGTCTCTGAATCCCAATTCTCTTAGTATTAGCTCACGGATTCTGCAGAGAAGCTGCAAAGATGAAACACCAAAACTAATCCATGAACAACAAAGCTTGCTACAACTTACAAGCATTTTAGTGTACCAAGTAAAGCGCTTTAACTTACAATGCAATCCGGTGGTCCACCATGGCTCTCCGGATCTTTCTTCAAGTCCTCAAGAATCTCCGCATACCTTCCAGGTTCCATGCAAGAAACCAAACACAAAATTGATGCTTCTCGACTAAAACGGTACATCTTTGTAGCAGAAAAATCAAAGAACCCTTTTGACACTATGAAATCACAGGCAATTGTACACACTAAGTGTACCTTTGGGCAAATTTTTCAGCTCGAACTGGAGCATCTGGAACACTTGTATCACTCTCTGCACGATCCCTACAACAACAACAACAAAAAACAGCTTTAGAACAGTGTCAGGAATTCTCTTGATTCCTATATACAAGCCATAAAGAGTTTGTTCATAATGTCGCAAATCCAAAGCTCGTGAACAACCCATAAAGAGTATGATTCAGAGATTCAACACAACAATCGCCAAACCAATACTGAACAAATAGATCGCAGCTAAAAATCCAAAATTTAAGCAACTTTTAGGGAAATGAGCTTCTTTGAACAAATAAAAATCAAAACTTGACATGACCCATGAACAAAAACAAGAATCCCCATAAGCCTAGCAAAAGAATCAGAATAAGAGAAAGGAACTTACTTGAAAGAAGGGATTGAATTGGCGAAGAGGTCGATCCAAGAGATCTCAGTAGGAGTAGCTTTTCTTGGATTATCAGAAGGGAATCGATAAGGAATAGTGCAAGCCCTGTAATTTGATTCTATCGGAGTCGGTAACAGAGGAAACGCAACCATCTCTGAATCGCTCTCCATTTTTTCTTTCCTTTCGTCGATTGTTCAACAAAAAACCAAAAGCGTATACGTACGTGTGAGAGATTTTGAGAATCTTTTTTCACAAAAAAAAAAAATCAGTAAGATTCCTTCTTCACGATCTGTATCGTAACGATGTTTGTGTGGACTCTGTGTCATGGTTTCGTTTGTTTTTGTTTTGGGTGGGTTTATTACTGGTTTACTTGGTTAGATTCGGTTATAATAAATAATTTCTTCGGTTTAATTTCCATAACAGCCCCGATTTTGTAAGTTAAAACCCCTTAATTTAATTGCTTCAAATCCGAATCATTTTGGCTAATAAGCAGTCACAATGAAAATTGAGATTATATTAATAGATGGAGGTCTAAAGCAATATTGAAAAAATAAACAAATATATATATATATATATATACTGTTGAACATAACCGAACATAACAACACAAACACAAAAATTAAAGAAGGTTACTTACTAGCTACAACAACTTCATTAAATACATGAATTATGCATGCTTTAAGGGCGGAATGAACTTTGGCTACGAAAATCTCGACATTAATGAAGATTACGATTTAGAAGACGAACATAGTTTTCTATGTTGATTATGTGTTTGTTGTTTAGTTCTTTAGGGAAGAAGGGAATACATGCCGGACTAATAGCAATCGATGTGAACCATAATTATCGAGGTAGTGAGTTCATGGGATTAGCCAGACTTAAAGTTGTTTTTCGACATTTTTTTCTTGATTGAACCGGTGATCATGATTCACATCATTCCAATTAGTTCGACATGGTATTCCTCTTCTCCCTAAAGAACTCATCCATGTCGATGTGGTTAAAATAAAATCACAGTTGGTGTATAAATGACACTTAGACCATCCACATCGGTGAAATTTTATGAGTGTATTAGATTAAACAAATAATAAATTCTAATGAAAACAGGAAAGAGTGTCTAAAACAAATATGAAACGTGTCTGTGCGTAGACACTTAAGACACGAGTGTTCTCATATCTTTTTCTCTTATTGGTCAATTTTTTTTATTAATTTAATATTTAATTATTTAATAAATAGAAATTGATAATATTGATATTTTATTTGTTTAGACCCTTTACAACCACCTCAACGATAATGATGCTCTTAGTTTTTTATTGGTGTTGGTGGAGACTTGGTTCATCGTCTTGTCCGCCATGTATATGAAAGGTAGACAAATTCATCTATTAGAAAAGAAACTAAAAAATAAAACCATCTATCAAAACCAAAACTAAGCCAAACAATTAGAGAGATATAATGAAACTAAAAACAAAACAACCCAAGTAAGAGAATCATTTGGAGGAGTTGCATGAGGATTGATCAATATAGCTGGGAACGGTTCTTGCATGATCATAGCAAATGCATCAAAGAGCAGCAAACAAATCTCTGGGATGATTCTGTTTACATTCTACTTGACCATGGTAATATTTAGATCTTCTTAGCTCTTATGTTAAATCAATCTTTGGGATTACACTTGTGACTAAGCTTGTTTCCTTTTTTTTTGTTGTAGGTTCGAGCATCAAGAAAGATCTCTCAAGTGTGACATAGAAAATGTTTTGTTAAAAACTCAATGTGTATCTCTCTGTTTATAGGATGGTGACATGTTTGACTTTGTAACTTAGAGTGACACTTTTTGTCGACTTTAATTTCATGTGTGTTTTTTGGTTTCAGATGGATGCTAAGAACAATCTGACTTACTTCGAAGCAGAGGAGATTTTGTATCCCAAGTTGACTGATTGGCTGAAAAGCTCGACTCCATGGCACTCACCAATCCGCCATGGCTCTATGATGATGTCTTCTACTCCTCTGGTTTGGCGATTTTACTATATGCTTTTATATGTTTTTTTTTATCATTTTAAGTTTTTTTTTATTCTACTATATGCGATTTTATGTTTCAGTTTGTTTAAACGGATTGTAATATAAAATTTATGAAACATCATAAATTAGTGTTTTAAAGAATCTTGTATATTTATATATAGTAATTTGAGTTTCTTTCATTTTATTTTTTTAAAATTATTTTTATTTTTAAAAATTTCATTGAATATCACTTTTGGACATACAAAAATGAAAAAAAACTTAATAAGTCTCAAAAGATTAACTAATATTAAAATTAATGTTGGTGATACTATGAGAGAAAAATAATATGGATGACATGTGTGTCTGGGTATGGACTCTCTCCTCATGTTTTCGTTTGTTACTTTGGTTCACTTCGGTTATTTCAATTTCTTTGGTTTAATCAATTTCTTTTTCTTTGCAGAACCGAACTTTTTGCAAGTTAAAAAACCCTTATTTTAATTGCTTCAAGCGTTTGTTGTTGTTGTTGCTCTTGGCGCCGTGTTCTCGGTCTCTCTCTGTCAAAACCCTCTTTTAAGCAGAGCAAAGTTTTTGGATTCTCCTCTTCGAGCAGTCACAGTGGTACGTCATGTGGTTTTCTTTGATAAATTTCGAAACTTGTTAGTGGATCTTGTAGAGTGGAATACTTAGAGAGATGTTTTTTTAGGTGAGGGAATGGTGAGCTTTTTCGAGACCCTGATTTCCTGCCTTTATTTACTATGTGAAAAAAATCGTCTTTTTTTGTTTGTTTGTTTGTTTGATTTAAGGTCAGGACCAGAGAATCACCTTAAAGAATGATCACTGCCGTTTCATGGATACCAAAAGGGGTTTCAAAGGCCATGCTCGATTCTGCTGAGCCTCCTTCTGAGGAGGAAATCATAAAAAATGGCACTTTGAAGAAAAGGTGAAATTCTCATCCCTGTCTCCACTTTTGTCTTTTATTTTGACCCATTGATTACATATATGTCCTTGCGGATACAGTTTTAGCGAAGAAGAAGAGATTAAGAATGGTGAAGTTGCTCATGCCAAGTCTATAGCTAAATCTTTCGGAAAACCATGCTCCAAAACCAAGGGTGCTTCTTCTTCTTCTTCAACAACAGATGCTGATGACGTAGTCAACTTCTTGAAAGAACTCGACATGGATAACTACGATGAAGAGGATGATGGTATTTATATCTTTTCTTGTTTTCCCCTGCCATCTTCCTTATGCTTGCTAACATACATTTTCCTTCCTCAGAAATCCAACTGTTTAGCTCTGTCATGGAAGAGCTTTATTATCCAAGCAATGAGATGGATCCATACCTTAAGGATACCGTCGTAAGCCATACCACTATTTTTCTTCCTTTTTTTTTTACTCGTGGAAGCTAAATACTGATGCTGATAATCCCCCAGGGTAACTATGACTCAGAGGACCTCGATGATATCACAATTAGGCCAACCGACTCACTGATCATCTGCACTAGTATTAAAAAGAATGGCAACTACCTCGAGGTCTATGTCTAAGAGGAATCCGAGAATGGCACTCATAACATATATCTTCGCCATGACATAATTATACCCGAGCCTCCGCTGTGTACAGCATGGCTTGATTGTCCTCTCAAAGGAGGGCAAAAGGGTTAGTAGTGTGTATCCAAACCTTTCTTGTTCCTATGAATTACATTATCCTTTTCTCTCAAGTTTTGCTTTTCGTGTCGGCAGGGAACTTTGTAGCTATCGGGACAATGGACTCTCCGACCATAGAGATATGGGATCTTGACGTTGTATGTAAAACGTAATCTGTCTTTTGATGGTATTTACGTTTGTTTTATCGATCATGAGATGTTGATTGTAATGCTTCAGGTGGATGAGGTGCTACCTTGTGTACAACTAGGACGAATAGCCGGGCAGGTGTGATATATATATATATTTTCTTAGGTCCTCTATTTTTTCCAAATCAAATGTGCCCTTTTAACTTACTTAGTTGGTCTTTTCTCTCACTCTAGACATCAGATTGCCACACTGGTTCAGTAATTGGTCTTGCTTGGAACAAGGAGTTTCGGTATGTTTTAAGCACTCTCTGGTCACATGTTATCTCCAGGATTTGCTCTCTCATTTGACTTTTACTGGGAACAATAGGAACATAGTTGCTAGTGCCGGTGCCGACAAAAAAGTTAAGGTTTGGGATGTGGCTACAGGGAAATGCAAGGTCACCATGGAGCATCACAAAAAGGAGGTATGAAGGTGAAATCACTGTTTCCATGCCCTCAAGCATCTGTGGCATTGCTCATGGTTTTGTTGTGTTTGGTTAACAGGTTCAGTCGGTCGCATGGAACCATTATGCACCAGAAGTACTCCTCAGTGGGTCGCTTGATCGCACAGTAGTATTGGTGACTGTTCTGTTCCATTCACGAGTCGAGTCTTTCCACATGATCGATCGAAATTATATCATTGTGTTCAGTCTTTTATATGTTGCAGAGAGACGGAAGGGACCCTTCGCACTCGGGTTTGAAGTGGTCTACCAAGGCTAAAGTCGAAAACTTGGCCTGGGATCCTCACGGCCAACACTCCTTTGTGGTGCATTACGCTTTCTTTGCTCTGAATGATTTTGAGATATTTTATATGAATCGTTTTCTCCTGCTCTTCCTCCACCTCAGGTGAGTCTCAAAGATGGAACTGTGAAGGGCTTTGATATACGCGCTTCTGATTTATCACCAAGTTTCACTCTCCATGCTCATGATGGTGAAGTCTCCTCCGTATCATACAACATAAATGCGCCCAATGTACCCATACATCTCTTTCTCTCTCTCTCGTGTCCTACCATTTTCATTCATAGTGCAGTGGTTGTTGTGTGTTTAGCATTTAAGTCATTCTCCGAGCTGTGCAGCTTTTGGCTACGGGATCTGGGGATAAAAGTGTGAAACTCTGGGATCTTTCAAACAATGAACCATCATGGATTGCAACACACGAGCCAAACGTTGTAAGAGCCATGAATACAGAAAGTAACAAGCTGTCTCTGCTTTCTTAGTTGACCCATTCCAAACTTTGATATCAAACAGGGAATAGTTTTCTCGGTCTCCTTCTCTGCGAACTGCCCCTTCTTACTCGCTGTTGGTGGCTCAGAGGGGAAGCTAAAAGTGAGTAGAGATCTTGATGTTGTTGATTCAACAAGTTACGACTTGTTTCGTTTTAGGAAGCTAACCTATTATGTGCATATGGATTGTGCAGGTGTGGGATACACTTTCAGACACTGCTGTGTCCCGAAGATATGGGACCAACCGACCATGACCAATTGACCATGACCCTGACCCAGACCCAGACCCACCCGGGAAGATACTTTGTTTCTTGAAGCTGAGGCAGTGAGGCTTGTCTCTTCTTCTTATATAATCAATAACTTGTTTATGTCTGTCGAGTTCCGACTTCCTCCAGTTCCTGTTAAATTATTTAACCCTAAATTAATACTCTTTAATTAATTTATTTCTCAATCTTATCATCAGTGTTTGTCTAGTTTTGCTCAGTGTTTATAATCCTGCAAAACTATGAAAAATGGTTCAAGTGAGCATATTACTGCATAAATTTGGGTTTTCAGCAACAATCGAACCCTAGACCGACGTCTCTCCTTGTCCTTCTATTAGTGTAGTGATGCTTCACAATTTATTCCACAAACTCTCCAATATATATAGATACTAGGAACAAAACCGTGTGACACGCGGATAATGAAATTTTTTTATTACAAATATAATTGTTTATACTAATGGCTTAAATTCAAATATAGATTGATAATCCGTAAAAAAGAATCAAACATAAAAAAAAAATCCGCTAGTTATCGCACGAAAAAATAAAATTATTACTTTCGACCAATAACATTTTCTTAGATTTGCTGATTATTGTTGTTTTGCTGAATTTAAAGTTAACCCAAACATTTTTTTTTGAAATTTTTTTCTTTTTCAGCTATGTACATTGTGCTCGTCTTACAACATATATATATCCATTCTATAGTATCCTTTGGTAATTTCAGAATTCACATGTCTCATGCTAACGCCTATGTTCTTTTATACCATGATATACTGGTTATTAAACCATGTTGAAATAGACACTGTGTCATCAACTTGAAAAAGATGCTAATTCCTCCATTAACAAGATTATTCATTTCGTCTCATATAAATACAATTGTCCTCCCTTCCACCACTTTTAAAACCATACATATACAAAAAAATCCATATAGCTTCTTTAATAATCAGAAGATAAAAAAAAGCTTAGGATCATGCAGAAACATAAAAGAAAAAGAACATACTTTCTAATACTCTAGTAAAAACATGATTGTTATTTATAAAATCCGCTCTCTTATTATTTTCCCGTTGCTGGTAGATAAAGTCGAATTCAGAAAAAGATTATGGCTACCAAATCATGCAGTTCCAATTGGAAACCTGGCCAATTGTGTGGCGAAATTACTATCTTCACTAACTATGTCGAGTTTGTGATAAACAATGAACAGAAACGTCTTTTTCGGAGCAAGCATTGCATTGCCCAGATGAGACTATGGACCTCTGTATGCAGAGGTGAGATACTTTGATGGTTCTCTTGTAGTCCTATCAGGTCGGTTGTACCATCCTGGTCGGTTATAGTTTCACATCATCTTTTTTTTTTCTTTTTCATGTTATGCTTTTTTATTAAAAATTATCTTCTGTGGTTTTTGTTTTAGAATTACAGTTGTCTATATAAAAGCCAAAATTTTAAGTTTTAAACATTTTTGGTATAGTATACTGTTTATTTTGATAAATGAAATATATATTTTATATACATAAATTTACATAAGAATTACATAAATGTGCACAAGACACTTAAGTGTAATTTGTTAGAATTAATTTACATAAGAATTACCTATTAAATTATTAGAACTAATTGATAAAGTTATTAAAAGACATTTAATTTTTGTTTTTTAATAAATAAATTAAAATGCTAAATGTCCAAAAATTAGATGACATATGGCAAACTCTCATCACTTTGGTTTTAAGGAAGCCTTAAAATATTATATAAGATTAACGACAAAAAAACATATTTATATATATATATATTGATATTATAATTTATTAGACGTATTATGTACATGTACTTTAAGTAGACCTAACATAAAAATAAATGATTAAGAATTCTTTTTGTCATGAATATATGAAATAACAATGACTGGACATAGTAAAAAGTTATGTGCTATTTTTGAGAATTTCCCAACTTTTCTTCGTTTGTAATAAATTTGTATGTGGTGTAATGTTTTTAGATTCATAAATTTGTTATGAAATAGTAAAACATTTATTAGTTATGTAATTTTTATGTGGTGTATAATTTTTATTAGTTCAGTAAAAATATGTAATCTCTTAATATAGTTTTTTTATTTTATACAATTACATTAAAAAGAAAGAAAAAGAGTTAGACAAAGATAACAATATGTCCTAATAATATAATTCATATCTTCACTAGAGTCAACATTTTTCTACGTAATGAAATGTTGACTTCCTTACCTTCTAGGCTCATATTACTTCATTACCTTATTTTACAATAGTGAGCAAGAGAGTTAAACCGAGGAAGAATTGCAAAACTGTTTTTTATTTTTCTTTGTTTGTTATAAAAGGTTTTCTGCAAAGAAGAAAATTAACTTGAAGAATAGAAGGTAATGAAGAAATATATGAGCGCAAGAGGTTGTTTTATTTACTAAAACATCTAATATTTATTTGCTTTTACTAGGAATGAAAAAAACTACTAATTGACAAGTGATGAGTCATCATAATTAAATAAAACCTAAATATTTTTTAAGTTCTGACGTTCTGCATTTTGTAGGAAAAATTTCAGAAACTTGGGGCCCTAAAATAGCAAAGAAAATCAAAGAAAAATTAAGGATCCGGTGCAATTGCATAGCGTGCACCCCCTAGAACCGGACCTGCTAATGTTACATGCAATTACGTTTTGATATGTATATGGTTACGTTTCATTGAAGTCAACTAAATGGACCGTAAAGATTCATACGGTTTTAATTATCCAAATAAAATGACGGATGAAATCTAAAACTCTAGCAATTTTTCTGAAATGAGCTTTTCTAACATTGTATTAGATGTAGACAAGTAGTTTGCTTATATTGGAATCGGTAACAGAGGAATTGCAACCATCTTGGAATCGGTCTCCGATTTTACCGTCACTAAAACCAACAAGTGTACTCAGAGTCTTTTTTTTCTTCTTTTTTGATTGGATTAAATTCACAATATTCTATGGGAGGAGTAGGAGTAGGAGTAGGAGTAGGGGTAGGGGTTGACAAAAAATTCGAAACCGAATCCGATCCGAGTTATCCGAACCGAATTCAAACCGATTCTCTAAAAATATTCGAATGGATCTTCCACACTTAGAACCGAAAACCCAAAGCCGAACCGAACCGAATTAAGAACCGAATGGGTATCCGAAACATAAACTAACTTAAATATATTTAGAGTTAAGATTTGGTATGTTCATGTATAGTTTTTGTAATTTTATAGTTTTTTCTTTAATTTTTATTAATTCGGATATTGTGGATACAAATAACCAATTTATATTATTATTTGAACTATTACAATTTTTTTTTGTTATTTTGTTCTTGGTATTTTTGGATAATTCAAAAAATAAAAATAAAAATGAACTAAATAAAAAAAGAAAGTGAGATAATTATAAATCTTTCGAGTAATTTTGAATGTTTTCGACAATTTTTTATTATTTTGGATTATCCGAACGCGACCGAACCCGACAAAACCCGAACCGAAGCCGATCCAAAGTGTTATAATACCCAATGGATATTATATCTCTAAACCCGAAAACTCAAAAATTCGAAATACCCGATCCGAACCCGAACGGATACCGAATGCCCACCAATAAGTAGGGGTGGGCAAAAAATCCGAAACCGAATTAACGATCCGAATGATCCGAACCGATTCTCTAAAAAATACCCGAATGGATTTTCCACACTTAAAACCGAAAACCCGAAATCGAATCTGAACCGAACGGGTATCCGAAATATCCGAAACATAAACTAACTTAAATATATTTAGAGTTAAGGTTTGGTATGTTCATGTAATTTTTGTAATTTTTATAGTTTGTTCTTTACTTTTTTGATCAATTCGGATTTTATAGATATATTTCGACAAAAATAACCAATTTATTATTATTTGAACTATTATAATTTTTATTTTATTTTGTTCTTGGTATTTTTTGGACAATTCGAATAACAAATAATGAAATTAAACCAAATAAAAAAAAAAGTGAGATAATTATAAATCTTTTGGATAATTTTTTAATATCTTTGACAATTTTTTATTATTTTAGATTATCCGAACCTGATCCGAATCCGATAAAATCCGAACCGAATCCGATCCGAAGTTTTCTAATATCTAAATGGATATTATATCTCTAAACCTGAAAATCTAAAAATTCAAAATATCCGATCTGAATAGATATCCGAATGCCCGCTCTATTCTATGGCTTGGGAATTTAGGAATTTGACTTTACTTCACTGCCAAGTTATCGAAAGCGTGGGCTCAGTTTCATTGAATTTTAATGGGCCTCGAAACCGAAATTTTGGTTAGTATTCTTAAACAACAACAAAAAAAAAACCAAAAAACTAAATCAAAACTCAGTTTACCATCCACATGTTTCTTCTTAATCTTTCAAAAAAGTCTCATCATTAATTTTTTTCAATTTTAAACTGCAAAACCCATTAAACAATACATTACTTTGTTCCATATTGTTAAATCAACTATTCCTTCCATTTCAAAATAATTAGTATTTCACACAAATTAAAAAAATATATTAAAAATCTGTTTTGCCCCTAATTAATATAATATTTTATTTGATATAAATAATTAATAAGTTAAAAGGTAAGGATAAAAATAGAAAAATTAGTCATAAATGTGTATTAAAATTACAAAATGACAAATAATATAAAACAAAAAATTAAGACTAAAATAACAACTATTTTAAAACTGAAGGAGTATTAAATTATTTACCATTTATGGATGTTAGCGAAAGGCAAATACTTTATTTTACTCAATCGATGCAAGTTAAGACGTAAACATCTTTCACTCCATCAGCATTTGGTTGATCCAATCAAACACAATTGCTTGCTTTGAAAACGTCCATTTATGTATATATATATATAGTATATTAGTAATAAATTAATGCAGCAATCAAATGATATCATATGATTGGTAACCAAAAACAGTATAAATTTTTTAGCGGTAAGCTATTTGAGATGTAAAATATTGTTAACATAGTATAAAACTGTAAGAAATAGCTGCAAGTTTAAATTATATAAATAAAATTGAGTGTAAAGTTTTTAGTATGTTTTTGTAATTATTACTATATAAAACGAGGTATTATTGTGATTATATATGTGATGATGTCCTTATGATGGCTTCACATTGTATATACACATAGCAAAAAAAGTCTGTGTTTGGCGTCTTGACAATTGTTTGATTGGATTAAATCCACAATAATATATGGCCTATTGTTTGGAAAAAAAACCAAATTAATCATTTGACTTGAAGTTATAAAATTATACAAGTGGGTTAAATTTTCTCAGCAGTGGATATTGATTGGTAAGTGAAAACCTAATTTCAGAGACTTTTTTTTTCTCTCTCTTTAATCTATATATAGTTTAATACATGTAATACATGTAAATACAATAAATCATCCCATATATCACATGTTCGGATAATAACCATCTAAAATTTCTATAATCGAATCAATCTACCAATTTGTCTTAAAAGGACTAATTAAAATTACTGAAAAAGAAATTATAATCACTTGCACTTACTTACTTACTACTGTTACGTGCAATTACGTTTCTATATTTGTACGGTTACGTTTCATGGAAGTCAACTAAATACAGAGACAATTAATAAACATTTAATTACGTATTAATATTTGTTGAAAACATTTGATTAGCTCATAGATACCATTTCGACGTGGGAGACGAGTGGGTAATAAACGACTAAAAGAATCACACGCGCCTTTCTTTCTCACGTGACTTCCACGCGCTCTCCCTCTTCAGCAGGAAGCCTTTTACCGATTCAGCAAATCAACAAGGTATATATATAAACGCAAAACACTTCACCAAAAAGAATTGAAAAAACGTACGATCAAAGCTCCGATCAATTTTTCCGGCGATGTCGACGTCACAAACTCTCGGCGGCGCAACCCGATGCGGCCGTGTAATCGGTCCTTCCTTAGACAAGATCATCAAAAACGCGGCGTGGCGTAAACACACATACCTCGTCTCCTCCTGTAAATCCGTTCTCGATAAGCTCGAATCTCTTCCAGACGACTTTCACGATCCTTCCTCCGTCGTCTCCGGACTCTCCACCACCGACGCAGATTCCGTTCTCCAACCATTCCTCTTCTCTCTCGACACAGGTTATTCAAAAGTCGTCGAACCAGCTCTCGATTGCGCATTCAAACTCTTCTCTCTCTCAATCCTCCGAGGCGAGATCCAATCTTCACGACAAGATTCAATCCTCTTCAAGCTCGTTAACGCCGTCTCTAAGGTCGGCGCGATTGCCGAAGAACCGATTCAGCTCGCCGTTCTCCGGATTCTCCTCGCCGCAGTCAGATCTCCTTGCGTTCTGATCCGCGGCGATTGTTTGTTACACGTCGTGAAGACTTGTTACAACATCTACCTCGGTGGATTAAACGGTACGACTCAGATCTGTGCGAAATCGGTATTAGCACAGATGATGCTTGTGATATTCACAAGATCCGAAGAAGATTCGCTCCATGTTTCTGTGAAAACGATTTATGTCAATGAGCTATTAACGTTTACGGATAAGAGCGTTAATGAAGGTAGCTCTGTTTATTTTTGTCAAGGCTTTGTGAATGAAGTTATGGCTGCAGGACAAGGTAGTCCTCTTCCTCCTCCTGATGTGATTCAGATTCTGTTGCAAAATCCGGAGACTGAAACTGTTATGACTCCGGATTCGCCTTCGTTTCGTGGATACGTTACTAACGGAGAAGCTGATTCTGTGGGTGGTGATATGATGAGTAAGATGAGGCAAGATGCTTTTCTTTTGTTCAAGAACTTGTGTAAATTGTCTATGAGGTTTTCGTCGCAGGAGAATAACGATGATCAGATCATGGTTAGAGGTAAGACTTTGTCTTTGGAGTTACTTAAGGTCATTGTCGATAATGGTGGTCCTGTTTGGCGCTCTAATGAAAGGTTAGTGACTTGTGTAAATCATTTTACATGATGTAATGCTTTGGTAGATCTTAATTCTGTTTTCGCTGTGTGCAGTTTCATCAATGCGGTTAAGCAATACTTGTGCTTATCACTATTGAAGAACAGTGCGGTGTCAATCATGTCGATATTCCAATTGCAATGCGCTATCTTTATGAGCTTGTTATCGAAGCTTAGATCAGTCTTGAAAGCGGAAATCGGCATTTTCTTCCCGATGATTGTACTCCGTGTGCTAGAGAATGTTCTCAATCCTAGTTTCCTGCAGAAGATGACTGTTCTCAACTTGCTGGATAAAATGTCGCAGGATCCGCAGTTGATTGTTGATATCTTTGTAAACTACGACTGCGATGTGGATTCTTCCAACATACTAGAAAGGTATTAGATTAGTCTAAGAACTTGCACAAAAATTTTGCATGGCTCGTTAAGAGTAATATAATGTATTAAAGCTCTTATAATTCCATCAGATGATTGCAGGATTGTCAACGGTCTTCTGAAAACAGCTCTAGGACCACCGACCGGTTCATCGACAGCGCTGTCTCCAGGACAAGATAGTACATTCAGGAATGAATCTGTCAAGTGTTTGGTTAACGTAGTCAAGGCAATGGGAAATTGGATGGATCAGCAGTTAAAAGTGACTGAGACTGTTTGGCCTAAGGGATCACAAATTTATGCTTCTATGGACAGTAATGCAAGCCAGATTGGTGAAGAAGGAAATATGTCTGACTGCGATTCGCAGCCAGATACTAATCCTGAAGCTTATGATGCTTCAATGCTTGAGCAACGAAGAGCTTACAAAATTGAATTACAGGTCCAGTATTTACAAGTCTTTGAGCACATATTAGCTTTTTGATGATATATAAGTTTATGCTTAAATTGCTTCTGCTTCACTGACAAATAATCATGATGGTTTGCAGAAGGGTATCTCTCTGT
Organism: Arabis hirsuta; assembly: GCA_964056655.1. Lineage (NCBI taxonomy): Eukaryota > Viridiplantae > Streptophyta > Magnoliopsida > Brassicales > Brassicaceae > Arabis > Arabis hirsuta. Next base: position 35,359,219 of record OZ053303.1, read on the forward strand.
TCAATAGGAAGCCTTCGAAAGGTATCGAGTTTCTTATAAGCAGCAAGAAAATAGGCAGTTCCCCTGAGGAAGTGGCTTCGTTTCTGATGAAGACGGCAGGGCTTAATGGAACCGTGATTGGTGATTATCTTGGTGAAAGAGAGGAACTTCCACTCAAAGTTATGCATGCATATGTGGACTCCTTTAATTTCGAAAAGAAGGATTTTGTCGAAGCAATAAGGTTCTTCCTACGCGGCTTTAGGCTACCAGGAGAAGCACAGAAAATCGACCGAATCATGGAAAAGTTTGCAGAACACTATTGGAAATGCAACCCTGACTCTTTCACAAGCGCAGACACTGCTTATGTTCTCGCATACTCCGTGATAATGCTCAACACAGATGCACACAACAACATGGTTAAGGATAAGGTACGCCTCCTTGCTTCTGAGACTAAAGTGTAAACCATCTCTAGAATATTTCTCAAGTAGAAAAATTTGCCTTCTTGGTTGCCTTTGAACTCATATATATCGCATTTTGGATTCTGTTGAGAAGCCTATGATATAAGATGGGAAATTTTTACCTCTGTTTTGGAGATTTCCATATATAGAAATGGTTCGAATCATTCTGATGCCTTCAATGGTTGTTTAGATGACGAAAGCTGACTTTGTCCGCAACAATCGGGGAATAGATGATGGCAAAGACTTACCTGAAGAGTATCTAGGATCTCTATATGATCGAGTTGTGAAAGATGAAATCAAGATGAACTCAGATACTTTAGCCCCACAAAGCAAACAAGTGAATGGCTTGAATAAACTATTGGGCTTAGACGGTATCCTCAATCTTGTTTCTTGGATGCAACCAGATGAGAAACCGCATGGTGCTAATGGACTTCTTATAAGAGATATCCAGGAGCAGTTCCAAGCTAAGTCAGGGAAATCAGAGTAAGCACTATTGCTATACCAGAAATTATGTGTCATACTATCCTCTGTTTTTTTTTATCAGTTGGAGTTAATATGAATCTATTTGTTTTGCTCTTGGTCCGCAGGTCAGTTTACCATACTGTTACAGATGTCTCGATATTGAGGTTCATTCTCGAGGTCTCCTGGGGACCGATGCTTGCTGCATTCAGTGTCACTCTTGACCAGAGTGATGATAGACTGGCAACTTCTCTGTGCTTACAGGGATTTCGATATGCGGTGCACGTCACTTCAGTTATGGGAATGCAAACCCAGAGAGACGCTTTTGTCACTTCCATGGCCAAATTCACTAATCTCCATTGTGCTGGAGATATGAAACAGAAAAATGTAGATGCAGTAAAAGTAAGTCTGGTTGTTCTATATCTAAGCCTATCTAATGTACTGTTTTTATCAACAATTGATTCGATTGACAATCCGTTCCCATTGTATGCAGGCGATAATAACAATAGCCATAGAAGACGGTAACCATCTACAAGGATCTTGGGAACACATTTTAACTTGCCTTTCCCGTATCGAACATCTGCAACTCCTGGGAGAAGTATCACCTTCAGAAACACGTTATGCCCCTACAACAAAAGCTGAGGTAGATGAAAAGAAGGCTTTGGGGTTTCCGCATTTAAAGAAACGCGGAGCTCTTCAGAATCCATCTATGATGGCTGTCGTTAGGGGTGGTTCTTATGATAGTACTTCGCTTGTAAAAACCGTTCCCAAATTAGTTACTCCAGATCAGATCAAGAGTTTCATTTCCAATTTGAATCTATTGGATCAAATAGGCAACTTTGAGTTGAACCATGTCTATGCTAATAGCCAGAGGTTGAATAGTGAAGCTATAGTCGCTTTTGTTAAAGCGCTATGCAAAGTTTCTATGTCAGAACTTCAGTCACCAGCAGATCCTCGGGTCTTTAGCCTCACGAAACTAGTCGAAACAGCGTAAGTTCTCAGTCTATGATCTTTTACTAATTCCATACTCTCTGATCAAATTATCTGTGGTTGATGCAAATCTTTTTTTTCTCTGTGACAGGCATTATAACATGAACCGAATCCGATTAGTTTGGTCCCGCATATGGAACGTTCTCTCGGATTTCTTCGTATCAGTCGGCTTGTCAGAGAATCTCTCTGTTGCAATATTCGTAATGGACTCGCTTCGTCAACTTTCAATGAAATTCTTGGAGCGTGAGGAGCTAGCAAGCTACCATTTCCAGCATGAATTTCTTCGACCATTCGTCGTTGTCATGCAGAAAAGTAGTTCTGCAGAGATTAGAGAGCTAATAGTCCGATGTGTTTCTCAAATGGTTCTAAGTCGAGTTAGTAATGTGCAATCTGGTTGGAAAAGTGTCTTCACGGTAAGTAACAAGCAAACACATTTTCTCAATCCAATATTCTTCTTTGAATTTTTTTCTACTGTCCTATTTACAACCCAAGAGACCTTGTCGGTATAGGTCTTCACAACTGCAGCGATTGACGAGAGGAAGAACATTGTACTGTTAGCTTTCGAGACTATCGAGAAAATCGTGCGGGATCATTTTCATTGCATAACCGAGACAGAGATATCGGTATACGCAGACTGCATTAGATGCCTCATCACCTTCACAAACAGCAAATTTGAAGGCGACATTGGTTTCAACACCATAGAGTTTCTTCGTTTCTGCGCTTCAAAGCTCGCAGATGGAGGACTCGTCTGGAACGAAAAACTCAAGAACAGTAATATCTCAGCTTTAAAGGAAGATTCATCTGATACACCGAGTGTTACTGACCTTGATGAACAAGTATCCTATTGGGTTCCTCTGCTTTCAGGTTGGAATCAAATCTTGGCTTCTATGCTTTATCAGTTACTACAAACTTACTAAGTTGCATTCCTCTATTTTCATTTGTTCAGGTTTATCTAAACAAGCTTCAGATCCGAGACCAGCGATTCGAAAGCGTTCCATAGAAGTACTCTTCAACATTTTGATGGATCATGGTCATCTTTTTACAAGACCTTTTTGGACCGGAATCTTCAGCTCAATCATTCTCCCGGTTTTCAACAACATTCGTAGTAAAACCGATATGCTACTCGAAGAAAGCGTTGATTCTCCATCCTCAGCTTCTCTAGACACCGAAGAAACCACATGGGATTCCGAGACATCAACATTCGCATTGCAGCTTCTTGTCGATCTACTCGTGAACTTTTTCAGCTCCGTGAGATCTCAGCTTTCGAGCGTTGTGTCAATCATCATAGAGTACATAAAGAGTCCGGTTCAAGGCTCAACGGGATCTGGAATCTCTGTCTTGCTTCGTTTAGCTGATGGATTAGCTCGAAGCGCCACTAAAGATGAATGGAGAGAGATTTTCTTGGCTCTCAAGGAAGCAGCCTCGCTTACTTTCGCCGGTTTCATGAAAGTCTTGAGAACCATGGATGATATCGAAGATATCGAAACAATCTCAGGTCAAAGCGTAAACAAAGATGATCTCGATGACGATAATCTTCACATCATGTCCTACGTTGTCTCCAGAACAAAGAAACACATTGATGTTCTGTCTCAAATCGTCGAGGTCTTTCCTCGCTCTCTCACTTTTCGACTAACCCTAATTGCTCTGTTTTTGACTTCTCTGTTTCGATTTTTTCAGGTTGTGAGTGATTTATACACGAAAAACCAATACTCATTGTCCGCGACACACGTAGATATCCTCGCAGACATTTTCTCGTGCATCGCGTCTCACGCGCAGCAACTAAACACAGATACAGTCCTTAGAAGGAAATTCAAGAGAGCATGCTCAGTACAAAACCTAACAGAGCCTCAACTACTTAACTTCGAGAACGAATCTAACAAATCCTACATGAATTTCCTTCAAGACATGGTCAATTGCAATCCAAACGTCTCTAAAGAACTCGATTTAGAATCTCGTTTAGTCGCTGAATGCGCGAATGTCGTCAAGATCTACCTTAAATGCACAGGTCAACAACAAAGGAAACCGTTGAATTGGATTCTTCCGATGGAATCAGATCGGATCGAAGAAGCTACGGCGAGAACTTCGTTGCTAGTTTCGTCGCTCGAAGCATTGTGTTCATTAGAAGCAGAGTCTCTGAAACGACACGTGTCGAGCTTCTTCCCTTTGTTGGTGGATCTTGTGAGGACTGAACATTGCTCTCCACAAGTTCCGTACGTCTTAAGCAATGTTTTGAAATCGTGCATTGGTCCTATTTTGGCTTAGTTGCTTGCGGCTTAAGTTATCATTGCCATTTCCCTCTTATTTGTGTTTCGTCCACAATTTTTTTTTTTTGGGGTTGGCTTTTCTGCCCGAATAAATTTTGGCGATTTTTATGTTATTTTCTTGAAATGAAATGAAATTTTAATTTTGAAGAGAACTATGAACACTAAAAGGGCGGGAATTTTTTTGAACAGTCAAGAAACATTAAGAAAGAACCGTACTGAACCGAGGATCAAAATTAGTATGAACCGGTTACACATGGTTAACTTTATTTACTGGTTTACTCGTCTTTCATAGTCTGGTCTAAATTGGACTGATACAAAAAGACTGAGCAGTGAAATTTTCTTCTCTTTTTTTTGGTTGCTAAATGTGAAATGTTCTTCTACTTCAAGAAAAAACAAAAAAAACTGAAAACAATTAGCAAAGAAACAGAAAATAATCAAAATATTATATACTTCGATATTTTTTTTTTATAAAAAATGTGAAATAGCTAGGGAAATTATTTTAAAGTAATGCAATAAACGTAGACCAAGTTGTGAAAAGATAATTCATTTAATAATTTTTTAGCTACCATTCATATACTCGTAATTCATTTTAAAACTTCGACGTTATATTTTAGTTGATACAACTATATATCCAACTTAATTTACGGTCTAACAACAACATAATGGGTGCGATCATACAAGCTCTAATGCACCAAATTCCATCAGAACTACGCAGTTAAAAGTGCTTATGCGAGAGTAGTACGTACTAGAATGGGTGATCTCCTGGGAAGTCCTCGTGTTGTACCCCCTCCCTTTTTGTGGAAGCCCATCTAGCCCATGGTTTAGCTAAGAGTTAATTAATATTTATATACCCAGAGATCTGGGGTTCAAATCCCAGTTGATGCGATTTATTAACAAATATGCAGATTAATGAAAACAGATTTACAGAAGATCTCATGCGTTGTGCAATTGGAACCGTTCGCCGTGATTCCACGCAATAAAAGTATAAAGTGTCCATCATGAACATAAAGCAGGAAGTACCGTCTGTCGTAGATCTAATAGGGTCACAGTAAATTGTCCATAATATAATCATCTTTGTAACAATTCTCCAAATTTATAATAAAAAAAAATACAAAAGTTAAAAATAAAAAAGAACAACCACATAACAACTTTAAGTGGAAAGCACTGTCTACAAATCAACGATAAGTCAAAGACAGCCTTACTACGAGATTATAAAACAAGAAAAGAAACAAAAACGAAAAAAAACTAAACATAGTGATTTGTTACTCACACAAAAATAGAGTTTACAAAAATAGTAAAAATCCAACGTATATATATATTCTCTTAGAAACCTCAGCAATACAAACAGCAATCGATTCCTATTTCCTTACAACTAAGACCAAATCTAGTAAGGTACCAATTGTTCAAACAAGAGAATGGGTGCAAAAGGAATGATATTGATGATAGTGGTGGCTATGTTAATGAACATGACTTGGTGTTATATCTCTACTGGTGGATCGTCAAATAGTGCAGTGGATGTAGAGTTTTGCACGAAACAATGTATCAAGAATAGATGCATGCCAAAGCTTCATGATCACAATCTTTGCATGAAGACATGTAACTATTATTGTACTCAGCCTCACGAATACTTCCTATCTGCCTATATCCAACGCCATCTTCCTGATATTACAAGGTCTCCTTCACCTTCATGCGGAAAATCGTGTTGATCTTCAATTACTCTGAAATTGTGTTGGCCATCAATTACTCTAAAATTGTGATTACATGTATATGTGTTACCACAGATATATATATTTCATTATATATTTTTATTATGTGGCACAACGTTTTATATATATTGAGACTTGGGATTGTCTGGTTATTGATGTTTTTCCAGAAGATTTGTTACTTTAATATAAGAAATACAAATCTTTTATTTTTTTATTCGTGACACTCCCATGATTTGGTGGCAAGCTGATAGGTCTAAACAATATATAGCTTTCTTAAAGGCATCTCCATCTCACTAGCTTTGAAAAGAGTATCTATTTAATTTAATACTAATATTTTAATATAATTAAATAAAAACTTTAAACCAATTAGAACATCACAAGTACGAATTTTTGATACTTTTTCGTCTTCAGTCTCTTTCCTTTCTTTTTCTTCCATTTTTTTTTGTCAAACCTTTCCTCATTAAATTAAAATTAAATACATAATAAGTTGAGTACTTGTTTGGCAATAAAATCTACTAGAGCATTATTTATTCTAGGGATAAAATTAAACTTAACAAAAGTAAAATTAGGTAAACATGCCTGAATATCTTCTAAAATTCCATGAATCACCAACAGTTTTGATTTTGTTACGATGGCTTTGATTAGGATCAGGGAATCCGAGAACAAGGTGATGGACTTGAAGTCATGATGTATCGCAGAGAACATCGCACCTCTTAAGGCCAAGGCTTCTCTGATCAAGGGAGAGGCGAGGTGAGGAATCACATCTGATTGGTTAGAGCTTTGGTGTGAATCGATGAAGATCCAACCCCCTCCAGCCATTCGAGACTCTGAAGACCAAGCTGCATCAGTACATCATTTGATTGTCCCATCCCGAGGGATTGGGGTACGTTTGGGTGTGGCCTTTTGGTTCCGAATGTAGATGCATCAAATGTAACATCCCTGTTTTTGAAATATGTAATGCACGCGGAGAGGGTTAAGAGAATTGATTTGGCTACCTATATCACCAAAGTGCACTTATCTTTTCCGTCACACATCCAGAGAGAACTCCAGAGTTAAGCGTGTTTGGGCTGGAGCAATTTAAGGATGGGTGACCTACTAGGAAGTCATTTCCAGTACCGTGTGAGTGAGGACAAAACACGGGAAAAGATCACGTGGTGATTTGCAGTTTTAGTAAACAAGTCTTTCGAGCCTCCCGGACTAACGCACCGACCGTCGGACAGGGGTGGGCCCACGGGCCGAGAGTAGGCATGAGGCCCATTAGGAGATGAGGATTTCTCTTGAGGCGATGAAGATTTCTCCTGTATGTTATTGAGAGATGAGGATCTCTCTCGAGGGAATGAGGATTTTCCCTGCATACCAATAGCTCGACGGCGGTCGGGGCGTTACATCAAAGATGATCAAAGATGGCAACTAAGGATCAAAGAAAGTATGGAGAATCCTGTGCTACACAAGAGACGAACAAAGTTGGAATCAGTATCACACGTGTGAAGGCAACGCCACACGTGTGAAGAAAAATGAGTGTCTCGAGCTTTGGGAACGCAAGTGGGTGAGATGGTGCAGAAGGTTGGTCCAACAAACAAGGAAGTGACCTTATGCAAAAGGCAAAAAGCATGAAGTTGGCGTTTTGCTCAAGAGAAGGGACATGTGAAATAATGTTCTCTATCACAGAACAGTGGACAGACTGCTGGTCCGAAGCGAGACTCCACATATTATATTGGTATATGGATCACCAATATAATAGATCTTTTTGAGGGATTTTCAGGTAGTTCTTCACGCAAAAAGAAGATAGAAAAGTGTGAGAGAAAAACTTCTTGAAGAACTCGAGTATGAGTATAGTGATTTTGTGTTGAGCACAATTTGATTCATCTGGGTAGATTAGGAACTATGAAGAACACGAATCTTGTTATATAAGATGTCATGGATCCCTGGGTAGTCTAGGTTGAGAGTTTTTCACTTCAGTGTAAGATTGTGTAATCTGCTCTTATTACAACTGGAGTTGTGTGTAGAAGTGCTACGTTTGGATTAATGGAAGTTTGTTAAGTATGTCTTAATCACCTTCTATTAAGTACAATATTAGTGTTTCCGATTCGGATACTTCTACTTTTACACCTAAGAGGACCGATCTCTAATTGTGTAGATTTCCATTCCCTAGCGTCTTGGATTGCTTTTAGAATGGTTTCTTTTTGGGTGAATGCTTTTTATTGAAGATCAGTTGATTACGAGCAATCCATAGGGACCAAAAAATCCACGGGATCAAGATTCCCTTGTCCAAACCTATTGGTGGAAGGGTGCAGAGAGGAATTGCCAGTTGGAGGCCTGTGGAGAAATCTGTGGGTGCGATGAGATCCATGGCTGAGTCTAGGGGAGTCTTCTCCCATACTTAACGAGCAAAAGGCCAGTGGAAGAAAAAGTAGAGCATCGATTCATTCTCCTTGCACCTTGGGCATTTAGAGGAGCTCGATATCAGTCGAGTTACTAGTTGCTCACCTACAGGTAGTGCTCCTTGAATGGCTTTCCATAGAAAAACTTTAATCTTTAGAGAGGTGTGTAGTTTCCATAGCATTGAGTTCCATTTAAAGGAGCTATGTTGCTGATTTGATTGAGTGATATCTCGTTCCTTTGATGCAGCATAGTAGCATGTCTTGGTTGTGTATTCTCTTGTTGGGTGGTTAAGCCATTTAAGTTTGTCCGGAGAGCAAGTAGGCTAGGTTTCAAGATGAGGATTTGCTTCTTATGGAAAGGTAAGATTTGGTCTATCAACTCTATATTCCAGTCTTTTGATTGTTGGTTGAGTAGATCCGAAACTTTGAGTTGTTGCGTTGCCTCTAGTTGGGGACCTGTTGGTCTTATTTGATCCGAGGTTGAAAGCCAGGGGTCTCACCAGATGTTTATTGATTCTCCATTTCCAATCACCCATCCTAATTTTGTTTTCCAAGTAGGATGTTGCGCCATCCATGAGAGGTTACAGCCAAAGCTGAACAGTTTAAGAAGGGGGCCGATGTGCAGTACTTTCCAAGTAGTATACGTGCTAGAAGACACGAAGGATTATTGAAGATACGCCAACTAAGCTTAGCTAGGAGGGCATCATTAAAGAGGTCAATGTCCTTGAACCCTAACCCTCCTAGACTCTTTGGTTTTGGCATTTTGCTCCAGGCTACCCATCTAATCTTTCTTTTCTCAAGTGAGGAGTCCCACCAGAATCTAGACCAGAATCTAGTAAGAGCACACTGAATTCTGGTACATAGCGATTGTGGCAGTTTAAAGCAAGACATAGCATAGATTGAGACGAGCCTCCCAAAGCAGCCAGAGTCAGTATTCCTCATTTTAATCCCTTAGATCTAGTCCACAACCATGGTCTCATACTGGTGGGACGCATAACTAACCCAAAAATCTAGAAGATGTAGGCTCTCCTCCCATTTCTTGCTGACCACTGGAAAGTAAGCATAAGGCCAGTGGGTGCCGACCTGGGTCAAGGACGTTTCCAATACCAGTTTGCCAAAGAGGAAGATCTTTAAAAAGTCCTAGACAACAGACCCTACCGTTTCGCCCACTGGATGGTCATCATTCAAAGATGGGAGCCTACGGTGGCTATCTCCTTCCCATCACATATCCCCTTTTGGATCCATGTTTAAGGGGTCCCAAATCACCTCTGGTCAAAGGCTATGCTCCTCAGTATAGCAGCTAATATTGGCTGATATGAAAACTCAAAAATCACCACTTATGCAGCAAGAGTTAGGGTCTTGATTAACGGACTCAAACCCCTAATAGCAAAATCAACTCAGGATTTTGCTAATGGAGATGAGGTGATAGCCACTCTGGTATATGAACGCCTGGAGAAACACTGTGACATCTACTTCATGTTAGACCATGATTCTAAAAACTGTACTGAAACAGTCCAAGCAACGATCCCTTATAGATCGTCTAGCTTACAAGTGTCTCATCCCACACAAGCTAGGGACCCTGCAAGATACACAGATGGCTATAAACAAAGAGCCTCACGGGAATACATGACACACTCAACACATAAGACAAAAGTTAATTCAACTATTTCTGCTTACCATGGAAGGAGAGAAACCTTTAAACAGCCTCTACATCCAAGAGAATACTCCTGCCGTTACTCACACAATCTGAGTGTAACCAAATCTAATAACTCCTGAAAATCCACATACTCCAGAAGCACAAACTATCAGGAGCCTAGAAGAGAAAACAGACCAACACAAGCACCTATCTGGGTTGAAAAGAGAAGAAGAGAACTCCCAAGGGCACTCTTCTCCTCCCAAGAACGGTCTGCCTCTTCTAGAGACAGGAGACATCCACTTGAAAGAGTGTCCTCCATCCCAAACAGCACAGACCAGCTTCCTGTTGAAGCTCTTTAAGTGGCCATGGGGGACTTAAGGGACGTAATGGTCCAATATTCTAATAGCGTAGATCCAACTGAAAGTGATGCACGCAAAGAGAGAACCAGGCTTGCTGAACTACATGGAGAATTTGAAGAAACAGCAGCCCTGATGGTTAGATCATCTCTTAAGCATACTACATTGAGGAACTACGCCACACACTCTCCTGAGAGAATCCCTGCAAAACTAAGGTTAGGAGTAGAACCTGAAATGAACCAAAAAGAGAATGAAGAAATAACTACTCAATCAACACCTACCGTCAAAAGAAAACTTGGAAGACCGCCTGGTAAGAGAAATACAGGATCTTCAACCCTGTTGAGACTGGTAGGGAAAAAGAGAAAAGTCATCGGTGTGCTACCTTCCCCTAGGAAAAGAGTGCCAAATTCTATGATACACCAAGAGACTAACAATGAGGAATCAAAGAATTTCTTTTCATAATTTCTTTTGTTGGGCATGGTGTAATACCCGTACTTGGAGTTTCTTACCAGTTTTGGATTGTGATCGCGAGGATCAAGACTTGGAAAAATTATGTCGAGATTTTTTTTAAGTATGGATGGGCTGGGATGGCCGAGAAAAATCAGACCGAGGACTCGTGGGCCTGTCAGAGTTGATCCGATAATTATTGGGCCAAGTGCGATCGGGTCGAGTTGATTCGCGGTCTGGGCGGGTCGCGTGTCGGCGGGTCTGCAAGAAGGATTACCACGCGCGGTAGGGTGATTATTTTAATCTGGCCACACGGTAGGCCGATTTTTTTATTGAGCCGCGCGGTAGGGGTAATTGTTTATTTGAGCGTGCGGTAGGGTGCGGCAGTAGGGTGTTATTTAATCGGACTGCGGCTGGTGGGAAGGAATCTTCGATTGGTGGGTCGAATTGTTTAAGTAAAGCACCGCGGGTAGGGGTGAATTGTTTATTCTAACTGCGGTTGATAGAGGTAATAGAATATTCTAACCGCGGTTGGTGAAGGATTGGATCCGCGGGCTATAAAACGACTTTTCCTCTCTCATTTCTCTCATTTTCGCACACTTGAGATTATTCGCGGGAGAGAGTTTGGTTGTCGCCTGAGTGAGTTTGTGTGTCGCGAGTTTCTGTCGAGTGCTCGTTGGTGCGGGTGATCGGATGCGAGTTCTGGTCGGGTGTCGCGAGTGGTTGCTGGGTGAGACCGTGTGATATCTCGTACCGATTGCTGGGTTTTGGGTAAGTCTCATGAACCTAAGTCTTGTGAACCTTAGTGATTCACCGTTTGATTACCCTTGGTTGGCCTTAACACGTGTTTGTTCGTATTGTTGGTGCAATTTTAGTGAAATGTCGCGAAGGGTTGTCCGAGTGTTCGCGATCGTAAGGGAAGGACGATTCGCGTGAACTGTTGTGGTGTCGCGTGTCTTTAAACAATAGCCAACGCGGATAGCGTCTGTTCGATCCGTTTGTGCGGGTAAGTCTCTAAAGACTTGTGTTTTTCCCATCGTTTGATTACCCTTGTTCGACCATAACTCAGTGTTTTTGTGTCGATGGGTACGGATCGAAGTAGTTTTGTGAAGGGTGTAGTGCGCGATCGTTGGGTAGATCGATTGTTTGATTGCTCGATAGTTTGGGTAAGGATCGTTTACCGTGGTGTTTTTCTATATATAGTTTATCCTTGGTTTGGTACTGACATGATTTGGTTCGGTTTGGGTGAGGGAAGTTCAGTAACGGTTGTAGGCGGGTAACTTTCTGGTGGATCGTGACCGATCGCGTGGGTAGACTGTGTGTTTTTCCTCAACCGAATTGTTTGCTAAGGTGAGTGCGTGATCGTAGCTAATGTCTAGGGTTGTTTGTATGTTCGGCTTGGGGTAACCATGTTTTGCTTGTTTGGTTTGGTATAGTTATGTATACGGCAGATACACTTCGGTGTATAGGTATACTTCGGTATACGGTTTGATGATGTGTGCACACATTATGTCATGTTTGGTGTTTGATCAACACAGTTTGTGAACGAAAGTTCAGGTTTGGTTTGTGAACGAAAGTTCAAGTTTGGTTTGATATGTTTGTTCATATGATGATTCGTGATATTAGCTAAGTGAGACGGGATGATCGCTCTCACTAAGCAATTCGTTTGCTTATGCGCCATTTCATGGTCCCAGGTGATAAAAGTGGCTAAGGAGTTCGTGAGACAAGCTGGAAAGGAACGGATGGATTTAGGATGGGCTCATGTTCGTTTGTTGTACTTGTTTGGTTGGGTTGTATTGCATTCATTTGCTAAGTTAAACATGAATTCGTTGTTAAGTTAAAACATGGAATCGTTTGCTAAGTTTGTTTAAGGAACCTTTTATCATTATTGAACCTTGTTTGAAATAAGTTTATTCGAATGAAGTTTTACTAAGTAAATTCATAGAGGTTCGTCATTTATACATGTTGAACGCGCTTAAGTTGTTAGTTTTCTGCTGAACTGAATCGAGATTGAAAACTAGTTGAATTGGCTAAGTTAAATAAAATCGAAAATTTGACTAAATATAAAATAGGATCACATAGTTTGATAACTTTCTTACCGCGTTTAGGATATCGGGGTTGGGGCGTTACACATGGTCTAACAATATCTTTTCATGAGTGTAAAGAAATGATATGATGGTCCTATGGAGTCTAAACATGTCCTTTTGTCCTTTTTTTATAAATAAGTTTTTTTTTTGTATACCCTAAAACTTATTAGAAATTTGAAATCTATATCCAAATTTATTAAACTTTGAAAATTACCATTCTTTTTTACTGAGATGACATTTTTATCTTTAGTTAAGAAAAATTTTAGAAAAGAAAATGATTTGATTTTTTCAACCTTTTTGAAAAAAAATTATAATCTTTAAAACTAATAAATCAACTATTAGTTTTAATGTTAAAAAACTAATAAAATTATGAATTGATTTTATTTAACTTTATAATTTACTATTTAAATAATTTAGATAATAATATATCAAGTCTATGAACATAAAAATTAAGTCAATGGTTTAAACAAGTTGACAAAATAAAAGTTAATCAACCAAAATATAAATCGATGAACAAAAAAAATTAAGTCGACGAACAAAAAAATAAGTCAGTCTTTTAAATAAGTCGAAATATAAGTCAACAATTTAGAATAAGTCGACGAAACTGAAAACTTAAGTCGGCGAAGATAAAAATAAGTCAATGATTATATAAGTCAATGATTATATAAGTCGGCAAAGTAAAAAATTAAGCAAACGATAATACATGTCAACAGTTTAAAATAAGTCGACAAAAATAAAAAAATAATTCAGTGGTTTAACAAGTCGACAAAATAAAAAATAAGCAAACGAAATATAAGTCAATATTTTAAAATAAATCAACAAAGATGGATATTAAGTCGACAAACATAAAAGAATAAATCAATAGTATATAGTATTTATTTTTAAATTTAATAAAAATTAGCTTTTTGATAATGATTTATTAACAAAATGTTTTTAAAAATAAAAAATAAAAACGAAATTAAATTTTGAATTTTAGTTTAATAATTTTAAATTATTTTAAATGTATTTAGTAAGTTATATGTTGACAAAAAAAAATATATATAGTAAGTTATATATGTATATGAATATTTACATACTTTTAGATAACAGAAATTATAGTTTTTCAATTATTATAAGATTAAGTGTACTTTCCAATTTTTCATTAAAATTTAGGTATTTATCAAAATCCATTTGTTATCAATCGATAATTGTTGGAAATTTATAGTAGAATTTTTAAGAGCTTTTAACAAGATCTAACTCTGTTTGAATTATATTTTGCTAAGAAATTTCAGTAACGTTTTTTTCTCTACAATATCACGGTATCGTACTAGATAATTTTGTAGTTAAAAGTTCAAAACATTTTAATCGGTTTCGAGTCGTACTTTTCAACGTTTCTATTATCATATGTTAATATATAACTATTTGATTTTATTTTTTTGTCAACATAATTATTTAATTATAACGTTAGTGATTACAAACCAATGTGATTCAAGGCATAATCAAGTACACAACTTAATTTAGGATCTAATAAGTGTAAAGCAACGAATTAGCACTGTCTATAAATCATAGACAACCTCATACTATGAAATCAACAATAAGTCAATAAGTTATAGACAGCCTTAATTTCTACGAAAATATAAAACAAGAAAAAATTGCCTTTAGCAGGAAAAAAAAATTTGCACTGCAGAAATGGTTTTTTTCATACATGCTAAAATCTGTAGGGTTGATCAAGAAGTTTTGAAAGTTTTTTTCAAATAAAAATTAGCCAGAAGATGAATCAAATATAAGGGAACGCATAGACAAAATATTACTCATAGATTTGGTTAAATTTTTTTAGGTTTTAATATCGTATTTTCACTGATTTCCTTAGTAATGGTTAGGTGCATATTATTTTTTGGGTTAAGAATTAGGTAAGTAATATGTCTAAAATTATATTTAAGTAAGTAGGAGAAAGAATTAAAAAAATAAGACAAAATTGCCTTTACAATTGTAATTAAAGTAAAGTTAAAAAAAATCTTTATCTTATCTCTGAAAAAATTGCTCCTACGGTATAACTCTGCAAAAAGTAGAATCGTGTAGGAAAACAAACAGGGTTAGAAAATGAAAAAAAAAACTAAGATGATGTAAAAGTTAACTATTTAATAACATAGTTAACTATTTTCAAAATTACTATATCATAACATAGTTAACTACATCATTGTTAAGGTCAAAACTCCCTCCGATAGTTATTTTCGATAAAATGGTTAAGTATAGAAATGGGCCGAAATGACCTGGGCCGAGTTCACTATAGAGACTTGGACAAATCGCAGGAAAAAACTCATTTCGCCGACTGGCACGACGACTACAAGCCTAGAACCGCCAACACCGTCGTCTTGGAGATCTCGACACCTCGTCAACTCTGTCATCCTAGAGAGCTCGACACCTCGCCGATGTCGTCGCCTTGAAGACCTCGGCACCTCGCCGGTGCCGACGACCTGGAGAGCTCGGCATTTGGCCGAGAGTGGCTTGAATCAGTCCATTTGGCCTACTACAAAGAAGTGGGCCGAGGTCAACAAGCCCAAGGTGGCGAGATGACGAGGTCAAGCCCAAGACGATGAAGCCCATGGCGAGCGCCGACTTTGATAATAGAAAATCCCGAAAAATAAAAAAATCTTTCTGATTTACTTAGGAAAAATCCTAGCCGACTTAGACTTGTATATATACTCTTGTAACTCCTTTGTAAAAGGGATCCGCAGCTTTATACGCAAACACTTAGCAAAAATCAATAAAAGCTTTCTTAACAGAAATTTCATATTTTTATTATTTGTTCTTGTGATTCTTTCTCAGAGATCTCGTTTCTTCCCCAAAACCCTTGAAAAATTCAATTGCATTGGTTTTGACCTCCACAATCATATTTGTAACTATCTAAAAACATATTTAACTATTTTCATCGAACTATATGTTCAATTGATTTCATAACATAGTTAACTACATCACATTATGTCAAACTATCTAAAACATAGTTAACTATTTTTAAAAAATAGTTATCAATTTTAAAAACATAGTTAACTATTTTCAAAGCATAGTTACTTACTCTATTGATTTCTTGACATAATTCACTACATGATAAATGTTGTTGTAATAGTTACATATTTAAACAAACAACAAAAATAACATACATAGTATACTATAAGTCAGAAACATAGTTACTTTTTTATTCGAACATAGTCAAGCAGCCACTCAATTTGACTAAGAGGTAGATGAAGATGGAAAATTTAACAGAGAAGAAACATCATCTTAATCCATGATTGGAGATTTAGATCTATGACAGCGAGTTAAGACAAAATAATTGAGAAGGAAGAAGAATAAGAAGCAAATTGCAAAATTAAATATAAAGAAGAAATATGAGAAGAAGAAGAAAAAGAAGAAGGAGATAAGAAGCAAGAAGAAGAAGAAATTAAAAAAAAAGGAAGAAGAAGAGGACGCAAGGTGAGAGGAGGCAAGAGGAAGTGGCGATGAAAATAGAATAGTGTTAGAGATTAAGATAAAATGTTTGTTTTGTTTTTTATTTTTGTAAAGTAAAAACTATGTAATTGCATAAAAACATTTTCGGGATTTTAACTAGGCTATGTGTTACTCACCTAATTATGATTTATTGATTGTTAGATGTTTAATTATGGCTACATTGCCTGTGTTCGTGACAAAAAAAAAATATATATATATATTTAATTTGAAAAAAAAATCACCAACGTTTATATATTTGTACTATATGAACCATCACACCAGTAACATAAAACTAATATCTAAATATATCATTCTAAATATATCATTTACTAATTTTAGTAATACTTCGTCAGACGTGGTTAGCATTTTAGATTTTATCTTTAGGTTACAAATAGATAAGTAAGCTAATTAAACTTTAGTCACATTAATTATGTAATTGAATAATTATATTAAAAGATTAAAAATATATATGGGACAATGATCACTTAAAGGATATGTATAATATTATTGATATATTTATTAGTTAAAGCATATTGATTTATTGGTTTGGTTTGAATCAGTTTAGATTTGATTGGTTCGGTTCAGTTTTTTCATCCATTCTTGAATTAAGTCATACTAAATTTTGACCTACACCAAACAAACGTGGGATTAAATACTTTAATATGCTTTCTAACTGATCTTAATATTTAGATGTGTATCATAATATTTATAAACCTATAAAATGATATGTATTGTGCATAAATGTAATATAGTTAAATTTTGATCAAACAATTTTGATGTCATATGTTTTGATCAACTTAGCATAAAAATAATAGAACTAATACAAATGTTATTTATTTCAATTAATTTAAAGTGTAAATTAATTTTTATGATTTGTGTAAATTATAGAACATGTGATAAATCAAATGAATTTTTAGATCTATATGAATTTGTAGGACATGACAAACAAAAAATATATGTTTTCCAATAATAAAATGTAAAAATATTTGTAAGTGTAGTTATCATCTACAAATAAATAATGTTGTTAAAAAAATAATAATGAAAAACTTCTTAATATATCAGTTTTTCAAAAATATATTGTAAGTCTAAATATTACATTTAGTTAAACTTAAATCTGTAGAACATGTATTAATGAATTTATATTATAAAATTAATAAAAACATGTAAATTTTCACCATGACATATAGTTTTAATAGAAATATTTTCATTGGTTAATTTAAATAACATGTTCCTTAAGAACTTTATTGAATAATACATATGATTTTTTCACTAAATATCTATTCAATAATATATAGAGGATTAGTGACACTTTTGAAAAAAAATATAATTGATGGTATTTTTAATTAATTTTGAAACGTGGTATTTCTCAAAAATTATGTATATTTACTAAGTGTCATGCAAATTAATTTTTGTAAGATAAAATATAAGAGATATATATCATTTGATTTTTGTTCTTTTTACTTTCTCATGTGTATTAAAAAAATAATTAATTTTTGTTTTTGAATTTTTTAATCCTGCGTTTGACGTGGATCAAAAAATCTAGTAGTTAGTCTTATTGAAAAGAAAATAAGATATTCTCATATCAAATCTTCTATATAAATTCTCACATATTCGTTGCTTCCATATTCGTTTGATGATTATATATTATATATATTATATAAATTTGATTTATGTCATTGATAGTTTTTAATAGTTTTCCTTAAGAATTCCCTAAAATCCTCTTTGCATGATACCAATAATTTTTTATCTAGTGTCTTTTCTATTAATATATAGAGGATTATGATACTGGTCGATCAATATATCGGTTGAAATTGAATTAATAAATTAGCGATTATATTCATTAAAATTTCACCTTCTTTTGTTTGTAACAGAAAACAGATCCCCTCTGTAAAAGTTTTAAAATGTTTAATATTTGACCATTAAAGAAAAAAATATGTAAAGTGAAGCCATATGCTCTCTTGAGTGGCTCGAGAAATATAAAAAGGTTAAATTAAATCAAGAAAAAGAAAAAAAGAAAAAGGGAAAATGCTCATCATGTGAAACCCACCACTATTTTCGCAATAATAAACACCCAAATGTAAAATTTCCATGGTTTAATTCTCGACGTAAATTTTCCATGGTTTATCTTCCTCTAAATGAAAGTGTTTTGTTTTTTCCAAAAATAAACTACTAATCTTATCTATCCCACTGGCTGCCACACATTTTTTTCTTTTTAATATTTTACCTTTTTCCCGTAATTTAATATTAAGATCTATTTTTAATGTGTGTTGAATTTATATTATTTGTAGCAACAAAGAAAAGTATTTAGTTATCACGAGATTAAGAAAAACAAGTTTCCGCAATTAACCATAAACAACTTTAAAAAAAAAAAAAACTGGAATTATGAGATTTGTTACTTCCTTTATAGTTTTTTGTGTTCTCATGCTTCTCATTTTGAACATTATGAAAGGTAATATATTATTTTTCTTTGTATTTGATTATATATTTATGAGTTAGGAAAACATTGATTATTCCATCCAAAAATGTTGGTGGTGAACTATAAAGAGGCAGAAACCTTTTAAACTGATTATCAATTCTTTAGCTAAATTCATCTACAATTTTTTTTGTGGTTGCTTGAAATTGTAGAAGTGGAAGCACAAGTTCTTCTGTGTAAACGTTTTGCTAGATTGCCTGGAAAATGTGGAGCTGACGGAAACAAATTGTGCCATGGTCAAATGAAAGACCCTAGAATCCCTAAATATGCTCGTTGTGATTGTAAAGGTGTAAGATGGCGAAAGCAAGATCACCATGATTGCTTATGTTATACGAAACTTCCTTGTCCGTAATTGTTGTAGTAGACTCTTCTAATCTCGGTATAATATGCTAGATCTTTGACTCGAAATTTATACAGTTTATAGAAAAAAGAAGATAATATGCTAGATTTAACTATAGCTCGAACGCAAAAAAAATATTTACTACTAGAGTAAGTAATAGATCAGAAAGGAGAGTTTTCCATGTTCATATGAATGACAATATATACATACATACACGTCTGTCTACTTTGTTTATTTGTCAGGTTTATTTTTTTGTGTCCTAATAAAATTTTAAGGAAATGTATGAGTATACAATACATATTTAATTTCAAAAAGTAGTTCTTTTTTGCAATCAATCGTTTTCTTGTTTAGTTTGTCAAATTAATTTGTGTTATAATGTTAGACGATAAAATATATTCTCTTTTTTTGAAAAACTTTGATGCATTATATTTAGAAGTCACAAGTTTACAATTGTTAAACCAAAGTTTACAATTGAGAAAATATACATTTGCCACCACTGCCTCTGCGGTTTCGACCTCGCTTTCCAGGGCTTCTAACCGTTGTCCATTCCAACGTATCTAAGACCTTTAGAACTTCCGTGATTGTTAATAACGGCCATTCACTTGACCTTCTATATAACTGCAAACTTTTTACTTTAGTGATTGTTGGAAACACCTTAATAGGATCCCAGGTGTGTAATAAGCTGTATACATCATGAGCGGTTTAGATTGAGTGTGTACATGAAGATGAGGCTGTACGTAGACTACACACGTAGGAACAGAAACGATAAGTCAAAATTTTGAGAATTGGTGATTCAAGAGTGATAATAACTAAACGAAATCGAAATAGTCAGAAAATTAATGGCTCTTACCGTTTGCTCCTCCTCATTTTGATGATCAAAATATGTGTTCATTCTAAACTTTGTTGGAACAACTTACATCTTCTCCTTAGAACAATTTTCTTTTCATGTCTTGCTATGGGTTGGTAGTTGAAGGTACGATCATGGCTCAGTTTGAATTCAATGCCATTTGAATTTTCCTCTTTTTTCTTCTTTAAAAGCATCTCTAACCTCATTTTATTGTCTACTCCAAACACTATTTTGAAATAAAATCTTCTCTAACCCTACTTCATTTTCATTTTCATTTCCAAAATGAAATAAATAAATATGATTACACCATATTTGGAGAAGAAACATTATTCTCCATTCATTTTTTAAACATACTAGGTGAATACCCGCGCATACGCGCGCGGTTTGTTTTCCAACTTACATAATATAATTGTTTCACAACTATTTGAAAAACATATGGAAGCATTTGTTCTTTGGTTTGGTTGTAAACATTTGCACATTGTGAATGTTCGTTCAAAAAATGTTAGACCAAATTATATAGTTTTATACGAGCAAGGTATTACTTAACTCTTGCAAGGATAACGTTTGGCTCTCTATGTAAGAAAACATTGTATACGTGAGATGTGGTAAAATTAAAACAAAAAAAAGTTCTTAATGCATTACAAAATGTAAATACGGAACGAAGATAACAATGAAACTAAGAAGCATGAACAGTTTTTAAAGCGAAGACTGAAAATGTATCAGCTACTACTTCAGAACTATTTCGCTACTAGTTCAGAACACAAACACAACACAAGGGTTTTCTCAAAAACTGTTTACTAGTATTGATGACTTGAATACTTACACGTATTGTTTTCACTCAATCCTAGTCTACCCTGTTCACGAATCGCACCTGATACGTGAACTGTTTTAACCCCTTAGCCCCTTGATACAAGATTTCATGTTTACCCGAAACCCTTATCCCTTTTGCTAAGAATGCTCTAGTTGTGTTAACCGTCTCTACGACTTAACACCCCTATTTATACAAGTGGTCTGGGGCTTAACCTAGCCTTGGCCTCTACTCCATACAAGATTCGATATCTTCTTCAAATCTTCATGTGTAGATCCACTTTCCTTATCTTCTCCTAAGAATAAGGAAATCTTCTAGCTTGAGTAAATCTTCTCCAAGATATCCTCCAGCCTTCCTTGAGTGCAAGTCACGCCCTTTCTTTGCCTGGACTGACCCACTCCAAAAGCCCATCGGGCTCCAAGCCCACCAGCTGCCTCGCACCTCTTATGAAGTACTCCCATCTGGTGATGTTACAGAATCCTGCTTCAACGTTGCATCTTCAATCTCCCCCTTTTTAGCTTTGTGTGTCTCCCAAGTATCTGCAAAATAAACTCACCACAAGCACAGAGACAACCAACAACAAGCACAAGCAAATTCCAACTCATCCATACGAATTAAACTTGTAAACGTTATTACAAGCATGAATCCCCAAAAATAAAGTACTAGAGTTCGAAACGAGGAGTAATAAAAACTCAAAGGTAAAAATAAAACATCCCCCATGCTCCCCCATGAACCATGATCTACTTAGCCACTCACATCATCACTTTCTCCCCCTGCTTGGGAGCACACAAGTTAAAAACACAATCATTAGTGTATAAGCAGAAAGCACAAGAGATCACGAGAACTTACTTTGATTGGCTTGGTGCACATCTTGAACTATCCTTGACAGCTGATGCAGGACAGACGTGATCTGGTACAGCGCCTTGTTGACCTCCTTCCGACTTGACTGCCCTTGAGGCACACTAATGTGGCCAAGTGAAACATCAATTGGTGCAACAAAACGAGCTGAGCTGGATGGCTTTAAGCTTTCTGGCTCTCTCTTGGTCTTTTTCGGCAGTGCAGGCTGAATCAGTAGCGGCTGAGACCTCTTCTTGGTTGATACCTCCTCTTTGACTATTTCAACTTATTTGGCCCGAGTGCGCAGTGACGTCCTAGTTCCTCATGTTTCTTTCTTCTCGGTCCTGACGTCCATCTGGTAGTACGAGGGTAGTATCACAACATCATCCTCACCAGTAACAGCCTCACATTGATCTTCAATCATTCCAGCAATCAGATGTGGAAACACCAACTTCCTTGAATCAGACTGCTTGTTGTCCTCTCTTTCAATCTTGCTGATTGCCATGACTTGCTGAAACACCATGGCCCCAAAGTCTATGCGCACCTTCTGAGCCAACTTGTATAGAAGCAGAGCTCTGTACTGAGCAATGTGTGTCCGATGAGTAGTGGGTACCAGTTGTGCCCTGCCAAAATGGCCAATGCAGCAAACTTCGGAGACAGATGAACTGTGGACAGAGCTGGAGCCTTCTTGTGACGCTTGCTGATAGTCGGAACTACATCTTTCTGAGATTCATCTCCCTTAAGGTAAGCAGCAATAGATTCTGGATCCACCTTGTCAAGTGCTTCAGCCCTCTTCCTCTCCTTGGAGCTCAGTTCTGACATATGCAGAAATTTGTTAATGCGAGCAGGACTGAACCTCACGATGTGACCCCTGACTAAGACCATAACACCTCCATCATGTACCACAGTATCGCCCAGATTAGCGTAAAACTCGTTGATTACTTCCCTATCATAACCTGACCTAATTGAGACCGTGGGAGTAAATCTAGCTTCAGCTATCACATATGGTACTCAAATTCCTTCTGTTCCTCAAAAGCAATAAGCTTCTCACCGATAATTCCACGACTTTTAAATACAAAGTACCTTTGATATGCACCGGCTGAGCAGAACTTGTCAGATGAGAACGACACATCACCAGTCATGGATTCTGCTTCAGCAGCAGATCCTGCTCCTACTTCCTCTGAATCACCCGATTCGGAGTTTTCGTGCTCTTTGATCTGTTTCCCCTTCTTCTTTTCCAGACTCTTTTTCAGCTTTACAGCCTTCAGCTGCTGAGTTGCAGCCTCTTCCTCGTCAATCTCTTTCTCAGGATCCCATGCTGAATCGGAGTCCTCTACTTCCTCCTCTTCTGATTTTCCGCCGGAGACTGGTGACGGAGACCTGCTCCGATAGTCTTCTGCCAATTGACCGATGAGATTTGTCAATTTGTTGTCGAGACCACCAGAAGGCGGCGTCCCCTTGGTGTCTAGTTCAAGTCCTAGAGTCTTGAAGACCATCGATCCCTCGTCTTCCTCTGCTTCATCCCGTAGCCGAAGCTGATTGGGATCGTTTGCTGGAGGATTCTTCTTTGATTCCTTCTTCTTGGCAGTCTTCGAGCTTGATTCTCCTCCCATGGTTACTCAAGGATTCTTCTTTCTTCTTCTTGAAAGGTCTAGAGTTTTGAAGCAACAACCTCTTGGATTTCCTGAACTCCTTCTCGCGGCCAAACAAGGAGACTATTTAAACAAACAAACAAAAAAATCTCTTCTGGGCTGCGACCTCACAAATCCTAAGGGCCCAACCGACACTCTTAGGCCCAAGTTCTTTTGTTACCAAGCCCATATGAAAACTGAAGCCCACACTCTCGGATTTATCTGAACCAGGGCATCCTGCATCAACTCCAGAACACTGCAACAGCTTGTCACACTCATTAGATTTTTCACAAGGAACAACAACCACATTCATTTTAAGAACACAATGGGGATTAAGCTGATAATGGTGGTCCTTGTAAAAATTTAAAACTGGCATTTTAAAAAAAAAAACTTTTGACACAAGATTAATTTACCGTTTTCGAGTGATGTTTCAGGAACTGAACTTTGACCAATTCGCAGCACATACCTAGCTCGATACGATTCACAACATCTGGTCATCTTCTACTCCAATGAGTAGCTTTCACACCACCATGTCTTTATCCACTCGAGAAAGTTGTTGATGCATTCAAGACGTGTGAATATATTCTTTTTATTTTTGCTTTGCTTCACCTTCATATGCCTGCCCACTTTTCTGGGTTCTTTTCTTTATTTTTTGAATGAGACAGTTCCATCACTTGACTTCTCAGAAACTATCTCTTGTTGTTTTTTTTTCTTTTAGCTTTGATTCTTTCTTTACCGTGGAACCTGTACTGATGTCAAGACAAGACGACATGATAGGTAGCTCTTTCTCATTGATGTTTCAGACTCCAAACAAAATCCGAGCCACATATGCACCTTGAACCAGTACCTGTATCAGTTCTGCACACTTCATAAATGATTAAATTCCACAAACACCAATTGAGTTCCTTAAGGTGATAAAACGATTAAAATCCAGTGGTTTTGTGAATAAATCAGCCAGTTGTAAATTTGTAACAATATGTTCCACTACTACCTGTTTTTCCTCCACAAGTTCTCGGATGAAGTGGTGTCGAATGTCGATGTGCTTTGTTCTCGAGTGTTGCACCGGGTTCTTTGAAATATTTATAGCACTCTTGTTGTCACAGTGAACTAGAAGTGATCCAGAATCCATCCCATAGTCAGCAGACATTTGCTTCATCCAGAAAAGTTGGGTGCAACAGCTTCCCAAGGCAATGTACTCTGCTTTAGCTGTGGACAGAGATACAGAGTTCTGCTTTTTGCTCATCCATGAGATTAAGTTATTTCCCAAAAAGAAACACCCACCACTGGTACTTTTCCGATCATCCAAACTTCCAGCCCAGTCGGCATCACAATATCCAACCAAATTTTTGTTTGACCCCTTGGAGAACCAAATTCCCAAGTTGACCGTACCCTTCACATACCTAATGATTCTCTTGACTGCTTCAAGATGAGACTGCTTTGGCTTTGCCTGATACCGAGCACACATCCCTACACTTAGGCACAAATCAGGTCTACTGGCAGTAAGATACAGTAGGCTCCCAATCATACCTCTGTAAAGCTTGACATCCACATTGTTACCCTCACTGTCACGAGTCATCTTCACTGTAGTACTCATGGGTGTTCTTGCTTCCTTGCACTGCTCCATCTTGAACCATGTTAGCAGATTCTTTGCATACGTACTCTGAGAAATGAACACACCTTCTTCTGACTGAGTTATTTGAAGATCCAGAAAGTACTTCAGTTCTCCAACCATGCTCATTTCAAATTCCTGTGTCATGCCTTCCACAAACTGATCCACCAGCCTTTGTGACGTGCTTCCGAAGATGATATCATCTACATAAATCTGGACCATCATGATATCCTTTTTCTGCTCGAGTATGAACAATGTTTTGTCCACACTGCCCCTCACGTATCCTTTTTGCATCAGAAAACTCGTCAGCCTTTCGTACCAAGCTCGCGGAGCCTGCTTCAGCCCATACAGGGCTTTCTTTAGTCTGTACACATGACCTGAATTAACTGGATCCTCAAAACCTTTCGGTTGCTCAACATGAACCTCCTCCTGCAAAAAGCCATTCAGAAAAGCACTTTTGACATCCATCTGATAGACTTTAAAGTTAAGTATGCATGACATGCCCAAGAAAAATCGAATGGACTCCAATCTTGCTACAGGATCAAATGTTTCCTCAAAATCCACTCCTTCAATCTGAGAGTAACCTTGTGCCACCAGTCTTGCCTTGTTCCGAACCACCACTCCAGTCTCATCGATCTTATTCTTGAAAATCCATTTTGTGCCAACAATATTGACCCTTTCTGGTCGTGGGACCAGTTCCCACACATCGTTTCTCTCAAACTGTTCAAGCTCTTGCTCCATTGCAATAAACCAGAATTCGTCTTCAAGAGCTTGTACATGATTTTGTGGTTCAATCACAGACACAAAGCATGCAAACTGTACTACTTCGTGATTTTTCTTCTTCAAGCTCATTATCTCACGATAATCCTTCTTGACTCCTCTGGTTTTCCTCCCTTCATTCACATCACTGAGAAGATCAGATGCTGAATGATTCCTAGGCACAGGAGGTTCTGTAGCTTGCTTTGTCTCAGATTCTTCTTCTGTGACAGATTGGAGTTCTGACTCAGTCTGCTCCTCTGTACCAGGGTGCTCCTCTTTTCTTCCTCCTGATGTATCTTCCAGTTCATTATTCGTGTGAACTATTCTATCCTTGTTCTGCCTCGTACCAGTATAGTCGTCAAAGACCACGTTGACTGACTCAACTATCACCCCCGTTCGTTTATTAAGTACTCGGAAAGCTGCACTATTTTCTGAATAGCCCAGAAAAACACCATCATCGCTTCGAGAATCAAACTTCCCAAGATAATCCTTGTCATTGAGAATGTAACAATTGCATCCAAACACATGAAAGTAGCTGAGATTAGGCTTCTTTCCTTTCCATAGCTCGTAGGATGTCTTGGTCAGCCCCTTCCGTACATATACTCTGTTGACAATGTAGCACGAGGTACTTACTGCTTCTGCCCAGTACTTCAGAGCAATGTTTTTCCCATGTATCATGGCTTTGGCGATTTCCTGTAGCGTTCGATTTTTTCTCTCTACTACACCATTTTGCTGTGGTGTCCATGGGGCTGAAAACTGGTGAGCAATACCATGATCTTCACAAAATTCCTTCATATACCCATTCTGAAACTCACCACCATGATCACTGCGTATTTTCTTGATTCCACCTCGCTCATTGATCAGTTGCAGAGCCCAGATTCTGAAGCTATCCGCTGCTTCGGATTTCTCACGAAAAAATCTGACCCAAGTGTATCTTGTGTAATCGTCCACGAGAACAAACACATACTTTTTCCCAGCAACACTCTCTACTTGAGTAGGCCCCATCAAATCCATGTGAACCAGATCTAGTGCCGATTCAGAATGAACATCTGCCACTTTCTTATGTTGAACCTTCACTTGCTTACCCTTACTACATGGTCCACACACAAATTTCTTTCCTCCCTTAAGATGAGGTACTCCTCTGACCATCTCCTGATTGGTAAGAGAAGTGAGGCTTCTGATATTCATATGACCTAGGCGTTGGTGCCATAGGTTCAGATCATCTGTTGCATTGAAGCAGTTGGTGTCCTCTCGCTTCCACATGTAGCAGTTATTGCCTGTTCTAACCCCCATTAGCACAGTCTTCCCTTTGTCATCAATTGCTTTGCAGTCATGTTTAGTGAAGCACACCATTAAACCTTCGTCACACAGTTGACTCACACTGATGAGATTAGCTTTCAGTCCCTGTACCAGATATACATTCATTAGTTTGGGTAACCCTGCATCACATGTCTGTCCCTTTCCTTGTATGCGACCATGTCCTCCATCACCAAACGTAACCTTGCCTTTATTAATTTTCTTGAAACTCTCCAGATTACCCAAGGTTTCGGTCATGTGTCGAGAACTGCCACTGTCAAAATACCATGGACCCGTATCTTCGTGTTCTTTTGTCACAATTGCCATGCTCCACCTAAACCCAAATTGGGAAGCACTATCTGATCTTTGTCTGGTATCAGGAGACCTTAAATCCGATTTCTTTACCCAAATCTGATTACGACTTCCATTCCAAGTGAATTTTCCTTCATAGCGTAGACGTCTGACCCTCTCCCAGTATTTGTAGCAGTAGGCTCGGATGTGTCCATGTCTACCATAAAAGTAGCATCCAATCCTTTGCTTTGCCATGACTTTAGGCCTTCGTGCTTCAGTACCTTCAGTTCGGTTTGCAGGCTGTGACTGACTACTGGCAGCTACGAACTTGATGCTGTGAGATTCTGATCCTCCACTTTCATTGTATCCAAGACCTCTGTGAACGGCTTCAGTCCTTCCATAAGACAGAATATGGTCTAGCTGTCTTGTACCAGCAAACATGCGAATCTTCTTATACTGCAGATCCAGTTGTGATTGAAGCTCGGCAGAAATCTTTTTCTCAGCATGCAGTTCCTTTTCTAGATTAGCTGCCTTGACTGCCAAATTGAGTTTCTCCTTTAATAGTGACACACTCTCCTGACTCAATTTTTGTTCATCCTGCAGTCTACTCTGTAGTGATTCAACTTGAGCTTCAAGTCGCTGCTTCTCCTTAGCCAGCGACAGATTCTCCTGTCCCAGTCTGATGAGAGTCTCTCGTACCTCCTTGTAGCTCTCAATCAGTTCATTCTCATCAGATTCAGATTCAGACTGTTCACCTTCAGTTTCTTCCATGATTCCCACAAATGATACCAAGTTGGTCAGAATTTCTTCATTCTCACTGTCAGCTTCAGAATCTTCTTCTTCAGCCATCATCGACCTTTCTTTCCTTTGTTTCAGATGACCAACACACTCCAGTTGAGTATGTCCGATTCCCTTACACACCGAGCATTTCATTTCCCTTCTCTTGATTGAAGGACATTCAGACTTGAAGTGACCATATCCCTTGCATTCGTGACATTGAAGTTCAGCCTTCTTTCCTTGCTTATCTCCTTCAGACTGGTTTCTACCTCCTCCTGTAATTTTCTGACCTTGACCCCGTTCGATTCTCCTTAGAGCTCGATCAAATCTTCTTACCAACAAGCTCATCGGATCTCTATCTTCTGTCTCTTCAGTTGTCTTACATGAGGTTAGAGCCAAGTTCTTGTTTTTCCTGGAGTAAGCTTCAGCACTGTCTAATTCCATCTCATGAGCCTGTAACATCCCAACAACTTCACCAAAACTCAGATCCTCAGTGTTGTGAGATACATTCAGAGCTGACTTATAAGCCATGAATCGAGCAGGAAGACACCTTAGGAACTTCTTTACCAACTTTTTATCCTTGTACTTCTTTCCCAGTGTAACAGCCTCCTGCGCCAGTGACTTCAACCTTGAGCCAAAGTCTGAGATAGATTCATGTTCCTCCATCCTCATGTTCTCAAATCGAGAAGCCATCATATCTCGTCTAGAACTCTGAACCTTAGTGGTTCCTTCGAAGTGAGTCTGAAGCAGATCCCAAGCTTCCTTTGCTGTTTCACATCCTTGAATCAGCTCGAAGGTCTTCTTAGTTACACAGGAGTGTATGGCAGACAAAGCTCTTGCATTGTACTTAGCTTTCTTCAATTCTTCCTCCGTCCATGTCTCTTCTGGTTTGGGAGTCCTGAATCCATTATCATCCACTATCATAGGTGCTTCCTACTGCACCAGAACAGATCTCCAGGCCAGTACGTCAATACCTACAATTATGAACTTCATCCTTGACTTCCAGAAGCCGTAGTTTCCACCATCGAGTATCACCTTCGAATTGTTAACCAAATCATCGTAGCTATCCATTTTCTCCTCAAGATCTCACCCGTAATAATACGAACAAGTGCCGCTCTGATACCAAATGAAAATGTATCAGCTACTACTTCAGAACTATTTCGCTACTAGTTCAGAACACGAACACAACACAAGGGTTTTCTCAAAAACTGTTTACTAGTATTGATGACTTGAATACTTACACGTATTGTTTTCACTCAATCCTAGTCTACCCTGTTTACGAATCGCACCTGATACGTGAACTGTTTTAACCCCTTAACCCCTTGATACAAGATTTCATGTTTACCCGAAACCCTTATCCCTTTTGCTAAGAATGCTCTAGTTGTGTTAACCGTCTCTACGACTTAACACCCCTATTTATACAAGTGGCTTGCGGCTTAACCTAGCCTTGGCCTCTACTCCATGCAAGATTCGCTATCTTCTTCAAATCTTCATGTGTAGATCCACTTTCCTTATCTTCTCCTAAGAATAAGAAAATCTTCTAGCTTGAGTAAATTTTCTCCAAGATATCCTCCAGCCTTCCTTGAGTGCAAGTCACGCCCTTTCTTTGCCTGGACTGACCCACTCCAAAAGCCCATCGGGCTCCAAGCCCACCAGCTGCCTCGCACCTCTTATGAAGTACTCCCATCTGGTGATGCTACAGAATCCTGCTTCAACGTTGCATCTTCAAAGACCAGCAACAAAGTGCATTGCTTAAAACACCTTTAGTCCAAACGATCCTCAACGTAACAACCAAGAGAAAGAAATGCATACAAATACAGTTCACAAGTATATAAACGTCTGAAGTAAAATGTACAGAAACAAAGATCGGTAAAAACCATTCCCGCAACTTACTCACCAACCATTTCGTAAACACATGAGAGCAATAACTACCCTCACTTGCGCCGCCTCAGTGACTATGAGGTTTCCCAAACCATGTATGCTAATCTTGAGTTTAAAAATGGACAGGCAATATATAATGTAGTATGTTCTAGGGATAGTGTGGTAGAAGTTACCCGAACTAAGATTGGTATTATCATTCTCTTCCTCCCGCTTCGGCTCCCTCTCAAATTACAAGCCTACAAGACCGACACTGTATGTGAACAACTAATATAACATTTGCGCTGTGTGTCTAAGACTCAACCGCATAAGCCTCCCAAGAGACATATACCATTTAATGTCGCTATGATACACCAAAAGATAGTGTAGGCAGAGTTATTAGTTTGGGAGGTTTGGTTTGATAATCCAAAAAAATTATGTAATTTGAAAACTAACCCATGTTTTTAAGCTTTTGAAAATTAGCCTTTTTAAAGTAAGAGATAAAAATATCTCCATAAAATTTGATAATTTACAATTACAAAAGTATATTTTAAAACAAATTTGGATAAATTGTGGACGATTGCTACTCTAAATGTAGCCAAACTACACCAAGTAAATCGCCATTGTTTGTCGCTTTAATTAACTGCGAAAAATTAAAATATAATATAACAGAAAATCGAATTTCAATCAAACCTGTAAAATATAATTTCATAGCAACCTATAACAATGTTATACCTCAAATTGAGGTAGTAATGTACAACTTGAGATAGTAATGTATAACTCCCTCTCAACACATGTAAATAAGATAAGACAATGTCTTATATTAGATTGTTAAAAATATTTTTTTCAAACAATTATTATAGTGCAAAATATAAGAACGGTAGGCAAAAAAAAATTGCCAACTTAATTTTCTATAATCAACTATTTATGGTAAACCAAATGAACTAAACATTATATAACTTGAACGCGAACCATAAATTTTTTGCAAGTCACCATTCTTAATTTTGTCAGAGATATAATTTTTTATGATTGTATATTTTATGTATAATCTACATTTTTTTATTGATCCACGTAAAATGATATTTTTAATTTTGTAAATTTTTTTTTATAATAAAAATAATTATCCAATGATAACACAACTTGATTTAAAAAAAAAAAACTTTATATATTTGATTTAATTATAGTATTTGATAATCTTAATTGCCAATAAAGTTATATAGTTTCAAATTCTTAGAAACATAGTTTAGTTTTCAAAATACACAAATTTTTTGTATTATTTTTACAAATTTCCTCTATTAATTTTTGTGAACCAAAGGGCATCAAAAGTTTTACTGCACAAGAAACAACAACCAATCAAATGTTGGTTCACAACTCACAACGTGAAGAGCAACAAACACCTTAGGGTCATCTTTTTAAGAAGGGTGAACCAAACCAGAGGTATACCAAAGCTATTTAAACAGAAGAATACCAAATACAATAACATATATGCTACAATGAGGAAAAACAAATTGACTTCATAAGTGTGTTTGTCAATTCTCTTGTGTTTAAATCGTGTCAGAGTTTAATATTGAAGATTCTCTAGAAATAGGTATTTCCATTCAAGTTAGTGAAGATCTCTGTATGACAGAGGTTTCAGAAAAAGAATTTAACCCTCAAAGGAGTATCCCTTTTTCTTCCATATGACATCTCGATGAGGAACATCACTAGAACCTTCAGTACTCACAAATGCACAATCATATTGTAACAAAGTTAATAAAGCTGAGAGTAATAAAGTTCAAAGTGTAGACTTTGGTCTTTTGTCAACAACTTTGAACACCTCAGTGTTAGTTTGACCTATATATCTCTTGCTTTAACCAATGACTTTTTCTGTCCTATTTCTTCTGTAGATTCAAACTCTTCCGTTTCATGAACGCACTATTATAACTCAGTTGCGGATGAAGAGTAAAGAGAGAAGAGTTTATAAACAAGGCACGAGTGTTGGGGAAAGAACCGAGGCGTCTCTTCGATGTCTACTCATATATATCATCTCGTTAGTTTTTTTGTTTTTTTTTATTAACGCTGCAATTAAAATATTGCATCAATATCCAATACTAGTCATGCGTATAGTAGACGCGCGTCTCCATGAAGACTAGCCACGTGTAAATCATCATACGATTGAGTCGATTGACAGTGCGGGTACTCCGGCAAACAAACACTCCTTCATAGCCGACGCTAACGCGTCTTCCAATATACGCTGCTTTATCGATTATCTGACCCACGCGACTTTTGTACATATATCATAATGGAGGTTCGGATAAAACTCTGAAGAGTATTGAGTACGTAACAGAAAATCCTTTTAAACTCTTACATGGAAATATCGAGAAAAATGAAAGCAAATTGTATCAAGGAGGCAAAATTGAGAGGAAATGAGTCATTCTCAATAAAATGGTAAAAGAAAACGCTAGGAAAAACATGATACTTACCGGTTTACAAAATCCAAATTCTTATTAGAGGCATCTAGTAAGAAAGCACATCTTCGATCAGTCTCCATGGATCCACACCACCATACAGCTGAAGTCAAAGTGGTGGTAAAGCTTCATTTTCAAAGAAACGAAAACAGAGACTTAAAAACCGAGGAACATACCTCTAGTAATTCCTCGATGACACGCTCATCAAACCCAAAGCTTCTCATGGCGTCTCGTGCTGCATCATCTCGCATCAGTCCAAAAAACAAAAACAAAAAGGGAGAAGAGAAGTATCCAATTCAAAACCCAAGAAAATATAGAAATCATAGAAGAAATTAAAAGAACACCACACTGATATATACTTTTACTTCTCACTAAGAATCACAACTTTGAACAAAAGAGAATTCCCAGAACCTAATTCCAAAACCACTTCAAAATACGCAGACCATTCCACTGATCTGTATAACCTTGTATGTAAAACAGTAAAGCTAACCTTTTTTCTTCCTCTCCCTGAAGAAATCCAAGGAGAAAAATTGTTATTTTCAGTCTCTGGGTTTCCAAAATCAAACAAAACAAAGGCAAACGAAGAGTAATCAGTATTCAAAACTACGCAACAACAAAAACCCCTTATCCACCACCATGGCTTTCTGGCATTCCCTCTCATATTTCCCGACTGTCACAAAAGGAGTTGTGTTGTAGAATTACATTGTTTGTTCTCGGAAGTATAGAAGACAGCTGAAAATATAATTGCTTTGAAAGTGTGAAAAATATTTCAATTCTAAACATTGATCTCTTCAATCTAAGGAAATAAAGAGACCAAAATTTAATTTGTAGATCCCGAATAAAATCGTTTCCAAGTTAAACTAAAGGCTGCATCGTGTCTTCATAGATGTCCATTGAATGACCCTATTCAAGAGTCGTGAAGATGACAACGAAAACGGCAGTGGCAAGGAAACTGATTCAATTTTACACGTGTCACTTATATAACAAACCACATGTACTCAATAGGAAGAGTGTTGGTCTTGTTTTATACTATAGTAGATTGAGCATCTTTAATCTTATTTTATTTTCCACTTCAAAATAGAATTTAAAATAAATCATCTCTAATTATTATTCATTTTCAATTTCAAAAGGAGATAGGTTTATTCTAAATATGAAATAGTCCTATTCACTATTCTATTTTTTTACTCATTATTTATTTTTATTTCAAAATAAAATAAAACATTCAAATATTGTATTTTTTTTGTTGGTCCAATTTCCATTAATTAAGGGCGCTTTTTTAATTTTATTCAACAATGTATTCTTATGATCTAATTCATTTAAATAAATAACCATAAGATCTGTAGCTTCCAAATTAAGAAAAAAATTATCTAGCTAGCACAAAGCTTTGAAAATTTTGAGATATGTTGAATCGTTGTCTCAAATTGGAGTTCCAGGCAAAATAAACTAGTTTACGGCTTTAAAATGGTGATTATAAAAAAAAAAGGAAAAAAATACCATATCTCTATTCATTCCTAATATGTTTTTATTATTTATATAGAATAAAGATTTTATGTAATTTTTCTTTATTCTTTTCAGTAAAAAGGAACATAAAATAAAATTGTTCTTCATCTAATTTGATAAAGAACAAAACAAAATACAAAAATAATTGGTAAAAAATTTATTAATATGAACATTATTAAAAATATATTTTTTTTTTGCATTACCATTTATTAAAAAAATTTGTTCCACTCGTTTTCTACATATATTCTTTTTAATTTATTTTTATTTTATTTTTTTCCTCATCATTCTTCTTGTTATTTTTATTAGTCTTGAAACATCAATACGAAAAAAATTATGAGTCATAGATTTTGAACCTCTCTATGATTACCCAAACCAAAACAAATCTGATCATTGGTTCTTTTCATGGTAAAACATATATATATGGTAAAATGTAAAATGTCGGATCCAAAATCTTGTAAAACGTAGTAGTCGAAATAAAAGAGGACGATTTATCCTCATATATGTGTTGTTATACCGACAGACAACACTAATATAAAGCTAGGTCGGTTATTATTGTTCTTGAAATGAAACAGCATAACTTGACTTTGGAATAACAATCTACCATTCCCATTTTGTTTCTTTATAAAGAAACAAAAAATAATTTACCATCATCATCATTATTACCAACCAAACCATCCCTTCACCGTCACAAAAGCCCTCTACTTTAATTTCCCTTTATTGTTCTATTTTTAATTTCTTGTTTGCCTTCAGCTTTATATCATGGAAAATGAACACAATAATATCTCTTTCTCTCAATCTCCGTAAATTTCCTTCCCTAGATTCCTTCTTTTGTCTCCCGCAGAATCAATCAATCACTCCTTCACTCTTCAACATCTTATTTTAGTCTTTTTTTTTTTTTGCTAAAAAATAAATATTTCATTAAAAATAAATACGATTTAGGTGTTCAAATCGAAACATTATAAATCCATAGAAATAGTTCTACGACCAAAAAAAACTAAAAACATGAAAGCAAAATTCATTACAAATTTTAGTTCATCGACTCGACATAAACACTAAACTAATAAATTAACGAAGTGATGATGATATTATTGTTCTATCCAAATTTATTGCTCGAGAAAAGTTGCGAAAACAAATACCAATACCCAAAATGTCTAAGCTCCAAACATTAGAAACCTTTCACTAGAGGCTTTTTACCGAGTCATGAACAACAATGTCCTCGAAACCCTCGATCACATACACCATATACGTCCAAGTTCTTCCCGAAACCAATCAAAACTATACCCAAAACAATGTCTTACTAATTCTTTTTATTTAGTTTTTTTATTGCTTTCCTCAAGGAAAAGTCACTATACCAACCCTCTTATACATGAATAAACAAAAAAATTCTATATGTATACATATATTTATCTTTATGTATATAAAGGTAGAGGCTGTGTTTAAATATTGTATTGATGCTCTTGCTTTACTTCTTTCTCTCCTTTGTTTCACTCCATTACTTCACATGAAGATCTAGATCTGGGTCCAGACAAATTTCACCGACCCATCTTTCACATATGTAGACGTCTCTCTTTCACTCACTATTCAGTAAGGTTTTGTTCTTTCTTGTCCTCTTCTTGTTTTGTCCTTATAGCATTAATGGCAGTTTAATCAAACATCAACTCTCTGAAACACTCTCAGTGACAAACCACTTCATCACTTAAGTTTCTTGTCGAGACTTTTGTCTTTATATATCTCTCTCTCTCTATAAACAAATAATCCGAAACACTAGTTTCTTGTTTTTTTGTTATCAATGTCTAGTTATATGCACCCTCTTTTAGGGCAAGAACTGCATCTACAGAGACCTGAAGATTCCATAAGTACCCCACCTGACCATAAGAACATGGAACTTAACAGATCTGAACCAGATAACGTCGAAGCAAAGGCCGAGACCACTCCCACCGGTGGAGAAACTAGCTCAGCCACCGCTTCTGGTTCTTCCTCCGGACGCCGTCCACGTGGGCGTCCTGCTGGTTCCAAGAACAAACCTAAACATCCGACCATCATAACAAGAGATAGTCCTAACGTCCTTAGATCCCACGTTCTTGAAATCACCTCCGGCTCGGACATATCAGAAGCTGTTTCAACTTATGCGGCTCGTCGCGGTTGCGGCGTTTGCGTTATAAGCGGGACCGGTGCGGTCACTAACGTTACGATACGACAACCGGCGGCTCCGACAGGTGGAGGTGTGATTACACTGCATGGTAGGTTTGAGATATTGTCTTTAACCGGAACTGCGCTTCCGCCGCCTGCACCGCCGGGAGCAGGTGGTTTGACGGTGTATCTAGCCGGAGGACAAGGACAAGTTGTGGGAGGGAATGTGGCTGGTTCGTTGATTGCTTCGGGTCCGGTAGTGTTGATGGCTGCGGCTTTTGCAAACGCGGTGTATGATAGGTTACCGATTGAAGAGGAAGAAACTCCGCCGCCGAGAACCATCGGAGTGCAGCAGCCTCAGTCAACGGCGTCTCAGTCGTCGGAGGTTACGGGGAGTGGTGCTCAAATGTGTGATTCAAATCTTGGAGGTAGAAACGGAGGAGGAGGAGTAGCTTTCTATAATCTTGGAATGAATATGAACAATTTTCAATTCTCCGGCGGAGATATTTTCGGTATGAGCGGAGGCAGTGGCCGAGGAGGAGGAGATGGTGGAGGTGGGGGTGTTAGTCGACCGGCGTTTTAGCGTTTTTGGCGTTTTGGTGACACTTTTTGTTGCATTTGAGTTTGATCTCAAACTACTAGCTATAGGGATTGTGAAATGCGAATATTAGGGTTTTTTTTTTGGTTTTTTTTCCTTTTTCAAAATTTGGTGTGTGAAAATGAAGACGAAAGCTTAAAATTTCTTTTTCTTTCCTGCTTTATGAATAGAATCGGTAAAAGTGTTGTAAAAAGAAGATACTTATTTCTTTTTTTCTTGCTTATTATTTTGTGACATCTTGGACTCTTGTTATAACATGTTCTATTGTTAAGTGAAGAATGCGGAGCAAATGATTTTTAATTACTGTCATATAACATGTTATAATTTTTGTGTATAATACAGCCAAGTCATATATTATATAATTTGGTCATCAAACTGAACTTCCACTGTCTGGCAAAGATAGGGAAAGAATATTTTGGGAGAATAACTAAACCCTAATTTCTATGATGTCAACTTCAAAACACATTGAAACTTGAGAAAAACCAAAAACTATATTTAAAAAAGCCTGCATGAAAAGAATATGCTTTCTCTCCACCAAAAATATACATGTGCGAGGGAGATTTGTGTTTAGTAATTGCCCATTAATCTCATAACTCATATCTCGATCTATGACGCCTATTCACGAATTACTGGTCGACATTCATATGTTTCAGTTTGTCCTTTTTAATTTATTTTTCTTTTGTCAACATATTACAAATTTACATAGCTAATGTCATATGACTCATATGGATATTTCTAACACTATGTGTAAAGAATTTGTTCGGGCTTTAATTTACGGAATATTTATTAATATTTCCTTTTTCTATTATGTGGTCTTTAGTGATCCGTTTTCTATTAGAATAATGTTATTCCATAATATATTTGGTAACCAATTAAATGGAAATAATGAAGTTAATTCCTAACAAATCTCTACTTTGATGGACGGTTGAGATTAATCTTAAGGAAACCCTAAAAAGGAATTAGGTCCTCTCTCCACCTATAAATATGTGTCTTTAGCCCATCATAAAGGCATCCTAATAC
Source organism: Arabis hirsuta (assembly GCA_964056655.1). NCBI lineage: Eukaryota > Viridiplantae > Streptophyta > Magnoliopsida > Brassicales > Brassicaceae > Arabis > Arabis hirsuta. The sequence goes on from OZ053303.1 coordinate 35,396,664, forward strand.
ACAACACCTAAAGAGAAGTTTATAGGCAAGGGGAGAGAAACCTAACTCCTACCTCAGAGATCAGGCTTTCCATCTTCTATCAGGATATCGTTCAGGAAGATCTCTCCACTACAATGAACGGAGGTAATCCGATAATCCTCCTCATAGATTCTATTATGTGATTAATCTAGATGTTTAAAGATCTTAGGGTTCATGTAAATTATGACTTACATGTGGTATCAGAGCATGGTTGTAAAACATCTGTTTAATCCGTTAAAAATGATAGATCTATGAATTGATTTGAATAATGGAACATTAGAGATCTGCGAACTAGGTTGTTGGCATATATGATTTTTTGTTAGAAAATCGTCCGTGCAAATTTCGGGTTTCTGCGAATTATAGTTTTTCGTCTAGATCTGTTACTGTGCAAAATTCGTGCGTTCAAGAATTTATGTTTTCCGCAATTATGGTTTCGTGCGAATTTTGTCTGTGCGAAATTAGGGTTTTTCGCATATTATTTTCTGTAAAACTGTTTCGTGCATAATCGGTGCGAATTCTTATATAAACATATTCTGTGCATAATTCGTACAGAAACGTTCTGTGCATATCTCGTACAGATTATTCTGTGCATAATTCATACAGAAACAATTTATACATAATTCTTACACAAACGATTTGTGCATAATTCGTACAGAACATATGTTTAATATAAAAAGTGCAAAGTTAGGGTTTTGGATATCACCACAGTGAATTCATCCTATAATGATTTGCATATTCGATCTATTCATGTAGTAATTAGTTACCCACAGGTAGACTATAAACATGAGATATGATTGATAACTTATGGAGTGATTGTATATGTGTAGACTTAGGATATCCACAGATAACTTTGTCTAAATAATTGAATATATCACTCAATAATGTTTTTCTGAATCTATGACTTTCTATGAGATTCTGGTGGTTACCCACAGGAACACCATAGTTTCTTGTCATATGCATTCAATTAATTATGTGTTGATTATGTTCTAGAAGCCTAATTAGGACTTGTCGTATCTCTAAATTACAGCTTTTCCTGCTAATTTGTCATCCATGGTCTCTGCTGTTCCAATCCTCACGGGAACCAACTTCTCATAATGGAAAGAGAAAGTTGAGTTCACATTAGGAGTACTGGATTTGGATTTGGCACTTCGTGAAAACGAGCCAGCTCCACTTATTGCTACCAGTACTGAGGAACAAAAGACTCTCCATAAAGCTTGGGAGAAAGCGAACATATTGAGCATCATGTTCTTAAGGATGACAATAGCTAGCAACATTAAGACTTCCCTACCAGTTGCAGACAAAGCTAAGGCTTATCTGACAACTATAGAAGAACGGTTTAAGACTGCAGACAAATCCCTAGCAGGGAAACTTATGGCAGATCTTACAACCATGAAGCATGATGGGGCAAGGTCTATGCATGAACATTGCATTGAAATGACCAATCTTGCAGCTAAGCTGAAGAATTTAGGAATGAGTGTGGATGATTCTTTTCTTGTCCAGTTTATCCTAAATTCATTACCTCCTCAATATGGACCATTTCAAATCAATTATAATGCAATTGATGAGAGATGGACCTCGAATGAATTGGCCAATAAATTGGTTCAAGAGAAGGCTAGGCTTGGGCGTGAAGGTATTAAGTTTGCCCATTATGTTCAAGGAGCTGGACCTAAAGCTGGGAAAAGGCATCAAGTAAGCCATAAAAGAGCACCACCCAGAATGAATGATTCCAATCAAGCTGAGAAGAAAAAGGCCATGAAAGATGACCGATGCAACTTTTGCAAAAAGTCTGGTCACTTTCAGAAGGAATGCCCTAAAAGAAAAGAATGGTTCGAAAAGAAAGGTAATCCTATGGGTTTCGTAAGCTTTTTCGAAACCAATCTTACTCATGTTTCTTCTAACACTTGGTGGATTGATAGCGGTGCTAATGTACATGTTACGAATTCCTTGCAGGGATTCCTTACGACCCAGACTATAAATCCAAGTATTAACTACTTATTTATGGGAAACAGAGACAAAGCGCCAGTTGAAGCTATTGGCACTTATCGTCTCATTTTGGATAGTGGATTTTGTTTGGATTTATTTCAGACTCTTTATGTTCCATCTATTTCCCGTAATTTAGTTTCAGTAAGCAAACTTGATTTGGCTGGTTTTAAGTCGTCTCAAGGAGATGGTTGTTTCAATTTATTTCTAAACTCTAATAGAATTGGTTCTGGAATATTAGTTGATGGTCTTTATAGATTAAATTTGGCTGATCAACCTTTTGAAACTCATCTCACCCTGCAAGATAAATGTGGACTTAAGCGTAAAACATGTTCAAATGATTCGTATAATTTGTGGCATAAAAGGCTGGGACACATTTCCAGTGAAAGAATTAAAAGATTGGTAAAAGATGGAGTCATTCCGAATCTTGATTTTACCAATCATAAAGAGTGTATAGATTGCATTAAGGGAAAGCAAACTAAACACACTAAAAGAGGAGCCACAAGAAGTACACAGCTTCTTGAAATCATACATACAGATATTTGTGGACCTTTTGACGTTCCAACTTTTGGAGGTGAAAAGTACTTCATTACCTTTATTGATGATTATTCACGTTATTGTTACATCTATCTATTGAAAGAAAAGTCTCAATCTGTGGATGTTGTACAAGTGTTCATTACTGAAGTAGAGAGACAATTAGATAAAAAGGTGAAAATCATTAGGTCAGATAGAGGAGGTGAATTTTATGGCAGGTATGATGAAACAGGACAACATCCTGGACCTTTTGCCAAACTTCTCCAAAAATTAGGAATCGTTGCTCAGTACACAATGCCTGGTTCTCCATGGCAGAATGGTGTAGCTGAAAGGCGTAATCGCACTTATATGGGAATGGTTAGATCCATGATGAGTCATGCTAACTTACCTATATCCTTGTGGATGGATGCATTACGTACTACAGTATATATCTTGAACAGGGTTCCTAGCAAAGCAGTTCCTAAGACTCCTTTTGAACTGTGGAAAGGCTGGAAACCAAGTCTGTCACATCTCCAAGTTTGGGGTTGTGCAGCTGAAGCAAGAATATACAACCCACATGAAAAGAAATTAGACTTAAGAACGATCAGTGGTTTCTTTATTGGTTATCCTGAGAAGTCTAAAGGATATAGATTTTATTGTCCAACCCATAGTACGAGAATAGTAGAAACCAGTAATGCCAGATTCTATGAGAATGGCGAGTTCAGTGGGAGTGATAAAGTACAAGATGTGAACATTCAGGAAATTAGGGTTAATATCTCTTTACCCTCTTTTCCGAATGTAGCTGGTGATTCTCCTGTTGTTGAACCGTTAAACAACGAGGAAAATCCAGTGAATGATCATCCACTCCATGATGATGATATCGCCAATAATGATAATGAACTTGTAGTGCAAGATGAACCAGCATTATTCTATTTCTGATGACTACATGCTTTACCTAGTAGAATCTGAAGGAGGGAATATTAAAGATCCGGTTTCTTATTCACAAGCCATGAAAGATGTTAATTCTGATAAGTGGAATGATGCCGCAAAGGATGAAATGGAATCGATGGCTAAGAATGAAGTCTGGGACATTGTTCCATTGCCTGAAGGACACAAAGCAGTCGGGAGTAAGTGGATCTTTAAGACCAAACTCGACTGTAATGGCAATGTTGATCGATATAAAGCTAGACTTGTAGCTAAAGGTTTCAATCAGAAAGAAGGCATTGATTACAATGAGACTTTTTCACCTGTGTCTAGGAAAGACTCTTTCAGAATTATCATGGCATTAGTAGCTCAGTATGATCTTGAGTTACATCAAATGGATGTGAAAACTGCCTTTCTTAATGGAGACTTAGAAGAAGAAGTCTATATGCGTCAACCTGAAGGCTTCATAGCCGAAGGTCAGGAAGACATGGTCTGCAAACTGAAGAAATCAATATATGAGCTGAAACAAGCTTCGAGGCAATGGTATCTTAAGTTTGATGAAACCGTTACGAAATTTGGTTTCAAAGAAAACATTGTGGATCCATGTATATACCTCAAGATGAGTGGAAGTAAGTTCATATTTTTGGTACTGTATGTTGATGATATCTTATTGGCCTGTAGTGATCTTGGTCTATTACATCAGACTAAGAACTACCTCTCAGAGAATTTTGAAATGAAAGATATGGGTGAGGCATCCTATGTGATAGGAATTGAAATATTCCGTGATAGATCACTTGGAATTTTATGATTGTCTCAGAAAGCATATATTGATAAAATTCTTGAGAGATTTGGCATGATGAAGTGTTCTTCTAGCATTGTTCCCATGCAGAAAGGTGGCAAGCTTGATCTTAAGCAATGTCCGCAGAATGAAATGGAACGTAATGAGATGAAAAATTACCCTTATGCATCTCTTGTGGGAAGTTTGATGTATGCACAGGTCTGTACTAGACCTGATATCAGCCACGCCGTTGGCATGCTGGGAAGATTTCAGAGTAACCCAGGACTCATTCATTGGCAAGCTGCAAAGAAGGTTTTAAGATACCTAAAGGGAACAAGGAATCACATGCACACGTATAGAAAATCAACACATCCACAGATGGTTGGATTTTCAGACTCAGATTTTGGTGGATGCCAAGACTCTAGACACTGCACTCTTGGCTATGTGTATCTCCTTGGCGGAGGTGCTATATCATGGAAAAGCCAAAAGTCGCAGTTGATTTATACATCTACTATGGAGGCTGGGTATGTGGCATGTTATGAGGCTTCTATTCAGGGAACATGGTTGCGGAATTTCGTGTCCGAGTTTGGGGCTTTGAGCTTTGTTGACAAGCCTTTAACTCTTTATTGTGACAATTAAGCCGCAGTGTTCTTCTCTAAGCATGATAGGATATCTAAAGGATCCAAACACATGGACCTTAAATACCTATCACTGAAGCAAGATGTCAAAAGAGAAAAGTTTGTCATAGAACACATAGGCACTGATGTTATGATTGCAGACATATTTACGAAAGCTTTACCTCCCAAGACATTTCATAAGCATGCAGAAAGTATGGGTCTTGAGGATACCTCTTAATTACGTTGTCTGATTTTGTTTAGCCTATTTTGACATTTATTTTGAGATCTTTTAATGATTTTTGACATCTTTTGTATTCTGTTTCCAATGTGCACACACATTATTGGTTGTTGGATTATGATAACAGAATGAGTCTTTATTTAAAAACATAAAAGGGACCATTACGATAACTCCAACTTATGTTTATGGTCTAGCTATGAAGGTAGTCAGTGTAGTAGTACATGGAAGGGATCATGTTGCAGAATGATGTGCGACCGCCATGACTCCCATTGACTACTAGATTAGTCAAGACACTTATGATGACCAAATGAGGAATAGTGAATAACATATTATGCCGGCCTTATGATTCTTGGAAGAAAACATTAATGGATCGTACTAGCGACCAAGTGGGAGACTGTAAGGAATATTTATTAATATTTCTTTTTCCTATTATGTGGTTTTTAGTGATCCATTTTCTATTAGAATAATGTTATTCCATAATATATTTGGTAACCAATTAAATGGAAATAATGGAGTTAATTCCTAACAAATCTCTACTTTGATGGACGGTTGAGATTAATCTTAAGGAAACCCTAAAGAGGAATTAGGTCCTCTCTCCACCTATAAATATGTGCCTTTAGCCCATCATAAAGGCATCCTAATACACAACACCTAAAGAGAAGTTTATAGGCAAGGGGAGAGAAACCTAACTCCTACCTCAGAGATCAGGCTTTCCATCTTCCATCAGGATATCGTTCAGGAAGATCTCTCCACTACAATGAACGGAGGTAATCCGATAATCCTCCTCATAGATTTTATTATGTGATTAATCTAGATGTTTAAAGATCTTAGGGTTCATGTAAATTATGACTTACATTTAATTTACGGAATGAGAGGTATGACGAATTCTATCATTATAGGTTTCTTAGCATTTGCCGATTAGACCATATTTTTCTCCATCGTACTATATAGAAGACTATCACTTTAATCACAATGGATTTTTGTTGGCAAACTCGACACCATTTATACAAGCTCTTCTATATTTTTTTTTTTTGGTCACGATACAAGCTTTCCTATAGATTATGTGGTTTCGAGAAAAAAAGAAGCATATAGTTAATGACAAAGTTTTTAAAAAATCTTCAATCTTTAGTCTTTTATGTACTAAGATGATCACTAACTTAGCAAACCCATATTGGAATTATTTTCCCTATGAAACTATAATTTCTTTCACGAATGGCCAAGAAAACTTAAACCAAAAAAGGAATAAGTAGTAAATTTCTGTTTTGTTGTGGATCATATTTGTCTTATAATTTTATTTAAAGTGATATGTTATTATATTTTTAAAAATAAAGCATACTGCGAAAAAATTATGATTGGGCCATTAAATTTTTTTTTTTGGTCAACATATTGGGCCATTGTTATACTTTTGTTTTTGTTATTAATACTTGTCAGAGCATCCGCATTGGAGACATTTTGTAAGTGTCTTTAAATATAAAATTATTAAAAGTTGAGTAAAATGAAGAAAGAGAATGTTTTTGGTTGAAATAATGGGGTGTATTGAAATATAAAATTAATAAAATTTGAGTAAAGAAAAGAGATAGTGAGTATTTTTAGAGTGGGAAGACAAAGTTGTGTCTTGGGGAAGACAAAGTTGGAGAGAGAATGAATGAAAGTTGGAGTGTGTTTAAATATAAAATTAATAAAATGTGAGTAAGATGATGAAAAAGAAGGTATAAAGTTGAGTAAAAGGATGAAAAAGAAAGTATAAAGTTGAGTAAAAGGATGAGATAGTGTGTTTTTAATATTTGTTTATTAAGAGACATCCACAAAATGTCTCCAATGTGGATGGTTTTATAAATAGATAATTATCCATTAAATTATCTTATTGGTTTCTTCTCCTTTAAAAAACACATTTGCCGGACTTATTCATTCTCTATATGTATGTGTACGTGAGGAGATGATAAGGAGGAAGAAGAAGAAGAAGAAGAACTCTTCTCTCTCTCTCTTACAATCTATTCACTCTTCTCTCTTCGATTAATACACATACATATTGTTGGGAAAGTTGCCCAATACTCTTTTGTGAGAATAAGATGGGAATTCGACAACTAGGATTTAAGACAAACTATCTTATTATTAGAAAGGATTTAAGACAACTAGGATTTAAGACAAACTATCTTATTATTAGAAAGGATTTGATACAAGGAGAGTTTACAAGTGAACACTCTTTTGTGGTGTCTTCTTTCTTGCTTATTAATCTTCCAAATGCTACCAAGCACCCATATTTATAGTAGTGGTGCTTTAGGTCCTAGGTTATTCTAGAATTCTCTATACATCTCTACTTATCTGGATAAGCCTAGAAAGATCTCTAATTCTCCACAATATTCTCCATAGTTCTAGAATGTTCTTTATCATTCTAAAATCTTCTCCATAATTCTAGAACTTTCTTTATCATTCTAGAATCTTCACCATAATTCTAGAGCTTTCTTTATCATTATAGAATCTTCTTCATAATTCTAGAGTTGTCTTCATTATTCTCATGATTTGTATGGGCTAATGGAGGGAACATCCAACAAATCTCCCCCTTCCCGACTTAGCCCGAAGTTGTCTCGATCCTGATGCCTTGACAACAATCTTCAAACTTTTTGATTGGTAGCACCTTGGTCAAAATGTCTGCCCAGTTTTTGTCTGTGTGTACCTTGTCGAGATGTAGGAGTTTCTCTTCCAGAACTTCTCGAATCCAGTGATAACGTATATCGATGTGCTTTGAGCGGGAGTGCAAAATTGAATTCTTTGCTAAGTGAATAGCACTCTGGTTATCACATAGCATGATATACTTATCATGCTTTACTCCAAGCTCAAGCAAGAAGTTCTTCATCCATAACATCTCCTTGCAAGCTTCAGTGGCTGCGATATACTCTGCTTCAGTAGTGGACAAGGCAACACACTTCTGTAGCTTTGACTGCCAGGAAACAGCTCCCCCTGCAAAGGTAATAACATATCCTGATGTTGATTTCCTGGAATCTTTGTCACCAGCCCAGTCTGCATCAGTGTAGCCCTTTAACTCAAGCTTCTCATTACCGAAGCACAAACATCTTTTAGTTGTGCCTCGTAGATAACGGAGTATCCACTTAACTCCCTTCCAATGCTCTTTTCCTGGATTGGCTAGGTAGCGACTCACAACTCCAAGTGCATAAGCAATATCAGGTCTTGTACACACCATGGCGTACATAAGGCTCCCAACTGCTGATGCATATGGGGTCTTCCTCATTTCTTCCATTTCTTTCTCACTTGTTGGACTTTGCTTCGTATTTAGCTTGAAATGGCCAGCAAGTGGAGTGCTCACAGGCTTCGCCTTGTGCATGTTGAATCTCTCCAATACCTTTTCAATATATCGTTCTTGGGATAACCATAATAGCTTCTTCGATCTATCACGAGTAATCTTCATCCCAAGAATCTGTCTTGCTGGCCCCAAGTCTTTCATTGCAAAACACGTGCTCAAATCTTTCTTTAGAGCAGCTATCTTGATGTGGTCATGACCCACAATCAACATATCATCAACATAAAGCAGGAGTACAAGAAAGTCGCCATCAGCGTACCTCTTCATGAAGACACAATGGTCATTCTTGATTTTCTTGAAGTTATGATCCATCATAAAGGAGTCAAACTTCTTGTACCATTGTCTTGGAGCTTGTTTGAGGCCATAAAGACTTTTCTTTAGTCGACACACCATATTTTCTTTGCTTGGGACCTTAAATCCTTCAGGTTGATCCATGTAGATTTCCTCCTCGAGGTCACCATGAAGGAATGCTGTCTTGACATCAAGTTGTTCAATCTCCAGGTCTAGAACCGCTGCTAGACCAAGAACAACTCGGATAGACGACATTTTTACCACTGGAGAAAATATATCTTCAAAGTCTATGCCTTTCTTCTGGTTGAATCCTTTCACGACCAACCGAGCTTTGTATCTAGGCTTTGAGCTTCCATCTTCGAACTTTATCCGGTACACCCATTTGTTTTTAAGAGCTCTTTTTCCTTTTGGTAATTTTACCAACTCGTATGTGTGATTCTCTTGCAAGGATTCCATTTCATCTTGCATGGCTTTTACCCACTCATCCTTATGAGTGTCGACTATAGCTTCTTCATAACTTTGAGGCTCCCCCTCATCCGTAAGGGTCACATACTCATCAAGAGTATATCGTGTTGATGGTATTCTACCTCTGGTTGATCGTCTTGGTTCAATCTCCTGTTCTATGGTTTCGTCACCATTTTTATCTGAAGTAGTAGTACCTTCTTCATGCTCAACATCAGCGTCTTCGATCGCTTCTCCAGTGTCAGCATGTGATTTTTCAGGATCTATGTCTCTTCTAACCCTTAGCTTTGGTTTCTCCGATCTTTTAATGTCTTCGATAGTCTGATCCTCGAAGAACACAACATCTCTGCTTCTGATGACCTTTCTATTTATCGGATCCCAAAGCCGATAGCCAAACTCATCTTTTGGTGAGCCAAGGTAGATGCACTCCTTAGTTTTGGAGTCTAGCTTCGCTCGTTCATCCTTAGGAATATGAACAAAAGCCCTACATCCAAAAACCTTCAAATGGTTGTAAGAAGCCTTCTTTCCTGACCAAACTTCCTCTGGGACATCACCATTCAGTGGAACTGATGGTGTAAGGTTGATAATGTCAACCACGGTCATTATTGCTTCTCCCCAGAAGGACTTAGGTAGTTTTGCATGAGAGAGCATACATCGAACTCTTTCTCCGATGGTTCGGTTCATTCTCTCAGCAATTCCATTTAATTGTGGTGTCTTAGGTGGAGTCTTCTCCATCCTGATTCCATGAGTTTTGCAGAATGCTTCGAAGGGACCTCGGTACTCACCACCATTATCTGATCGAACACACTTGAGTTTTTGCCCCGTGTCTCGTTCTACTCGAGCTACAAACTCCTTGAAAGCATCAAGAACTTGATCTTTTGATTTTAACAGGTGTACCCATACTTTCCTTGAGTGGTCGTCGATAAAGGTGACAAAATATGATGCACCACCCATGGATTTCTCAGACATTGAACATACATCAGTATGTACGAGGTCAAGGATATGTTTCCTTCTCATCGGTGCAGTGGATCTTTGGAAAGCGACTCTATGTTGTTTTCCAGCTAAGCAATCAGAACATGGTTCGAGAGAAACACCTCTCATATCAGGAAGGGATTTCTTTCGAGCAAGGATATTTAGACCCTTCTCGCTTATATGGCCGAGCCTCCGATGCCATAACTCCATGTCAGCATTCGCGACGTTTACCTCCTCCTTGCAAAGCTTAGCTTGTGTCACGTATAGAGATCCTTCTTACTTTCCTCGAGCGATGACCAAATTTCCTTTGGTTAGCTTCCACTTGCCTTCACCAAAGTGATTTCCTAAACCAACATGATCGAGCTTTCCAGTTGATATTAGATTTAGACGCATGTCTGGGACATGCCTTACATCCTTGAGAATAATCTTACATCCGGTGTTTGATGTAAGAATGATGTCCCCCTTTCCAACAATTTTGCTTCTTCCTTGATTTCCCATTTGGACATTACCAAAGTCACCACTTTGGTAGGTTGCAAAAAAGTCTTCATGAGGGGTGACGTGAAAAGAAGCACCAGAATCGATAATCCATAAAGTGTCATCTGAGGCAATGTTTAGAGGATTATATTCTCCAACAAGATATATGTCTTCATCCTTATCTGCAACAACTGCGGTGGTCTTGTCGTCATGCCTCTTCATGTGGTTAAACCGATCTGGTTTAATATCACCCATTTGTTGATCTTTCTTGAAAAATCGACACTCTGGCTTTCTATGACCCGCCTTGCCACAATAGTAGCATGTCACTCTAGGACGTGACTTGGAGCGTCCTCGAGATTGATCTCGACCTCGACCTTTGTTGTGTCCACGTGTTTCGTCTCTACCTCGTCTATCAATGACGTTCGCCTCCGATTGACTGCTCAAACCTCGTTCCTTCCTTCTAATTTCTTCGTTTAGAAGGCTATCACTCACGGTATCCATGGTAAGCTTTCCATCTGGTGCCGAGTTGCTGAGAGTGACAACTAGTGTGTCCCAACTCTCTGGCAACGAGCTAAGGAGTAGAAGGGCTTGCAGCTCGTCTTCAATCTTCATGTCAACCTTGGTTAACTGATTTATGATCCCCTTGAAATTGTTCAAGTGCTCCATCATGCTTTGGCCATCCTTATACTCCAACTTTACCAACCGTCGAGCAAGAAGAGCCTTGTTTCGAGGTGTTTTCTTTTGAATCATAGACTCAAGTTTTGTCCATAATTCAAAAGCATTTGTATAGGTAGCAACATGTTCGAAAAGAGATCGATCGATGTACTTACGAATTATAGCGACCGCTTTTCGATTTAGAACCTCCCATGCCTTATCATCCTTTCCTTCCGGTTTGGACTTGTTGATGATGGGCTCATGCAAATCCTTGCAATAAAGATGATCTTCCATCATTGGTTTCCAATACGAGTAGTTGTCCGCCGTGAGTTTGAACATGTCACCTTCAATGGTAACGGTAGCCTCCATCTTGATCCGCACAAGATATCGATGTTATAAATCGACCTCGCTCTGATACCACTTGTTGGGAAAGTTGCCCAATACTCTTTTGTGAGAATAAGATGGGAATTCGACAACTAGGATTTAAGACAAACTATCTTATTATTAGAAAGGATTTGATACAAGGAGAGTTTACAAGTGAACACTCTTTTGTGGTGTCTTCTTTCTTGCTTATTAATCTTCCAAATGCTACCAAGCACCCATATTTATAGTAGTGGTGCTTTAGGTCCTAGGTTATTCTAGAATTCTCTATACATCTCTACTTATCTGGATAAGCCTAGAAAGATCTCTAATTCTCCACAATATTCTCCATAGTTCTAGAATGTTCTTTATCATTCTAAAATCTTCTCCATAATTCTAGAACTTTCTTTATCATTCTAGAATCTTCACCATAATTCTAGAGCTTTCTTTATCATTCTAAAATCTTCTTCATAATTCTAGAGTTCTTCATTATTCTCATGATTTGTATGGGCTAATGGAGGGAACATCCAATACATATATATATATATATAATACAAACACATATATATGATACATAAACACAAATATATACAATATGATCTCACTTTTGATATATATAGTTTATAACAATACTAAAATTGTAGCTCATTGTCGGATCGTCTCGCATGGATCCGACCCGGAATGCACTCCGCCTCGGTACGCTTAATTTACTATTATACCCCTGCCACTCTTCTTGTTTAAACCAGTTTGAGCAAAGAAAAACATTTTATTTTTTATTTTTATTTATTTCGCTGCTACAGAATTTGTTCCGTCTTCGAGTTACGAAATCATGGTAACAATCTATACACTCTGCGAATTATGATATTTTCTTCTGATTATGAATCTCGCATTTCTCGGATTCGTTCTTATCTTTGTTCTTCTTCATTTCGATAAATCAGTTCTGTATCCGATCGTCTGGTGTGTTAGTTTTTCGCCTTGAATCATCTGATTGATGTTCTGGGTTTGTCTCTATGAGCCTGAGAATGATTTGTTTCAGATCAAATTATACTTTGCAGATAGAAATTTGGTACCTTTACTCGAACCCAATCGATATTTCCTCTTGCTTGATGCTTTGGGATAACGTTAGCTTCTGGGTTTGATTTCGTAGGGTTTGATCCTCCTAATTAGTTCTTTCTTGATGGTTGAGATAATGCTAGCTTCTGGGTTCGATTTCGTAGGGTTTGATCCTCCCAATTAGTTCAATTGCTTGATGCATGAGATAATGCTAGCTAGTTTCCTTGATGAGTCTGGATTTTCTTGTACTATATGTATAAAATCTTGATGGATTTTGATCTCTTTTGTTTCTTGTTAATTTCTGTGCCTGAACTGTCCGCCTTATTAGTTGACGTTTTCTCAAACGTATATGTGATGCTAGAAATGGTGGTATTAGTTGATCTGCGTGGTCTTCTCGTTTCGCTTGCTTAACGAGCTACCTTGTGTATATATAAATGTCGTTTACCTGCAGTATCGTAAAGCTATGGTTTTTAAAAGGATCTTTTTGGGTGATCTTGGCTTTCTCATCTTTTGAGTTCTGTGCTATGATATGAATGATGGTTTTAGTTGGGTGAAATGAATCTGCTATCGTGTGTTCTACAATTGTTTGGATTCTTGTCATGGAAAAGATGTTGAGTGAAAATTTGAATGGTCGTTGTTTAGAAAGGTGAATCTTGGGTGATAATGTGTGTGTTTTCAGATACATTTTGTGCTTCTCGTTAGTCGGCAAGGAAAGGTAAGGCTCACCAAATGGTATTCTCCTTACACGCAGAAGGAAAGATCCAAGGTATGAATACCAAAGTATTGTGCTTAATACCTTGTTCTTTGCATACGTTTTTTCTTACATAGGAAACACGTTCTATGGATAGGTTATACGTGAACTCAGTGGAGTGATTCTGAACCGAGGTCCAAAACTTTGCAATTTTGTTGAATGGAGAGGATACAAAGTTGTCTACAAAAGATATGCAAGCCTCTACTTCTGCATGTGCATTGATCAGGAAGATAACGAGTTAGAGGTCCTTGAGATAATTCATCACTACGTAGAGATCCTCGATCGCTATTTCGGAAGTGTGAGTAAAAAAAAAAACCAGCACCTGGGAACCTCTACTTGCACTTTTTATTATCTTTTACCTTAAAGAAACATCTAGATTTTGATCGAGATTTTTTTTTATCTATGACCTTCAGGTGTGTGAACTCGATTTGATTTTTAACTTCCACAAGGTAATAACATACCACAAACACTCTGAGGACTTTGCTTTCTGCATCTCAATTTCTTGATGACACTTTGTGGATTTCTTGTTGCTTTCTTAGGCGTATTACATTTTGGATGAGCTCTTGATTGCTGGGGAACTTCAAGAGTCAAGCAAGAAAACAGTAGCCAGGATTATATCAGCCCAGGTACTGAATTCTAATTTTAAGTCATCATGAAAAGATTAGTATTTATAGTATCTGTGCTGACAAAATGACAATCTCTGTCTGTTTTGATTCTTGAAGGATCAACTGGTGGAGGCTGCAAAAGAGGAAGCTGGTTCGATAAGTAATATAATCGCTCAGGCTACTAAATAGTTTCATTCATCAGCTGTGCGCTCTTACGCGGTTAAAACATGTTTCACTTGGGATGTTATGGTAAATGTTTTGAGAAATCTTTTTTCGATTTTTCGTCTTAAAGCACAACTTGGACTAAGGAACACAACATCAAACAAGTTTATTCTCGTAATCGTAATCTTTGTTCTACACTTCTCTGACTTATTGTGAAGCAACATTACTACTATATCAGACCAATCTTAATTTGCACATATTCTCGAGTCTAAGAGTTAAGGAACAACATCAGATCAGTGTCTTTATCATAGCCTTGCTCGACAAATGAGGCCGAGACTCTTTATCTTCGAAGTGTCAAGGTCGTAATGCAGCCTATTTAGTTTTTCAAACCTGAAAATTTTCAAATAGAAGATTATCCTCTGTGGTATTTCAAGGATAATAATTAGGTTTGAGAAAAGGGTAAAAGACCAGTGTCGAACCTCTCGAGTAACAAGTAGATAGGAATGAAACTAGTTCCTCTAGACTGATAACATTAGAGCTGCAAATGTTCTGCTTTGGTGCTCGAAAACGAGTATGTGAGTTCGTGCCTATCCCATCTGTCCATGCCATTGAAACTTGTCTGTTTGTTTCTCCTGTTGTGTTGAGTAACATGTTATAAGTATTTGCAACAAAGGAAAAAGTTACGGTATGTAACAGTCACTCATGTGCTTAACATGACTCCTACATAGATATAGGATGGAGAGAAACATCCTTACGAGCAGCTTCAAGTCTTTGTAACTCATTTGCACGTGTTAGTTCTGCATTTCTACAGAAAGCGCTATTAAAACAAAAACAAAACTACGGCAACAGAAGTCGGCTCAAGCACAAAACTAAGCAGTAGAACAGATAAGATTCCGAAATGAGTTCTTTCTCTAAATGGTATCATTCAAAATATATTTTAAGTATGGGTGGGTCTTCCTTGACAAGGCTGTGTAGACCTCCACTAGCAATAGTGGGAAATTGTCCAATCCTTGTTGATTCTTTCCCAAAAGAACCTGAGATGTCAAAATATCAAAGTGACCAAGTTAAGCTTGTGTATTTGAATGATTACTGTATGAGAGCACACAACACACCTGGACATCTTCAGAAAGGTCTCCGAAATTGTTTGAACAAACAGTTTCGAATCTGAAAGTGGTATTTCCTACGCTTCGAGTTCCCGTTGTCCTCATGGACGTCATTGATGTGATCAATGAAAATCTGATCAAGCTTTGTATCCCATCTGGTGCCTCCGACGATCACTGCTCTTTGGATGATGTTTAATGCGTTCGGAATTATTCCTTTAGGGTCATATAGCTCCACTTTGTCACTTGCATCCCGCAAGAAACACGTCATGGTTTTCCAGTCCCAGAACATTGGATGCCGAAGCGCTTCAGCTGCAGTAGGACTACTACAATTGAGAAAACAATGCAATAGAGATGATTAACTTGTTGGGGTTAATTATATATCGTTACAGAAGAAGATACTACCGTAAATGATGATGCTTCTTTAGCAATTTAGAGATCAGGTGATGGTATTGACCGTACAATCATCACCAATAACAGAAACGTCCCTGATGGTTCCACGACTTATGGATCTGCCACGTTCGGTACATCATAAATCATATAAAAACATTTTATTAAACTTAAGATATTAGATCATGTTTGTTTTGCATGTTGATATTAATTGATTAGTCGATATATATCTAGGAGTGTCCGGAGATGGATTTTGGGCACGGGACATGACTTTCGAGAACACGGCAGAACCACATAAACATCAAGCCGTGGCATTGCGAGTGAGCTCAGATTTGTCTTTATTTTATCGGTGTGGTTTCAAAGGATATCAAGATCGATACTCTTTTCACACAATAACCTCATAGGCAACAAAAGAATACTTAACATTTGATCTGATTTGATTGATCCTTAAGGTCTACGTTCAAGTGTTGATAGTTTTTTAATTTCTTAAGAAATACTGTTTCTAAATTTTCTTCTATATGTCATCTCGATTTGATTGATCCAAGTAAAAAACCACACTGGGTAAATGTAGCTCTGGTTATGTCTTTTATCATCATCAATACATATATTTTAGATGGCAAAAGAAAATTGCTTGGAAGATACTCTCGGCCCACCACTTTAACTTTCTCCGTTGGACTCCACAATCCTTTTACTAAATCCTTTAATCTCCATTGCCAAGAGTCCATTGCACAAGCCACGCACAAACCATAATTAATCACATAATCAATCTTTCAAAATAGAGGAGGAATAAGAGAAACAAACCAGAATCAATCACATAATCAATCTTTCAAAATAGAATGAGGAATAAAAAAAACTCACGGATCATTTATGGCAGCAGCGCTGCAAGGAGACGCCAATGAAGACAATAACAGCAAGAAGACATCCAACTTAATAAAACTGCTCACTCTAAGAGGCAATATCCCATTTTTTCATTAATATACGTGAAAACTGTGAAGCAAAAGTTTGAAAGTTCATCCCCTGGGCATGTGTTAAACTCCATATTATTCTTTTCATTCTTGTACACAAAATCATGATCATAGAAACATATTAATCTTCAAGTAATATTCAAGTATAGAATCATAATCAATGCTAAGAAGAAAGTTACGTCAAGATTCAATACCCATGACCAGAGTCTTGATAAGATTGTTACAATCATTCACTTCTTTTGAATGTTCGACAGGATCCTGCAACAAGTGTGGTCTAGCAATTATTAAAAGCTACTAGATAATCCAAACAAAATATAGGCAAGTTATAAATAAGAATGCATAATGCATTAGTAAAGAGACAAACAGCCTGGTGTGAAATCTAAGAATCTAATTCGAAATAATTCTACTGCCTATAATTTAATTTGAAAAAAAAAAAATGGACTGTCCATTTAAGAAAATAACAGTTTACATGTAAACATGCAACCGTCCCCACATTGGCTGATACTCACTCTAATAAAATTGTCATCATTGGGTATAAACATAGACGAATTACCTAAATTACCTGGACAGAAAGTTCAAGCTTTGTCCTCAAAGTGACCCGATCATTTCCCACACGAGTGTCTTCCAAAAGCTATATATATATCACAAAGCAAGGATAGGTAAGGTTATGGAGCTGATAAAAAAAATTAACATCAGGTTCAAATATATATACTCTACATTTTATTAAACCTCATTTCATGTAACAAAAGATCATGCAAGAAACTTGTTATAACTTTTCTGAGCGATCATATATCACTTCAAAGAGATAACAAGTACGTAAATGCTTCTTTTGCAAACTAACCTGAAGATCAGGTGATCAAGTTAACAAATAAATCTGGGAGACTAAAAACTCGCAATTATTATCTGAAACACATAATAAAACTAATTGCCTGAATTAAGACAAAAATTGTCAAGTTCATAGGAGAATATATATATATTACAGAAATTGTTGTAAGGAATAGTTCGCTTGTATGCTCTGTTCCAACCACTATCCTCGAGGGACATCAAGAGAGGCTCTAAATCCCGAATTGAACACACAGATTCCTTAGTTTGTGTGCTCTATTCCAACCAGTATCCTCGAGGAACATCATATCAATAGAGACTCTAAATCCTGAGTTGGTCTCATAGATTCCTTAAGAGTAGTTCGTTTGTGTGCTATTCCAACCAGTATCCTCGAGGGACATCAGTAGAGACTCTAAATCCTGAATTGGACTCATTGATATCATTAATCCAATAAATTTGATCTTACTTTTTGTATAATTAAAAAATAATCTATATCAAATTGAGCAAATACAATACTAATTTTATAGAGAAATCTACAGTGCACAATACGTTAAACCTTTTAAAACCAAGGATTTACTAAACAGTAAAAAACTTTTATCAAAAAGAAATAACGTTTAACACTTGATTTTCTGCCATTGAACACTTGATTTTCTACTCTATGCATCTTAATTAATTTCTTGATGACATTTTTTGTGGATTTCGAGAAATTTTTACTCAAATCTTTTTTCGTATTAAAGCACAACTTGAATTGAGGAACAACATCAAACAAGTTTATTCTCGTAATCATAATTTTATTGTAAAGCGACATTACTACTATATCAGACCAGATATCTTAAGTTTGCACATATTCTCTTAGAGTCTAAGAGTTAAGGAACAACATGAGATAAATAGCCTTGCTCGACAAATGAGGCAATGCAGTCATCGAACATCTCTTCTAACGACTTGAACTTGAGCCCGAGACTCTGTATCTTCCAAGTGTCAAAGTCGTAATGCAGCCTATTTAGTTTCTCAAACCTGAAAATTTTCAAAAGACAAGATTTGGATTTTATTTCAATGAGAAAAATGTTAATTGATCAGTGTCAAACAAACCTCTTGGGGATATATGGGAGTGATGGGTAACGAGCAGATAGGAAGGAAACTAGTTCCTCTAGACTGATAACGTTAGAGCTGCAAAGGTATCTGCCTTGAGCTGCTTCGTGCTCGAAAACGAGTATGTGAGTTCTTGCCACATCATCGATATGAACATAACCCATCTGTCCATGCCATTGAAACTTCTCTGTTTCTCCTGTTGTGTTTAATGACATGTTATTATAACAGATGAAGAAAAAGTTACGGTTTCCAGTGATGATTTCCTAGAGAGTCTGTACCTTTAAGCAATCCGAGGACATCGGATGCTGTAGAACACAGATCAGGAGGCAGACTAGGTCCCACAAGAAAGGATGGTAGAACAGTGACAAGGTCAATACCATTTTCTTCACAGAATTTCCATGCAGCTTGCTCAGCTAATGTCTTTGCTAAAGGATACCAGATCTTTTTTAAGCCATGTCGCATCGAGATGCATTTACACAAACTGTTAGCTAATATGATTGATTTCTGTGTTGAGCAAACATAGCTCTTAAAATGATTATAATACCTGGAAACGCTTGCAGAGTTCAACAGAGGTCCAAACTGATTCGTCAAGAGGGATTTTGGGATCAAAATCATCTCTGATCCTGACCGTTGAAGAGGACGAGGTGAGAACCACACGCTTCAGGGACTGATTCTTCCGGCAAGATCTCAGTACATTCAGTGTGCCCTCTATGGCTGGTTTCAAAATCTCCTCCTATCAGATCATAAGAAAGCAAAAGTCTTAGAGAATAGTAAGCATATTGTGACCAGAAAAAATGTTGTAGTTGCATGCCTCTGGATTAGAGGTAGGTTTAAGCACAGGAGAAGCGGTATGGAAAACTCCTTGGCATCCCATTATGGCGTTATCAAAACTTCCTTCTTCGATTAAATCAGCCTTCACCAACCGGAGTCTCTCCTTTGCCCCTTCCAGCTTCCAAAGGTGCGCGAGTTTCTTCTCATTTCCTGTCAAAACAGGAAACGTAAATGAGTCTCACTTGTTACGATTTCAAAGTAACCAGAACAAAGCAAGACAAGGAAACAAGAAGGATAGAAAAACCTGGATCTCTGACTGTTCCGATAACTTCATATCCCTCAAGGAGAAGCCTCTTCACAAGCCAAGAAGCTAAGAAGCCTGAAGCTCCGGTTACACAAACTTTTCCTTTTGCTTTTGCTTTATCCATTCTCAGGTAACGATGGAATCACACCCGAATAGTTATATAGCATGTGTATCCATGCATGTTAAGAGGGTACTAGCTATACGGCGCAGGAGGTAAGTATAGATTAGGTAGGTCATACAAACCATGTGGGTTGCTTCTTCATTACCTAACATGGTTTTAGGAGGGTTGTTTAACCAACACAATGGCCTGACTACTATTTTCTCTAGGAATTTGCTTCAAGAAAAATCTCCACATAATTTGAAGACAATGTTCCAGTGTTCTTCAGTATACAAAATAGTGGAAAAGGAATTGTTGACACTGCCATAGTCTTCAAGTAGTCAAAACTTTCGTAATATGATATAAACTAAAAAAGCAATTTACAAAATAGACAAATACTGAGTAAGGTACAGTAACAATCTGTACATACTAAGATGGAAATGGTAACGAATCACCTGAGCACAGTGACTTTGGTCTCAGAAAAACTTCTGAACCCAAGTTCCATGTTTCTATTCCCTTTCGATTGCTCAATCAACAGATGGAGAAGACACCAGCCAACTCTTTCTCCCAAATCTCTTAATACAAGAAACGAAAAATAGTCCCCGGGTCTCAAAGAAGAAAAAGATTGAAATCATCCTGGTCAGCTCAAGAATAGATACAAAGCAAGGCCGTTTACGGACGGAGAATTGATTCGTCAAGGAACATTCTGGTTGCTAGAGCTCTGCGAGATCAAGCAGAGGAAAAAATTAGAAAAACCAGTATCATTTCCACTGCAGCATCTACACAGGGCAAAAGCATTAATGCATAGAAAAGTTTTCAAATGAACCGAGGAAACTTTTTCACTGGGTGAATAGGTTTTGTATTAACTCTAGATATAGTTGACTGTTCTAAGAACAAAGAATCTAGCAAACCGGACTTTGCTACTTATTACTTTCCTTTGATGAGCAAATAAAAAGTCGCAAGTAAAATTTATTTCACTAGTTTAACTTCAACTACATCCCATATGGGAAACTTGGCAGTTAAAGTTACAGAAACACACGACTCTCCACACATATTCTTGCCATACGGAAGATTCAGTTAGGTCGATACATTAAAAAAAATTCCATATGAAGAGATTAAACTGAGGGAAGACAGATGCAGGCATACCTGCGTGTTACAGTGATACATTCTCTATCTAGGACCCCAACAAGGTGTATTCTGCGAGCATCAATGCCGCCTGAAACGACTGGAACATGAGAAATTTCATGCTTGTTCATGATTGTTTGGACAGCGAGAAGATCCATATCAGGTGTAACAGTCCATGGCACTTTACATCCTCCTCCAGTCTTCGAACAGATTTCACTGACAAAAATATCCTAAACCAAAGAAATGATTCATTTAGTTGATCAGGTTACCACTAGATAGATTAAGGCAAAAATAAATTATTCAAATTAGTACCTTGGGTCTTTTGTTTCCTTCTTTTCTTGCTTTGCTGAATTCCTGAATGTCTGAAAGTGTAAGTAGACCGAGAAAGATATTGTCAGGATCAACAATCAACGCACAGGATTGTTTCTCTATCAGCATACGAGCTATTGCCTCTTCCAGGGAAGTGCTCATCATAACTGCTGCAAATCTTGTTCGCATGGCTTCTGAAACAAAAATACTCTTCGGCAGCTCCTCAGCTTGGATGGTTGAATCATCAATGCAAAGAGAACTTTCAACTTCACAAAGGTTATTCATTGATGAACTATCATCAGATGACGTCAGATGCTGTACAGCTTCTTGGCTCTTTCTTTTCCTACTTTCTTTTGTTTCTCTAGTTTCTTGTCTCTTTGATTGTCTAGATGTGATCCATGAAGACATGCCTACAGCTCCCAATAGGGGTAAGACTATACGATAGTCTTGAGTAAGCTCAAATAGCAAAAGTACCGATGTAAGAGGAACTTGACAAACCCCCGCAAGTGTAGCAGCCATTCCAACCTGCAAAACAATAAGACCGAACAGAATCATTGGCAATGAAGCTGCAACAATTTAGCGTTCATTTCTCAATTAACCGAATATACTGATATTCGTTTTGTCTCTATTGGAAATTTTTGGAAGGTAAGCAATCAAGAGACTCTGAAATGAAGAGAATTATTCGAATTTGAAAGATTGACAACATGAGAACAGTACCAGACCATAAGCTTGTGGCGATGCCACTTCAAGGATTGAGAGATGGAGTTCGGGATTCTGATCCAAAGCAAGTCCAATAAACTTTCCATAGGCCATTCCTGCTGCCCCGCCAATAAAGAGAGAAGGGTGATAGTATCCACCGACCAGCCCAGAAGCCCGACACAATGCGGTTGCAGCTATCTTGACCGCTACCAACTGAAGCAAAAGATCAGCTGAAAGACCCTTGACAAATGGACGAGATTCCAACAAAATATCCACGTTCTGAAAACCCCAGTATAAGACTTCAGGGTATACCAAAGCTATGATACCAACAGTTAAACCACCCATTACAGGAAATAGAGCCTTTGGTATCCCAGCATCCTTGTTAAGACTGTCAACAGCAGATGTCACCAATGATGTACATCGAGATAATGCCAATGAGACCAAGCCACACAGAGCGCCCAATAAAAGATAGAGTGGAAGTTCTGCAAGTAAATAAACAGCTCTCATAAGTTTGGTTTTCGGTTTTCCAAACAAGAAAGCACAAAAGGAGAAGAATGGCGATGTACATTACCTCCAGGAGAGCGAAAGTCATAGTCCGGAACCTTAAACGCAGGTTCAGAGCCCAGGCCGATTTCTGACACCACAGAAGCAGTCACAGCACTAAGAATAACCATAGAAGTTGTGTTTGGAAGTGATGTAGATGAATCACTTGATGAAGGCCACAAAACAGATTCAACCGCAAAGAAGCACCCAGCAACAGCTGCATTGAACCCTGTACAAAGCAAATCAACTTATAAGCAAGAATCTAAATAGCAAATATGAGATGGTATTTGAATAGAAGATGAACAAACCAGAGGAAATTCCAGAGGCTGAGCCAGCAGCAAGAAGTGAGAACCCAGTCTGAGGACTTTTCTTGAACAGAGAATTGACTCCTTTAGCTATTGAAGCTCCAATTTCAACACTAGGACCTTCCGGACCCAGCGAATTCCCAGTCCCAAGCGTCACACATGCGGCAACAGTCTTAAGGAAAGGACGCAGCACCGCCTTTACCCGATTGAGAGTAGAATCATCGGTACCAGAATCTGCGTCGGAATCTCCGGCAGCTTCTCGGAGCTGGTTAAGGATACTGACAATCAAACCGCCGAAAGTCGGAACAAGGATAACTCTCAACCATATGGAACCGATCGGCTCTTCTCTAAGCCATGAAGCTCCACGATCAGAAATCCCATCCCAAGAGAAGTCTCGAAGCAAGTGAACGCAATTGTTGAAGAGTACAACACTGATTCCGGTGAGAACACCAACTAAACACGCCGACGCTATCGCAAGCTCCTGAGACGGTGGTTCATCGAATCCAACCTCATCCTGATCAACTTTCTGCTTCGCCGCCGGAGAAAACTGGAAAACTCTGCCGCCGATAGCGACGGAACCGAATAGTCCATGCAATGTTAACGAGGAAGGTGAAGTGACGACATTGAAATGAAAAGGAGCGTTGGTTTTGCGAATCGGAGAGAATCTCCGGTAAGAGAACGGCGATCGGAGAGCAGCGGAGAGTGGAGGCGTGGCTGCCATGAACGGCTGCTTCCGAGAAGTGACGCGTGTATAGCCATTAACGGATGATTGAAATCCTCTACTGATAAATCAGAAGTCTGACGTGGCTCATTACGGTTAGCTTATTTATTCCGGTTCACATTCGAAGTAAACCGGATTTTTTTAAATCACGGTATTAGCTTTGGTTTACGATTTGCTTATATTATAAAAAAAAAGGATGGTTTGATACTTTGATTGGTTTAACCCTGATCAAAATGGATTATCTGCTAATCTCGTGGTAGGCCCAAAAACCATACAAAATTTGGGCCTAGAAATTTTATTTTATTTAAAGATAAAAACTCTTACCTTTTTAGGTTCAAATTTCAATGGAAGCTGTGGCTCTTGTGCCTCGTCTTCTTTCCAACCCAATCCTCATAGTACCAAATAAAATATTAAATTAAAATTTATTTTAGTTTATTTTTTAAAACAATTTTATCTGTTTTCGACTTTCGTGTGCTATTGCCACCACAATCATTGTCTTCTCCGGGTAAAATTTCATCTTCTTCTCTCTTCTGTTTTTTACTCGTTTCTCTTTGATAGGTTCTCTCGCCTCCATCTCTTTATCTTCTTCGGTTAATTTCGCTTTGAATCTTGTTGATTCCATTTGCATGCTTGTTCTAAATCAATTTTGTGAAATCTATTGTTTTCTTTTTTTAGGGTTTTAAGTCTTCTCTAATGGCTTCCAATTCAGAGAAAAAGCCTCTTCTTTCAGGTACCGTTTCAATCTGATCTGTTTTTCCTTTTTCAATCTCGAATTGAATCGTTTCTAGTCGGATTTGGTGATTGGTTTACTGCTTATCTTCCGAGTTTAGAGAAAAATTGTAACTTTTTTGTTGGTCACTGTAGATGAGAAGAAAACCGAATCGACGGAGGAGAATAAGAGTACTAAACCGGAATCAGCCTCTGGGAGTTCACCTTCATCTGCTGCTGATCCTGCCTTGAATTTCAATGCTTTCGATTTCTCGAATATGGCTGGTATCCTCAACGTAAGTGTGACCTTTTGTTGTAGAACAATCGAAAAAAAGTTATCGTTTTTGAGTTTTCAAATTGATGGGTTTTTTGTTGTTTGAAGGATCCAAGCATTAGGGAATTAGCTGAGCAAATAGCTAAAGATCCTGCATTTAACCAATTGGCTGAGCAACTTCAGAGATCCATTCCGAATGCAGCTCAGGGTGGTGGAGGTGGTGGTTTTCCTAACATTGATCCACAACAGTATGTCGCCACAATGCAACAGGTTATGCATAACCCTGAATTTCAGACAATGGCGGAGCGACTTGGTAACGCCTTAGTGCAGGTGAGAGAGGATAATATTACGTTTAAATTACTTTCCGGTACTTTGGTTATCGAGGTGTGGCTATGAATGAGATTGTGCTGTCTGTTTGTTTTTTTTTTGCCTTTAGGATCCACAAATGTCTCCATTTTTGGAAGCTTTCTCGAATCCTGAAACAGCGGAGCACTTTACTGAGCGTATGGCGCGGATGAAAGAGGATCCTGAGCTGAAACCTATTCTAGATGAGATTGATGCTGGTGGTCCTTCTGCCATGATGAAGTGGGTGTATACAAACTTTTTTTAAAAATGTTTACATAGAGACTGAGGATTGTGTCTGCTTATGTTTGTATTTTGCTTATGGGGGAAGATTTTTTATCTGGTGTTAGGTACTGGAATGACAAAGATGTGCTGAAAAAGCTTGGTGAAGCAATGGGTATGCCTGTTGCTAACTTGCCAGACGCGGCAGCTTCAGCTGAACCTGAGGCAGCAGAAGAAGGCGAAGAAGAAGAGTCTATTGTTCATCAAACTGCCAGTCTTGGTGATGTTGAGGTTAGGCTGTTTCCTGTTTCGTTAAACGTACATATGCTCGAGGCCATTTGGGATTTTTATCACTTATGTATTGCTTGAGGAATTAGGTGAGACAAGAAATAAGCTTTGTGCCATTTTCTCACACTCTGTGCCCTATTCATCAAAACTTTATTTAGTTGAATTCTTTGTTGACTTTGATTTGTTGATTCAATTAGGGTTTGAAAAATGCTTTGGCATCTGGTGGTAACAAAGATGAAGAAGATTCAGAGGGAAGGACAGCATTGCATTTTGCTTGTGGATACGGCGAGGTATGCAATTCTCTTATCAATTCAGGGAGATTAAATATTTGGGATTTAGATGATTCTCATTTTTCACTAGCTCTTGAAGTTAAGAATCTTTATCATCATCATTCACTTGATAGAGAAGTCACCAGTTTACTACACTTACAAGTTTCATGATACAATTACTTGTAACATAATTAAATATTTAGTGAAAGAACATTGAGATAGAATTGCGGATTACTTCCATACTTTACATGGTTTATAACTATGGCTTGAACTGAGTTTGACCCTATTGAGCCTTTTCCACAGTTGAAATGTGCTCAAGTTCTTATCGATGCTGGAGCTAGTGTTAATGCGGTCGACAAAAACAAGAACACACCTCTGCATTACGCTGCTGGTTATGGGAGGAAAGAGTGTGTAAGCCTTCTCCTAGAGAATGGCGCTGCAGTGTAAGTCTTACAACACAGTACTTATAAAGAAACAACTCCATCAAACACTTTGTCATAACTTTAGTAATATTTACGCTTTGTGTGTGTGTGTGGTTGCAGCACTCTGCAAAACCTGGACGAGAAGACACCCATTGATGTAGCCAAGCTCAACAACCAGCTCGAGGTGGTGAAGCTACTTGAGAAGGATGCTTTCCTTTGAGATCTTAAGCTCATATTGTCTTTGAGAGATTTATCTTTTGTGTGTCCTGAACCATTTTCACAGACTTTTGTATACTTTTTTTTTCTTTTTTTCTTAATTTACTTGTGTTTTATTAGTTCCTCTCTTCTTCTACATTGTCTCTTATGTTGTTTTTCATTTCATTAAGCCAATAAAGAAAGAAAGAGCAATTCATGTTTTAATTTATGGTTTATTGTAATGATCTATTTTGCATCTTTTTTTTGTAGATGATCTATTTTGCTGAAATTACTTGTGTAAAAAACTATGTTTTGGTATTTTGATTAATTTAAGAATCATTTTGGTATGGAAGATGTGGAAGACCAAAACAACTTCATATCAAAGTGATTCTATTCGTGGGTTGTTCCAAATTTTCCAAAGTCTCAACCTTTTAAATATAAAAATCTCATTTTTACAATAAAGTATAATTATTATTATACAAAAGGAGCAAAAACCCCAAAGGTTTAGTCTTTGTGTATGTCTTATTCATTCTCAATGAGTTGTATGAATCGTTCAAGGTTTATAATAAAGTCTCTGATAAGCAAAGCTCGAAACTTTTCACGGCTTCGATCCACTCTCTGTCAGCCACCGTCTCTCTCCGCCGCGTTTTCCTCATCCGCCGTCATGAACGGCCTCGAAACCCACAACACAAAGCTCTGCATCGTCGGTAGTGGACCGGCGGCTCACACGGCGGCGATTTACGCAGCTAGAGCAGAGCTTAAACCTCTTCTCTTCGAAGGATGGATGGCTAACAACATCGCTCCGGGAGGTCAATTAACAACCACCACCGACGTTGAGAATTTCCCCGGATTCCCAGACGGTATTCTCGGAGCAGAGCTCACTGACAAATTCCGAAACCAATCGGAGCGATTCGGTACCAAAATCTTCACGGAGACGGTTACAAAAGTCGATTTCTCATCGAAACCTTTTAAGCTATTCACAGATTCAAAAGCCGTTCTCGCTGATGCTGTGATCGTCGCTACAGGAGCTGTAGCTAAAAAGCTTAGTTTCGTTGGATCTGGTGAAGAAAGTACCGGAGGTTTCTGGAACCGTGGAATCTCCGCTTGTGCTGTTTGCGACGGAGCTGCTCCGATTTTCCGTAACAAACCTCTTGCGGTTATCGGAGGAGGCGATTCCGCCATGGAAGAAGCTAACTTCCTAACGAAATACGGATCGAAAGTTCATATAATACATAGGAGAGATGCTTTTAGAGCTTCTAAGATTATGCAGCAGAGAGCTTTGTCTAACCCTAAGATTGATGTGATTTGGAACTCGACGGTTTTGGAAGCTTATGGAGATGGTGAGAAAGGTGTTCTTGGAGGACTGAAAGTAAAGAATTTGGTGACTGGTGATGTTTCTGATTTGAAAGTTTCTGGTTTGTTCTTTGCGATTGGTCATGAGCCTGCTACTAAGTTTTTGGATGGTGCGGTTGAGTTAGATTCTGATGGTTATGTAGTGACAAAGCCTGGTACTACACAGACTAGTGTCGCCGGTGTTTTCGCTGCGGGTGATGTTCAGGATAAGAAGTATAGACAAGCGATTACAGCTGCAGGAACAGGTTTAGTTCTCTGCTTTAACTTAGTCTTAAAATGTTGCAATAGTGTTTCTGCAAGAAGTGTTTTCGGTAGCTATGTTAGTATGTGGGCAATTGTTGGTATCAATATAGAACTAGTCGAAGATGTTTTCAAAAGGTGTTACCTTTGTGGTCTTGAAGTTTAGTTACTTGTATATAAAGTGGTTCGAGTAACAATTGATGCAAGCGTTGGAGTTAGTTTTCATTGAGTGTGTTGTTCCATTGCTTAAGGAGAGATCTTGAATCGTTTGGTTCTCGCTCTGTTTAAGCTCGGTTTATAGAGACGACGATTAACCGTTATTTGATTGATTGTGTAGGGTGCATGGCAGCTTTGGATGCAGAACATTATTTACAGGAGATTGGATCTCAACAAGGTAAGAGTGATTGAGAAAATGCTCAAGATCAAGCATTGGTCGGTGGTCATAGAGCTACTAATTGTGGATCCCTGATTTGGTTTGGACCAGAATGAGATTTGATTTGTTTATTTCTTATTATTGTTTGCATTTGGAGTTGTAGCTCTAATGGTAAAACTAGTTGCGACAAAAAAAGCCGTATAGATTTGTTTCTCAGATGATTGCTTTTACATCATACACATTCCATGAACATGATTTATCCAAAATTACTTATGAATGGAAATTAATATATTGGAATATAAAAATGGTTTTTTCAGAAATCTATAAGACATGGAACCAGAGCTTCTAGAGAGTTTTTCAATATGGTTTTCAGAGGAAAATCTTTTGAATAAAAAGTGGTTTTTTAGAAAGCTGACTTATGTATGGGCTAGGAACGCGAGTTGATAGAGGAGCTGGTTCATATTTTTTTTAACATCTGATATTCTATTAAGTTTAAAGAGTTTATACAGTAACTTTGAAGACAATTGACAAATACAAATAAGAAGTAAATCTTTTAGTTTGGTATCATCTAAACACTTACTCCCTCCGTTTCACAATACTTGTCATTCTAGCTTTATTTTTTTGTTTCAAATTAGTTGTCATTCTGCAATTTCAATGCACATTTATAACTAATTTTTCCATTTTTATCCCTATTTTTAAACTTATTAATTACTCATATAAAATAAAACATTGTATTAATTAGGGGTAAAATAGACATTTAATATATTTTCTTAATATGTGTGAAACAACCTAGGATGACAACTATTTTGAAACAGAGAGAGTACCAACTAACTTGATACAATGAAATACATTAGAGACCAAACCATATGCTATGCCCATTCTTCAATTATATACAAGTGTTTCAGAGAATCGACAAATGTCTTGTTTATAATAAAGTCGTTGGAAGGGAACTATATCATTGAGATTGAGAGACAAAGTGATTACTCAACTGAACCGACATTCAACGAGATCTATTATTGGACCCCATAACATCAATTCACACCAAGAAACCATGGATATATCAAAACTCTAATAAAAAAAACGGGTGTGTTTTATCTTTTACCAATGTCATTTGAATCAATATTAAATCTCAAGACCTCATGAACTATCGTTAGCGGTGTAGATCTCGTCGCAACTGCCACCACGAAAAAGAGAAACAGAGCAACACAATGTAACCACCCCCCCCACATAAAAGGCAAAATCATCATCAAAGACCAGAGAAAGTCGAAGAGAAAGAGAGAGATGGTTTCGTGCGGAGCTGTTCATTTTCTGTTAGAACATTTAAACAGAAAGATGGGAAACAAAAGAGGAGGGATAACTGAAAAACACGAAGCATAGATAGATAGTGAAAGTAGAGAGAGAATCATCATCTTTTCCTTATTCGTTCTTCCTTCTTATGGAGTGGAAATCAGTTGAAATCATGTTGCATGAGTATGAAGAAGTCACCGTAAGATCACATTGATCTTGGAAACTCCTTTGCTCCGAGCCAGAGAAGACAAAATCATCTTCTTTGTTCTTCATTCGTCGAGATCGTGTTGACTGAGTATGAAGAATTCACTATAAGATCATTGATCTTGGAAAACCGTTTGCTCGATCCTCTTCAATCTCAGTTTCGAGCCTCTAAACATCAAATTAGGTTTTAATTGATCGAGTCAAATGGAAGACAACTAGAGATTATACTTGAGCGTTTTGGTACAGAAACTCTGGGAAATCAGAGGTAGGAAGATAGTGAAAGTAGCAGAGAATCATATCTTGATTTTTGTGGAGAACGACTGAGATATTGTTTCTTGAGTAAGAAGTCACCTTTTATAGCATCAATTGTTCATTGAATCACATAATATAGATACTTAATCTAAACCATGTTCCACTACTAGGTTTGAAAAAATTGAAAATCTTATTCGAATAGGAAACGAATTCCAATCCCGAGAGTCGCCAATTGAGATTCAAAATAATTTGTAGGAGAATTCAAAAGTCTAACATTAAACCTTATGCTTGTTGATCACAATTGAGACATTATTATGGTCTTGAGGAACAGTATGAGCCATTTGAAGCAACTCCTCAAATTTGTCTGCATCAAGATTATCGTCCAAGCGAACGACCAATGTCTCTAGTGTCTTTGTGTTTCCCAGCACTAACTCGATGAACAAAGGGATGAGTTTTGGCTCCGACGAGGTTGGAAAGACATCAATTTTCGAGCCTCGTAAATCCATGTAGGTATAAAGAGACATCAGTTTTCGAGACATCAGTTTTTTAGCGACTCGGGCAAATAACTTTAAGGATAGTGTGTTCAAGATTGTGCCAATTATAGGCCAAAGAGATTAATCTTTAGACTTTTTCTTGCAAGCAACAATTAACAATTATCAAAATGAGTGTATAGTGATTAAGCTTTCTGATCCATTTTGTTTTTGGATTTTAAATTTTGGTGTTTTTCCAGTAAATCAGAAGCTAAAGGAAATGGGGAAGATCAGCGATAAAGACATTAATCAAGTTGTGAATCAATTTGATAAACTTGATCCTAATAATTTGGGGAAAATCAGTTTAGCAGAAAAGAATTTGGGGAAAATCACATTACCTCATCTTCTAGGGGGTCCTTTGTGACAACAAAAACACTTTTTTCTATCTCTGGTTTTTATTTTGTTTTATTTTCCTTGTACAATTATCTTAATTTCTTTTTCCTTTTTTAAGAAAACTAAGTGAATTTATGTAGAAGCACTGATTAATACAAAGAGATAACTCTCAATTCATTAGAGATAATATACTTTCATTTCTGCATTGTATAATAGAACAGAGACAATGTTAAATACTCTTTACAAAGTCAAAAAAACAGAGCCAAAAGCAAGGCTCAAAGACAGAGCATATCAAGACATTCAATTGTTCGTTACTAGTAAGGAATTTATAAAAGAAAAGCGAAAAATGAACCAATTAATCAATAAACCGAAAACATTAGACTGTAAACCGATTGTTAACCCGTTCAATCCATCGGT
Source organism: Arabis hirsuta (assembly GCA_964056655.1). Classification (NCBI taxonomy): domain Eukaryota; kingdom Viridiplantae; phylum Streptophyta; class Magnoliopsida; order Brassicales; family Brassicaceae; genus Arabis; species Arabis hirsuta. The sequence goes on from OZ053303.1 coordinate 35,427,781, forward strand.
TGACTCATTAATAATAGCAATAACCTACAGTTGAATCAAATTCTCCAACGATTAGAGCTGCTAATTGGTTACATATCTTGAGTTTGTGGTATGAAACAGACTTTTTCATATCAAACTGTTTGTGGAAGAAGAAACAGCTAAATCTACAAATTAAGTCACTTCCTAAAAGAAGATTTTATTGATGATAATGATACTAAATTTTGATAGTGATACTAAATAATACTAAATTACTTATAACATTGTCACGGTTCACTCTAACTTCTCCATTGTCGAAATTGAACTTGTGGTATTTAGATCCATTATTCGCCAAGTATCTCTCATACAAATTTGATGAAGGGTTCAAAAACATCAACTAATAATGCACATGCAGGGGAATACAGAGTAACTCCATTCACTGCCTTGGCCTCTTAACTCTCTTTGTATTTAAACCTACAAATTCACTTCCTATAACAGAGAATAAAGAACACTACCTCTTTATGCGGAATTGCATTTGAACTCCCTCTCCACGAATTTTGTGAGTCTGCTCATGTAATCGTTTGGAGGCTTGACCGTAGGCTCTTGATTTGTAAAAGTAAAACCCATCATGACAGTTTTCGCAAAATACTCGAGCCTCTTTAAACCAGTATACAACACTAGGAAGTCAATGATCCCACACAATCTCATGATTATTTTTGTCCATTGCAGACTCAGTTGATTGCGACCCTTCAAACGAAAGAGCGAGATGGTTTCGTGCGGAGTTGGTTCATTTTCTATTACAACATTCAAACGAAAAAAGATAAACAGAGAGGAGGGATAACTGAAAAACACGAAGCACAAATATTGAAACATGAGTTTAGATGCGAAATTTGCAAACAACCAGAAGTGTTTGAGTTTATAGCAATAATAGAGAATAGAGAACACTCTCTCTTTACGCAAGATTGCATTTGAACTCTCTCTCCACAAAATTTGTTAGCCTCCTCATGTAAGCGTTATCCATAATGCAATTTTTTGCAAACCACTCGAGCTTCTTTAAAGCAGTATAAGGCACTAAGTAGTCGATAATTTCACACACAAGTTCGTGGTTCTTTTTGTCAACTCCAAGTAAGAGTGAGTAATCCATAATATTGACCTCCTACATTGTTAATATTGAAAAGATTAAATTAATAATATAAAGGAGATTAGTGATAAGTCATTTGTGGAGAAAATTGCTCCAAAATACTTCGACTAGCCATCAATAGGTTTATATTTTGATAAGTTGATTGTTACGTGAAATGAATAAGTTCATGTAGAGAGATATTTTGAAAAATGTTAATAAGTTTATTTTGATCAGTGGTTATTGTTATCAATTAGTTTTTTTTTCTTGTTTTTTGCTCGAAAAATTAGTATGTTTTCATCAATATTTGCTTTGGTAATCACATCTTTTACTTAGATATTATCCGTTGCCGAGCTCTGTGGTGTTCCTTTTCCGATGCTCAAGACCACAGTTTCGGCTCTTAAACGATAATCTTGATACAAACAAATTTGAGGAGTTGCTTCAAATGGCTCAGACTCTTCCTCGAGACCATAATAATGTCTCGATTGTGATCAACAAGCATATAAGGTTTCATGTTAGACTTTTGAATTTTCCTGCAAATTATTTTGAATCTCAGTTGGGGCCTCTCGGGATGGGAATTCGTTTTCTATTCGAAGAAGATTTTTATTTTTTCAAACCTCGTTTAGATTAAGATTCTATATTATGTGATTCAATGAACAACTGATGCTATAAAAGGTTCTTGTCGTTGTAGTTAGTATTCATTGAGTGTGTGTTTCATTGCTTAGGAGAGATGTTTAATTGTTACATTCTTACTCTGTTTTAGCTTAGCTCTCTGTTTATAGAGCATTGATCGCCATTGCAACTCGTTTGAATTGGTTGTGTAGCTTTGGATGCAGAGCATAGTTGAAATGTTCAAAAGAGGCTAAAAACAATTTCTTCCCCAAAGTAACCCAAATTTTTCGAACTACCTAACCAATTTTAATACGATGAAAAAAACGATCATCAATGTGGATGTTGAGTACATTTTTTTCTCAAAAGTTTGTAGTCAATAAAATTAAAATTAAACTATGACATGAATAAAAGCGATTTGGTGAAAAAAGTGGATTTATAATGTGCATTAAAGCTAATTAATTAGTGCTAAATATAAAATAAAATCCACCCAAAATTAAATGTAGAAAATAAATGCATTTTCAGTATAGATTATAAATAAATAAAAACTTATAATTGGACTGAGTAACTAAATACACATAGATTTTTAAAATAGACTAAAGCTAATTTATTAGTGATATACATAAAAGGTAGACAATGCATATCTACCCAAATTTGAATTTTCATTATAAAGTAAAATAAGAAAACAAATGGTTTCATAATAGAGGTGCAAAATGGACCAATGGGAAGAGAGTGGGATCCTTTTCAAATTATTGGCAAACTAATCCGACGAAATTAGCTTGTAGTCTAGTAAAGTAGTAATCATCATATATTCATATACACACAAAAATGAGATGTTCGTTTCCTATAGTTATTTGGGATTCCTAAAAGGGATCCGGTCTGATTTTTCTCTTACAAAATCCACAAACTAATAAGAAAGATGGAAAAAAGATTTGAACAATGAGATCGTTAGGGAAATAATTGAATACATGGATCCAAAATGCAAAGACAGTCAAAATTATAAATAAGTACACTCCAATGATGCTCTTAGATTCATATTCCTCCAAATTTTATTTTTATCACAAAAAAAACATAGCTAGATAGATAAAAAAAATGAATAATTGTTTTTTTGTTTTTCTGTTACTTATTGCCTTGTTTATTGGATTGAGCGAAGCTAAGTGTCGTAAAAATTCCGTAGCTTTTCAAAACAACTTAGCTTCAAGCCGTAGCACTCTCGAAGTCCATTGCAAATCTAAAGACAACGATCTAGGGATCCACTATGTAAACTTCAGTGGTCCTGCATACACTATTAGGTTCGCCGATAGTTTTTTTGTAGGGACATATTGGGATTGTTTCTTACACAAAAAGGAATTTGTTCGAAAGTTTAGAGCATATACAGGAGGAGGCTTTGTTCTTAGATGTTCTCAAGTGTACGTATGGATTGCCCAAGATGATGGCATTTTCTTGTCGAAAAATGGTAAGCCAAAGGTAAAAAAATTTGATTGGGCTAGAATAGAGAATAGTTCGGAAGCTGATGATTAACCTCGTTAATGAGTTCAATCATTTTTCAAATAGGAATCAATAAAGTAATAAACGTATGGTTTTATTTAAAATCAATGTGCGATAATGTACGCTACAAATATTTTACATCCATGTCCTGAATTTCCAAAATCAATCACTCCCATGAAATTATTGTGTTCTTGAGTTTTCTAGTTTTAGATACGACAATATGACAAACGCAATTTGGTGCCTGATGCGTTCAGGTTATAAACCATGTAATATTTTATAAGTGCACAACAAATATATTAGTATTTAGAGATTGGTCCACCGAAGACAAGATAACTATACTACAAATTTGTAAGTTTCTAATCAAATTAAGACATAAAATATGAATTTGTTGTTTGTGACTAAATAGAGATGAATTATATAAAAAACAAACAATCAACATCACAAACAAACCACTGGAAATGAATCATACATAAAACAAACACAATCAAAACTATAAACAAATCAAGTAAAACAATAAGATAAACCTTAGTCAACTGATACTAATCTAGCTTATCATGAACTTTTTGATTCCCGGCAATCTAACATGCGGACTACTCACTCATGATGCAAGTTAACAAGCAGCAAGTAGAAGTAGAAATCATAATGAATAAACTTGCAATAAAAGAGATAAGGTTCATACTCTATAATAAACTTCAAAGGCGATATTTACCTCTTAATTTTATATAATTCATTTATTTTTCCTCAAATGTTGTAATCAGCCATGAGCGTGAGACAAGTTTATTCTAGCTATTTAGCCATGGATTATCCAGAGTTATTTATGGCTAATTAGCCAATGATTTGTATTTAGCTAATTTGTGTCTATTTAGTCGTGTATATTGGTGGCTTTCGAAACCACTAATTTGAATTAGCCACGATGCTATAGCTAGAAAGTTAGTTGTGCAATTTGGCTTATAGCCACAAATGTTTGCTATTAACCAGGAAATCAAGCCGTGGCTATATACATGGTTCTTTTAGTAGTGTTGATAGCTTCCCAATTCCACTGATTGTTGTCGAGCGTAAAAAGCTTTGAGACTCTAAAACAAAAAGGGTTAGACAACCCTCACTCAGCATATACCAAGACAAGACATTCTCTATTCAAGACTAAACACAGAAAAGTGTAAGAAAACATAATTCAACAAAGCAATAATGAAAGATTCGTTCAACTTCTCTATAAAAGACTCATTCTCAGGGGTTCACTAAAGGGACACGAGCAGTTTTTCAAACCTCTCTCTCTCTCTCTCTCTCTCTCTCTCTCTCTCTCTCTCTCTCTCTCTCTCTCTCTCTCTCTCTCCTCTCTCTCTCTCTCTCTCTCTCTCTCCTCTCCTCTCTCTCTCTCTCTCTCTCTCTCTCTCTCTCTCTCTCTCCTCTCTCTCTCTCTCTCTCTCCTCTCTCTCTCTCTCTCTCCTCTCTCTCTCTCTCTCTCTCTCTCTCTCTCTCTCTCTCTCTTCTCTCTCTCTCTCTCCTCTCTCTCTCTCTCTCTCTCTCTCTCTCTCTCTCTCTCTCTCTCTCTCTCTCTCTCTCTCTCTCTCTCTCTCTCTCTCTCTCTCTCTCTCTCTCTCTCTCTCTCTCTCTCTCTCTCTCTCTCTCTCTCTCTCTCTCTCTCTCTCTCTCTCTCTCTCTCTCTCTCTCTCTCTCTCTCTTCTCTCTCTCCTCTCTCTCTCTCTCTCTCTCTCTCTCTCTCTCTCTCTCTCTCCTCTCTCTCTCTCTCTCTCTCTCTCTCTCTCTCTCTCTCTCTCTCTCTCTCTCTCTCTCTCTCTCTCTCTCTCTCTCTCTCTCTCTCTCTCTCTCTCTCTCTCTCTCTCTCTCTCTCTCTCTCTCTCTCTCTCTCTCTCTCTCTGCATTGTCGTGTGAAGATAAGCTGGATTTGTCTGTCACTTGTGCTGTCAACAGCATTAACAGAATTACCTGAAGAAGAAGAAAGCAGGTGTTTTTTGTTGTTTGTGTATAATACAAAGTGTGGGAATCTTGAATTTTGAGTTTGGGAATGTAAGGAAAGTGTTACCTGATTAAGGGGTCAAAGACATTATTATCAGCACAGTTTTAGACAATCTCCATGCTGCTCTGTTTTCTCTTGTTGGACTTGGAGAAGAAGCACATCTGAACCCAGCTCTTCTTCGGCTTAACCATTAGAGATTTCGCGTTTCTCGTCTCCACAAGATCATTCATGTATTGAACAACGGCCTGTAAAGCATAAATCATCCGTGAGCGAGTACCATTTTAGCACAGAATTAGAATCTAGAGGGGGAGAGAGAGAGGGAACCTGAGGGCCCTTTTCAGCTATATCTCGAGGAGGAACTTGAAGTGGATTCTCCTGAGCACGGAAAACACGCAACTTTGTAAGCATTTTGAAGGAATCTGGAAGAACGCGGATTTGGTTATTGCTTATATCAAGCTCTTCAAGCATCTCAAGGTTGCCTATTGATCTCGGGAGTGATATCATGTCAGCGAAATTGTTTCCGATATTCAGCTTCACAAGCGTTGTGGCAAAACATAAGCTCTCTGGCACAGACTCGAGCTCGTTGAAACTCACATCCAGCTCTTTGAGGTTAGCTAAAGATGACATCGTCGTGGGTAACTGCCTGATGTTATTGTAACGGACGGACAATATCTCTAGCGTAGTGATCTTCCCAATAGCTTCAGGAAGAGCTTTGAGTTTGTTATAATCTGCACGGAGTTCCTTCAACGAAGAACACCCACCGATTGAATATGGGATCTCTTCGATATCATTTGTCTCAACGTCGAGATTCTTTAGACTTACAAGAGAACCGATAGATTCAGGGAGAATCGGGAGGTTGTTACAGCTCAAATCAAGCTCCTCGAGCCGAACCAATCTGCTAAACGCCGAAGGCAGAGACGATAACTGGTTACCACTAAGATTGAGGTACACCAAGTTCAACAACTCTCCAATAGACTCAGGAAGCTGACCGATTCTGTTGGATCGCAAATCAAGCTTTGTCAAAGAAGAAAGTCCTCCTATGGTGTTTGGCAATACCACAATATGATTCTCAGACAAATCAAGCGAAGTCAGACTCGATAACTTCCCAATCGAATCAGGAAGCCACTCGACTTGTTCCGTTAACTTGTTATGTAGATTCAGCTCTTGAGTAGCTTTCTTAGATGATACCTCAATCAAACTCGCAAGTTTTATTAAACTTAGCTTCTCTCCCTCATTGCCTACACATAACAAAACGATGCACACTACAGTTACTAAACCATACTCTAATTCCAAATCAAATCTCTAGTTCCTCTCTAAAGGTCTAAACTTTATACAATTCCAGTTCCTAAACTTTCCATATCTAGAGAATCCTAGAGCTTTAAATCAATCGGAGTTAAGAACTCACCGGCGAATTTTCCGGTGGTAAGTGTGGAATCCACAATCTGGGGTTTTCGAGGAGCTGCATAACCATCACTGTAGAGAGAAGACTTAGCTTTGGTCACGAAGCTATCGTCTCGTGAAACCATTTCCTTGGGTCGAACAGGAGGCTTCTCGGAGAAATCAGAACGAACCACCGGAGCCGGAGGAGGACGAGACGGAGCAGAGCCGTTAGAGGAAGGAGAAGCAATACAATTAGAAGCTCTCTGAATAAATTCGTCGAACAAGATATGTGCAGTTTCCAGATCGAGAAGTTTCAAAGCTTCTCTTTTCTCTTCTTTGCTACGAAACTGAACAAAAGCTTTCTTCATTTCTTGTAAAACCATGAAAAGCTCACCAGGAACTTCAGAGCTTTTCCTTTGTTTAGTAATGGCTTCTAAACAAGCTTGATCTTCTTTCTCAACGTTAAGTATCAAACTTTTAGCTGCTTCGACTTCGTCGATTCCTGGTCTTTGTGGTAAAGATCTGTGAATTCTCATGATTTCTTCAACGACTTGCTCTGTTGAATCCAAACGCTTATCCAATTGCATCAAATCCATTATCAAAAAAAAAAACCCAGAAATTGGAAGGAGGAAGAAGATAAGGAAAGAAAGAAAAAAAGACCCTTTTTTGTGTGAGTAAAGTTTGGATTTTTAAGTGAGAAAGTGAAACGAGAAGAGTTTAAGTAGAAACCCAGAGATTGTTCTTCATAAATACAGCTGTTTCCATCACTCTTTGTCTCTCTCTCTCTCTCTCTGTCAAATTTTTCTTCTTCTTCTTCTTCTTCTTCTGTTTCTTCCTCAGTTCTTATTCTTCTAAATAAAATAATTAGTATTGATTTACTTTTTATATTGTCACTAATGAAAGTACAAAAAATGATAATTAATATCTTTTTAAAAAAGTTTTAAAACAGATTTTTATTTCCCTAAAATGTTGATACTTTAATTAGCATTAGTATTAGTGTTAAGAGATTATTTTTATTTTTTATAAAAAATCCGACGGAAATAACGTGAACTGTGGGATGGTGACCTATTGCTTATCTATGGATTTTGTAAATCACGTTATTCCCGTTTTCTCCCTATTCAACACGTCCTTTATCGTATTTTCTACGTATTTTTATACGTATTTATGGAAAGTATCGACTTATTTCGAAAAATATTATTCCTTTCGTATCATAATAGATAATGTTTTAAAAAAATTATTTTGTTTTATAATAAATAATGTTTTTAATTTTTTATGAAAAATTAATTATGTTTTTATTTTTTTTATTATTTAAATTGTGCATATTATTTTTGAATTGGTTGAATTGTTTTGAATTTGATGATAAAATATGTTTTATTTAAAAAACAAAAAATAAACGATTTTTTAATATATGTAACTTTAAAATAATATAGAGAGGGTATTACTATGAGGTCTAATATGTACTAGTAATAGATTCTGCGGAGATTAATGCTTATTTCCATTTTTCCTGTCCCTAAATAAAATAGTAGAAAAGTAAAGTATTTGCTCGTTACCGTTAGATTTTTGTATTTTTTTGCTAGTAAATGTTTATATTGAAATAAGGCATTACTTGGAAGTTGGAGTATATAGGGATCATCAAAAATAACTATTAAGGAGAAGCATTAAATAACTCAGGATACATTATTGCTCTGGTAATATAAGTTAAATAAAAAACATAGTACATCTTTTTTAGTCAAATAGAAATAATATACTAGTATGATGGCATAAATCATTTTCTAATCAGTGTATAAAAAAAACAATGTGGATTAAAAAAGTTTTAAATTGCAAAGAAATTAAAGAGACCAAAAAAAAAAGAGACGAAATTTAAAAAAAAAAAAAGTGAAGGAGAAGAACGCCATGTGTGAGATGGGACACGCGTCGGTGAATGGGTCGATGGTGTGTTGTCCTTTAACCTGTATCCAGCTGTCACATTCACAGTCCCCACTTGCATATACGCATATGCATATTTGAACAGTTTCAAAATAAACAGTTTTTACAAATCGAATTAGACCGATGGTCGAACCAGATTAAACCGTGAATCATATATATATATTTGAGTTAGGTTATTATTAAAATCTAAACAAAATTACATCGATTATAAAACCGGATTGAAACCAATAAAAACTTAGAAACTGCCGAATCAATTGAATTGCATTAATTTAACGAGATATAATTATTAAATATATTTAAAAAAAAAACTAAGTTACTCATTATTTTTTAAATCATTGGTACACTTGTGGACTTTTGCAAACATTATAGTAGTTATTAAAATATTTTACTCGATACTAAAATATTATAATCATGAACATAGATAAAAAGATTTAAAATCATATATATTAATATTTTCAACATATTGTTAAATCCGGTTAAATTTGGTCGGACATCATTAGCCTACTACCCAAATTATATTTCAGTCTAATCGTCGATCTAGTTTCTAAAACATTGGATTTACAATATTAATTGATCAAATTCTTAGAAAAATTAATGAATTCTTAGTTCAATTGAATAACAAACTTCGTAACCAACATATCAAATTGCTAGTTCTACAAGGGTCACTTCTTAAAAGAAGCATACATATAGTTTAAAAGGAGATTTGCGTACAACCACAAATATTTGAGTTTAGAGCATAGTTGAGCACACTCCTTTTCACTCAAGATGTTACTCTTTGATTGGTTACATAGCAAACATTACAAGTGTTATAGTAACCAATCAAAAGCCGAAGAAAACTAATGGCCATAATAGTGGGTAACAAACAAAAAGAAAAGAAAAAGAGTTGAAGAATCAGTCAATGGGTCAATGTGAAATTAGTATATTTGGAGTTTAAAAGGTTTTGTTGGTTTTGTTTTTTCACGAAATTCGATTCAACTTTCTTTTTCTTTTCAATCTAGTTGACCTTTCGTTCTTTAAATTTTTTTGTGTGTGTGTGTGTGTGTGTGTAATTGTTAAATTAAATAACTGTTAAAAGATTAACGATTGGTGAAATATGTATATATCTCGGTACATATGCGTGTGCGTGTTTATGGCTACAATGAAGTTCAAGTAAGTAATGTTATCTTTTACTTGAAAGTATGCTTGAACATTGTTTCACAAGTTTATCTTTGATTTTCATTCGCAGACTTTATTGAAAATGTTAAATATTGAGAAAAAGTCAAACAAAATCAGAAACAAAAAGATAAACGGCCGACACAGAAAGAAGATAAACTGCCAAAAAAATTATATATATTTTTTCTTCGCTATAAAAAGTAGCTTTTATTCATGTCATAGATTCATTTTATCGACTACATGATTTTGAGAAAAAAAATGTATTTACACTTCCACATTCTTCGTCGCTTTTCTTCATCGTATTAAAATTGGATGTATAGTTACGTAAGAACATAATTTGGGCTATTTTTCTACAAACAAATCTCAGTTTACAACTAGCCATTAATTTTAACTTTTATGTCTGTTTGCCAGAAAAACACTTGACATTCGCTATAACTGTTAAGGATTTACAATGTTAATACGTTCACTTACATAGTTAGATAGGCATCTGGATAATTTGGTTCGATATCATGCATGCGGCAAAATATTGATACAGTTTGGTTTTAGATAAACATAGAAACAAAAATATTGGTTATGCTGCTGCCAATAATAATATGTTGATCCATGTCTTTTGTATGTGTGAACAAATCAAAGAGTTGCAACTCTGGAATTTTCGGATGGTTTTATCCAAATGACTACAAGATATAGAAGCAGAAGCAAAGAGATTGCCTCCCAAGTATACAGTCTAACACTTGCACACGTTACATATAAATTAACATACTTTATTTATTCCAAATTGAAAGATGATTTAACTCATTAAACGACATTAACAATTAGCTTCTTAATTATTATTTTTTTATTTCTTAGTCCAATCATGTATTTTTTGCTCTGGCTTACCATTTTCCGACAAGTAAATACCATCGTCTTTGGCAATCCAAATGTAAGATTCACCACACTTACGAACAAACCCTCCTGTATATGCTCTAAAGCTTTGAAAATACTCCATTTTAGGCCCTTGTCGTAGGTCACAATCCCATTTTGTCCTAATGAATATGTTATCGCCGAACCTAATAGTGAATGCAGGACCACTGAAGTTTACATAGTGAATACCTAGATCGTTGTCTTTAGATTTGCAATGGACTTCGAGAGTGCTACGGCTTGAAGCTAAGTTGTTTTGAAAAGCTACGGTATTTTTATCACACGCAGCTTCGCTCAATCCGACAAACAAAGTAATAAGTAACAGAAAAACAAAAGAACAACTACTCATTTTTGTCTATCTAGCTTTTTTTTATAAAAAACTAATATGGAGGAATATGAATCTAAAAGCATCGTGGTGTACTTATTTATAATTTGATGCCTGTCTTTGTATTTTCTTCTAATAAACTATTTCATGGTTTAAATTCTTCCATTTCTTCCCTTTGACCAATTTTTTTTTTCCCATTTCTTCCCTTTGACCAAAAAAAAATTTCAACTTCTTCTTCTTTTTAGTTCGTGAATTTTGTAAGAGAAACAGACCGAATCTGGTTTTTAGGAATCCCTAAGAATCTTATTATATAAAGAAAAGATGTGGTAGATAAGAACGCGAGACGTAAGCAAAATTATAACTCACGTTGATAAGATGATGACATGTGTTAACACTAAAAATTAATTAAAAATATATAAAAATAAAAATGGAAAACGAACAAAATAATTGTAAAGTAACTAACCAAATAGTAAAGAAATGGTCCCGCGTATTACTGTGGGTCCTGTTCTAGTTATTATAGAAAACAAAAATCTTGTTTTTGACCACTTTTCATTTATCTACATTTAACTTTTAAAATATTAAAGAATTGATCCAACGAAATTAACTTGTAGTTCAGTAATTTGTATCTCTTAAATATTATAACAAAAATACATTTAAGAAAATACCTAATGCTACCATGACATATTACATAAAATTTCGTTAGAGAAAAAATATTCAAAGAAAAAATGAAATCTTTTTAACTGAGTGTAATAATGTTTAACCACTTAAACTCATAATCCTACACCCAAACAAGAGAAATATATTTTTCATACTATCCATGTATGATGTAACCAAACATACCATTATTTAAAAAAACTTAATTAATTTCAAAATTTAATGGCCAATCAAATTGAAGAAATAAAATTTAATATCCCATTACACTTAATAATAATCCGTTTTTAATCATTATACCATATTTGATATATGTTTTGTGGATGAAGTATATGCTTAAAACTTGTGAATTTTATTGATTTAAAATAAGAATACAAAGATTTTGGAAATAAGACTTTGAAGATTAAAATTGACACTTATTATGAAAGCTTTTTTGGGAGAGAGAGAGAGAGAGAGGAGAGAGAGAGAGAGAGAGAGAGAGAGAGAGAGAGAGAGAGAGAGAGAGAGAGAGAGAGAGAGAGAGAGAGAGAGAGAGAGAGAGAGAGAGAGAGAGAGAGGCATTGCATTATTGCATTATTACGAAAGTATGAGATTGAAATTAAGCTAAGATAAACAAAATGTGATTGTTTGCAAAATAAATTAAGAATGACAAATAAACGATGTGAACTTACGAATTAAAAATTTCAGGCTTAGGGACATTCGCATGAAATCAGAAATCATGAACCAGCCGATTATTCACCGAAATCTCGAACTCAAACAAAAATGTTCAACCAATCCACTGTCGTGGTGTTAATCACTTTATCTAGCAATCTAAAATTCTAAACTGTCGTTTGAACTTAGAATTCTAGACAAGCATTAATGAACAAGTTTGATATGTTCACAAATCGCCTTAGCATCAGCTTTTGTTGCCTAAGGACAATATGCTCATCTACGTTCTTTCAGGCATTTAATCGAACATTTTTGGTGCATTGAACATCCTAACATCATGAACTAGGTGATCAATCTAATTCAAGCAATAAGAACAACGATAGATGAAGACAAATACAAATCTCTATCTATGTCTAATTCATCGATTCATTAAATCCCTTGAAACCCTAAAACCTAACTATGGATCTACTCAGACATGGAGATGGAGAAACAACAAGAAGATGAAGAAAAACTCATGATTAATAAAATAGAAATCCAATAGGTTCAGAAGTTTTTTTCAATAATCGTAGAGTCAGAGATTCGTCTCCCTGGTGTTTACAAATTGCAAAAGCTCAAAGTATCAATAGAAAATAAAGCGTAGTCTGAAAAAATGGCTAGAAACTCTAAAATATTGGTCAAATCCCGTCATGGTCGAAATCTCTGGAAAAACCGAGTAAAATAAGGAACTCTTAATTTTTCTTATTTTGGTCTGATTTAGCAGGTGAATCGACCGATCCACAACCGGATCGATCTATATATTCTTCAAATCTTCAGTTCGAATGGCTTGGTCGATCAGTTGATCCTCCGGAACTTTGAACATAATCGGATCGATCAATCTGGTCTGCTTTCATGCTCTTTTGCTCTTATTCTTCGATTCCTTATTCTATTTTGCTTTAGAATTGTTCTTAACATATCTTCGATCTACATAGACTCTAAAAACAAAGAAAAAACTCGATAAAATTCTGAAAACACATGTTAGAATGCATTAAAAACACAACACATAAGAAAACAAAACTTATTAAGTTTTATGGGTTTTCCAACTCAAAACCAATTGGAAATATCAGTCTTTCTGAAATCGTTATTTTCATTTGATGTATAGATAGAGATAGTGATGTGATCGTTAGAGAGACATGACATGAGTTGGCTATGAACGTGGTTTTGTCTAGAGAGCAATGTAAATGGTTAATTAATACTACCTTGTAATAATGCAACTTATTTTATAGGTTTAGTTTTGTCCATGTGTAACCAACCGTCACGAGACTTGGTCTTTCTTTCTTTCTTTTATGTGTGTTATGACTGTTGACAAAAAAAAAAATGTGTGTTATGACTTGACATGTAAACCAATGAATGAAGCAAAGCTGGTTCATCAATTGATAAACATCAGGCCGATACAGTGTCTTTATTGGGCTAGCTTTGGGCTTGTAGTATTGAGGCCTAAAGTTTACTCTTTTTGTTCTCACGTGATGCTCTCTTTTGTTCTTTCGTAAAGTTGAACCCTCTGGACCGAGGCAGTGTGTTACCCAAAACTATGTGTGTGAAACATGATCAAGAGATTCTATGAAAAAAGAAAATATCGCGATATAAACTATGTGTCAAAACCTTATAAGACCTTTTTTTTGGAAAAAAATGTATCTTCATAGATTCGAACATATCACCAAAAAGTTGCAAATTAACAATCATACTTCAACATAATTATCTTCTTCCTTTCTATGATTTTAAAATGACTAGTTTTTGGAACTCATTTTTTATTCACTTCCCACTCTTTCTTGCTGTTTTTTTCTAAATAAACAAGATTATTCTTTACCATAAATAGATTTCAATAGAAATATATGTGTGTGTGCGTGTGTGTGTTTGTAAGTTTGAAATCATTTTTCTTGGAATTAAAAACGCGATCTAATTATCATTAGTAGGTCACACATGTACTGCTGTAATTTTTTACTCATATAACAAAAAATAAAAATGTTATACGCAACTTATGTTCTACATCTTGTATTTTAGTCATTCATACAAATGGGTTGAACCCTAAAAATTTTTATTTGACTTCACTCCTAATGAACAAATTCCAAACTTGTTGTAGCTTTTATGAAAGGAGGATGAAGTAAAAAGTTATATTTGGGTATAGGATTTGCCATGATGAGGATGGTAAAAAGTTAAAATGACATAAAAGTGACATAATGCGAACCTTGAAAAGAAGTAGGAAAAAAAGGTTAGGGGAGATTAGTCGTGTGAGAGATGAATGAGTGAATCTTTGAAATATATCACTTTATTGACTATATGGACAAAAGATAGTTAGGAGGAAAGTACCTATATTATGAAATGATATATATATATATATATATATATATATAATTTTAAAATAAAAATATGTTTTTTTTTAATATACTTTAAACCTCGGACCATCTTCTCGATTTAAACTTTCTTTTATTCTTATTAATTTACTAGTTGATTGGATTTTTATATTCTTGAAAGCAAAATGGCACTTTACACAAGACGCATTATACGCTAAAAACGAAATGGTGTTCTAAAGAAAAAAGTGCGAGGAACTACTTGAGTTTGAAGCTAACAAAACCTTTTATCTACTTTTCAATGTTCTCATTTTGTTTTTACTCATAACAGTCGTTGTGGAACTTGTGTTACCATGATTTTAATGAATCCAATCGCACAATAATTTCAATATTTGTAATAAGTTTAAAGGTAACATAAAATTACAAAAGAAAAGGGACTTGATCGTATTTTGACGATGTTTATCAAAGAATGTGAATACGTTCGGTCTTAAACAAGAAAATACAATTAAAAAGTTAGATAATTTTGTGCTATTTGTAGAAGAAAAATATGAAAAAAGTGAAGTGAAATGATGAAAAAGTTTTGGCCGAAATTTTTCTTCACTTTTTTGCCTCTTGGATGTTATGTAATAAACATTTCAAGGAAAAAGGAAAAGAAAGAGATAAGGCATAAGATTCCATTTAGTGAAACTGAAAAGTGGATAATATTTGAGCTTGTCATGCGTTTCTAGTGTCTATAAGTTGGGTGGTACGTTTATCGTTTCGCTTCAATATTCCTCTTTCTCCACCTTTTTCCCTTTAATCACTTTAATTTTATTCCCAACTAATAAAAAAATTCATGATATTAGTTCAGTCAGTAGCATTTGATGGTCTAAATCATGCATTAATTTTTAAGACAAAACAATAGTGAATGAAATTATGTTGAACTTATATTCCACAATTGAATTAGTCCGTATTTTAAATTTTTCGATTTGACTAGTTGAATTAGTCGGTATTTTAAATTTTTCGATTTGACGGTATCTAAATTCGAAATCATTTTTTGACACAAATATTCAATTAAAAAAAAATGAAGATAACTATGTGAATCTATGTAAATATAAATCTAAACCAAAATAATTGAATTACTATAATTATGAAAAGGGACCTTTCAAATATCATTTTCATCAAACTTGTGTTTGTTTCATATGGAGTATCACTATACAAAAAAAAATATCATATTGTATCATTTATTTTATTATATTACATCATTTTTTTATTAACATAAGTAAAACTACATCATTATCATTTCTATGAGTAACTTTGAAAATAGTGACTTTAATATTTTGTATCAATGAAAAATACCGACGTAAATATTTTTATCATTTATTATAATTGATGTTAATATGTGTCGTCTATAAAAATGAAACTAAAGTTTACATCAGTTTGTATAAATGATGTTAAATATTTATTTCGGTTATAACAATTGATGTTGCATATCTATATTATTTATTTAGTTGATTTTATAATTACATAAGTTATTAAAAAATCTATTATTTATGATTAATTGATGATAAATTTAATATTAATTTTTTTATTAAACATAATTTAATTAATAAAGTAAATTAAAAGATTAATCATGTTTTATGGGAATTAAGTCTCCTTGATTTTAGTTGCCCATAATCGGCATATTTATGACCTTTTATTTATATAAAGATTTTTTTCAATCATTCCACAATTGTCGATGATGTGGGACAATTTAACTTTATCAACTTGCATCAATAATGAATATGAAATAACATCAGTTTTAAAACAACCTGACCCATTTTTTAAAAAATCGGATTATTATTCCCAGAAATAATAATCCTCAATATCAAGTTCAACATATCAAACAACCAGCGGAAATCAACTCAACTCAAACAAACGAAACTCTATTCATTAAAAACCAATTCAATAAACCTACATGAATCCAACTCATCAAGTCTAACTCAACAATCCAGCAACTTAGCGAATTCTAAACAAACACACAAAATCAACACATAAAACCGAGACTTTAGATCATCTACTCTTCCCAGCTATGATTCCACGATCACACATTTTCTTTACCTACATCACATGGATAAAAGAGATGCGTGAGTATTATCACAAATACTCAGTGAGACGGTCCTCCTATCTACCGGCTATACACATAGGCATAAAAAAATACCATAATACCAAGCGATCAATCAATAATACACAACACAATCATCAACACGACATTCACGTGTCAGTCTCTTGCATCGATTGACAAACACTTCCTGGTGTCGATCGACACAACAACTCTGTGTCTATCGACGCCATTGCTTGGTGTCGATGCAATGTCGAGGAACACGAGCCTATCCTCTGATAGTTCGTTCCATGACGGGACGTATCGATCTCCTACACGAAAAACGTCAACACAGACACAAAACTCAAACCCAAAACACACAATCAACCCATCAATCCAAACCTCAATCAAACGCATCATGACATTCCAATTACCCAGATAAGCCATGGTCACGCACTCACCTTGATTTCGGAATGAAAAAAGTTAAGAATCAACGAAGAACACACGAAATCAGACCCAACAATCCGGATTTCCTTCTTCCTTCGCGAAGAACACGGATCAAACACGAACCAAGAGCCTCGCAAACAAACTCACAAGCTTTCAGGACCAATAACACAAGGAAATTCAACAATGAATCATGTTCTTTCTCAACCCTCTCAATTCTCTCTGTTTCTCCTCTCAAAAACGACAAAAACTCGGTTGATCGACTTATATACTAAAACCCTAAGGTTTCCTTAACCAACCGCAAACCGAATAGATCAAAATCAACCGACTGGTTCAATTCGCAACTTGTGTCAATCGACGCACCCATGGTGTCGATCGACGCACAATAAAAAATCTCTAATTTTAGTTTGCGGGCGTTATAAGTTTAATCTAACCGATATAAAAAATAAATAATTATAATTATAATTTTATTAGTATCAACTTTTAGTGATGTAAAATTTGAATCATTTTTTTAGTGATGTTAACATAAATTAGCAAATGTATCAATTATTGAATTGATACAAATTCATAATTTCGTATCAATTTTGTTGAAATGATATAAACTAATAAAAAATATTATCAATTTATTAAAACGATGCTAAATTAATCAATGATAACATCAATTAATATAAGTAATGTTAGAAAACAAATTTTGTATCATTTATTAATAAGTAATTAATTCAAACAAAATAGTATCGTTCAATTTTATAGTACTATTTAACTGATGCAATACACATATTTTTTTTGTAGTGTATTCTTTTAGATATTTCGAGATATTTTGTTAAATCCAAAAATGTATGTTGAATGAGTTTGGCCTCATCAACTTGCATTACATAATAATCAAAAATTTCTTTAAATCCGTCAATTATAACTACGTGAATCCATAAATGAAAATGTAAGCAAACTAAATTGAATCCCTATAATGGTGAAAGAGACCTAACAAATTTCATTTTCATCAAATTGATGGTAAATTGTTTCACATGGAGTATTCTGGGATACTTTGTAAATAGGTTACTCAACTTTGTTTAGTTTTTTTTGGTAAATTATGGACAAATCATTGTTGCAAGTTTTTCCTTACAAAAAAATCATAGATATTTGTTAATATCTTAGTTTTATCTTTATTTTTTAGAAATTTTGAAAAATATCAGTTTTAAAGTATTACTTTTAAAAATGCTATATTTTCAAAATCTTTATACAAATGTCACTTTTCAAAATTATTTTCTCGTTATATTATTTATGTTTGGGTTAACTATATTATATTAGGATTTAGTTTTAAAGGTTTAAGAAAGTTTAGGGGTCAAAACATTTTTTATACTTTAAATTTTTGTAAATGTGCATATATAGTGATATTTTTATGAATGAACAATCCAAAAATGATATTTTTATGATTGTCCTTTTTTTTGGGTCTATTACATTATTATTATATATTTAATTTAGTCATATCAAATGATAATCAATCGATCGAATTAAGTATAGGCGATTATAATGAATAATTCTATTGATAAAAAAAAATTTGGAATACACGTATCTAAAATTCTACATGCACTATGCCTACAATAAACATTTTCTTCTGATCCGATCATGAATAATTAATTATATATGTGATTATAATGAATAATTCTACCGATAAAACTTTCTTTGGAATACACAAATTTAAGATTCTACATGCACTATGCCTACAATAAACAATTTTTTCTGAGATTACGACATACAACTCTATATGTATAAACTCTATAACCTCTTTAGAAGCTTTGCATCTATAAATATGTAACACTTACATTTTCTAGGAGTTGGATTTTAACCTGAAATAAAAACCTTTAAACCGTTTATCACTAGACCAAGGGAACATATGCTCATGTATACGTAGTTTACCTTACAAATACATCATGTGTCGTTTATAAAATATACGTTTATTTGTGAATATATTGTTTGTATTTTTACTTTCATCAACTGATCCCAAATAAATCATGTAGTTTAAACATATGCTCTGCATTCAAATAAAATCAAATTCTGTAACTTTGTATAGTTATGGTCAGGTAATAAGCAAAAAAACACAGTTTTTTATGCCCATTCGGATTTTGTTGGATAAATATGAGACTGAGTCATCCTTATTTGCTGGTAAAGGAAATGAGTCCATAACATGCTTTCTTTGACTTATGACTGAAAATAAGGAAGACTTTTGAATACACTCACACATTTATCATTTATTCATTTAATTTGCATTTAGCAATCAATCTTCCTACAAGTTGTTAAAATATTACAATCACTACACAGAAAAACTAAATTGGACTAACAGTCTAAGAGTCTACACACTAAAAAAATTGGACTTGCAGTTTACCAATTTTGCTAATCATCAACCCAACACAAATTGCTAATTTTCTACTTGCAGTGCTGTTACTTTTTTTTAATAGAGAAATAACATTGCCCACAAAAAATTATTTTATTTTAATGTCTACTGTCGGAAAAAGATAAACGACCAATAATAGTTTCCTAGATATTTTGCAAAAAACATTACAAGGAAATTAAGGAAATATACTTCCCAATTCCAAAATTTTAAAATTATAAGTACTTTTCTTCCTGTTATGGGTTCTATTCACAATTGAGTTCACATGACCGACTTGTTTCTTAGTGCTCATCTTGTCCAATCAATTAAATCATCCTCTTTGATATAATACTTTTTAAAATTAAAAAAATAAAAATTATTCGTGTAAATATCAAGAACTTCAAATTTCCATCTGATTGATTCAAGAAGAGTGAATTACAGCGAAAAAGATCGAAATTAAATAAAATAAAAGGATCCCTAATTTCCTAATTAATTAGTAATAACAATACTTTACTTTTCTTTACCATTTTTTATAAAGAAATTTTTTTAAAAAGTAAACTTTTTTCAAGGAAGAAAAGCAGGAATAATGGCAGAAGTGAACTGTGAAGGATGTTGATGAAGAGGAGGAGAAGTTTGATCTTTACTCTGATTCTCCGCCGTGGAAGCACGGTGGCCACACCGATCACACTTCACCGGAACTAAAATCCGACGACAAGAAGGACAAGAAGACCGAGAAGTCAACCATTTGTCAATACACGCCACGTGGAAAGAATGGTTACATAGCGGCAAGATTCTGATTTCATCTCCGTCGGAAAACTCCGTCAAACAAATCGCACACTCGGTGGAGGAATCACCGTCTCCGGCGTCGGCTGAGGAGGAAGACGGCGAGTCTCCGGCGGAGGAGGAGGATGTGAAGGTTGATTTAGGGAGAGATTGAAGTACTTTTTTCTTGAGACCTTTGTTCGGCGGCGGCGGAGATTCTCCGACTCCGACGGCGGAGGAATTAACTCCGGCGAGACGACGGAGCCAAGCACAACGAGCTACGGCGGCTAAACCTGCTACACAGATAAGAGCGCAGAGAAGAGCTGAGAGAATCACAACCATATCGGTTTCCGCGGCGAGGATTTCTGCCGGCGGTGGTGGCGCCGCCGTACCAAGGAATCTAGAGGATCGAGTCATTTTTGTGTGTTTTGGAGTTTTAAAAGAGAAAGAAGAAATGTGAAAATGGTGAAGACGAAGAAGAAAGTAGGAAACTTTGTTGTTGTTGTTTAGAAGAAGAATCTTGATCCAAGTTTGTAATAAAGACACACATACACATGTATACTTATATACATATATGTCCAATTGCAGATAAATAAATTAAATGTTTTAAGAAATTATTTAAATCCATGTCATACAAGGTAGGAAAAAAAGTTTGGATGAATAGAGGAAAGTAGTTTTTTTCAACTTTACGAAAATTTAAAAAATTAGATTGAAGTATCCATAAAGCCAAACATATTTGAATCTTTAATTAGAGTAAAAAAGCTTGAGTTTTTTCAATTCACATTTGAAATGTTACAATCAACAATCTTGCTTCTTCTTTTTTTTCTACAACCTTTCTTGGTTTTACTTTATTAGAAAGTCTTGATATTGCAAGAACTAAAATTTATTTTAGTGCTCCAAATTTAAAAGCTTAAATTGAAATTTCTTTTTTTGTCAAGTTTGATAAATTCATTAAACTGAAAAGTTGGCTATGATCCGGAGTCGAATACAATATTGATTTTGCTAGGCTATCAGCTTCGACATTTCTATCTCTTTGAATGAAAACGAAAAATGCAAACTTTAGGGTGCGAGACAAATTTGATATGTCTTCGATTATGTCGTAGATTTCGAGATGTGAGGTTCCCGAATTGATCGTGTTTGTGAGCTGCTTGCAATCGGAGGAGACGATTAGGTTTTGGATCATGCGGATCATTGTCTGGAACATGAGTTCTCGGATTGCTAGGGCTTTCGTCATAAGAGGGCTTACAATATGTTCAAGTCTTCTCGATCCCTGGGCAAGGATTGTGTTATTCTGATTGTAGATGATCCATCCGAGTCCCGCCTCTCCTGTCTCCGATCTCAATGCCGCGTCTGCGAAGCCTTTGAGACTATCCCTTGGTAAGATCGTAACATGTTCATCATTCAAATTGGGGTCTCTAGGTTTTTGTTCTTGTGCTGCCAACCAATGTTTTACATCCTGTATCGCTTTTAGTATAGTCTCTTCCATTGTAAATGTCCGATCAGTAAAAATCTTGTTGTTTCTTGCCAGCCACAGAGCCCATAGTATCCAAGGCATGAGAGGACCATTCGTGATTTCAATTGGTGGGAAACACGTCAACTTGTTGTTGGAGAGTGATAGACCTGAGGGAAGATCCAGAATGACGAGTGGGTTAACTTGTTCTTTGAAGGGTGTGCTAAGCTCCAAACTTGTTGTGCAAATTGGCACTGGAAGAAAAGATGGGCAAAAGATTCATGCTCTCCATATCTAATACATTGTGACTGGTTGATGATTCCTCTGGAAGCCAACTGGTTTCTGATTGGCAGGGCTCCACTCATTGCCTTCCAGAGAAACAACTTTAGTTTATGTGAGTTGTTTATGTTCCAGATAGCTGCGTTTCAATTGACTTCATGTAGGTTGATCTCAGCATGCTGTAAGTCCCTTTCTTTAGTTGTATAGTATCCAGATTTAACTGAGTATATGCATGTAGGTTGGCCCAGCTAGGCGAATTGGTCCTTTGCCCCTGTCAAGCTTGGTTTGATTGCAGTGATTGTTTGCCGTAGATCAGAGAGTATAGAGTCATTCTTCTCCATGTTCCATTCCCTTCTATCTAGTAAGAATAACTCCTCCACAACCATATCTTTGCTTTGTTTTGTTGGTGGACTGTAGGCCTGCATTGGGTGGCTTAAGGATAGCCAAGATTCTTGCCATACCTTTGTGGATTTTCCATCACCAATAACCTTTCCTAAGTTCTGCTTTTACAGGTCTTTGCCAATCATTATTCTTCTCCATCCATGTGAGGCCGAGTTTGGAGTTTTGCTGTATAGAAAAGAGAATGAATGGCAGTATTTCCCCATAAAGGTCCTAGCTAGGAGGCTCTCTGGGTTAGTAAGTATCTCCAGCTCAGCTTGCCTAGCAGAGCATTGTTAAAACATTGGATGTCTCTGAAACTCAGTCCTCCTTGCTTCTCGGTCTTGATGAGTTTGTGCCATGATACCCAACACATCTTTTTCTTTTCTGTATTTGCATCCCACCAAAACTTAGTTAAAGCTGACTGGATCCTTTTACACAGGCTTGTTGGAAGTTTGAAGCAGGACATGGTATAGGTAGGCATTGCTGATAGGACAGATTTCAAAAGGATCATCTTTCTAGCTGATGAGAGAAATCTTGACGACCATGATATAGCTCTTTGGCGGATACGGTCCACAATGAGGCTAAAGAGGTTCTTCCTACGTCCAAAGTGTTCAGGAAGGCCAAGATACTTTTCAACCCCGCTCTCTCTTGGGATAGATAAGTCATTCTTCACCCTTTGTCTTATTTCCCGTGGAGTCTTTGCTGAGAAAGTTATTGCTGATTGTTAACAATTGATTTTCTCTCTTGAAGCTGCTTCGTATTTTCTCAAAAATTTTAACAGAGTTTGACTGTTTTGCGTGTTGGCTTTGCAGAAGAACATGGTATCATCTATGAAGAAGAGATGGTTGATTCGTGGGCTTGTCTTTCCAACTCTCAGACTTGGTAGGCTTCCATTTGCTTGAGCCTTTCTGCATAAACATGATAGGCCTTCACTACATAGCACGAAGAGATAAAGAGATAGAGGATCCCTTTGTCTAATTCTCCTTGTAGGTGTGACAGAGCATTTGACTGTTCCATTTAGTAAGAAAGAATATGACATAATAGAGACACATTGCATTATCCAATGAATCCATTTGCTGTGAAAATCCAGTTTTTCTAAAACAATCTTGATAAAATCCCAGTTTTATTGCCAATTAAATAAATGACGTTTTAGCCATATTTTATTTTTATTGTAACAGTAATATTTTGTTTTCATTAATTTATATGTTTTCTGGTAATTAATATTAGCAAGGGATATAGTATATATTATATCAAACTCAAAATATTATTTAAAATGATACAAAGGGATTAGTATAATTACTCATTTTCAAAAATGGTTATATAAAGGGAAATAATGATAAAATTTATAGAAACACAATTTGTTATACAAAATTACATAATCATTTCATTTCGTTATTTTTACGGAATGACCAATTTGATAAAAATATCTCAAATATCCGATGTAACTAGCACGGAAAAGATCTTGGAAACATGCATGCGTCAACATAGATACCATGGGTTAGAATTAAAGATTTTTAATATCCATAAATCCATTTAGATTAGATTTGGAAATATCGTAATCGTGTATACAAATGATCATGCACTAAGTATAATATAATACTAATAAGAATCAAATTAGCGTATATTATTGAAAAACCAACAAGAAGAGAAAAAGATGGGTAGGTGTGGGCACTCTTTGTAGGTTTAGTTTGACGAGCTCATTATCAAAAGCTATATACTTTCTTTACCTAAACCTACTTCGACAATACTCTTTTATTCAATTTATTTATTCTCTTCATTTTTTAATTTTGTTTTCAATTTTGTTTTCAATTCACTTATTTTTGTTTTCGCATTGAGAAGAATCTAAAAGTGCATTAGATTGAGACTTGAGGGAACGTGGTATTGCTGACAGCTGGTTCCAAAGTTTGGATTCAATGAATTTCGAAGTTCTTGCAATATTATCTAGTTTCTAAAATGATTATTGGAGATTTTTGTTTTTCTGTAAAAATTAAGGGATTGACATGATGAGAAATTCGATTTTCAAATTCCTAACATGGAAATGGAAAAAATTAAGTGGGCTTATGTCTAAATCCAGAATAAAAGGATACGAGTTTTTAGTTGCTCGACTCTTGGGAATACAATTTTATTGTAATTAAAGTCCTCATTTTTGCACAAAAAAAAAAAAGTACTCATTGTGCTATAATTTTTTTATTTTTTCTCGTAAAGATTTTATTTAGATTTGTAATATATTTTTGGGGGGTTTTGTATGTAGGTGGGATCTTGATAACTATCACAATTTAGAGAATCTTTGAAATGGATCTACGTGTCCTCAAAGTTTGGTAATATTTCAGAATATAGTATTAACGGCAGGTAATACCGTACACGTGTGCACATAGTTTTGATGCTTCTAGACTCTGGTCATGCTAATTAGAATTCTCGTTTCAGTTTTTATGCGTTGATTTTTTTGTAACTAAAGTTTAAAATGATATATTTTTTTTTTTGATAAGCGTTTAAAATAATGTTGGTAGAAGAAAAAAAAACAAATAGTTATTTAGATATGAAATAAATATTCAAACAAAATGAATCCAAATCAAACCAAAGTCAGTCTTGGTCTATAGAGAGAAAGATAGATTGGAACTTACGAGAATAACAACTTTGAAATGGAATCTCTTTTTGTGTGTGAATAAACGTCTTCTATGGAACCAAAAAAGGTAAAAAGCAAACCGAGTTAAAAAAGACATTCGCACACCGGAAAAAAAAAACCAGCAATAATAATGGAAACTGGAAGCATTAATTTTTATATGTAAAAAGGAGAACAACAATAATTGAGATCGGAAGCATCAATTACAGTATATCAGAGATAGAAGAACATCAATAACCCCTAGTTTTGGATAAAGCCAACCTCCAGGTTTATATATGTATGTTTAGGGGTATTTAATCAAATATTTCGGTTTGGTTATAGCTCATATAAATTCGTTTATACATATTTATTTTTGGTTTATAAACATAAGTATCAAAAGTAAAACTTTGGGTCTAAATGGTAACCGCAGAATTTTTGCAGAATTACTGTTGAATTGCTGAATTTGCAGAATTACTGTTGATTTTTTGTAGAATTTGCTGAATAATATCAAACTTAAATGGTAATAGCAGAATTTGCTGAATTTGTTGAATTTTTCAAAAAAAGTAATTAATTTTAAAAAGTAATTAGTTTTAAAAAAAGTAATTAATTTTTTTTTTCAAACTTAAATGGTTAAGTATTATTGACCAATCACAAAAAAGATTGCAAAATACTAGTGTTCATTAAATATTTAATAAAGTTAAAAGTACCTAATATTATCAAAACATCTTATATTTTGAAAAAAACTCCAAAACATCTTATATTTTGAAATATATATCTTGTAATTAGGACTGGGTCGGATCCATATCCAAAAATAATAATTAAAAAAACAGAAAAACCAATTTGTAAAAATAATTTACAAAAATTTTGAATGATATTTGAAAAAACAAATATCTTACTATAAAAGGAATTAAAAAATCACAAACATTTTGCAATTGCCTCTTAAACATTTTGCAATTGCCTCTTAAATAAATTAATAGATTGATAAAACAAATTTACATACATAATTTATGATATAATATTTTGCAATTGATTGAATTATTTTTTAGTAAACCTAATTTTTAAAATATTATAATACTATTTTAGAATTGTCAAACAAATTTAGTAAGATTTAATCACACTACATATATATCTAGAAGACAATTGCAAAAATACCACTTTTAGTTACATTTGCAAAAATATCATTATGGATTGTTCATTTGTAAAAATGTCACTAATTATAATTTTTAGAGTCTAAATCTTAAAATTTTAAACCTTCTGTGTAAATGGTAATCGCATAATTTCTGCTGAATTGCAGAATTTGCTGAATTTCTGCTGAATTGTAGAATTTGTTGAATTGGAGAATTTGCTGAATAATATGTCAACTTAAATGGTACCTGCAGAATTTGCAGAATTTGCTGAATCTGGAAAATTTGGAGAATTGGAGTTACCATTTAGTGCTTTTATCAATAAGATGGTGTTGTACGTTCAAATCTTCGTGCTATATATATTAATATATACTTAGGTTTTAAAACGATTTTTTATCAGTTTGATTCAGATTCAAATTTATAAAGTGAATTCATTAAAACCATCAAAATATAGTTTCGCTTTTTATACTGATTAATTCGGTTCGATTCGAATCGGATTAGATTGTTTTGTCCGTATTAAACATTCATATATATTTTTTCTCTAGAAATCAAAATGCTCTTATTAAACTTTTTTTTTTTATCACTGTTTCGACTTTCGAGACTAAATACTGTATTAGCTTCAAAAGCATCCGATCCAACCAAAATAAAATAATATCTATCCGTAATCACAATCGCCAAATATTAGACTCATTGCCATATCTAGCTAGTACATGCGTGAATGTCTATTTTTTTACATTTAACATCCGATAATCGTATTGTCGCAAAAAAAAAACCACCAAAAGGTTTAGCACGTAATTGTATGCGCGTGTCTAAATGTCACATATGCATTTTTTATGTTTTGCTAAGTATCTTGTACCGTTAAGTCTATGGGCAAGAACTAATTACAACAAGTAGATGCATCTTCTTTTTTTTTTTGAGAAAGGACAAGTAGATGCATCTTTTGACATATAATATGATGATTAAGATCACTCCTTGCGATTCCAGCTAAGAAGACATTACTTAATTCATATATCAAAATGTTTTGAATCAATGATGATATAAGAGAAATGGTAGTTTTGGACTATGTTTCCGAAGTAGCGAAAGTTGACAAAATCTAAAAGCCCATAAAGATCAGTTTGAGACTTCAAAGAGTTGAATATATGCAGCAAAGCAATAACGAGCAAAGTCATGCCTCGAGTCAAAAAAATAAAATAAAAATAGAGATAAGTCATGCATGTTACGTGTACAGTATGTGTCCATGTTTGTAACGCAAGCAATATCATGTCGGTGCGCAAACTTGTGTTGACTTTTGGGTCTTTAAACATTAATTTTAAAAATATATACGACGTCATAAAACGATCGATGCAATTGTCATGCCGTCATTATAGAATAGAACTATGGGTGGAAACAATAATTTCCCTTTATGTTATCTCTATCTTTCAATTTGTAATAATATACTCTTCGATCAAATTGAATACGCGCGAGTTTCTGTTTGTTATTTCGGTTTAGGTAAGAGTCGGTTCATTAGTTAGTTAATTCGATCAAATTGGGTATTCGTTTTCAGTTTTGTTTGATTCTGTTAATTTGATGTAATACTAATGTAAAACATGGACAA
Source organism: Arabis hirsuta (assembly GCA_964056655.1). Taxonomy (NCBI): domain Eukaryota; kingdom Viridiplantae; phylum Streptophyta; class Magnoliopsida; order Brassicales; family Brassicaceae; genus Arabis; species Arabis hirsuta. The sequence continues at coordinate 35,455,282 of OZ053303.1, forward strand.
TGGTAAAAGTTGGTTATTATTTATGATCATGGCCTCTTTTGAAACATAACAAGATCTCCTTTTTAAGGGAAATTATTGCATATTTCATTCCAACTTCCAAACACGTTAATAAAAACAAAATTGATTGAATTTTGACAAAAATGAAACAACATAACAATCAATAGTTCTTACTTTTCCTAGTCATTTTATCATAATCTTTTTTATTATCTAATGTTATAATAATTAAGCCGGCCTATATATGCTCTTCGTTCTCGTATCGGCTTGATAGTTTCTCGATATTATTTACCGTTGACTTTTTTTTATAAAAGAAAAGATCTCTCAAGATTACCGGAACGTTTTCTTCGGTCCTTACCGGAACGATTTCTTCGGTCTTCTTAGCTCGATTATCCTCTTTATTCGTGTAGCTTCGTTGTTGAATGATCTCGCTTTTCTCTTTGTATCTTTAATCTTTTTTTGTTTTCCTTACAAGCATCATCATCACCACGTCGTTGATGTTGCTTTCTTGATTTATGGATAAAGATATTTGTTGCTACGAATTGATTGCTTTCTTTAGTTAGGCTTTGTTCTTGATGACCAGTTTTTTCTAGACTTGGTTCTCTGAAGTAGAATAGAATCCACCTCAATAGAAATTGTCATTGAGTGCTTATGGTTGTATTCACCATAGCATGTAATAGATTTATGGTAATGGGATAGCATTTGATGATTATTTTGTCCATGTAACCATATTTTTTCTTCTTTTCATAAACACATTTTATTTATCGATTAACTAAATACATTGTTTGTATCTATAAACTAATAAAGAAAGTGTCTATGAAAGAAAATACAGTCTCAATTTCAACTACGTGCATTCCGTAAAAGCAAATCGGTTTGCTTATTCTTGTTCCTAGTTCGATGGACAAGCGCAAACTCTAAAAAAAGACTTTTGAAACTCCACAAATGAACTCATATCCGACTAAAAACCCGACCACTTCTCCGAATTTACCACCAGCATGAAAGATAACTCTTTAGAATCTATTAACGTAGGACGGTTAGACAGACAAAAGTCAACCCAACATCTCAATTATATTTTTTTCATATAAATGTAAAGGAGTACATGATTACATATTTACATGTTATGGTTAACATAACCTTATTAAATTAGTTTAGCAAAAAAAATTCAACCTTATTAAATGTCTCTTTCCTTTTCGTAGTTAATGATCCATCAAAACTCAAAAACAATTACAAAGACTATGAAATAAAAATGGCTTTGTTGAAATCTTAGATTTAATGGGCTAAATCTAAGGGCCCAAATAAAAGCCCAAGACCCAATCTCTTCACTCCATGTGAAAAGAAAAACCCTCGAACCTGTAGAAGCTCTTCCACGATCCCAACAATGGCGGCTGCGAAGGAGATCCTGACACGACCAGTGTTGGCGACGATACGGCTTACGGTTCCGGCCGGAGCAGCAAAACCATCACCACCGGTTGCTCCGGCGTTAGGACAGTACAGGCTTAACCTGATGGCTTTCTGCAAGGACTTTAACGCTCGGACACAAAAGTACAAACCTGACACTCCGATGGCCGTGACGATAACGGCGTACAAGGACAATTCTTTCGATTTCACCGTTAAATCACCGACGGTGTCGTGGTATATCAAGAAAGCAGCCGGAGTTGATAAAGGTAGCACACGTCCGGGACATTTGACGGTGACGACGCTTTCGGTGAGACACGTGTACGAGATCGCGAAGGTGAAGCAGACGGATCCGTTTTGTCAGTATATGCCATTGGAATCGATTTGCAAATCTATCATTGGTACTGCTAAGTCTATGGGGATCAAGATCGTTAAGGATTTGGAGTAATAAAGGTTCTCTCTTTTAATGCATTTCAAAGTCTGAAGTTTTTGAAATGCTTCTTTTGTGTTCTGATAAACGCATAAATGAATTTCAGTTTGTTATTTGTTTGGTTACTCCATTGTTTTGTTGTTTGTTTCGATGGATAATGGAGCTTCAAAGCTTTGCAATCATATGATTAAGAATCTAATTCGGATTGAATTTATGGATTTCATTGTTATTGAATTGTTACTTTGATTGTTTGAAGAACTTGTAAAGTACAGAGAGATTGTGTGTTGTGGTTGTAGAAATCGAATCGGTTAGTGTATAATAATAAGCAAAGTAATATAAAGTTTGTTCCTTTAACAAATAGACCAGATGGTGAATTCTTCTTGCTCGGTTTTTTGTCTGTAAAGTCAGATTTTCCAGAGAAATGTGTGTTTCAAAGTTAAGTGATGTGAAGGAACAATGGGTTAAGTAATGGCAGACTTGAGGAAGATTATAAAAGTAACATCAATCTCAATGAAGAAAGCTTGAAACTTTTGACATGGGTTTCTTGAATTTTCTGATGCAATAACTTCACTTTTACTTCATCGGAGAACTGATCAGCCATTTTATAGTTTGGACCAGTTCCGAGATTATGACTACCAAGTGTTTGAGCGAACCTGTCTATTAAAGTTGAGACATTGACTCGGCCGAGGAAAAAGACGACACCTGACCGGAGCAACAGCTCAACAACTCCTGCCTGAAAGGGTAAAATAGAGAAATAGACAAAAGTTTAAATCGGGAAAATCTGAAGCAACATATCGATTAAAAAAAGGGAAACACAGAAAAGAGCAAAAAGTGGAGAGGGTCTTACGTTTTCAGGGCCACACGCAATCTCAGTGCCATTTCTCTCTTTGTCTTTCTCTCTCTCTCTGTTCTAAAGAAACGAGAAGAAGCCTCTCGGGTCCTCGCAAAGATCCGATTTTTTTAAGACCCGGTGGAATTCAGACACGTCTAAAGAGAGATGTCGTGTTCATCATCGTCTGGATCAGAAGGAGAAGAAGAAGGTTTCGATTCTTACCGTAAAGGTGGTTATCACGCCGTTAGGATCGGCGATCCTTTTTCCGGTGGTCGTTACATCGCCCAGAGAAAGCTTGGTTGGGGTCAATTCTCCACCGTCTGGCTTGCCTACGATACTCGAACCTCTGTACGCATCTCTCTCTCAGATTTTATCTTGCTTTTGATCGTTTTTGTCTGTGACAAATCGAGATCGAAGCACATTCCAAAGACACTGTTGAGATTTAAAGACTCGTCCTTTATACAATACGCATCTAGATTTTGTTGCAAGATCCTTGCTTTGTGTGATGATGATAGATTATGGTTTTGAAATTGTGGATCATGAACCCTAGATTTGGCAACTGTACTACTCTCTAGTTAATCCAGTTTTAGCAGATTTGATTGCTCAAAAGGAATCTGTAATTACAGAGGAAGGTCATTGTGTTGATGATGTTTGTTTTTGCAGAGTTATGTTGCTTTGAAGATTCAGAAGAGTGCACAGCAATTTGCTCAAGCTGCACTTCATGAAATTGAATTCCTTTCAGCTGCTGCTGATGGAGATCTCGAAAATAACAAATGCGTTGTTCGTCTTATCGATCATTTCAAGCATACAGGTCCAAACGGGCAGCATTTATGTATGGTGCTTGAGTTTCTCGGCGATAGCTTGCTACGTTTAATCAGATACAACCGTTACAAAGGTCTGAAACTGGATAAAGTCCGGGAGATTTGCAGATGTATACTGACTGGTTTAGATTATTTACACCGTGAGCTCGGTATGATTCACTCCGACTTAAAACCTGAAAACATTCTTCTTTGTTCCACCATTGACCCTGCTAAAGATCCCGTTAGATCCGGACTAACCCCGGTATTAGAAAAGCCCGAGGGAAATGCAAATGGCGGTGCATCCACGATGAATCTGATTGAGAAGAAGTTAAAGAGGAGAGCGAAAAGAGCGGTTGCTAAAATATCGGAAAGGAGAGTTTCAATGGTGGGTACTACAGGTGAAGAAACATCATCAAAAACGGAAAGAAGTCTTGATGGGATTGATATGAGATGCAAAGTAGTTGACTTTGGTAACGCTTGTTGGGCTGATAAACAGTTTGCGGAAGAGATACAAACGAGACAGTATCGAGCTCCTGAAGTAATACTAAAGTCTGGATACTCATTCTCGGTTGATATGTGGTCTTTTGGTTGTACGGCTTTCGAGCTTGTCACAGGGGATATGCTATTTGCTCCTAATGATGGAATTGATTATGAAGAAGATGAGGTAAGATCTAATTCTAACCCCAAGAGTTTGCTTCTTTGTTTCTTTCAGATTTTTGATTCGAATTTTTGTTATCTGGTTTTGGATTTAGGACCACCTCGCTCAAATGATGGAACTCCTAGGAAAGATGCCTCGAAAGGTATGTTTTTTTACTTTCTCGCTATTCGCTCGATTTTATAGTCTCTTTTGATATGATTGATTGAGCAGATTGCGATTGGAGGAGCGAAATCGAAAGACTATTTTGACAGACACGGGGATTTAAAGAGAATCAGGCGGTTGAAATATAAGCAATTCGATCAGCATCTGATCGATAAATCCAAGCTTACGGAAGCAGAAGCAAAGGAGTTTGCGGAGTTTCTGAGACCGATTCTGGAGTTTGCGCCAGAGAAACGACCAACTGCTCAACAATGCTTGGAACATCCATGGATTAATGTAAGGACACCGAACAGTGCAGATAATGTAGAAGCTCAGATGAACAAATTGCAGATCAAAGGGTGAAAGAAACTCCAACTTGTTCTTTGTTTTCTTTTTTTCTTTATTCCTTTGTTCGTATTATTTTTGAATAACTTTGATATTTTAATGCTCTTTTTTGTTTTTTTGAATTTGTTCTTTGTTTTTTTTTTGGGGAGCTATGATTATTGATTAACCATCGATTTCATTTGTTGCTTATAAAGAACTCGTGATGTGTAAGTGAATGAATTGACTAACAAAGATGTTGCATCTTCTTCTTTAAAGATTTTGACAATGTTATTTTGGGGTTTGATTGAAATATGTTAATATAATGTATCAAATATCAATTATATATGTTTCAAAAAAAAAAAAAAAAACTTTCAATTATATGCAACATTCGAATTAAAGAAATAAGTCATTTTTTCAAGAAAATTAAAAAAATAGGTAAAGTATTTTTATATTAAAAAAAAAAAAAATTTAGTGACTTTTTCCAATTCATCAATCATGTCTTTATGCTCTCTACATTGTTCATTTATTTGGGCAGTGTTATTATTCTCTCTTTTGACTGCAATTGCAATAATAGAAGTTGTTTTGATTGTGTAATTTAGTTATGTTGTGATAATGGCTGATACATTTTGATTTTTTAGCCAGTTTTTTTTCGTAACTAAACTACCTACATATAATTGCGGCTTAACTAGACACGGTTTAAAAATAGGGGCAATTTGAAAAATACACCAATTAGGTTTGAAAATTTAAAAAATACATTCTTTTTTTTTTTTAAATACCTCTTTTCACAATTGAAAAGATTATTTTATCTATATTTGATTTTAATACTAATTAATTCGTATTAATAATTATTATTAATATTAATTTTCGTTTTATTTGAAATAAAATTAAGTTATTGATTAAAAATTAGTTAATTGGTATATATAATTATCACTAATATTTTTTTATTTTTTTAGATAATAACAGTGTTGATTTTAAATTTTAAATTTACTATTAAATATAAAGAAAACAAATTATTTTTTATACATGATATTTATCTTCAACATTTAATATATTATAAAGTACTATCTACGTTTCTTATATAAAGAGGAAGTTTTATCGGCAAAGTCAACCAACTTCAATACAATACAATCTGCAAGGTATTTTTTTGTTTTTCTAATGTACTCACGTTTGCTCTCTCGTTGACTTTAGAAGGTCTTTTTGTTTTTGTTTTTGTTTTTACAAGATACTAAAGTTCTTTGATTTCGATCAGTTTAAAATTTCTTGTTTGACCTTATGAAATTATTGGATCTTGGTTTTGTTTGTCTACCAACTCACGTTGATCTTATGTTGAAGATTGAAAGAAAAAACATTTGTTCTGTGTTTTTATCTTTTCTAAATTTTGTGCTTGATTTTTGTTTTGAATATTCTAAATACGATTATATACTCATTTGTGTTTGTTTTGTTTACATGCTCTTTAACAAGAGATGGAGTTCAAAAATCAACGAGACAATAATACAAAAAGGAAAACAGAAGGAGAAGACGCGTTCAATCCGAAGAAAAGAAATGTCATACCATGCTTTGAAGTGTTATCCGAAGATAATTTTATCTCGTGTATGAAGGAGTTGGGTGAAAATGTTAACAATGGATTTTCAAGAGTGAGTTCAGAATTTTTTGACATGCAAGCTAAGTTAAGCACTTTTGAAGAAAACGTAAAGAGTTTACAAAAAGCCATGAAGGTGAAAAGTGGTCAACGTGATGATCCGGTAATTTAAAAATAATTCTTACAATTAATATGTGTTTTGAAGTTGTATTGTGAATTTATGGTGACGAAAAATATATTTTGCAGACACCGAAAAAAGATTTAAAAAGAACTTTCGATAAACTTGATTCTACGAATTCTTCGATCGAGATTGTGAGCGTAACACCTTGCAAAGAGAGTACTGAAAAGAAGGTGAACAACAAAAATAGGAAGAAAGCTTATTTCTAGTTTTTGGATAAATATGATCCATTTTCCATAGCAGATCCAAGTAAAGTTGAATGACTAGATTCGTGGAAGACAATAGACAGGTACATTTGTTTTTACGTATGTGTCGCTTTCTTATCAATATTCATTTAACCTCATCCATTGATTGGTTGCAGATATACATCAGTCGATCTGGGAACCATTAATGCAGATAAGAAATTTTTTTCTGAGCTCACTGTCCCACAAATTTGGTTAAGCTAAGATGTAAGTAAACTTACATGCTATGAATAATGAAAATATAAAAGGTACATTCTCTAATTTTTTTTTTGTTTGTTTCAGCATATTGACGTTGGCATGTCTTTATTGAGAAGAAAATTAGCAAAAGTCCTATGTCCTTTTCATAGTGAAATATTGGCATTTTTGGATGTGCCATTTACAATGCTCATATCCAAAAACTACCAAACGTTTTTGGAAAACCCGAGAAGCTTTTCTTGGAGTAGTGGATTTATGAATTATTATAATGGTGTTTTACCAAAGTGCGAAAGGACTAATAAGAGGTTTGGAGCTGATGTCGATGATGTGTATATCGTGTTGAACATTAAAAGTGTTCATTGGATTGCTTTGGCTATATCGATTCTTCACCGACACATTGAAGTGTACGACAACATTATTTCGCTCTCTAGCGATGACGAGATTGAAGAGTTTGTGAAGCCTTATGCGCTAATGTTTCCACATCTTATCAAATCGTTGGCTTTTCCAGCTGGACAGCATGATTCAAGTGCGGATCGGTACACAATTACAAGGTGCAAAAACATACCGCAAAACAAACAATCATGTGATTGTGGGGTATATGCTTTGAAGTATATAGAATGTATTGCATTATACAAAAAGATGGAGAATGGACTGTGTGATGCAAACATTAAAGATATCCAGATAAAGCTTGCTACCGATATGTTTGTGGAAGCCAATCATTTTACAAATCTTTAGAGGCATCAATTTTTTTTGGTTTTAAGTTTTAGGAACTTGTTTTTTTTTTGTTTCTTCTCTTTTTAATACTATTTATATGTTGGATTTGTCTTGAATTCATTGTTCTCTTTTACGTTGGATATTTCTTCACTTTGGTTATCTTCATAGTAGTCCTTTTTTTCTTCTGAAGTCTAACAAGTGAATCGATCTTTTGGCTCTTGTGTGCTTTTGTGTTTTTGTCCTTCTCTGAAGAATCTCTAACGTTGATTTATCAAACATTACAGACAAATATTTTGGTTTTAGAAGAGAAAATTATTTTGGAACTTAGACGTTGATAGAATAGGAAACTCTTTATACTCTTGTATAGTAATGATTATTGATTATGACTCTGAAGTATTACATGAGAATATTGAAAACTCTTTATAAGTCCTATTCTTTTCATAATCGCAGCGTTGACGACAGCGATTGAAAAATATAAGTTACTTCCTGGTTACTTGTCACACAAGTATGTGGAGAGTATCTGGAGAGTAACAAAATAATATCGCGAAATTTAGTCGCGCGATCGTTCCGGCTATCGCTGTGAAAAACAGCATCACCAAAAACACTAATAGCATCTCTCAAAACAGTCGCAGCAGTAGTTTTTTAGTTTTCCATCGTTTCGTTTATCTTTGATAGCAGTTTCATTTGTGATCCTCATCGGCGATGCTGCGATTGTGAAAAGAACAAGGCTTATACTCTTACATACTTTCTAAACTCTACAAGAGTATAAACTTCAAGTATCAAAAAGTATATACGTACTTCATGATCAGTCAAATCCATCGACTAAGTTCTTAATTACAATGGTATATAAAAAGTCTTGTAAATGCAAATTAATGAATATAAACAGCAACAACAAAATAAACCAAACATAATTAATTATCATTATAAACTGACGCCACTGTAATAAGAATGGTGGTTTGGTCTTCTGGTCCACATGTCTGAAAAATTGGTTTGGTCTTCTGGTCCACATGTCTATAATAAAACTGGCGGTTTGGTCTTCTGGTTCACCGTCTTCATAATTTGACACAATAAAAAACGTCTGTGTTCAAAAACTGAAATCATAGATTACATTAAAAACACATTGATTTAACTGTCTGAACACAACTAGAACAAGTAAAAATGCTACTAAACTTCCAAAAAATTACACCACTTTCACAATTGATTTCCATGTAAACCCCACAGTACATCAATGAATAAAAAAAAAGCGGACAAAGTATCCTCTGTTTCTGAAACCCCGTTCAGTGATAACACTAGGAATAATGCAAGAAACAATGTTGACGATAATGATCGCGTCGTGGTTGGGATCATCAAATTAATCGGTTCCTTGATTTCAAAAGAGCATTTGATGTCTTGAGTTTTGATCATTGCTTTCCAGTGGTTATGTCTTTAGAGTCTTTGTTGACTCAGCAGAAGGCGCACACATATAACAGAAAAGAGTCGTAGAAAAGACAACATGAAGAAAGCTTAATAAGAAACTTTTTACCAATGATAAACAATCAAATTTATTGATAAATAATATCTTAAAAATCACCACAAAACCCAGAGTTTAGCAAATCAAAAACTAGAGATAAAAGCCAACATAGCAAACGAAAAACGAGGAGTTTAAAAGCAAACAAAAACATCAAATTCCAAAGTCACATGATGCACGATTGTGTCCTGAACGATTACATCTTGAGCAATTTTGTTGTCTTCGTGGTTTTTTGCTCATGACTTGTTCTCCAACACTTTGATATCTTCTTTTTATGGGTCTTCCTCGACTTCTTTTAATATATGGAGGAAGACATACCTGTCCAACAATATCAGAAGGAATTTGGCTCAAATCTAAGGACTCATCTCTAGGTTTTATCGACTCTGAATATGCAGCATACAAGTCTGACTTTGAGTAGTAACGATGTACTAATAACCCAGGGTCCATGCCTTGACTCGTTGCAGCCTTAACAACATGCTTACAAGGGATCTTCTCAACATTAAACACATTACATGTGCAAGTTATCTCCCTCAGATCAACCAAGTAATTTCGTGAGCCATCGGTTACCTGAAACTCAAACTTATTTATAGGCTGCACATCAAAAGTATATGACAACCAACAACGTTTGTTGATCTTCTTTTCAACTCTAGGTGTGAGTGATGAACTGAGTTTAGCAGCACTTGCTCGACGATCAAAAAACCATCGTGTAAGTGAATTTTTTATTGCCTCAAGCAATGACACAATGGGTAGCTCACGAGGTTTCTTGAACACAGAATTTATTGATTCAGTTTAGTTGCTTGTATTAATGCCAAACTTGTCTCCCGATAAATAAGCACGTGACCACAATCGAACATTTGCTTCCTCCAAATAAATGCCCAACTTTTGATTTTGACGACGTATTTAAGCAAAAATATCATTGAATTCTTCCTCTATATAAGCTTTTGTGGCTGCCTTTACCAGTCGCATAACCTTTTTTCCTCCTGACTTCGTAAGGACATTCTTCTGTAGATGATAAGTGCATATTCCACGATGAACTGATGGGTACACTTTTGCAATTGCTTTACTAATGGATGCATGTCTGTCAGATATCATTACTAATGTAGGATCATCTGATACAACAACTTTTAAATTGGTAAAAAACTATTCCCAAGATGCATCATTCTCTCAGAATCTACTATTGCAAATGCGAGAGGATAAATACCAGAATCGCCATCTTGAGTCGTTGCAACTAACAAACGCCTTTATATTTCCCTTTCAAGAAGGTCCCATCAATTACAACAACTTTTCTCATGTATTTATAACCTTTCGCAAAAGCAGCAAACGAAACAAACAAGTACTTAAACCTTTGTTGAGCATCCACCTCGAGACATGCAATTGTGCCCGAATTAGCCTTCTTAATCTTGTAAATGTATACCGGGAGTTGAGCATAGGTACTTTCTGGAGAACCCCTTACCTCCTCGCGAGCAACTTCTCTTGCTTTCCATATCTTCCAATACTTTGAATCAAGACCATATCGTTTCTGCATAGTTGTAGAGATCAAATCCGGTTTCATATTTAGACCAGCATTTCCAAAGTTTTCCAAAATAAGCTTACTTATTACTTTGGAGGAAGGGTTCCGTGCACCAATGCTTTTAGAAACACATGTATGCTTCTCGTTGTACTTTGTTACCCAGAAATACTCACATGATGGATTTTTTCTTTACAGCTCGAACCATCCACTTGCAGCTTTTGTCAACACACTTGACAACTAACAACTTCGTGTCTGACTTCGAAACAGTAATTCTGAATTTGCATTCAATTGAAAGCATTCGTATACTCCAGGACAAGTCTGCCTTATTCTTGAACCATTGTCCCTATTGAATGACCCGTCTTTCATGAAAATTAGAAAATGCAGCTTCTTCATCCTCATTACTTTGTTGTCTATCAACATCCTCAACTGAATTTCGAGTCTTCTTTGCAGCGCCTTTTCTAGAAACCATAGGAATTTCAGAAGAATGACCTTGAGACTCAGTATATGAATTCTTCACTGAGATGCAAAGATGAATGGACACAGATTTGCATATCTCCAACAAAGTCTCCAATTGCCTATCATTATTCACAAAGACAGGCGGAGTATCTTTTGGCATGTCATCCAACATTGTTTCAGGCAACACATAGCTAAGTTGTGTCTCATTTACTAATCTATCTATACCAAAATCTTCAACAACCATCTGGACCATTTCATCAAACTTTAAATTATCGCGAATGGTGAACAATTTACCTCCTTTATTGTTATTCACATTAAAATTCGATGAGTCTTTATTCATCATCCATTCTCCAAAAACACCAACAATATGCACCATTTTTCTTCTTGGAAACAAAATCAGAACAATTTTAAGAATAAAAATCAGGACAACACAACAATTCGAAAATGAAAAGAACAAATTTAATAGTTTCCAACAATACAAATACAAAATAACAGGATCATGGTGATTACCGTGATATGAGGTGACAGAGAGATACAACGGTAAGACGGTGGTGACGGAGTGATACAAGGGTGGTGATGTAGAGATACGACGATAAGACGGAGAGATAAGACGATGGTGATGGAGAGATAAGACGGTAGACGGAGAGAGTGATACGCAGAGGGGGGGGGGGGTGATGTAGAGAGATACAGCGGAGGGGGGGGGGGGGATGATGTAGAGAGATACAGCAGAGAGGAACTCTTTTTTTTTCTTTTTGTCGATAATTTTCAATAGAAAATGGGCCACGGGTGAGAAGCCTTAATTTTCAATAGAAAGCCCAAATTGGGCCCAAATTAAACCAAACACAACATTAACCTATATGTCAATGAGAAGTACACGTGTTCAGTATATGCATAAAAAAACCTACGTGACATCAAAGAAGAACTCTAGAAGTGTCTTCTTTAATCTCCAAGCGTTGCCGGCGGAGAGATAGAGCATCTCTTTATCATAGTATATCTTTTTATAAAATTATAATTTGGGTTATGTAAAATTATCTATAATTTCAGATAAAAAAATATAAAATTTTTTTGTAAAAGATATGATTTTCCTAAAATATAGGCTATATATTAATTTCTCACAACGAGTTACTTCTATTTTAAATATATAATTTATTATTTGTTGTGCAGGTTTTTTAAGATATTTTTGTAATTATATATTAAATAAAGTGTATTTTTTAAAAAAAAAAGGAAGATATTTTTCAAATTTAAAAAGCCAAAAGAGGTTTTCTCTTAAAAATAACTAGATGGAAGATGATGTCAAATTTACTTCCAATAGTGAAAGCACGAAAATTAAATTTGCCCCTTATGTGAAACTCATTGGAAACAAATTGTGTGATCATATTCATTAAACCAAGTCATCTCAACTTTTTAGTTTTATTTGTTTTATATCAAATGTGATTGCACAGACAAGATGTGGTATTTCAAAGAACATATGTATATCAATCTAAAAGAGAATATATAAAAAAAAGATTTGATGTTTGAAGAAAAGACAAAATCGAGAGAAACAAACATTAAACATATTTCTTTAATTAAAAAAGATATGACCTACATTTTTAATTTTAATTTTTTTTTAGTTATTTTCATAAATTTCCGAGCTGTTTATGGTTTTCTTAAGAGTTTGAAGTTGATATGTTTTGTTCTTTTATTCTCTGGTTTTGGTTTTTAAAAAAAAATCTTATAGAAAATTTTTCGTTAACCGGGTACTAATACTCCACAAGACTTTGGCGCACAAGTGGTTTCAGAGTATTGTAATGAGTAATAGCTAGGTTAAGTACAATCCAACTTAGCATAATTTGGATATGAATTGGAACACAAATAAAAGTAAAGAGGCAACTCTTCAAATAATTGGCTCATGTTTTACTTGATTGTCGTCTTCAAAACCCATATGTTCTCCTCCATATTTGACATGTTTACACCACGTTACCGATATATGCAAATACAAATAATCAATAGTTTCATTTAAAATGTATATAGAAGATGTATAGTTAATACTGCCGTTTTAAAAATGTAGTTGATATAAACAGAGAAATGGATAAGTGATAACCAACCTCGTTTTCATTTCTTAAGAATCTTGTTGGCGCATAATGATGCATCGACTTGCCTAACCGAGATGAATGTTAGGAATCCGGAATAAATTTTGCTGTTGTTGAACTTGAATCACTTAGTTTGGCACGGTATTGATTCTGGTGGAGACAACTTAACAGACTCCAATATTTAATGACAAAATATATTCATTTTATGTTGAAAAGAGTTTAACCTCGTGAAATAGGAAAAACTAAAGCAAAAATGAGTAAAATGCAAAGCAAATATAGGAGATAGTAAAGAAGAAACATTAGTAATGAAAAAGAGAGTACAATGTACATGTAACAAAGATAATACAAACTTATTCTAGTTTAATATACAGGATTCTCAGTAGAGAACATTCGCGTTTCTCTACTCTCAATTGGTTACTTACATGTTGTAAAAATTAAATTGTTACTTAGTTAACCATATCATTTTATGGTATGAAAGAATAATTTACTTTTTAGCAAAAAAAAAAAGAAGAAGAATAATTTACTTATTAATGCAATTCTTTTTTTGTCAACATCATATAGAGCAAATACTTTATTTTTTTATTGACTAGCATACACTATAGGTTTGAATATTATTCTGACCTGTTAGTAGTTATTAGAAATACAATATAACACACGGATAAGATAAACATAAACCTGGTCAATACAGAGAAAGTCCCCATGTTAGAAATGTCATTTTCTTCGAAGTAATTAAATTACGTTCTATATAACAAATGCACAAATTCATTCATTACCTTTGTATTTTCTCTCACTTCCAAAACAAATACTACAATTACTTTAAAATAAAAATTAAATGATTCATCCGTATACATACAAATAATTTATTTAAAAATTTATTTTTAATTTGATATTTTAAAAAATGTATTTGTTTTGATTTTTATTATAGACATTATTGTTGATATTTTTGTTGTTAATTTTTTTATCAACAATATTGTTTTTGTTAATAATATAAATTTTCAAAAATTAATTGTATCTATTTGACCATTATTTTAAAGAAAACAATATTTTTTCACATTGAATTTAAAATAAAAACAGAATTTGGTATCGCAATATTAAAAAATTAATATGAGTAATTTTTCGAAAAAAAAAATTAATGGTGTCGAAAACAAATCGGTAACATGATCTCATTAGTTGATGATAATAAGGGCAAAGGCAGAAAATTAATTTGTAAACAATTTCTCAATTGTTGACAAAAAAAACAAACAATTTTTCAAATAAAAACGAGAATTGTTATAAAATATTGATTGACAGTTCTTTTGCTTTATTTATGGAATATATATGTTTTTATTAAATTTGAATTAAAAATTCAAAGAAATAGATATAAATATAAAATTAGTTATAGAAAATTTAGTAGAAGATTTGGTTATTATTAATTTAAATTTAAAATAGAAATTTTCTTTATAAATTGACATATCATTTTTTTTTTAATCATGTTATAGTTTTTGTTGATGAAAATGATTGTGGAAATGACACATAAATATTTTTTTACAGATTATTTTTTAAATAATATATAAAAGATACCATAAATGGCGAAACTAAAATTTTCATTTATATTCACTTGGAATAAAAATTACCTACCTCAGTAAATTTAAAAGCGACATGGCCAGATAGTTTTTAACTTTCAGACTACATGTGACGTGCATGACTGAGCTTTTGTCTTCATTGATCTCTGCGTTTATCGCTCATTCTGTGTCACACTTTCCATATCAGCACGTGGATCGATCTACACGTGACACACTCTGTATCCAATCGTTTAATCCACGAAAATATTTGTTTCTTTGTTTGTTTTTTTCTTTTGAAGAAAATGCTTGTTTCTTTGTTATTTGCATCTAGGTTTGGATCGGATATCTAAAAAAAACAGTATTTACGATTTAATTTATTTTTGACGGATATCTAATTTTTGATTTGTTTTGTTTTGAAAAATTTCGGATATTCGGAACAATGGATATCCAAATTTTTTCTGAATATTTGCGGATATCCGAATCTTCACAAATATCTATTTTTAAAAAATAGATGTTACACAATTCAATTAAAAAAGAAAAATTAAACAATCACCACTTATTACATTTTTCCTAATCTAAGAATCCAAATATCAAACCTTCTCTACAACAATGGAATTAAAAATAAAAACCCATATATGTATACGTATACATATTATTTCCAATACATAACATAAAACTCAAAACACATAAAAAAAAGAAAAGAAAACAACAATGTGATTCTTCTACCGAAAATGGCAATAATCTTGAAAAAAGTAGTCATTTCTTGTTTTGTAAACAATACTAGCCACTATGACCGTACGGCTTTGTTCTGTTTCACACATTCTGGAGCCTTTAGGTCCAGGCATTTCCATGAGGCTGATCCCGGTATGACCGGGATCACACCGTCCTCCCGCGGCTGAGCCACCACGGGTAATGGAGAGGCAGAGGAGGAAGTTCCGTTTTCTTGATCCCTAGTATTACAAATGCTCAATGAAATCTTCTTTAGCTTCACTCTTCCTCTTCTTTTACCAAATGAGTTACTTTCTTCTTCTTTATCCTTCCTCGGTGTCGAATCCGCTTCATCCGGATTAAAACCTTCGGACACCTTCCTCTTCGATTCTAATCCCTCAAACGAACCGTCTGAATCCACAACACCAGTTATGTCATTCATAGAAACAGTCACTATACTACTACTCCCACCTTCATCAACTAAAACCTTGTTCTTCTTCTGCTTCTTGTTTCTTTCACCATTCTCTTCGAAACCCGAGCAAGTTCTCAAGACTCTAGGGTACTTATTGTCCATTGCTCGATGCAACCTACGCGCTAAATCCTCTTCCTCGTCTCTTAACTGTCCTTTCGAATACAAAACCTCGACGGGGACATGTTTCTTCTGCTTGTTCTTCTTTAAAGACCTCTCCTTGCAATCAGCCATTGCTTCTTTAGGGAAAGAATCAACCAATTCCAATGCCCTCTTAGCTGCAGCAATCGCCTTAGCGGAAATCAAAGCCTTCTCGTTCGCCATTGCCCTAGCAGCTTTCGCAGCTTTAACAGCTAAAGCAGCAGCGGATCTCGTCACCTCGACGAGCTCTTCCGGTGACTGATTGTTGAAACGTGAAGCTAATAAGTTATCGATACGGGTCTGAACATCGGTCGAAGCAGAGGAAGAGGATCCATTTGAATTTGAAGTTGATGAAGAAGAAGCGAAATGTGAAGGTGAAGGAGAAGAAGAAGAAGATCCGTTGCTGTTTGAGTTTAGTTTCTTGAATCCAGCAAGTAATCTCTTTCGAGGAGGTAGATGCGAATCGGAATCGAGCTGATTCGTCTCCATTGAAATCAGCTGGAAAAAAAAAACAAATCGGAGAAACAAGAACATGAATTAGTGTCTTAAAACGGACATGAACACAGATCAGATCGGAATTGAGATCGAAAACCCTAAAGAAGCTAAAACCAAAAACCAAATCGGTTTCCTTAATGATCGAAACTTGATACAATTGAGAAGAAAGAAGATAAATCGATCCTCAAAAACCCACAAATATGCATCTCGATTTTTCAAAATCACACGAATTCTCAATAATTCACAAACGACAACCAAAAAAGGAGCAAAATTTGACATGATCAGATGAAATGAGAATTACACAGCATTGAAATAATAAGAATCACAAAGGAAAAAAACAGAGTGCTAAATGAACAAGCAATTTGATTTTTACCTTTTTTTCACAAAGCTTTGAAGTTATCTAATCATGACGGTTTCTCGGGAAAAAGAAAGAGAGAGAGAGAGAGAAAAAAACAGAGGAGGGAAGATGAGAGAGTAGAGGAGAAAGAAAAAATTAGGGTTTGCAGAGAGAAAGAAGGAGGAGAGAAATGATGGTAATGGAGAAGACAAGAGGAGAAGTTTTGTTTTTTATTTTATTTTTGGTCGAAAGGAGAAGTTTTTGTTCCAATTTTCAATTTTATATGTAAACCCTACAAAAAAACACTTGTTTTTTTTTATTTATATATTTTTTATCATCAAGAAGAGAATCACTTTTGATTTTGTATTTTAATAAATTTGCATTTTTACAGAGTTTTTCTTCCATTGACAAGAACCGTAGAAAATTCACCAGCTGGTCATGACATTCCTCCGTCTAACCATAATAACAGCCGTCAATGTCTTTCTTTCTTCACGGAGTTACCTTTTTTAGTATAATTTTATTTTCATTAACATTTTTATCATGGAATAATAATTTAAAAAAAAAAAGATTAATGTGAATCACTGTATAACAAAAAAATCTATATATTGCTCTGATAAATATTTCACTATTTTATAGATATTAAAATAATATTCAATTTTTAAAAAAATAATAATTTTTTAACTTTTCATTAAAAACACGATTATTTAATAAGTGAGGGCGAAAGAATATGAGATAATTGCAAAAATATTAAAAAAAAATTGATTTGAGTTTATTTTATACAAAAATCGAAAATAAAAATTCAAACGTTTTATTTATTTTAAATCGGATGTTAGATTGTAAATCTAGTTGAATAAAAACCAAATTGAAAACAAGCAATCACCACAGTAATGATAAAATAAAAATTCAAACCCAACAATTGCAATCCAATATTGGCAAATATATGACTATTTTTTTTTTTTGTCAACTAATTAAAATACTATAATTTTGTTTTTGTTTGTTAACAACATGTTAGCTTTTGTTAGATACAATGACAACGCAATATTGACGTGATTTAGAATTTATGGTGGATGGATATTAAAGCAACGTGATCGATCCAAGATTTATTTTGAAAAGAAAAAAAATCGATAAGAAAATTAATCTGATAGATTTATGATAATTATTGCCTAATAGTTTATGACAATTCTATTTATTTGTTTATTTTGTTCAACTTCACCATCCACTTGATGGCCATTTCTTTCTTTCTCAATAGACCCCCAAAAAGTTGATGAAATCATTTTTCATAAGAAAATTATGGAATTATTACATCTGTAATGTTTGACCAAAAACATATCATCAACACTTCTGTAGAAAAAATATCAGCACCATTGAATTTTTTTTTTGTTGATCAACATTATCTTATTTGTCATTATACAATTTATAGTATTATTTTCGAATTTGGGTTTTGTAATTATTAATAGTAGTATGCTTTTTATCTATAACTATCAAAATGATAATTTTAAAATTTTGGATACTGATTAGTGAAGACAGAAGATTTTAGTTTAGCAAAAAAAAAAAATAGAAGATTTTTAATTTTGTGAATTTTATTAATGGGACAAAAATAAGTGTTTATATTTTGTAAGTTGAAAATTTGTAAAATAGTGGAAGCTCTGCTAGTATACAGGAGCGTAGGATAAAATTTGTCTGGTTTAGATCATAATCCTATAAAAAAAATTTATCCGTTGTAGAATCGTGAATGTAACAATTTTCATAATTTATAATAGAATAATAATAAAATTGTAGCGTTAAAAAGAAAATTGTAAAATAATACACATAAGATGTTAGAAAAAAAAACACAAAACGCCGTCGTTTTTGATAAAACCCTAACCCCCAATATCCGATTTTCCCTCCAGTTCCACAGTTGCTGAACCATTCCCGTTAAAGAGCGAGTGAGAGAGACGATGGCTTCTTCCTTCTTCTCCGTTTCAATTCCAATGGCGATAGTCAATCTTGTAATCTCCCGTAATTGATAATTTCTCTTGAAATTCTGGGTTTAGGGTTTTGTTTCTCGGTGTTTCAGTCGGAGATGAAGACGATCAAGCCCTTACTGGAAGGTGTTCGTCACTCCATGCGCTCTGGAATCATCATGTTCGACATGTCGAGGGTCGTGGAGGAACTCGTCTTCAACAGTCTTGATGCTGGCGCGACCAAGGTCGGCGAAATCAATCAAACCCTCCTTCCGTCGATTTCTTCTGGAATTCTTCTGAAAATTTCTATTTTTCAGGTGTCTATCTTCGTGGGTGTTGTTACATGCTCTGTGAAGGTTGTGGATGATGGTGAGTATATAGCTGCACAATGATTAAATGTTTCACCTTTTTGTCGAATGATTGAATCTTACTGATTTGGGTTTCAGGATCTGGTGTTTCTAGAGATGATTTAGTTTTGTTGGGAGAAAGATATGGTGAGTTCTGAGACTATAATCTTCAATCATATGCTTTTAGCTATGTTTTAAGCACTGGTAAAAGCTAATTTCGATTGAGAAACTTATTCATGAGCAATGTGCAAAAATAGCTACTTCAAAGTTTCATGACTTCACCAATGTGGTGGAGTCAGCCAGTGAAGGTTTTGGCTTCCGGGGAGAGGCGTTAGCTTCAATATCAGATATCTCGCTACTGGAAATCACGACAAAAGCTATTGGGAGGCCTAATGGTTATCGAAAGGTTATGAAGGTATGGGATGACTTTGATGCAACTCAACACTCCTACATAGTTTGTGTGACGTTGATTAACGTTTTAAAGTTCCAATAATGCTTGTCAGGGATCCAAGTGTCTACATTTAGGAATTGATGATGATAGAAAAGACTCTGGCACGACTGGTAATGTGTCTTTTTGTCACCATTGCTTTTTCTATCATGCTTATCCGATAGTGAAAGTGAAGCCTTTAGTACATTTTTCAAAATCTATGTCCTTTATGATGGAGAAATGCATTTGCTCAATTTCTGGCTTACATTGGCATGGGCATGATTAACATCTGATCTTCATCTGGTTGATGCAGTAACTGTCCGAGATCTATTTTACAATCAGCCGGTCAGACGAAAATATATGCAATCCAGGTTCGTTTCTTAGACATCTGCATCTTAATCTATCTTTGCCTTGTCTGAAGATTTCTGAAATGTGAACATGTTTTTTCTCTTTCTGTAAAACCATTGATTTTTGTTTTTCCTGCTATGGAAGCCCCAAGAAAGTGTTGGAATCTATCAAAAAGTGTGTGTTCCGGATTGCCCTTGTGCACTCCAATGTTTCATTCAGTGTTCTTGATATCGAAAGGTGGGTTCCTACTTTCATTTAAAGATCCTTATGAATTCCGCCGTTCTGATAGTTTCCTTGTTACAGTGATGAAGAGCTTTTGCAAACCAATCCTTCTTCTTCGGCATTCTTGCTACTGATGAGAGATGCAGGGACCGAGGCTTTAAATTCTCTTTGTAAAGTAGACGTTACAGATGGCATGCTGAATGTCTCTGGGTATATATCTGGTCCTGGTGATAGTTTCAAGGTAAGTTACTTGCTCCATTTATGGAGCTCCCAAATTGTTACGCTTGTTTGCCAGATTGTTAACTTTGAGCCTAACCTTTCTGTATGATTGTGGTATTTTACTTGCAGGCCTTCCAGTATATATGTATCCTCATTTCTACATCTTTTTATATGTGATTGTACATCAACTATCATCTGCCGTTTGAGTTAGGTAGTTTCTGTATATGGTTGTATGGCCTTCACGGCAACAGATATCAATTCAAGATTTGTAAGCAAAGGTCCCATACATAAGCTGCTGAAGAACTTGGCTGATGGTTTTGAGTGTATGGATGACTGGAAACCTACAGATGGGCTACAAACAGGAAGACGTAATAGAATTCAATCCAATCCTGGTTACATTTTGTGCATAACATGTCCACGCCATCTTTTCGAATTCTCGTTTGAACCATCAAAGACGAGCGTTGAGTTCAAGGTATTAGATTTCTCTCATGGTCTAAATTTAGTTATATTTGAAATTTAATGATTTCGTATATCTCTATATGCGGCAGAATTGGGAACCTGTGCTTGCTTTCTTAAGAAAAATCATTCTAGCCAACTTGAAGAAAGAGACAAGTCTTGGTATGCCTGCTTTTGTCAAGCTCTGATAGTATCCCTAGTATGTGTATTTCATTAATTTTCTTACGTTTTTCCATTATAACTTTGTGATGCAGGAGCTCATCTACTGGCAGAAGGTGATAGACAAGATCTGATTGATGACATGATTAGACAAAAAGGTACTCATGTTTTCATACTCTTACCATTTCATAAATTAGTTATTTTTTATTGCAACAGCATCTATAGTTCTTCTCTTTTACATTCCCAAGCAGCCTTTATCAATGCTTCATTTTCTGGATGCAGATTGGCCAGAAGCTATGGAACCTACCAAAAAGAAGCTCAAGAGGAGTAATGATCAGGCACCTCGTAGTTTTCTCTTGTTCCCGTCTGCTGACTTTAAAAGGGATGGTGATTTCTTGTCTCACGGAAAGGATGAATGGTCTCCACAACGTGAATTTAAAATGAAAATTCAGAATCTCAAAGAGCAAGACAGTGTAACTGAATTTGACGGTCTGACTGATTCCCTTCTACAGTCATGTGACATAGAAATAGAAAAGAACGAAGACTTTCCACAAGTTACTGACCTCCTGGAAACAAGCTTCGTTGCTGGCACTAAATGCAGGAAACAGTTTCTAACAAGATGTCAGATTAGCAAACCTCTCAATACCAAACATGATTTTATGAAAGACTCAAACACATCAAATTTTCGGTTTGGAGGATTGAAAGATGAGTTGGATGTCAGCAATTGCACTGGAAAGCATCCCTTGCGTGGCTGCTCCTCAAGAGGAAGCCTAACCCTTCATGAGACTAAACTATCTCATGGTGAAGGGTCTGAATCAGTCATGCCTATGATACTTGATGACATACTAAGTAATTCGCTGATTTGTGCCCTAGAGACCAGAGAAGGTGGTTCTTACTGTGATGTTTTTTCTGATACTCTTGAAGTACATGGAATGGCCAGGACTCCTTATTGTTCCCTAGGGAGTTCGTGGCAGGATACTGATTGGTTTACTCAACGTTCCTCAGATAGGCGAAATGTTGGAATCGGAGAAGATTTTAACATCACCCCCATAGATGCTGCGAATGATTGTTCTTATGAAGACAACTTTGTCAGGAAAAAGAACAATTCCTCTGCCAATGTGGGTAACTCTGGTGCTGGTAGTTTCTGTTTGAGTTCTGAGTGGTCTCCAATGTTCTCCACGCCTCTTGCTGCGCCCAAGTGGGAGTTTGATTATCAGAAAGGTTGTCGAGCTATTGAAGGTAGTTTGAGACTGGAAAGGATTCCTGACCCTGAATATTTGTTCAGTGCAGCAAATGAGATCAAATTTGATCATGAGGTCATGCCTCAAATGGATTGGCGGGAAACCGGCACAGATTCTATTAGAGATATTCAGAACTGCACTCAGTTGGATGAAAAAAATTGCAAGTCACGGGGGCATGCAGATAATGTGGGTATTGAACAATTTAGTATCAGGAAGGACAAGTTCACTTATAGGGATGGCACACAGAATAGTGTTGGTAAACGAAGGTCAAGAAGAAGTCACTCTGCTCCTCCATTTTATCGAGAGAAAAAGAGAATTATCAGCTTAAGTTGTAGATCAGACACAAAATCAAAGAACTCTGATTCACCAGGTTCATACTACTGGTCTTTTTTCAGATGTGGTTATTTTGTTACTACTGTTGTTTTAGTTTTGGGAATGTGGTAGAAAAGAAATTGATGAGGTATAACTTTCTGCAGAAGTTGATGATTTGGAGTGTTTGACACAACCTTGTAATGCATCTCATATGCATCTAGAGTGCAGCATCCTTGATGATGTGTCGTATGACCACACACAAGAAACAGAAAAAATATTGAGTTCTGCCTCAGACTTGAAAACATCTGCTGGTTCCAGGACTGTGCTCTCGGAGACCCAAGGTGAGGATGGAGAGGAAGGTAACTATTAATCTTAAATTAGCTGTATGTCTCTTTAGTAGATGAATTATCCCCAAGACACTGCTATGAAAGAGTAGCATTGTATTTTGTTTTATCTACAGTTTTCAATCAAAATGTGCTGCTTGACAAGTTTGGTATATGGGAGTCTTTGCAATGTTTCCTTTTTTCTCCCCTCTTCCATCTGGAGTATTTAACTATGTAATCTATCTTGCAGACTTCAGCTCTGAGGAAAATCTGGATCAACTTAAATCCACAACGAAATGGCGCCAAAACTGTTCAGTCTCTCAGGTTTAGTTTTAGCCTAATAGACTGACTCTCCGTTTCCATGGAAGACAACTGAGCATCCATACTATTTCTAATTGTTTTGCAGGTTGCCAAGGAATCACACAAGCTTCATGATCAAGATAGTGTACTTGATATATGTTCCGGAATTTTGCACCTACGCTCCGATGAATCCTTGGCTCCTGAATCTATAAACAGACACTCCCTTGAAGATGCCAAGGTTTTACAACAGATTGATAAAAAATATATCCCAATTGTTGCTTGTGGAACAGTTGCCATCGTTGATCAGGTTCATTCATCCTACATCATCTCTTTTGTCTCATTTATCTCAAATTATAGACACTTTTTCTGAATATGGTTGAAGATTACGTTCAATTAGGGCAACATAAGTCGTGGAAACTATTGCTCTTATTAAATGTCTTGCTACAAGTTGATCTGAGGTTGTCTTTTTTACAGCATGCTGCTGATGAAAGAATTCGTTTGGAAGAGCTGCGTAAAAAGGTAAGCGCATCTTGGAACCTCAAGCTCATGCAACTACTTTTCTAATGTTTAATAGTTTGGATGACATTGTGCTTCTGTCAACTGACAAAACAATGAAATTACTAGGTCCTGGCTGGGGAAGCGAGGACAGTCACCTACTTGAGTGCTGAAAAAGAGTTGGTACGTTTGAACATGATATTAGATAAAATCATCTGCTTGTCTTGATCAGAGCTGTCTATTCTGCCTCAGTTTATTGATGACGCATCATTAATCTTGACATAAAAGGTACTGCCGGAGATGGGTTATCAATTACTCCAGAGTTACTCAGAGCAGATAGGAGACTGGGGTTGGATCTGCAACATTAATGTTGAGGGGTCAACATCCTTTAAGAAGTAAATTTTCTCTTTCGTTCTCATCAATATGAAAGACTTTTTTTGTTTACAATATGCAATACTTATGCAGTTGTGTGTTTTAGATTGCGCATCATGATTCTCTAAATAGGTGATTATTGTTTTCCTTTTCTACAGGAACATGAGCATCATCCAACAGAGACCAACCCCAATCACGCTTAAAGCGGTTAGGCGCCTAGTTTAGCTCTTTCATTTCACTTACTGTTTTCACCAGTTAAAAATGAGATTCTATTCTCTGTGGGATTCTATATGAATCACTTGAATGATCACTGTTTACACCACTTGTAGGTCCCATGCATTCTCGGTGTAAATCTATCAGATGTTGATCTGTTGGAGTTTCTTCAGCAGGTACGCTCAGAATCGTTTATGAACACATGGCTTACCTTTTCGTTTTCTAGTTTAAGATTCTTACTCAACTTTGGCTTAACCAGCTTGCTGATACTGACGGATCATCAACAATTCCTCCATCTGTTCTTCGAGTCCTAAATTCCAAAGCCTGTAGAGGTATATTATATTCCTGCTCTCTCACGAATCGTCTTGTATGTTCAAGGATAAGTTAGTGACTACCATTCAAGACTTAGTTTATCTCCTAATTCTGTGTGTATTTTTTACAACTGATAAGGTGCAATTATGTTTGGAGATTCTCTGTTACTGTCGGAATGCTCTTTAATCATCGAAGGACTGAAGCAGACCTCACTTTGTTTCCAGGTAAGTACGAAATATTAAATTTTGCCTTAAGGATTCATCTTTAATCAAATTAACCCATTAAGTCTGTCTACAGTGTGCTCATGGGCGACCAACAACAGTTCCTCTAGTCAATTTGAAAGCATTGCACAAACAGATAACAAAGCTCGGTTCCAGACAACCATGGCATGGGTTTCAACGCAGAGAAATCACACTTGATCGTGCTAAGTCACGCTTAGATGAAGCTAAAAGTTAAACAGTTGCACCTGTATCAAAGCCTTTTACTCCATAGACCAGTAAATAACTACTCTTGGTCAGACTGTAAAGCTTTTCCTTAGATGTATAGTGTACAGGTTGATACCAAACTTTAGTTTGTAAGCTGATATTATAACTCATTGTACTCTTTGCATTTGATTACTATACAAAATAAAAGTTCATTGAGAAACGATCCATGGTCCAAAAGACTTGTCATGAAAAGCTAGTGTTGAATGAGACACAAAAGTTCACAAATCAATAGTTTTTTTAAACTCAAATTCCCACATTACACACACCGTATTGGTCGATCATCTGCCATATAATAACTACCAGCAAGCAACAAATCTAAAAGTTCTCTGAGCTCACAACTCAACTCCAGTGTTTGTCTTGCCATGGTTGTCTGCTAGTACTATCAATAGATATATTCAGATGCAGATGCAGATGCTTAACCAGATACAACATGTTCTTCTTCAGTTATCATTTCACTTTGGTCTGTGCCGATAACAGCACACAACGCCTTCCAAATGGGAACCAACATCTTCAATGGTGGACGCAGTTCCTGTATACAAAGAGGGAACTGAACTCAGAATCAACGGCCAAAAGAAAAAATATAATATTAGCAAAAGTTTCTCTCATAATATATTGGAACAAACTGATGGCATTTACCTTAAACACCAATGTAAGTTGTTCTTCACCACGCAGAAGTAAGGAGAGACTCCAGTAACATGTTACGGGGGTGACACATTCGACCAACACAGGCTTCAAAATTTTGCCAACAGGGATAAACCTTGAAACAGTTTTTCCACTGCAAAGCAGAAACATGTACCAAAAAAAGTTAAGTACTTGTATGATTGGAAGAAGCATAGATGATAATAGCTCAAGAAAATTACAACGAATCCCACCATTACCACATTATTATTACAATTAAAGTCGTCATAGGACACAAGCAATATCTACTAACTAAACGGAGGGAGTGTACCTTAAATATTGAGTTTCAAGTTGGATCCCGAAGGTTGGCATGATGACAACAGATTCTGACAACTCAAAGAAAAGAGAAAATTAATCAAAGATCTGAAAGCTCATGTCATTTGGTGAGCCTGTAAACCATGTAACTAGGATCTCACCTTTCTGGACAAACCTCCGACTTTGTAACATAGCAAAGAAGCCACTTAAAAGGAAGCCCCAAGAAAGAGTTGTAAATGGATTGTCCTGTTTCAAGTGAATCAGCTTTTTCAGATACTTGTCTTGAAGCAACAGATAAAACATCAGCAAATTAAGAATCAAGCCTTCATACAGAACTTGTCATGTATTAATATTGCTCAAAAAGAATGAAAGTAAAATCCATTTCGTTCACTTCGAGAGCCATACTTGTCAATGCCATGTGATTGACCCTTGAGGAAAGAAACAATATCATATGACATTCTCAAAATACGCACTAGCAACACTTATTCTTAAGCAATGCCTCAAAATAAATCACATTTCAAGCAAATTCATATCTAAATAACAAACAGCACAAAATATCATTACCTTTCCAAGCAAAAAATACATAGAACTTGCCAAAAACACAAGAAAGAAACCAATCCCCTTACGACGGGCGTAACCAGTTGCTCCGCTTCCGTTGATGATCACATGGTGAACGTCAATGGCTCCTCTAGTTGGCTCACTTTCACTTTCACGCACATAAGTGTATCTCTTATTCGAAAGAGACAAGTCCACCATCCGAAACCTAACACACTATATCTACACTGTCGTTTACTCCAACCCGCCTTCTTAACACACTAGAGCCAGCTTCTCAAAACCCAAGCAAAAAGTTTCAGACTTTTGAGTCTCAGTCAAATCATTCAACAACAAAAATTTCTCTGAGGCTTTCCGTCGAGCAACATGCGAGCATTATAATCTTGTTTCACCATTAAGAAACATAACCCTTTACAAATCTCGCCAATTACCTCCACGCAATGTTCTCGAAACACACAATCACGATAATCAAACACGAAGAAGAAAGGATTTTCCCGGAGCCGACGAACGAAAAACCGCAACTTTGAAGGTTAGACAGAAAAAAAGAGTCAAATCTGAACCGGCTTTAGAGAAGAAGACGATACTTGTGGTGGAGACGACAAAAAAAAAACGGCACACTTTTTTTGTTTACCGAAACTTGAAGAAGTGTTTAATCTTGAATAAACCGGTCTGATCCGATCTAAACTGAATCGAAAAATGATCTCAACTGATAAACCGAGTCTGAATCCGAACTATAGCCAAACCGAATTCGAACAAGAACCAAACCGAGTTTAAAAAAACGATTTTTGTTGAAAATGTGATATACTGTTACTGTATTTAACTTTAAAACCCAAATCAAATCGAACAAAAAGCGTACCATACCAAATATACTCTCGAAAATCTTGAAATAACCGAACCGTGCAGATATTTACTTTAGCTCTTAACGCCCTGCCGTTTTATTTTAAATCGCACTAACGCCTTGCCGTTTTTGAAATCTCGTAAAAACTATAAAACCTAATTCAGCTTTTAGCCTTTCTAAGGAAAAGTCTAATCGCCGTCGATTCACCGGCGATCTCGAATCCGCCGTTGTCTGTACCGGCTTTAGGCTCAATCTTCTTCTTCTTCTTCCCCCGGAGAAAAAAACCCTAATTCAAAGTTGGAGACTTTTTCAATTTTCAGTCATGCGTTGCAAGAGATGTAATGGCAACAACTTTCAACGCGAAGAGGTCACAGGGAATTCGTATTGCGTTGGATGTGGTGAATTCCAAGAGTACGAAAACTACGAAGCTAATCTCGGTGGTATTAGAGGACCTGAAGGTACATATGTACGAGTTGGAACCATTGGTACTGGCTCTGTTCTTGCTTATAAAGAGAAGAAGATCTACGAAGCTAAGAATCTGATTGAATCAATCACAGAGAGATTGAATCTTGGTTATAAACATGAAGAGATTAAGAGTATGATCAATCAAATCACCAATGGGGAATTTGGACAAGGTGAGTGGTTTTCGATTTTGATTGGTGCTTGTTGTTATGCAGTTGTTAGGAAAGAAGGGAAGTGTGTTTTGCCTATTGAAGAGATTGCTGTTTCTGTTGGATGTGATTTGCATCAGTTAGGGAGTATGATTAAGCGTGTTGTGGATCATTTAGGTTTGGAGTTTCAAGAGTTTGATCTTGTGGGTTTGTTCACAAAGACGGCGAGTAATTCGTCGAGGTTGAGTGATGCTGTTGATGGTGAAAAGAAGGAGAGGATAACGAAGCAAGGCGTGTTTCTGATGAATTGTTCGTTGAAGTGGTTTTTGTCGACGGGGAGGAAGCCAATGCCTTTGGTTGTGGCGGTTTTGGCTTTTGTCGTTCAAGTGAATGGTGTGAAGATAAAGATTGATGATTTAGCGAAAGATGCTCGGGTTCCGTTGACTACTTGTAAAACGCGGTATAGAGAGTTATTGGCGAAGCTTGTGAAGGTTGCTCAAGAGGTTGGTTTGCCTTGGTGGAAAGATGTTACTGTGAAGAATGTTCTGAAACATTCAGGGGCTTTGCTTGGTTTAATGGAAGCCAAGTCCATGAGAAAGAGAATCGAAGGGAAAGACAATGAGTTCTTTAGAACCAATGTGTTTTGTTTAGAGGATTTAGTGAGGGATTGCTTAAGCAAAGAAGATATGTATTGTTATGATGATGATGGTCAAGATAATATATTGGTGAATCAATTGCCTACAATGTGTAATGAATTCAGGGATGGAGTTCACAGTGGGACTCTGGGGAAAAGAAATCAGGGAAGTAATAACAGTATGTGGCAAAGGAGATCGGTTTTTCCAATGGTTTCGAGCGAAGATTGGTGGAAGGGGAACTCGAGACTGAGTCAAAGACTTATGCTCAAGGAAGTATTGGAGAAAGACGTAGGGCTTGATGCTTTGCCTCCATCTTACATAAAGGGTTGCGCTGCAGTCAGAAGACGAAAAGACAAAATCAAGGCCGCTAAGTCACGGATTAACGCGATACAACATCCTACTGAGGTATTTAGTGAAAGTGAGGTGTCTTCAGAGGTTGAACATAGCAAGAAGAAAAGAAAGATAGGATCTGAAATTGATTGGGAAGATTTGCTTATACAGACTCTGGTCTTACACAATGTGAATGACGAAGAAATCGAAAAGGGGCATTACAAGGCTTTGCTAGGCTTGCATGTTTTCAACTCTTGAATTGAAGCTAAATGTAAGCTAAAATTGAGAACTGAATCAGTTTTTTCTTGTAATATGATTGTTATAATTAAAGAGATAGGAATCGTTCACAAGCTCTTATGACACAATTCAACATTCCATATAAGACAAACTAGTTGTTTCTTAAACAATCTCTTAAAAAAACCATAAAAACAGAAGTCTAAAACTGCTTATAGAGACTGACTACTAAATCCATTTCTCTGATATCTGATAATTAGAAGTTTCCTCAGCTTGTATTAATCAGCCTGACATGCCATAATCTTCAA
The DNA here is from genome assembly GCA_964056655.1 of Arabis hirsuta. NCBI lineage: Eukaryota > Viridiplantae > Streptophyta > Magnoliopsida > Brassicales > Brassicaceae > Arabis > Arabis hirsuta. Next base: position 35,484,609 of record OZ053303.1, read on the forward strand.
CATGATCATAAAGGTTGTAGCTTTCAGACAAGCCCATCTTTCCCACAAGATGCTCATCCCCTGCAACACACAAATCACAACAAATTCTCTGGCTGTTGTTACATATGATCCGATTTTATACACTTACCGATGTTAAGACATTCTATTTAACTTACTTGGGTTTGATAGAACTCCTAGCAAGTGAAGATCTGAGCTCATCTCAGGGCTTTGAAAGCAAAGATCTTCAGGCCTAGGACTAGTACTTGTTGTTGTTGTTGTCCCAATGGCATTATTGTTGCTGTTGTTTCCATCAGGAAGAACAAGTAAACTCTCTGGTCTCTTTCTCTTGTCATTCAAAGACTCAATTTCAGTCTCTACCTCAGATTCACCATTGTTGTTGCTAGAAGAACCACCACCACCATGTTGTTTCCTCTTGGAACGAGCACGTCGGTTCTGGAACCAATTGTAGACATTTTGTTCAGCAATCTGACCGTGTTGGCTCAGCTCTTCGGTTATGTCTTTGATCTTTTGCTTGCTCGGTGTTCCTGTTCCTTGATCGAATATACGCTCTAGAATCTGAAGCTGAACTGGTGTAGGAGTCCATCTTTGTCTAGCAGACATCTTGTTACCTATAGATGACATCAATGGATCTGCATATAAACCTCCCAATCTCCCTCCTACTTAATACCAAAACATACAAATGAAGTTAAAAGCAGAGTTATTGATGATGAAACTAAATAAAAACTGAAACTTTATAATTCAAGAACAATCAGAAACAAACCAATTCCATGAAAAGGTTTGGTCTTTGCATCAGATTTAAACCGCAAATTACGCTAATAAAATTATAAAAAGGAAGAGACTTTTCAATTACCCATTACACCAAAGCTAAGAAGAATCACTAAATCAATCAAAAAACCTCTGAAATTTTACAAAATTCAAAAAAAAAAAACACTTTTTTTTGTTCTCTCTCTCTATGTGAACAGAGAAAGGAAACAGAAGAAGGAGAAAGGTACCTGCAAGATCTTGTTGAGCAGTTAAGGTTTTATGCATCTCAACGAGTCGTTCACAAATGGTGGCGTAAATAGCAATCTGTTTCCTCAAAGTTTCATACTGCTCATCGGTCATGACCTTCACGTACATTCCTCCTCCGGCGCCGGAACCGCCATTAACGTCGATCCCATGAAGATTAGAAGATTGATGATTATTGGTTTGTTGCTGATTATCCCATTCCATCATCTCAATTGTCGGAATTTCAGACAGGAAATTTGTCTTCGTCTTTTCTTCTCTCTCTGTGTGAACGAAGGAAACAGAGCAAAGTCAGTGCTTTTTTTGGAGAGTAGAAGGAAAGGTAAAGGCAGAAAAGGACAAAAAAGCTGAATTTACATTAAAATTATTATAATATGTTTAGTAGTGCAAAGAGCCAAAGAATTTTATTAAGAAAGAAGATGGAAATGATTCTTCACAAGATTACTAGTAATAAAAGTTCTTAAACTAACGGTTGTTTTTTTATTGACTTTCCATTTTAAAATTTTTTTACCGTTATTTGAACTCAAAATGTTGTTTAATACGATGCTTATAGTTAAACGGCTGTTTCCATAATTGAGTATTTACATTACCTTAGTTAGATGTTTATTTGATTTATTGTTGAATATAGCCGTTGTTATTTTATTTATGGAATTAACATACCGTTGGAAGGATTTGGTTTTTCATATGTTATGTAATACGATCGCTTGTTTTAACGTAAAGCAAATTATCATCTAGTTAATTATTTTCGTTTGATTGGTAAATATTCAAGAAATGTGGGGGGTTTTTTGTAACCAATGTTTTGTTTTTTAATAACCTCGAAATTCTGGGTGAAACCCTAATAACCGTTACATTATTTTTTTGGAGAATTTGATCCATTCATCAAATTATATATTTTTGTTTACAATATTATGTTTTCTACAACAAAGTTTTTTTTTTTTTTTGGAGAAATTTGTTTTTGTTTTTTTTATTTACAACAAAGTTATATTAGGCTTAGAGTAAAAAGCGTAAGTTCCCTATAGTTTGGATTCGATTGTATTGTGTGCAGCTATTACGAGTGGGTCAACTGATCACATGAACTTTGATCCAAGTGATTTACTCGTAGTAAGCTTGCGCAATTTTCTTTATCAATTTTCTCAAAAAAAACAAAAAAATATTCTTTATCAAGAGACCTGCTCCATAAATTAATTGAGTGTTCGACAAATTTTGAATATCCATGCAAAAGTATACACTCATGTTGGTAATAATGATATACAAGCTAACCACAATGTTAATACAAATTATATGCGGAAATATTGTGATTCTAACAATTAGACAACAATGAAGATACAACGATATGGATGATGATTTTAATTACATGTCAAACAAACAATGTATACTATTAATTGTATGGTTTCTTCTAATCACCATTAAAAAATCAATAGTGTTAACTAATAATGGGGGTGGACATGCATATTGATTCTTGACGATAAGGTGGGTTTTTGCAAAAGCATCTTGATCGAAATATATAGCCAATTAATTTGATATTATTGATAAAATTTCTTGCAAAACATATAGCAACGACATTTTTTAAAAGGTGATTATGTTACAAACTATATAGAATAGTATTTGTTAAAAAAAACTACATTTCATATTTTAAAAAGTGGTTATGCATGCTATATACACTATACACATAGTAAAAACATAACTATAAGAAAAGAAATATCATTGGTTTATTAAGCTTAGTTTTTCTCATTAAGTTTAAATCTAGATTATGATACCCAATAATACACTAGTACATATTAATAAAGTAGAAAATTTTACAACACTCTTTTGCTATTATGCACAAATTTTACAATGTTAATATTTTATGGTATTCGATCATTCAACTATACCGTTACTTATAATATTCATGTAGCATTTAAATTTATAGTTTAGTTATGAAAAGCTCGTTTTCAGTTTTTTTTTTCCTTTTGCTTGTAGTCCAATTCTTATTAGTTTTTATTGGTCATTAGTCAGGTTCATTTTAGAATTTTAAAATAGGTGATGAAGAGCACTTTTGTGACAAAATAAATAACACTTTAATTTCCTTTTTACTGACTGACATTCCGTTGATTGATAAATTGAGGTTGCGATCTAACTTTTCTGACACATTCCAGATTATTAATTTTTCTATAGAGTGTATTAGTTTCACCGTCTTTTGCAATCCCTACAATCTAATTCAATATTAAGAAAATAAGTTAGAAATAAAATCCAAAAAAATTGGTTGGTCAGTGAGGAGTTATAAGTTAAGGACCAACAGTTTCCACGTGTCATGTACACATTACAATTTGTAACTGGTCGGTGTTCGCCGCCCATGTTCCACGGGCACTTAGATTTTAATAAGATCTAATCTGAGCCACCAATTGCAAAAAAGAAAAAAAAGAAAAAAACTCAATAATATTGATCCTTATAGGATAATTAACAGGAAAATTGAAAATAGTTGTCTTTATTGTTTGAGATTAAATGTTGTCATGACTCATGCCGTATCGTATTCGGGGATGTATTGTTTGTCGGAACGTGTAATTAACTTTTGTAAAAGCTATAAAATGAACTTACTTCACAAGTTTATTCAAGCCAATGCCTTACATATAGTACAATGTCGGAAGTTTAAAAGTTGTTTGATCATAATTTCATTAATTATATAAATACTTTATATAGCTAAAAAGTTTCTATTAAAAAAAAATCATTAGTTACAGAAACCTAGTGCTGTAAATTATATTCGTATAGTAAAAACATGTAAGAGCGACTACTTAAAACGATTCACAACAAATATACATTTAAACTTCTTTACAGAAGGTTATTACAATTCACAACATAATGATATAATGGCAATAAGCTAATACAATTCGTTTATCTTTTCGAATAATCATAAAATAAAATGATTCAGATTTTTTAACACTAGACTAATCTTTCTGAGAATGAGTTTAATTTTTAGTCCATCCAATCAACTTTTTAATGAGTTTAAACATGATACTATTTATACGTTGAAAAAGATTTGATCTCTAATCTAGACTTACAAAACATATCATCAAATATTGATCGACCACCACTTGATTTACAAGTTATTTATCTTGTCATCATGGTTTATGTTTAATTAGTCACATCGCTTTTTCCCGACAATGTTTTCGTTTAAGGTAATACTCCCTCTGTTTCAAAATAATTGTCATTCTAGGTTGTTTCACACATATTAAGAAAATATATTAAAAGTCTATTTTATTCCTCATTAATACAATGTTTTATTTGATATGAGTAATTAATAAGTTTAAAAGTAGGGATAAAAATGGAAAAATTAATCATAAATGTGCATTGAATGACAAGTATTGTGAAACGGAGGGAATAATTTGAAACAAAAAAATAAGGCTAGAATGACAAGTATTGTGAAACGGAGGGAGTATTTTAATTGTCAATATATGGAAGAAAATAATGAGGTTTGCATGTGCGACCCTAGGTCTAACATCGAGACTAAACTGTTTATTATTTTGTATTTTTTGACATTATAAACGCCAAAAAGTCGCTATAATTTGTCTATCTCTATCTATATCTCTCTTTTTTTCATTGATTACGAGTGTAGGCAGTGGGGCGCATATAATATTTTAAATGCAAGTTTGATCTTCAAAAAAATTTAACATTTTGTTTCATACTTGAATTGTTAACAAATCAACTATAGTAAAACAAAAAACTTAGTTTGATTATCTATATACTCTTTCTGTTTCAAAATATAAACTATTTTTGAAGTTTTTATATATTTCAATTATAAATTGTTTTGATAATTCTAGATATTTTTAATTTTATCGACTATTGTGTAACCAATAATATTTTGCAATCGTTTTTTTTTCATTAGTTAAATTATTGTTATTATATATATATAAGATGGTACTTTTTAAAAGAAAAATAGTTTCTTAATATTCGCATTTTTAGCCAAAATAATTTATATTTTGAAACGGAGGAGTAGTATACATTAAAGGAGGTGTATTCAATATGACATTTAAAGGGATTTGAGTTTTAATGAGATTTTAGATGATTTTAATAATTTTATGTGATTTAATATAAAACTCTCTACAATCCCACCTAAAACCATGGAATTTGGCTTTTTGTAATTTTAATAAATAAATCTCTCTTAAATCCCATGAAATCATTAAAAATAAATCTTTCGTATGTTTTCAATAACAGTGGATTTAAAGGTATATTTCCAAATCACTAGTTCAATAACACTGGATTTTAATAGAATTTCTTAAATCCATGATTCAAAAACATAGGATTTGACAAATCATAACAAATCACTTGAAATGTTAGATTGAATACACCACTAAATGATTTTTTTGAAAATTAGTAGAGATCTTACATTAGTAGAATTTATTAATTTGAAAATTTAAAATAGAAACTAGTATCGTAGTTTATTTTTAGGATTTTTTTTTTTTTTATGAGAAAAAATATTTTAAATATTGATTTTAAATAAATGTGAGGTTTTCGACCAAAAAAAAAAAGTGAGGCTGAATCAATCAAATCTTATATCCAGAAAATAATAGAAAATATAGGGACCATAAAAACGGAAATTTATGTCCAGAACAAGACATTTTACATAAGCATTATTAGTCGACCAAATGATATATAAGAGATTTAGACACAGAAAAAATAATTTCACATAAATTTGTCCATATATGACTTAGTGATGAGCTAGAATATAAGCCATTGGATTCTCTTTGGCCAAGCTTCTTTGGATGCTTGCTTTATATTGGAGAGTTTGGTGTACCTATAGCTTCTCTAGTCTTCTACTTATATTTTTTTGCATCTATTCCACAGCCATTTTATTGTAATTTGTGAATCCACAAAAATAAATCTTTAGTATCATTGTATGGCGAAATAAATAAAATACTGCAAAATCATACAAATTCTTACTAAGATTAGGTTTTTGGAAAATAATTAAAAAAAAAATACAATAAGTAGGATTGAAAAAAAAGAATAGCTTCAGTAGGATTATGAATTGAAAATGCTTGAATAAAACCTTGAAATCAAAGTGAAGAAACCTTCGCTTCTAATTCTCAATCGGTAATTTCAGATTTTAATTTATTGGAGACGCAATGTTTATTATCATAGTACGGTTTTTTTTTTGTTCACCTCACCAATTGCACCGTTCTTAAAATGATCCATTCAGGCCCAGCCAATCAATATCTCATCAGAGGCCCAGCCCATCAGTTTGACGTCAGTTGTACAAATTTGTGCTACAATTAACCCACACTAGCTTTTTAAGAATAAAATAACACCCAACAAAATCATTTCTCCAAAAATCAACACCAATTTTCATTTATCTCAAGTTGATTTTATTAAAAATATTTTTGGGAGATGAATATGATATTCACAATCAAACTAATTTTATATATAAACAGAAATTTCTATCAAGAGTAAAAAACAATTTTTTTATTTCATTAAACGCATTTCGTTATATTTTTTTGTAGTTTTGGAGATTTTTTTAATATATTAATATTATTGCAGGATCAACAACCAAAATAATTTCTAAAAAGTGCAACCAAATTCGTTCTATCAACACCTCTTCAAATACATTAATAAGGGACAAGATTATGAGTATCAGGAACAAGATGATGTTAATGTATTAATTCAAAAAGAAGATAAGAATGACAGTTCTATTGATGAAGTTAAAACATTATTATCCTAAACATGATTTCATGATTATTATCCTTCTTGTGTTGGTAAACTTCGTTGGTTTATTTAGTCCATGCAATTTTTGTAAAATAATGTTTTTTTGGCTTTACAATATCATTAATGGATTTTATTTTATTTTTTGCAATTTCTTAAGTTTAATTCAATTATACCATAAAACAATTAATCAGATAAATTTATTTATCCCAAAAAAAAAAATCGACTCAACAAAATAGGTTAATTAAAATTAAATTATCAATAATTCATTTTTTCCTTTTGTGAAACCTGAAGCTTTTTTCTTTTACAATATTAATAAGATTTTACAAAAAAACAAAATTATTGCACAACAAAATCTTGTAATACATTTAGTTTACGTGTAACAAAGTCATAATCTATTACGATCCACAAATCTTATAAAATTTTTAGGAATATATTAACACAAGCAAATCATCATTCATTAAGAGAAAATATTTGATTGCGTTTATATATATCTTAACAATTCTGGACGTTTGCATAATCATATTATCAACTTTCCAAAATATCATTAATTAATTAGAACTAAATTTTTGAATTTATGTATCATCAATTTTAAAATTTTAAGTATGAAACTTCAATTCAAAATTTAAAAGATGAAAATATTTAATAAATTCTCCACAACACCAATCTTTAAAAATATAAGCAAATAATAATGAAAAAATGTGTCAGATCCATATTTTTAAAATATCATTACAATATATACAAATAGTACTTTTATTTTATTATAACTACATGGATATTTATAACTAAATTTCCGAAATTTATGCATCATCAATTCTAAAATTTAAAAAAATGAAAATCTTCAATTCAAAATTTAAAAGATGGAAATGTTTAATAAATTCTCCACAACACCAATCTTTGAAAATATAAGCAAATAATAATGAAAAAATATGTGAGATCCGTATTTTTAAAATATCATTACCATATATATAAATAGTCCTTTTATTTCATCCCTTATACATTATTTAGAAAGTGATTTCCCAAAAAAAGCTTGTGTTTTTGTACAATCATTCTCCCAAAAAAAATATTGTGACATGACATTCTCTAAAATTTGACTTGGCAAAATTGAACAAATATTTATCCAACTAATTTAGCCCATTAAAATTTATACCTACTTTAATTAGTCTTACAAAACAACTTAAATTTATCACACTAACTAAAAAAAACATACCCACAAAATTTTTGGTCACAAAAATAATTAAATTTTAGGAAAAGTAGCCATATATTTAAATGAGAAAACAAATTATTCTTTTGTTGCAATTAGTCCACTAAAACTTATATCCACAAAAATTAATCTCACAAAACTACTTGAATTTATCATATTTTCATTTTTCATTTTTCATTCTAAAATTATATATAAATTTTCTTTTCTCATTAAAAAAATAGTTTTGAAATTGATTATTATAATAATAAAATTCTTGAACATTTTTATAAAATATATTTATTTTTGAAATTAATAATAAAGACTTACCAAATTTTTTAAAGGAATTTTTATATTTTTATGACAAAAACTTCCCAAATTTATAACAACAAATATAACTATTCTTTAGAATTTTGTTTTTTAACACAAGATAATTTGAAAGTAACAAAAATATTCTTTAATTTAAAAGTAACAAAAAGCATATTTAATCCGTGTTTAATTTATAAAATTTATGTTTATATATTTTAATGTTTAAATCATTAAATAATTTATTTGTATTCTAAATTCTACTTAAAATATTCGGACAAACCAAATTTAACATAATTTATACTTATGATACAATTCAAATAAATATGAGTTGTACATATTTATTTAACAAATATGTACTCTTTAATCTATTGGTCTAGATCATTTCTATTTCTATAGTAAACTTCATTTTTTTTACATAAAGTTATAAGAAAATAATATAATATCAATAGGAATATCTTTACAATTTAAGTAAACTTAAAAAAAATTATCTAATCTAAATGTCCAAATTCGCTATTGAATCTAACAAAAAAAATATATTATCCGTAGTACATATTTTCATTTTAGATATTGTTATTCAAAAATAAAATAATTCACACGGATTTAACCAAATGAATATTAAACACAATTGATTATAATATGGCCTCATGGTATGTCAGGACTTTTCTTTTTGAAATATTAGAATATAATTGGCTTAAAGGTTGTTGAGGAAGTCAAGAGATCCTTTAGAACTGGAATTTTTCCACCTGAGTGGAATTATACATACCTTTGCTTGATTCCAAAGATCACCAAGCCCACTGAAATGTCTGACCTGCGACCTATAAGCCTTTGCTCAGTGAGCTATAAGATCATTTCAAAGTTCTTGGTCAAAAGATTGTAGCCGCTTCTTGCTAACTTAGTATCTCCTACTCATTCTGCATTTGTTCCTCAAAGACTCATCTCAAATAATATATTGATTGCACATGAGCTGGTTCATGGGTTGAGAACCCATCCTACTGTGTCAAAGGGGTTTTTAGCAATCAAGTCAGACATGTCAAAAGCACATGACATAGTGGAATGGAGCTATCTTAGAATGCTTCTGGTTTCCATGGGTTTTCATCACAGATGGATCAATTGGATCATGTACTGTGTTTCTTTAGTTTCCTTTTCTGTTCTGATGAATGACCAACCCTTTGGTTTGATCAAGCCTAAGATAGGATTAAGACAAGGAGACCCTCTATCTCCTTTTCTATTTGTACTGTGCACTGAAGGGTTAACCCATCTACTCAACAAGGCAGAGACTCAGGGGTCAATCAATGGGATTCGTTTTTCAGAGGATGGTCCTTCGGTGCATCATTTGCTCTTTGCAGATGATAGCTTTTTTCTTTGCAAGGCTGAAGTCAACGAAGTCCAGACTCTGAATAACATATTGAAGGTGTATGGGGATGCCACTGGGCAAATCATCAACCTAAATAAGTCCTCTATAACGTTTGGAGTGAAGGTAGAGGATGAGTTAAAGAGTAAAATCAAAGAAATCACTTGTATTGTGAATAAAGGTGGTGCAGGTATGTACCTTGGGCTTCCTGAATGTTTTAGTGGATCTAAAATAGAAATGTTAGCCTTTATTCATGAGAAGCTCAAGAACATGCTTTCTGGTTGGTTTGGTAGAATGCTTTCACAAGGTGGTAAAGAGATTTAATTGAAATTAGTAGCTCTGGCAATGCCAGTTTTTGCTATGTCTTGTTTTAAGCTGCCTGTAGCGACTGTTTCTATTTTGACCAGTGCAATGGCTGATTTTCTGTGGAATTCATCTGAGGACAAAAGAAAGATTCATTGGCTTTCTTGGGAGAAGTTGTGTTTAAGTAAAGATCATGGTGGTTTAGGCATGAAGGATATCAAATGTTTTAACCAGGCTCTTCTTGGAAAATAGGCATGGAGGATCTTAACCACTCCTGATTGTCTTCTGGCTAGACTCTTAAGAAGAAGATACTTTGGGTATTGTGACTTCTTGCAGGCTATTGAAGGGTCTAAGCCTTCTTATGGCTAGAAAAGCATTCTTTTTGGGAGAGAGTTACTTGTTAAAGGGCTAAAAAAGAAGATAGGGAATGGAAAGACAGTGAATCTATGGACTGATTTTTGGATTGTAGATGTGAAAATGAAAGCTCCTCTGATAAAAAATTGCATTATAGACATATGTCTTACCGTGAACCAGTTAATAGATTTTAGATCTAAAAATTGGAAGAGAAACAGATTGGAGGAACTTTTCTACCAGGATGATATCAACCTGTTATGGAAGCACAACAGGAGTGGTGAATATTCAGTGAAGTCGGGTTATTGGCTTGCACACAAGGAGAAAAACTCAGAGTTGATCAGATTGGCTGAGATGAAGCCGTCCTCTTGTGAGATCAAGCAGAAAGATCTGGACCATTCCTACGGTTCCAAAGATCAAAGCCTTCATTTGGAAGTCTGTTTGTGATGCGATCCATGTGGTTGAATTGCTTGAAAAAGAGGTATTTATGTTGATTCTAGGTGTCAAATTTGTGGCCTTGAAGGTGAGTCCATCAATCATGTGTTGTTCTCATGCTCTCTTGCTAGACAAATTTGGGATTTATCCTCCTTTCCTAGTCCAGCTGGAGGTTTTGATGATGTTTCTCTCTTCTCTAATATCCATTACCTTCTGAACATGTCGAAGTGTAAGTTGATGAAGATAGAAACCAGAAGGTCTTTTCCTTGGTTGTTATGGTATATTTGGAAAAACAGGAATGGCCTTTTCTTCGAAGGAAAAGTTTATTTGGCTACTAAGATAGTGGATAAAACAATGAAAGAAGCCGAGCTTTGGTTCTTCACTCATTCTGAAGATAAGAAGGAGGATCTAAGGATTCCAAAACCAAAATTTGGCTGAAAAAGAGATGGAATAGGCCTCTAGATCCATGGTTGACGTGTAACATTGATGTTGACTAGTCTAAAGAAAATAATAGGTTGGGAGCTTCTTGGATTTTGAGGAACAGCCTAGGACATGTCTTGCTTCACAGTAGAAGAAGGTTCTCTGACATTTGCTCAATTGAGGAGGCAAAGATTGAGGCACATTTATGGGCTTTTGAGAGCATAGTGGCTCACAAGTTAACAAAAGTTCTTTTTGGTATGTATGCTGCGGAATTTGTTAATGCTTTAAACAGGCCCCAAGCGTGGCCTTCTTACTCGTGGCACGTTGATGAATTTCAGTTAATTCTAAACCGAATCAAAGATTGGAAATGGTAATTGAGACGAAACATTCGAATAGGGGAGCGTGGTCGATTGCACATAATGTGATAAGGGACCACATAGTTCATTCCTATGTGGCAACATGCGCTCCCTCATGGTTACAAGGTTTTTTGGCTCAAGAAAGCGTAGGTTAAGAAAGGAAGATCCTTTTGGCTATTTGATTGTTAAGTTTTTGTTTGAACATGGGTTCTTGTAAGTATTTGTTTCCTTTCAAATAGCTCTGTAACTCTAACATTTCCTCTTTAATATATTTATTCACATGAAAAAAAAAAAAATAGTAATAACTCTGTACAGAAACCGTTAGTCTAGATAGTAGTAATAAATTATTAAGCTATCCAAGAAATGAAATATTTGTGAGATATCTTGTCAAGATCGGGGCACATAATATTTCATGACGCTAATCTTATACATATTTATGGAATGACCAATAGTTTAGACTCTAGTGAAGTACGCTTCGTATGCTTTTAACATTAGCTTTAATCGTAATGACATAAACTTTGACTGTTGATGCGTCGATTAATTATTACTAAACCATGAAATGATTTTCAAAACTTCAATTGTAGGCATGTATAATTAATCAATCGTATGAATTTTAGTAAACTTTTTTTTCTCTCCAATACCTTCCATTCTCCTAATTTTTAATTATTATTTCCAAGTGGATCTACAAAGTTGAGAAAATCCATTAATATATATAAAATAAAAAAAATTCGGGTTACAAGAAAATAAAATCTCAACCAAATTTAAAGATTCCGTATCCGAGGAATGAAATATTGAAGATGGGTCCAACTTTATAATCGTTTCTTTGATATACAAACCCAATCTATTACGCCAAGAATCGCATTAGAAAATGATAATGGCAAAAGTAAATCCTTTTTCCAAATATTTTCATTTTTTAATCCACATATGGTCGGTGTTCAGACAGAGCTTTCAAAGAAAAAGCCATCGTGATTTCTCACCGTCCAACGAAACAAAATCCGACGTCTCTCGTGACCCCACGTAACAGAGTCAGATCATCAACTTCAGGTAGAGGGACCCGTATAAGAGATCAGGGCTTGCCACCCTTCTTTGGCTCTACCATGACTCGAAGATTATTTGCTTTGGTCTATTGATCTTTGACTCTACACTCAGAGAGAGACACATGCACAGAAGCTCGAAGTCTTGTGTTAGTTGGATGAATCATAACAAGGACCAATATTGTCCCACATGTACACTCTATCGCATGGATTACAAGGTTTATGTGGTAGTAATGCTTTGAACAATAGCATATCCGACGTTAAGAGTTTTAACCTAATTATATATAAAGTCAATATAATACAAGAATTTCAAATATAGTTTTGTCAAGCTTATTATAATTTTCTTGATATATTGATTTCTTTGATAAAATTTTGAGGATGTTATTGAATTGGTAGTTTTTCAAGATTTTTAAGTAGTCTAATGTTAAGCTATTTGAATGAATTGTGAAAAGGAATTCATTCACAATTTTGTTTTTTGTAGATTTTTTCCATGTATTATAATTGAATTGGTTTCTATATACTTCATTGATACTTTCAATCATGTTCAGTAAAAAAATATGAGTTTGGTTTTCAAATTTTCATTTTCAAATCATCTCATTAAACCCAAAACAAGAGATCCATACATACTAATAACGTTGGGACAATCATTTTGCTACTGTAATCCTGTAAGTTTTGTTTTTTTGTTTTTGATAAATCTCTTTATATATTATTAGAAATAATTTGGAGAATAAAACGTGTAACTTGCGGATTAAGTGTTGTGGACATCAAAGCCCGTCTATGAAGTGAAGTCCAAACCAAAGAATTTTCTAGATCTCTATATTACTTTTTGTACAAACATATTTCCATTGTGTTTAGAAAATTTTACATTATGTGGTAATAGCAATATGTTAAACCATACCACTATATATATTTATCTTATGATCTTATATCAAGACAACTCAATACAATATATTATATTCTATAATATTTAACATATATTTTCTTTTGTTACGAAACAATTGTCTTCTTAGCATTTGTATTAATCTATATATTTTAAATTAAAATATCTTGAATTTGAATCCAAAAACTAAAAAAAATTATAGACCTGAAGTCCAAAATTTTTACGATTTATCCCAAAAAAAAAAATTATATACTATACTATACTATGTGTTGAAATTCTTCAAAAATTACTAAGAAAAAGGAACACCATCAAAATTTTGAAAAATAACACAAATAGTTAAATACAACAAAAATGAATTTTAGAAGTGAAATCAATAATTGAAATGCACAGTTTGACCAATCTAATTACACCCCAGACATTTAGGAAGTTTTGACTTCAAATGTAAAACTCTGATATGTTTCCATAAATACTGTGAATATATAAATATATATATATATTTTTTTTTGTTGGATTCGCCGTTTATAAAAAAAAAAAAAAAAACCGTCCAAAGAACCGTTACTTCTCATCAACTCTCACTTCTGGTCTCTCTCTCTCTCAATCGAACCAGGGATTTAGTGATCTCACCAAAACTCTCTCAAAACTTCGAGTTTTGTTGATCTTTGTCTATTTTCATTTCATCGCATCGCATCGCATCGAGACTTTTGAATTAATTCACTGTACGATCCACTTGGCGGTTCGACAAAAGATGTTCGTGAAGAAATTGGTCGAGAAAGCTGCGAAGAAGGTACAAATCCAATTACACGATTTCTCTGTTCTTTTCTTTTTCTTCTTCTTCGATTTGGGCTTTTGAGATTCACTGAATTAAGGTTCAATCTCTATGTGATTCGTTTTTCCCAAAATAATAAAAAAAATATATATATCAGATTTCGAAATCCTGAAATTTACCAAAATCGATGTTAGATCCATTCTTACTTTACACTAATATATTTGAATTTTTTTTCCATTTTTTATTTTATAGTAATTCTGGGCTCCGTTAATGTGTAATCTTAGAGTGTGATTTGATGATTATTTGTCGGATTAATTACACAGATCATGTTTACTTGTGAAAGTGACTCTGACTCTGTGTCGGTTTGTGTTTAGCCCAGATGTTTAATCCAGTTTTGATACTTATGATTTAATAAATATAAAATTATGTTGAAAACGAATTATATTGACACGCATGTTTCGTGACCTAAAATTTGAAAAGTTTCATTAAATTCGTATCCAATTTCGTTAGTCAATTTACATTTTCTCATCACCCAATTAGCTTTTTGGACTTATCCATAACATTAAGAGTTTGAGACCCAAACCGGGTTTAGTGTCGTCCAATCAAACCGGCCGGTTTAGCTCTACCAAGAACGGAACAAATACTCTGCAAATTCTTACCATTTTCTCCATTGTTGTAGCCTGGAGGAAGCTTGTCAGAAGGGCTGAGAGCTAATGACGTTGAGCCACGTGTCGTCTTACACTATGGAATCCCATCAGGATCTCACTTGTTTGCTTATGATCCAATTCATAAGATCCTCGCAGTTTCCACCAAGTAAGAGTTTTGAAGATTTTCATTTGTTGTGTATCTTCATAATTTCTTATATAAAAATCGACTTTCTTGATTTTTCAGGGATGGTAGAATCAAATTGTTTGGGAAAGATCAGACACAGTGTTTACTAGTGTCAGAAGAAGCATCCACAAGCAAGTTTCTTGAGGTTGTTCACGTTCATTATCTCTTTCTTCTTTCTCTTTATCTGGTTTCTTTATTACAATGACAACAACTTCTTCCTCCTCTGTTGTTTGAATTGTCCAGTTTGTTCAGAATCAAGGGCTCCTTCTCAGTGTGAATGCCAAGAACCAGATTGAGGTAAGACATTTCTTGATTCAACTCAACTAGTATTATAGCATTTGAGCTTTGGTCTTAAAGTTTAAATTCACCTAGGTATGGGACTTAGAGAAGAAGCTTTTGTCTCATGTTCATGTTTTCAACGGCGAAATCACTTCTTTCCGGGTTATGCAACATACCCCTTACTTGTATGCTTCAGTTCTCAATCTTCTTTTGGTTCTTGATTTTGCATAGTTGCTTGAGTTACTGATAATGAAAACATGTGTGAATTCGGATTGGCAGTTACGTTGGAGATTCTTCTGGTAATGTATTGGTGTTGAAGATCGAACATGATTCTAATCATGTTATACAAATGGATTACACTATACCTTATCTAGCATCAAATGGTAATTAACCAAATACCAAAAACAAAGGTTTCTCTGCATCGGATTGCCTATCTTGAAACATATTGTTGTTGCGTAGGTTCTCCTGTTGAAGCTTCTGATGATACTTCAGTTGTGAGCATTCTACCTCAACCAACAGCTGAAAGCAAAAGGTAACAACATATCAAACACAATCTTTCATTGTGAAAAGTCATTTACACTTTTGCTCCAAAGCAGGATTCTACTGGTGTTTAGTAGCGGGTTTATAGCGTTATGGGACATCAAAGAAAGCAAACCGGTTCTAAAAACAGGAGGACACGGGATGGTGAAGCAAGACGCGAAGAAAGCGACTTGCGCTTGTTGGGTTTGCCCTTCAGGAACCAGAGTTTCAGTTGGATATAGTAATGGAGATATTCTAATATGGAGCATTCCTTCGAAAGGTGAAAGCTCGCCAGAGAGTTCTGCTATGGTCTGCAAGCTTAACCTCGGATACAAATCCGAGAAGATACCGATAGCTTCTCTGAAATGGGTTTATGGAGAAGGGAAAGCAAGCCGGGTTTATGTCATTGGATCATCCTCAAACTTGTTGCAAGTTGTATTACTTATTGAGCAAACCGAAACTCGGATGATTAAGTTGGGACTTCATGTGTCTGAGCCTTGTGCTGATATGGAGATGATCATAGCTGATGGTAATGAACAAAGTAAGCATAAACAGGATTATTTGTTTGTTCTTGGAAAGTCTGGTCGTGTGTATGCTTACGATGATTACATGATCGAGAAGTATCTGATTCAATCTCAATCTAAGTCACCTCCTTCTCTACCCAAGGAAATTGTTGTTAAGCTGCCATTTTCAGATTCTAGTAGCATCACAGTAGGAAAATTCCTCACAAACTCTTCACATTTGCTGAATCTCTCTGACGTGGTAAGTCTTAAATTTTGAGATTACTCCTACCAAGTTTTGTAATGAAATGAACATTTTTGGGATTGTGATTCTCTTATGTTGTAGGATTATGCTCAGTTAGCGAAAGACGCTGCGCCGTTTCTTCCTTCTCAGATGGTTTTAAAGGAAGGCTCCCGTTCGAGCTCTTCAGCACATTTTCCTGGTTTCACAAAGGTTAAGAATGTTTACATCACAGGGCATAGTGATGGAACCATTGGTGTATGGGACTTGACATGTCCTTTTCCAATTCCTGTCTTGTCTCTGAAAGAACAGGTAAAATCTCGTGGACTCTTTTATTATCTGGCAAATGCAGATCTTTTAAAAGTATTTTGTGTTTGTTGTGTTTGCCTTCGCAGACTGATCTAGATACATCTTCACGTGGAACTGCGGCATTGACAGCTTTGCATTATGACAGCAACACAAGGCTTCTTGTTTCTGGTGATCAGAACGGAATGGTATATAGCATCTTAACAACTTACACTGTTCAACTCCACCATAATATATAGAGGCTTACGATCGATTTAAAACCGTGCGCAGGTTCGCCTTTATAGGTTCAAACCTGAGCCATACTTAACAGAAAACAGTTTTATTCCTTTTCAAGGTATGTTAAGACTCAGGTTTCGACATATTGTGTCTTCATAAATTGACAATCTTTTCTGTTTTCAGGAAGCTCAAAGAAAGGGAATAACCATATTGTTCAAAGTGTTAAGTACATAAAGCTTACTGGTTCCATAACATGTATTCAGAAAAGCCAAAACTCGAAACATCTTGCTATTGGATCAGATCAAGGACATGTAAGCTTCTACTTCTTCCGCTTGTAAGATTCACGCGTTGAAGGAATCGATGCATAAATTCTTGTTTTACTTACAGGTTTCTCTGGTTGACATTGAGGAAGCAACTGTGTTATACACAAAACACATTGCTAGTGGTATCTGTCCAGGGCTCATCTCCTTGCAATTTGAGAGTTGCAATGTGCAAGGCTTCGAGAAGAACGTGTTAGTGGTTGCTATGAGAGACTCATCGGTTTTTGCTCTCGACAGCGACACAGGAAATATGATTGGAACCAACATGATTAAGCCTAAAAAACCATTTAAGGCTCTATTCATGCAGATCCTAGGTAGGTCCACCTTTCCCTTTTCAGTTAGTAATAACGAAATCAAGGTCATTATGATCTTATGATCATCATTTGCAGATGGAAAACAAGATTCTTCAGGAAATGAATTGGATTTGAGCATAGTCGAAGACATTTCGACAAGACAGCCTTCGGTTTTGCTTTGTTCGGAGAAAGCTATATACATCTACTCTTTGGCTCACGTAGTCCAGGGAGTGAAGAAGATCCTCCACAAGAAAAAGTTTGGTTCTTCAGCCATTTGCTCAGCTTCTACTTTCTATGGAACCTCTGGTGTTGGTCTTACACTTGTTTTCTCAAATGGAACCGTTGAGATAAGGTGAAATCCCACTTTCTTTTCTTGAGTTTATCATATATCCGTCGGCGAAAACTAAGCTTTTCGATGTTGCGAATTGTCTCAGGTCTTTGCCAGAGCTCTCCCTGCTAAAACAAACTTCCATTAGAGGCTTCACATATTCTTCACCAAAACCAAACTCATTACCAGAGATTACCATATCTGCTTCTTGGGATGGAAATCTAGTCATGGTAACTTCAGAACACACACTGTAAGTAGTACATACTCGATCTTTTGATGATCATCATCTTTTCTCTTTGTAGGTGAATGGGGATGATGAACTTATTGTTAGCTCAGTTTTACCTCAAAAGGACACATTTAGGTAAGACTTGATGTGCGTTTGATTACATCTCTAACATACAGATGAGTTGAAAAGTCTGAAACTGTCTTTACTTATGTTCCAGACTTGTGGATTCCTTGAGCCGAGTTTACAAGAAAGATAATGCAGCTTGTCACGAAGGCATCATCACAACCGGGGTTGCATCATCTCCAAAGGAAAAGAAGGTGAAACAACATTGACTCTATAGCTTTCTGTAATACACAAATGAGTACTAATCCATGTATAGTTGTATATTGTTTGCTGCAGGGTATGTTTGGTTCTGTTTTCAAGACTAAATCGAAGCGCACAACTGATACAGAAACAGAAAGCACTAAAGAAACCATCGAGGAGCTGTCTAAAATCTTTTCAATGGCTAATTTCCCGTGGAACAACAATGTCGAGAGTAGTAGAGAAAGCAATGCAGTTATTAGAGTTGACAATGAAGAAGAGTTGGACATAGGTATGGTCCACTTTGATGATAATCTAGTTTGCTTGTGTTTCTGATCTTTTTTCTTTCTCGATTTTTGAAGATGACATTGACATTGATGATGATCATCAACATCGACAACAAGAAGAGCAGCCTAAAGAACAAGGGATATTGTCAGGGATTACTAAGCAGAAGCTGGCGAATACATTTAGCAGCTTCAGAGGTAAGCTGAAGCAGATGAAGGTCAAGAATGAGAAGAGTGTTGTAACCAATGAAGAGAAACATGAGGAGAAAAACGGCACCACAGTTGATCAGATCAAGAAGAAATACGGATTTGCCTCATCCGAAGTAAGCTTCTATATATATAAGCCTTCTTAAAAGTTTGTAAATTCGCTCGTTGATTACATCTTTCTGTGTTTGTTGCAGGATATGGGAGCTGCAAAAATGGCTCAGAGCAAACTTCAAGACAACCTGAAAAAGCTAGAGGTACTTGAAGTTGATTCATGGACGTTTCATACTTCACTTTATCTTCGACTGATACATATCGACTCATCGAGGCTTAATATCCCGTTTGTATATCTGTAGGGAATCAGCTTGAGGACGACGGAAATGGAAGATACTGCAAAGTCTTTCTCCTCTACTGCAAAGGAACTGCTGAGTGCTGTTGAGTTCAATAGACAGAGCTCAAAATCTTAGCAACTCTTCTCCTCTTGCTCGATTCATTTTTAGTTAAACTATATATTTTAAAGAAAAGTCTCGATTGTGAAAAATACCATTCATCATTTTGTTTGACAATATTTGCTGAACAATACTGTAAATAACTTGTTCAATGTTATATTACACACCTGTGAGAGTTTCTCAACTTTCAATTGAACATTACACAATGGATAAACCCAAGTAATCTCAATACTAATCTCAACTTGTATATGCAATTAGAAATTTAGGCATGAGTCGTAGATAAATGTCAAGCTAGATTCAATTCACCATAAATGATGATGATGATGTCAACATTGAATAACTTGCAGGAAGAAGAACATGACACAAAATGACAAAAGGCAACAATGAAACATCAGACAAAGTTAGCAAAAGAACAAAACCAGTAATTCCTTTTTGTAATTAACATTTTTCACCATAACATAGAGAGCCATAGATAGAGTAGAAGATAAAACGCAAACACATGAAATCATCTCATAATAAGGTTAGAAATGAAGCTCAACAAAAGCTAAATCCAAAGTTGAAAAGTACATCATAATGATTAATCCCAAGTTAAAACATAGTTAAAAAAAGGGGGAAAATATAGCAAGCAACAAAGTTTAACTATTTCTTCTCCCTAAAACTAGCTAACAACACAATAACACCACCATAAAGATAATACTTCATACACAAATCATCAACTGATCCATCTTCTCTTCTAATCATCATCTTCCTCCTGTACAAAACCAAAAACAACAGATCAAATCAGTGTTATTAGAGTAACAACAACAAAATCTATACAACGGAGGATTTACCTCTTCAGTTCCAGCTTCTTCCTCATCGTTGACTTCAGATTTGGACTTGTCAGAGTCATCATCTCCAGTTGTTTTGGTTCCATTAGCCTTAAGAAAACAAGGAATTATTTGACAACATTACGTAAAAAACAAAAATACAAAGTCAACAAACAAACAAAAGTTTTCATACCAATTTCATGTTGTATTGTTGCATAGTCTTGACATATTCAGTCTTCTTGCTCTCTGCTTTAGCAATATAAGGAGCTTTCTCCTGTTTCATTCAATTACAGAAATTGAGCACAGATCTATGAATATTTGAAAGGATTCAACACAAAATTTATTCCAA
This sequence comes from Arabis hirsuta, assembly GCA_964056655.1. Taxonomy (NCBI): domain Eukaryota; kingdom Viridiplantae; phylum Streptophyta; class Magnoliopsida; order Brassicales; family Brassicaceae; genus Arabis; species Arabis hirsuta. The sequence goes on from OZ053303.1 coordinate 35,505,120, forward strand.
AAAAAAAAAAAATCACCTCATCAGTCATCGATTTCCATTTCGCACCAGCAGCTTTACCAACCTAATGATTCCAAATTCCAAAAACTAAGATCCATATGGTAAAGAGAGAAAGAGAGAGAGAGAGAGAGAGAGAGAGAGAGATTTCCATGGATTGTTGTTACACTTACAGTTCCGACTGATTTGTTGTTAGGGTTAGCTTGATTAAACTCGCGTCGGAAGTCGTCGCTTCAAAATCAAAATCGAAAACTAATTAAGCACAAAAAAACACAGTGACGAATACTAAATCAATAAGCGAGAGAGAGAGAGAGAGAGTGAATTTTGTTTACAGGAAGACGAAGAAAGCACTTGCAGGTCTCTTAGGTTTGTTTGGATCCTTGGTTTTCTTCCCAGCTTTCTTACCTCTGGTTTTCAATCTGTGAGAAATCAAAACCAAAAAAAACGCGTTTAAGAAAATCAAATCTCAGATTCGCGAATGTGTGTGGGGATTGAGAGTTTACCGTTCATCAGTGTGCTTCGATTCGGATTTGGTTTCGCCACCTTTCATATCTTCGAGATCTGCGATACAGAGGAAGGAAAGAGTGAGGAATCGAAGGAGAATCGGAGTTTTGACTCAGATGAGTCGGTGTGAGAGAGAAGGAGAGAGAGCTTATACCTGTGAGAACGTTAGTTAGGGTTTTTGATTCAAGAGAGGCGATTTGGGATATTTTTTTTTTTTCCTCGCCCATTTAAAGAAATTCCAGATTTTTTATAGATTTTATATTGAAAATAGTTTTAAGATTGATAGTTTACGTGACGTGGCGAGATTTGCCAGGTAGGATAATTAAGATTTGGTACTTAAGAATCTTGACCGTCCAATATATTCAACAGTGTCCATTGTTGCAATATGCAATTATTATCGTACTTTTAGTGAGGTTGCGATTTCCATTGGTTACCACGTTTAAACATAACCGCTAGATAAATTTTGGCGATTGTGAAAAGGTTTTTAAACAGAAAGCGGTTAGAAATGACATTTAAAATATTTTTATAGCATAATGTTAAGAATAATTATGATTTGTTATAAGCGATTGAATAATAAATATTTTTATAGATATATATCAAAGTATAATTTAAAATAGAAATAATAATTTTAGAGTTTTCGTTAGAATTTTAAAATATATATATACATATATTTTTAACAAAAAAAATGATTTATATTCTTTATACATTATTTAGAAAATAATTTGTGAGAAAATGCTTATGTGTTATCTCCATATTTATTTTCTCCAAATAATTATGACATTGCAATTTCATAAATATGACATGGCAATTTTTTAATCCGTCTCACTTAACATGATAAAACCCACGATAATATGTCTAACCTCCACAAAGTTTGCCAACTAAAATGTCTAGCCTCCACTCTATATATATCACTAGATAATTGTAAAATTATCATTTTTGATATGCCACTTTTTAAAAATGTTACAAAAAATTATTCATTTGCAAAAATACCACTAATTATAGATTTTAAAGCCTAAATCTTAAATTTCTAAACCTTAAAAAATGTTTTGACCCCTAACAAACCCTAAACCCGCAAAACTAAACTCTAATATAATATAGTTAACCCAAACATAAGTAATATAATGAATAAATAATTTTGAAAAAGTGATATTGTTACAAATTTTTTTAAAATGTGGCATTTTTGAAAAATGACATTTCAAAAATATTATTTTTCAAAATTTCTCTATTAAAAATCTAACTAACCTTATATGTTAATTTTAAAGTTCAACTATATTCCAAAACTCTTTTGAATAAAACTGTTCTTGATGGTTAATTATTCATGTATAATTTATTTATTATTAAAACTGACATTTTATCAAAAAACCAAGTTTGCTAGTGAACATTTAAATTAATTCTATTTAAGAAGAAGGATATATTTGTTTTAAAATTGAATAACCAAACTAAAACCATACAAAATCATCCATATTAGATTATATTTTAACTTTGATACTATTATTGATAAACTAAAAGTTCATAAATATGATTAAATACCATTGACAATATTTAAACATGAAATGGCGTTTTACTAATTAATTTTTATACTTAAAAAAATAAATAATACTTTATCCGCGCGTGCGCGGAGAGTCATCTAGTTTTCTTTAAAACTCAAATGCTCGTTTGATAAAAACGACGGTTGCAAACTCACCTATTTTTGAATAATTCACAAACGTCTCGTTTGAGTATTTAAACTTCTTTTCCAACCATCTGTTTGAATCGCTCGTTTTAAACGTTCGTACGATTGGTAACAAATAGTCGATTGAACCACTTCACTATTACAAACAAGATAACCAATTAAAGTCTTATTGGCCCTAACTAATTTTAGTATTATTAGTTTTAATTCGGCAATTTAAGAAATGTCACTTTTTAAGAAGCCACATTTTCAAAATCTTTGCTAAAATGCCATTTTTTAAAAATTATTTTTTCAATATATCATTTATGTTTGGGTTAACTATGTTGTATTATGGTTTATTTTTAAGGGTTTTAAGGGTCAAAACATTTTTTAGCGTTTATAATTTTAAGATTTAGGCTTTAAAAATTCATAATTAGTGACATTTTTGCAAATGGACACTCTTAAATAACATTCTTGCAAATGTACACATCAAAAATGACATTTTTGCAATTGGCTCTTGACACAACATTGACTCTATAGCTTTTTGTAATACACAAATGAATACTAATCCATGTATAGTTGTATATTGTTTGTTGCAGGGTATGTTTGGTTCTGTTTTCAAGACTAAATCGAAGCGCACAACTGATACAGAAACAGAAAGCACTAAAGAAACCGTCGAGGAGCTGTCTAAAATCTTTTCAATGGCTAATTTCCCGTGGAATAACAATGTCGAGAGTAGTAGAGAAAGCAATGCTGTTATTAGAGTTGACAATGAAGAAGAGTTGACAATGAAGAAGATTTCTGTGGTCTATATTGATATCAATCTACATGTTCTTTTATACATATATAACCAAAAAAAAAAAGGACAAATCTTTATCAAAAAAAAAAAGGACAAACAAATAAAAGCCTTCACATTACAAAAAAAAAAATGTCAACATCTCACAACTTCATCTTCTCTTCTCTAGTTCTCTTACAAACGCGAAAGGTTAGAACCAACCGGAAAATAAGACACGACGATCGGAGCTCTAGGAGATTCCGATTTGCTTTTCGGTTTTTTCAAGGACAAAACTTTCAACTTACTCTCATCGGTTGAGCTAATTCGTGCACCGGATTTTGGAGCAAAGCCAAAGCAATCAAACAAGGACGCAAAAAGACACATGATTGGAGTTTTTAAAACGTGTGTTTGAGTGAGTCTATATACTATGTATGTGGTGATTTGGTTTGGTTTTCAGGTCACTATGAGAAGGTTTATGTATTTATAAGGACAAATATCAATCATCGTTGAATATTCTTGGACAAGTTTCTTGGAAATGTCCTCATATCTTGCAGGTAAAGCTTATTTGCCCTTTACTTAATTGTTTTCTAGTTATAATATTTGGCTAACATGGACCAAATACTGATATCTTGATCATAATTTTTTTTTGGTCAAATATGTTGATCATATATGTAGCCTAAGTTTCCGAAAAATTAGGATCCATCGTCTTCATATCACTATCCAATAACGTTTTCCAAAAATAATAATAGAAAAACAAATTATGGGTCATCGTTCTTCCTAATCGTCTTCAAATTATTATTCAAGTTATATTATAACGAATGTGATAAAAATCAAGATAAAAAATAGGAGCCAAAACAAAAAAAAAAGATTAAAAATAGGAGCCATCGTTTCATATCCATCGATCAAATTTTAGACATATCAATAGTTTTTCGACCGAAAAAAAAAAAGACATATCAATAGTTTTTTTCAAAAAATAAAAGTTTTGCATCGGTCGTAAAAGAATTTACATTTAAAAGAAAAAAACATATGTTTCTGCCACAAAGCACTAAAGCATGCTGGTTTTCATTTCTTAATAATTTCAAATTTTTTTATTAGAATAATACTATTGGGTCGACTGCTCTAGATCCCTCAACATTTCCAACCGAATTCCTCCAGATTTTCGACCTCTTCAATTATTCATCTCACAAAATTTTGTTCATCAAAATTTCACCTAAACTATTTAGTTGTGCGAAATTACCTTCATGAAATTAAAATCGTGATTGCGTTTAGTTAACGAAAATTTTTAAAGTGGATAATTGAAAAGATCAAAAGTCTGAAAGGTTCAGTAGGAACGACTAACCGGGAGAACGTCTAGAGCAGGAATGAATACAATGTGTTTGGGAAGAAGTTACACAAAGTGTAAAACCTTAGACTCAACTACTAAGTATGTTATTAGGATATTGTATGATGTATCTTTGCATTAGGAACCTTTTAGGAACATAAATATTATTAGAAACTTGAACAAGTCTTTTGCAAATGATGTATAGTTCAACCGATCATTTGTTACCAATCAAATGATCATTTCAAACAGGCGGTTGGAAAATAAAGTTGCAAACGGATGATTGATAAAAAATTCGTTTGAATTAGACATGGACATTCGAGTAACCATTCGGATTTCGGGTCGGTTATCGGATTTTCAGTTTTAGGAATATAATACATATTTCGGTATTTTGAAATTTTGGTTCACTTTTGGTTCGATTTCGGTTATCCGAAATATTCATACTCGTACTACACAACTAATGAAGATAATACCAATTTGATAGAGGAGTATGAAGCAACGACTGATAGAGCATACATGACAACAATTCGTAATCAAATTGTAAATATGTTTAATATTTTGAAAGTGAATAATTGTAATATATGTTTACTAATAATTTATATGATTAATTTTAAATTATTTTTCAATGCATTCTATTTTTAAATCATTTAAAAAAAATTACTACACAATTTTATATAATTATACTATTCAACCGCTACAATGCTACCAATAAAATTTATATTTAAATTGTTCTCTATTATCCAACCGCTTTCTTTAACCATTGTTTCCAACCGCCTTGTTTCAAACAACCCTTTGTTTAAACGCTTAAAATTTTCCAAATACTCTATTCAAACGTGGTTACCAATCGGATCCATAAGCTATTTGTTGCTATTTGTTGCTATTTGTTGGCCTCTGCCACTATCACTAACATTTGAATTTCAGGTCATTATGGGGAGTGACCAAAAATAACAATCGTATCCGGTTTATAACTATACCACCCATAATACACTCATCGAGTCATCTCATATACACAAAAAAATTAAAATCGGTTTAGTCTAGTTTGATCTTGTAACACCTACACCTACACCTAAGAAGGGAGGATTGATTTATCGTTTTTGATATATCCATTTTTTATTTTGTTTTCTGGATATGAGATTAATGTATTTTCATTTTATCGATTTATAAAATAATTAACTAAAATCGGTTTTAGTCTAGTTTGATCTTTATAACACCTAATGGGCCAGTCGTATCGGCCCAATATAAACCAACAACACCAAAACTAGTCGTATTGTTGACGTGGTTCCATATTGACCTAAAAGCTTCTATCAGAAACCTTGTCTCTGTCTCTGTCTCTGTCTCAGAAACATTTTTTAAAGTCTTTTGAATGGCGACGAAGGATGCTGAAACATCGGTCTTTTGGGACATCCACAGGTGTAAGGGTTTGAAGATTGAGTGGCAAAGGGTTTGAAGATTTTGTCTCGCATCTCAAAGAGAAACATGTAACACAACGAGGAGAAGCAGGTTTTTCTTCTCTCTTTTCAATGTTTTAGCTAATGAATTTAAACTCTTGTTCTTGTGTCTGAACTAGTTACTTTGTTTTTCCCGTAGATCCGATCAATTCATGGGTACTCGAGGACAGATCCACGCATCTCGAAGAAGATCATGTAAGCATCCTCCTAGCCAAAAATTAAAGGACGCGCTTCTTTATTGTTGTGTAATTATAATACATTTGATTCAAGAATCTCGTACCTCAAAGTTTCCCTCCTCCTAATGTGAAATAGAATGTATGATTTTGATTTACTGACTTTGGTTGATGCTAAAACATTGTTGAGAGAGTGCAAGAAACAGAGGACGTGAACAAGACAAGACGACCAACAAGAAGAAGAAGAAGAAGAAGAGTTTTGGTACTTCGCCAGATTGGATAGTTAAAGTTTTGGTACTTTGAATCTTGACCCTCTAAATGTAATAGTTATTGGCATTAATTATTTAATTTTTCAATCAAAACACAAAAAACCGTACAATAATTAAATAGTGCACAACGACTAAATTCTAGTAACCTAAGTTGCATGGAAACGGAAACGAAAACGTGGAACCGAAACATTAGGAAATGTGGAAATGATTTTTCTTTAAAAAACAGGAAACGGAAACGTTTTGGCAACGTGTATATATATATATATATATATATATATATATATCATAAAACAAAAATTATCAATAGTTTTAAAATATTTGAAACAACACAAATCTAATACGATTCGAATAAAAAACACTTCGTTTTTATATACGATTTCACAAATTCAATAATCAATAACAAATCTACTGTAATTAGAAAAAATACTTTGTTTATCTATTCGATTCTTCTACGTTTTTAGGTTACGGTGACGATTAGAGAAAAATAATATATTAGTGTTTAATAATTAGGTTTTAAAACTTATTAAAAATAACAAACAAATCCCTATATTTTCAAAATATTTATTAAATTTGCTTCAAAAACTAAAATTCGCGTTTCCAATTTCGGAAACACGTTTCCGACCGCGTTTCCAACTTTGGAAACACGTTTCCAAAACGTTTCTAAATCAGAATATTTAGAAAACGCGTTTCCATCGCGTTTTCGTTTCCGAAACGTTTCGGAAACGGAAACGCACTTTCATCCACGTTTCCATGCAACATAGCTAGTAACTCCATGGAGAAGTTAGGCCACTCATGTAGTCGCTCAATATCATCACAAAGTTACAATTATATATCTTGAGCAGTGTGAATGTCTCCAGAATCATTTACAAGTCTCTTCTAGAAAATATTTTTTCCGTTTCAATTTAGTTGTTATTTTAGAACTTTTCACATAAATTAAGAAAATAATTAAATTTTCTGTTTTATTTCTAATTAATATATTATTTTATTTGATATGTGTAGTTAATAAGTTTAAAAATAAGGATAAAAATGAAAAATTGATAATAATTATATATAAAAATTGCAGAATAATAAGTAATATGAAACAAAAAAAAATTGTACTATCAAACAGAAGGAGTATACATCTGGCTAATTTTCTATACAAAACAAACATGTATCTAAAAATTAATCTTTGTTGCAAAAGAACAAAAAATTCTATATACGTGGTCTGTATTTTGAACAATCTAAATGATCAATCATAGTGACATACACGAAACAAGAGGGACCAAAAAAATAAAGCCTTCATCTTCTCTTCTTTTACAGACGCGAGAGATTCGAACCCATCGGAAAATAAGACACGATGATGGGAGCTCTCGGAGATTCCGATTTGCGTTTCGGTTTCTTCAAGGACAAAGCTTTCAAGTTACTATCATCTGTTGAGCTAATCTTCGAGCCGGATTTTTGTGCAAAGCAATCAAACAAGGACGCGAAAAGAGACATGATTGGAGTTTTAAAAGACGTGTGTTTTAGTGAGTAAGTGAGTCTTTATACGATGTATGATGATTTGGTTTTGATTTTCTGGTGACTATGAGAAGGTTTATGTATTTTATAAGGACAAAGATCAATCATCGTTGAATATTCTAGGACAAGTTTCTTGGAAATGTCCTCTTATCTTGCAGGGGAAGCTTATTTGCCCTTTACTTAATTGTTTTATCTTTGACAATTCATGGCTGCTTTTGACTTTGACAAATTCTGACTTCTTATTGAAAGTGTATTCATCAACAACTCTCTCCTGGTGGAGTAGCTTTATTGAAAGTGTAGCTTTATTGACATGATGGGAAATTTATCTCTTTCTTTATTTCTCGTTCTCTATCTTTTTTTGTGTTCTTTGGTCGTAAAATTAATTTCAATAGAAAAGTCGATAGATATTTGTTTTTTTCAATGTTTCTGTTTGTTTTCTTCACAACTTGAATAATAGATAATTTGAAGATGAGTACGGGGAACGATGACCCATTATTTTAATCTGAAAGTTTTGGAAAACGTGATTGGATAGTGATATGAAGACGATGGCTCCTAATTTTAATTTTAAGTTTTTGGAAAATTAGACTACATATGATCAAGATATCAGTATTTGGTCCATGTTAGCCAAATATTTTAACTAAGGCTGTGAATGGAGAGTGGATAAAAAAGTGGTTCGACCACATTTCAGAATGATACACTATTTTTTGCCATTCACAAAATTTTAAAATAAAAAGGAAAATAGCGGATGGAACGCATGACGTTTCTCATTTCAATTTATTTGTGTCTTTTAGTGGAGAAAAGAGGAGGATCCACCATGCAGATGAAATACAAGTGAGATAGGCTGTTTCGAGCGTTTCTTCCACTTTTTACTAACTTAAATAATTTTAAAAACCATATATAAAAGTACATACCAATTGTATTTATACATTTTTTAATTGTTTAAACTTAGAAAATTTTAGTTTTAGGTACTTTAATCACGGAAATCCAAGCTATTGTTTAAAATTTTATATAATTATATTTATTGCTTTTATAAATTATATATATTTATTACATTTATAAGTAATAGTACTCCCTAAATAAAACAAGAAATTTTTTAAGAAATAACACTTTTCAAAAATGCCACTTTTTAAAATTATTTATTCAATATATCATTTATGTTTGGATTAAATATGTTGTATTATGATTTAGTTTTTGATGGTTTGAGGTTTGTTAGGGGTCAAAACATTTTTTAGAGGTTTATAATTTTAAGATTTAGGGGTTTAAAAATCTTGCAAAGATTTGAAAAATGGAATTTTGACACACCAAAAGTGCAATTTTTGCAATTGTCCCATAAAACTATATATATGTATATTTATTGTATTTATTAATTATATTTTCTAAAATAAATAAATTTTAGTTATGCAAAAAATATTAATTTTGAATTTTATATAAATTATAATAATATGTACAATATTTTGGACCGCTTTTTATTTGTTTTTATCATTCGAACATACATTTTGTACTGTTTGATCCGCTATTGTACCGCTCGATCCGCTAGATCTACATTTGTACCGCTCGATCCGCACCGTCTGTTCTGTTTTCTCCATTCGAACCGAATGGTGACATTGAATTGTGCGAGGTGGATAAGACAATTGCGTAGTGCGGTCTGGTACAAATGCGGTTCGTGCAAAAAAATAAATTATGCGGAACAAGTGCAGTTTATGTAAAAAACGCAGAGCAAAACAATAGTTAATTGGTGTAAAAAATAACACACGGTGCAAAATAATTGTTTGATTGGTAAAATACGATAAAAACGTTTTAGATAATATTAAACACAATAAAAGTAGTAAGGAAATACATCTCCAAGAAAAAAAACTGATTTAAATTAATAAAAATTAAAAATAAAACAAACTCAAAACTTTATTAAATTAAAGATACCGTTTTGTAGTGTTAGAGGTAGATGATTATATATAACTAATTTCGATGCTATTTGTTTACTAAAATAAATTTATTAAATTTAACTCTATATATATATATATATTTTTTTTTTTTATAAAGAATTTAACTATATCTTTAAAAGCTTAGAAGGTAATCTATTGACTAAATTTAATTTATAAAATTTATAATAAACAAATGTGTGATAGTTCAATAAAAAAGAGAGGAAAAAAACAAACTTTTTTTTGTTGGTCGAGAGAAGTAGAAAGAATTGGTGTAAAGAAAAAAATTGATCTGAATACTTTCTTATGAAAAGGTGAATTTAAAAAAAAATATACTATTATTTATTATCCATTGTACTGCGGATTTTAAGTGAACCGCTGGTTCTTTTGAAAACCGCATTGGACTAATTACTTGCTGTATAAAATTGATATGCGGTTTCTTATTCACTGTGTAAATACTTGTCTCGAAAACTGTATGCGGATTTACTTTTCTTTTTTATTAAAAAATGTGTATTTGGACTAAAATTGTTGATTGGTGTTGCATGTACGGTTTTATAAAAAAATGTTGAATTCCGCATCCGCTTTTGTCTCCCAATCATAGTCTTTGTCTTCATCTACACAACTTGGATCCACGTCAAATATTGTGAAAAGTGGAGTTTGGGACAACAATGGTGTCTTCATTTACACAACTTGGATCCACATCAAATACTGACTTTCTTTTTGACGTGCTTTTTAGTTGCATGTATAGATGAAGACACCATTGTCGGTCCAAACTCCACTTTTCACACGATCTATCTCTTCAATAACCTTGTTCTTGAGGACGAGTGTTTTTTTTTTTTTGCAATACTGATAATATCTTTGCTGAGCAAAACAATACTCTCCATATTATTAGGCCAAACGATGTAAACGTGAATGAAATTCACCCAGAACAACATCACTTACCTCTCTAAGGCCAAATATAACCAATTTGGTTTCAAAAAGCTACTTTGTAGATCTAAAAACAAATTGGATATATTTGACCTTAAAGAGGCAAGTGGTGTTCTTTCGGGTGAACTTCATACACCGTTTATAGCTTTATATTCTGCGGTATTCATTTCCGCGAAATAGTTTGAGGGAGGAGGAGACAGAAGTCAAAACTAGTGAATAGAGGAACATAATTGGAGTTGAAGATGTCACCATGAAGGGACACACAAACACACCTTTGAGCCAACCTCACCGAAGTTCAAAAAGAAAATCATATAAAGAATGCCTCAAAGGTATTGTTTCTGTCTCCTTTCTTGATCAGAAAACAGAAACACAATATTAAGATGAAATCAAGAACATATCTAAACAAGTAATTAGAATTCAAGATTCACACTTAGATCAGATCAGTTTTAGAGAAGAGAGAAAAAATCAAGAAAGCGTAGGAGTCGATGAGTGAGAGATTTGAAAAAGGGTTTTAAGATTGAGATTGAGATCTCAAGTGAACAAGGAGAAGTTGAGATTTCTGTCTTTACATATATGAGTTGTTGAGTTTGTGTCTGAATATATCGTTGGGGGTACGTGAAGTAATTTAGATGGAATTTTTTTTTTTTTTGGTGGTCAAAGGAAAAGAGAGGACAAGAAAACAGAAAATAGAATCTTGACCAAAGAAATGAAGAATAGGGTTCATCTTTTCATTTTATTAAAAAGAAGAGAATATATAACAACAATATTGTGAATTTGTGATCCACCTGAGCAGTTGAAACGCATCAATTACACATGAAATGATTTGTAGCTCTTCTTTTTAATTTTTAAGTTTTGTTTCTTTTTTGTTTCCTTTGCAAATCGATACAAAGGAGACAAACATATGGGAAGGGGTATTGTTTAAATTACAGCGCTCGCGAATATTAGAATTAATTTGTTACAGTGGAGCTACACTTGTAAAAACTATTTGTTAAGTAACATCGATCGAAGAGAAATATAATTTTTATATGCAACTACGGAATGATCCGGACTACATCCGAATATATTGTTTATAAATTTGTTTGATTTTTTGACTTAAATAAAATTGTGACATGGTACTTTTTATGTTGTAGGTCCAAAATGAATTTATATATATCTATCAAATATAAAATAAATATTACAGGATTAAAATTTAAAATTGATTGAAATATATATACAACATTCTAAAATATATATATAACCCAAGTACACAATTTGACAACGTACATTTTAAGTTATCCTTTAACTCATTCTTTAACAATAATTTTAAAATAAATTTAGTACAGCTTTTTTGCATATATTTTTATGCATATTTATTTTTCTCTTGAATCTATTTGATTCATTTCTATTTAGATTTTGATAATACCAAAACACTAATTTTTATGGAAATCCAACGGCTTGTACAATCGGTTCGAATTCGGTTAGAAATTTCCAACCGAATTCTTACGAAATTTAATACCAACGAATTTCCTAGGAGAATTCATTTTTAATACACATTTCATAATAATGGTTTGTTTGGGTTACATAATTTAGTAAAAAAATAAACAATATATTACAAGCTTTTGCATTTAAAAAAAAAAAAGTCATTAAATTAAAATATATTACAAACACCATTTTTTTAAAAACTCAATCCGATAAATAATCTGAAGGTGGTCACTCTGAAACTTCTTCAAATTCTCCTATCTCTTCCTTAGAACCCTCAAATATAGTATCATATGTGTCCATAGTAAAATCAACGATAAAGTCAACCTCAAGCGAATGATCAATCAGCCCAATATATTTGACGGTATTCTGTTGCAAAGGTTCGGTATCTGCTACCCCATCTACCCTTCCTCTTGGGTTAATTGATGTCACTGTAATCCATGGATCTTGTTTGTTTCGAACTCGAGGGTATCTAATATATGAAACTTGATTTGCTTGTGAAGCAAGGATGAATGGATCGTATTTTTGAAGTCTTTTCCTCAAATGTACAGATATAACACCAAACGGCTACAAACGGCTATTTTTTTTTCTTTCCGATTTTCGACAGCAAAAGTTTCCGACCCATCATTTCAACCGAATTTCGACGGGTATAGTTTCCATCGAAAATTTCCAACCGATTTTGGACTAAAATTTTCCCATCCAAAATATGTCTTAATTCGGTGACAAAATTCCGACGGCTTATAGTTCGTCCGAAAATGACATGTTTTCTTGTAGTGGTATCATACGTCCTTAATCTTTAGGAAAAAAACACCATCTATCGATCATCAGTAATAGTTGTTCTCCCTAGTTAAGTAAACACCAGATTAGGTTCCCTTTTAAGTTCTTAAACAAATATATTTCTTTGAGTTTCCTTATTATTTTTCTGAAATATATATATCTTTAAGTTTTTTGGCTTTCGCTTTAAAAGTCTTTGAGATATTCCAAAAAGAAAACTAAGCACAATCACCTGTAAAAATTTATATTTTTACAATAGGGTCAAGTTGTTTGGAAGTTTCCCCACAAACCTTTGAACAAAACTCAAATAGTAGAAAAGAAAGCACTATAGTTCTAACAACTTTCCTTGTTATCAAAAGTTTTCTTGCTTATCGAAAAGACACTAATCCAAATTATTTTTATGATGAAACAACAATCAACATTCGATAGATCATGGATGAAAATGTGAGAATTGTTTCATATAAAAAACTACTCTAACCATTTTAGCAGGAAAAACCATCTCATCAAACGATTTATTTTATGGCTAAGCCGTCTTCACCTATTGTAGAAATGCAAAGCGATTTCTAAACACAAACTTTAAGACAAAGCCAAGGAATCATTAATATTGAGCAAACATGTTTGAGGAAAAATTAACACAAGTAGCGTATTCAAAACACTAATAGGATGAAGACAATGTTTCAAACATATACACTTGCCAAACATCCATAAAGCCATCAGTTTAATACGAACCATAAAGGAAAAAAGTGTAGTTAGAACATTTAAGTAGGGAACATTAGGTTGACATTTGCAAAAATACTACAAATTATGGATTTTTAAAATCTAAATCTTCAAATTTTAAACCCTAAAAAATGTTTTGACCCCTAACAATCTCTAAACCCTCAAAACTAAACCCTAATACAACATAGTTAACTCAAACATAAATAATGTAATAAATAAATAATTTTTAAAAACTGGCATTTTTGCAAAGATTTTGAAAAGATGACATTTTTGAAAGGTGGCACTTCAAAAGTGACATTTTTTAAAATTTCTCTTTTCTTATTCATATTTAAATTAGATGTACTTTTATTTTTCTATTTTACTACTTAATTATCTATTTTCAAAATGTTAATAAATTTATTTCCATATTTGTATTTGAACTATTTTTATCCCTGTAAAAAAAATCAAACACGAAAAAAATAGAAAACAAAATTAGGTGACCCCCATGAAGTGATAAAATAAAATTGAAAATGTCAACAAAACTACTTATAGAGAAGTCTATCAAATATTTATGTATTTTATTTTCATATTTATTTCTTATATTATTTGATATTCAATTAAATCATTTCATATATTTCCAAATAATTAATTTTCTTAATTCTATTTATATTACGTTTAGATTTTTTTAATCCTATTTAAATTAGGTTTACTTTTTATTATCTCAATTAAATTATACCATATATTTCCAAATAATTAGATTTTCTTAATTCTATTTAACTAAATTTAGATTTTTCTAATCCTATTTAAAATTATGTTTACTTTTCATTATTTTACAAATAAAAATAAATAGATAAATCTTTTGACATATGATTAAATCTAATTGAAAAAAAAAAATTATACTTATCAAAATTTAATCAACCGACTTGATATGTGTTATTATTTTGTTAATTATAAAGTTTGATGTATATAATAAGATGTGAGTAATTAGTTAGTAGGAGCACGTGTGTTTTCTCGAGATGGACCACTTTTTTGTCAATAAATGGGCCTAATTTTGGCTAAACTCATAAGCATAAAGAAGTTTAGGTGTTTAAATGTGCTCACATGGCAAAATGACGTAATTTTATTGGTTGAATATATTTATAATTATTTAAGTGGCAGCTCATAGAGGCCTAGAAATCTCTCTCTTTAATATAAAGGAGATTTGCTAAGTACTACTCCCTCCGTTCTATGAAGATTGATATTTTAGTTTTTTCACATAAATTAAGAAAAAATTAGTTATAAGTTATTAATACATTATTTTTAATATTAAATATTTTTCAATATCTCTTAACTAATAGTAATTTAGAATTTAAATATTTTTAATTAATGTTTCTTGAAATTTGCAGAAACTATCATTTAATAATCTAAAACATCAATCTTTATAGAACAAAAAAAATCTCTAAACATCAATTTTTATAGAACGGAGGGAGTATCATTTTTTCTAAAACAATTAACTACAATCTATCGTTTTTTGCTTTGTTTAATAATAGTTTTTAAAGAACTAAACAACTAGAAATGAAAAACAATTAACTAAACTTTCTCGTTTTTTGCTTTGTTTAATAATAGTTCTCAAATTATATGCACTCTTTGTTAAACCAAGTTGCCACACCTTTTTTCCATGTCATATAAATATATATGAAATAGAGGTTTTGGTTTACAAAACTATTTGATGGGAACAATAGCTACAAAGAGCCTTAAACCGGTTTATTACGAACATTTTATCGGCCAAAACTGGTTTATTACGAAAATTTTATCCATAATTTTAACATCTCTCGTTAATTTTCAGATTTAGAAATTTTTTCACTGAAGAACGAGAAAGAAAAATCGGAAGAGCTTTCAAAGATAATTGTATTCGGTATGATGATCGATATATTTAATCTTCCGAAGAAGATGATAATGAAATTTGACATTTCTGTTCACTCAATTTGCTTCCATTCCTAGAATTTGTGGATTCTAGCGGGATTAGCAAATGGTGAATCGCAAATCTGGAACATTAGTTTGGAAAATATGATTCTTTACATGCAGAAACAAATTCGTTATTTGGATCGTGAAATTGAACCCCATGAACGGCGGCTCTTTGCACATTATGTTCATTTTATTGCACCCATTTCCATAAAACCTATAGTCCTATAGAATAGGCTTATCTTTTCATTTTATTATAATTGAATTGGTTTTCATATATTTCATTGATATTTTTAATTCTAGATGTTTGATTTGAATTTTTGCTTGATATGCTCAAATTTGTCCTGAGCTATTCTCTCAAATTAAGAGATCGTAGTAGTACTTAGGGATCGAATCCACAGGGAATCTAAATACACAATCGATTAGTGAATTCAAATTATGCTTAATAAGAATGTATGAATGTAAAGTAAAAGCAGAAGTAAACAAGTGAATGATAATTAAAGTTCTTAAAATTCAATGAGACAAAAGAGTTAGGCAATGGGTTGTTCGCAGGAATGATTCGAAAATTGATCGTGTCGATCGACACACAAGTCTGTGTCGATCGACACAGAGATAAAAACGGTTAGGATTTTGATAAGCACGGTTCTAGAACTCAAACACGAATGTAAAACCAATCAACTTTCGTTGCAGAGATTATCTATGACTAAATTCCTAAATTCCAAATTTCTTTGCAAACTTAGTGAATAAAATCAAGCATTAAATTCAGGTTCAATTGTTCACAAAATTACTAAGCCAAATTTCTTTGCGAATAGATAATTTTGCACATCTAAGATTATCTCCGGTTGTTAATAATACTTTCGCATCTATTAAAACAACCTAAGATATCCAATTTCAGTTGATCAATCTTAAAATAAGAGTTAAATCAATCTAGATGAAGAACATAAAGATAAATCCTAACAGGGTTTCAATCCTATCAATTTCTCATCAAACCTTTGAATTACCCTAAACCTAACAAGCAAACTACTCAGACATAGATGCAGTAAACATTATGAATGAAATAAATTGCATAAAAGAGATAGAGTAAGTGATACAGAGTTTTAGATCGATGAAGTCTGAAAGTCTAAAATCTCCTAAAAGCTCTGTAAATCTCTGAATCTCTAAGTCTTAATTAAAAACTAGATGTTGCCTAAACAATGGTTAAAAACTAGAATAAATAGGTCTAATCACGTTTTTGGTTCAATCTCTATGACAAAACCAAATCAAAATAGGAAAAACTGCAATTTCCTTTTTTTCCAGCGAACCGGTCGGTTAAGGGCATGCTGACATGTCGTCATTAAAACTTGCATAACTTTCGATCCAACCGTTTGAATAACCTCAAATAACTTCTTATCAGAAGCTAACTCGATTATCTATATTGTGTCAAATTTTCAGGTCGATCCATTGGTTGAAAGTTCTCCAACGAGTGCCGAACTTCTGACTTTTCTGCAGTCTTCTTCTCGTCAGACATGTGTGTGTCGATCGACACAGTCTATTGTGTCGATCGACACAAGGCAAAACATGTTAAATCCGAGTTGATCGCTTTGGCTTCTCTTTTCACAATGCTCCAAAATCTCCCAAAAGCTCTCATTATGCTCCAATCGATCATTGACCTACAAAGACTCTAAAACAATAGGAAAACACCAAAAAGACTTGATAAAAATAGACCTATATTATGGTCAAAAATGGGTAAAAACCATGATGTATCAACTCTTCTAGACTTAGCCTTTGCTTGCCCTCAAGCAAAACATACACTAAGAATGTGAAAGAGGTTTGAAAACGCAGAAACTTACCTTCCCTTGGAGTACCAGACCAAACCCTTTCAACTAGTAAGCCACATAATGCAGAACCAATTCAAAACTAGACCACCATGTACTTCTCCATAGACATTCGCAACCTCCCAAATTCATCCACGACTTCTCAACATAACCCGCTAGTCCTCATTGCTGGGTCTCGTCCCAGATCTCGATGCCAAGACCCTTCTAGACTCAATTCCATACTATACCATGTCAAGCAAACCATACAACCTTTGGTACTCTTTCTCTCCCCCAGACTTATTCGATTAAGAAACTCAAAAACAGTGCTTGCACTACTATTATTCCTTGTGAAGAGACAGGGTCGTGAGATCGCTCGTCCTCTACATCCGTTCTAAGGGACTCAGACTGCTGCTTTTGAGCTCCAGGTGATCACCTCTTGAGTACTGACTCACTACAATTTCATTTCCTCATCTGGTACTCAAGAACTATCATATCACCCCAAATCATTCAATTTTATTTTTTTTTTCGAAGGAGAGGAGTACCATTCTTTTCAACAGAGATTGCACTTGTCAGGTATGAATGAGGAGTCAAGCTCTATAAACACCAATCACCGAGGAGACCGCATAATTAGCTCGAACCCTGGGCGGATTATACTGGAAGTAACAAACGTCTCTAGTTAAGTGGTCAGTCTTAGGATTTCCCATTAGTCTGACCTTGAAATCGATCCTGGAAAAATGGTCACACAACTGAAAGAGACAATCCACTAAACCAAAAAGAAAAGTCATAGTTTCCAACTGTTTTGACTCAATAAAAACGAAATTTTGACTCAAAATAAACCAAAACAAAGAAAAACACGTTAGTAGTTTCCCTCCCCCAGACTTAACCAACACTGTCCCCAGTGTGATTGAAGCATGAGTTTGGAAAGAAAAGAAAATAAAACAAAACACCAAAGAAAAACGAAAGGGAACTTACCTGTGAAGGGTGTGTCGATCGACACACAGGTCTTTCTCCTCTCGTGGTTTTTTTTTTTTTTATGAATTCCTGAAACACTTAAAACCAAAACTAAAAATTAGTAAACAAAGGGAAAATAAAACGAAAATAAGTAGACTTACAAGTGGGTTGCCTCCCACTCAGCGCTTGTTTTCAGTCATTAGCTTGACTATGTCAGAACTTAGACAAAATTCTAGTATCAAAAATCGAATGGTGATTTTGATTCTCCGGCAATGGCGCCAAAATTTGATATGCTCAAATTTGCCCTGAGCTACTCTCTCAAATTAAGAGATCGTAGTAGTACTTAGGGATCGAATCCACAGGGAATCTAAACACACAATCGATTAGTGAATTCAAATTATGCTAAGTAAGAATGTATGAATGTAAAGTAAAAGCAGAAGTAAACAAGTGAATGATGATTAAAGTTCTTAAAATTCAACGAGACAAAAGAGTTAGGCAATGGGTTGTTCGCAGGAATGATTCGAAATACGATCGTGTCGATCGACACAGATCCTTGGTGATATTGATTAGAGCTTCTTTGTTTATCAATTTGAAATTGAATCTAGGATAATATATTGCGAATTAGGATAGTTACCAATTTGAAACAAAAATCGGTTTTGTTAATTTGGTTTGTTTTCAAATAAGAGTTTGATCATATCGAACATAAATATCTAGAACAACAAAATATTATGAGGATATGAATATCTAGAAGCTCATTTTTCATTTAAATTTTAAAATGTTCATTTTAAGTGTGCCAAATGCAAGTCACTAATCTGTCTCCCTCCCACAGGTATCACTTCTGGACCTATTCCTTTGGATCTGTTGGAATATGTAGAAATCAAGAAACAATCTCATATTCTCCAATCGTCACTTCACGGTGGAAGAAACAATACTCATGCAATCTGCGATGCTAAAGAATGGCTATTGGGTCAAGATCCGATTGAAAAACCCCAGGCCCTGAACCTTATACAACCGTAATATAGATCAGAAAGCGTTACCTTTCGATGCAATATAGACGCAGTTTGGAGAAGCGATACGCGGACGGCGGGTTTAGGTTGGATCTTCTAAAATCAACATGATCAAATCATCATCTATCAAGGGTCTATGGCAAAACCCCATATCTCCTCACCTCTAATGGCGGAAGCAATGGCAATCCGCAAAGCTCTCCTACAAGCAACGATTATGGACTGCAGAACTTCCGATTGGCTTCGGATTCACAGATCGTCGTCAATCTGATCATTTCGAAGAATCATCAATCCGAAATCTATGGAACTCTCCATAACATTTCGATTTTATCTTTCAATTTACATTTAATCTTTAAATATGTTCAAAAGGGAAAAATTTAAAGCTGATAACCTAGCAAAATCGGCCCTCTCTTTGTATTCGGTTCAGCCCAGATCACAACCGGTTTAACTTCAGTTAAATCATAATTTTCGACAAAAAAAGAAAAAAAGTGTGCCAAATGCAAGTCACTATATTTCTGTTTATACGATGTCAAAGGACTAATACATAGCTTCATTCTGGGAAAAAAATAGCCAATATTTTATTTCTTTTAGTGTAGAATTCTTTATCAAAACATGGTAAACGAGTTAGAGAAATATGGTAAAGAATTCTACGAATTAAGATACGTATTACAAAATTTCGGTTGCCACTTTTCAGACATGCGTGGCGCGTGTGAGAGTTTCGTTACCCTCTGCTATTTTACATAAGTACCCTCGGCGTCTCGAATATTCGGTTTTAAGTAACCGAGGAACAAGTATTAATTAATTGTTACAATGGGGGATATATTTGTAATTTCAAGGTGAAACCAAGGTCATTTTGTACTTACTTCTCTTTCGCACTTGATGACGAAATCCTGCAAATAAAATACCTTGGATTCTTCTGCAGATTCTACATTAAAAAAAGGAAACAAAAAATTAAAAACAAATAATATATAAAATAAGTCTCTTTTGGTAAAAAAAAAAAAAAAATCTCTGCTTTGCGACTCTTGGTCTTCTTCTTCGAAACAATGGCACATTCCTCCTTGACCTCACTCGCCGTTTTCCAGAGTACAATCTTGAAAGGTAAACCTTAGAGTTTTGAGTCAGATTTGGTCTGGTCGGATTTGGTCGGGTCGGTTTAAAAAATGCTTTTTTTTTGTTTTGTTTTTAATTAATGCAGAGGTAATAAGGAGTTTGCATGTGTATGGATCGATGAAGATTGAGAGAGAGTTCTTGTTCGAGAGGAAAAGTTGTTATGTAGAGGAAGAGAGAGTGAAGCCTTGTCTTCTTCTTCCGAAAGGAGTTTTCCGGCGACCGGAGGAGATCTCGATAGGTTCAGTTTTTGGTATTTGGCGATGTATCTTCTTGTTCCGGTTTAATCAACCTCTTCCTCGGTTTCCTACTCTTCTCTGCCTTTCAAGGTAACGCATTGATTCTCTTAGTAATTTTTGTTGCCGTTTTTTTTTTTTTTTTTTTTTGGTGAGGTTACTAATATTGCATTGAAAATGTAGTTTTAGAATTGAATACTAGATGAAGTCTTCATAGAAATGTAGTTTTTCAGTCTCACTGAGTCAAAGTTTGTCAAGTACAAGCAAATTAGTAATGGAATATATATAGTTTTGAATATGTTATATAACATCAATTAGTCCAGAGTTCTTAGTATGATTCCATTTAGCCACTGAATATAAACAAAATAGTGTGATTATTACGTTATTCTCCTGCTTATCTACGAAATTTCATTTTGTGGTTAAGGATAATAACTTTTTGGCATTTTAGTTATCTCTCCTTATGTGTTACCTGTTCTCCTTAGTACTAATAGTGCCAATGGTAACATTCAACAAAATCTACATGTAATTTGGTTTTAAAAAATCTACATACTTACTTCACCTTAAATCATATCTCACAGGTCTTTGTAATTGTTGCGGTGATTAATATTACTGATTAGTCGAAAACTTCTGTGTTTATAATCAGTTTAATCTCTTAATTTACTTGTTTTGCTAAGATTTCAAAGTGTATATAGAGGCATGTAAAAGTAACACCCTTTACTGTTCTTTGCTTGTGTGTATTTTAAACTAAACATACTTTTTTTTTTGTTCTTATTGACAGAAACGCTAAGCTGGAAGACATTCCTAATTTAGCGAATGATCTCAAGTTTATCGCTGAGTTAAAACAGAAGAAAGTTTCAAAAGTTTCTGACCAGAAAAAATGCAGTAGAATCCGACATTGTAACTGTGATCAGCCTAAACCGCTAAATCTCATCTCCAAAGTAGATAGAGTCCGAGAATGTGAGGTTGATCAGCCTAAACCGCATAAGATCGTCCTCAAACAAGATCTTAATTGCCTCCCTGATTCAGAAACCGAAGCCGAGGAATCTGAAAACGACCAAACTGAACATTCGGAATCAGGCATCTATTCCTACTAAGTTCCTTTCTTTAAAATTTCAATATATAAACTTTTGGCTAGTTTTACACATTTCGCGATTAATTTTGAGTTATTGTGAAAGCACAGATGCTAAGAGTACAGAGACAATGAAGAAGAAGAAGAGAACACAATCAGAACATGTTGCTGGACTTTCCTTGGAAGATCTTTCTAAATACTTTGGTGTTCCTATCGTGGAAGCTTCTCGAAGACTTAATATCGGTCTCACTGTATTGAAAAAGAAATGCAGAGAGTTTGGGATTCCCCGGTGGCCTCATAGGAAGATCAAATCTCTAGACACTCTGATCAACGATCTTCAGGTCTTGTCTCTTCATCCATCTATAATACTTTCAATTCACTGAAAAGAGTCTGATTATAATAATATGTTTTGCATTGCCTAGGGAGAAGCAGAGAAGCAGAAGAACGAAGCAGCAGCAATGGCGGTAGCTGAGAGACAGAAGAAACTAGAGACAGAGAAGAGAAATATAGTGAAGAGACCATTCATGGAGATGCAGATAGAAACCAAAAAATTCAGGCAAGACAACTTCAAAAAAAGACACAAAGCTTCCAGAGCCAAGAAGAATCAAGAATCTCTTGTCACTTCCTCTTCCACTTTTAAGGTTTTAGATCTTTTAACAGAAACATCAAACATATTAGGTTAGTTAGTTAGGGTTTCTGCGGGGTATTAGTGAAGTTACAAGCCGAAGAGATCGAAAGCCATGTTTGGTCTATTTTTTGGCAAGAGAGGAACTCTTGTTCTCTCTTGTATTAGGACTTCTCGTGGTCGGAAATCGGAATTATTATTATTCATTTTTTTGGGATAGTGCAATTAGCAGGTAGAAATATCGAATTTCTTTAAATAAGAACGTGGTGAAAAACCAAAACCCATTTTAGCAAATCTTGGTTTCTTAATTGATCCAAGTTGAGTTAATTAAACAATAGTCAAGACACCAAAACTTTCAAAAGTGTGATGATAATTTTAGTTAATGCAAATTAGTGTATGTGTACTTGAGTGGTCCCTTTTGTTAGCTCGTGCTTTGAAAATTTATAACGACTCCACACAACAAACACATTAATTAACGTGTATCGTACAAAGAAGTTCGAACTTGAGAGACAGCTTCAAGTGTGTATGTGAGTGTTCATACTTGTATAATGACGAAAATGTAAAAAAGTGTTTTTATTAAAGTTCTCTGCAATATCAGAATATATGTGAATTGATTTGAAGTTTCCTTTTCGTCTACTCTGGTATTTTTTACGTGGTCTAGTATCATTTCGAAGTCATTTTCAATGTGTTTGATCAATTTTTTTGGTTTAACGTGGAAACGTTCCAAGAAATTATCAAAAAACTGAAATCTTTGTTATCAAAAGAAAATAAAACTGAAAATTAGTAACGCTATTTTATTTCTTATCTAACAAAATTATTTATTACATTACTCAAATCTCTTAAGAACAAAAATTATGACATTTGAACATATTTTATTCGATAAAAGGTTAAAATATATGAACATTTTGACAAAGTGAAGAAAATAAATCCACTACTGACGTTGGGTAGACAGATTCATATAATTTCTTATGTCAATGGAGAATTTATAATGTTGCCTAATTTTAAAATAGTAAAATTAAAATGATTACTCAATGTTTGTGGAAAATCAATGAATAAATTCCACAAAGACCGTGTGACGCAGAGAGGTTGACTTTTAAGCATTTTGCTGGGACAAGCAAAAGACTTTTTTTATTTTTACTAATGTAAGGGTTTCACATTTCTTTGTATACATTATACAGACTATTTTATCCACACAATCACGAAAAATTGACTCCAAAATATAAAAGGGAGTTGAAATGTTCCATGTTTTCATCAACATAGCTCTAATCGGTTGAAAAGTACAAGTTAAAAAGTGTGATCAATCAATTGGTTATTACGATATTTTTGAGTACGATGTTTTTCCGATATAAGATTTCTTTTGTTCGAGAAAATTCAAACAGATTAAAAGATTTTATGGTTTAATTAAGAAATTGTTCAAACATATATTTTAGTAGAATTTCAAAATTTATTATAATATATTATCATTTGACGGATAGTTTAATACTATGTTTTACTATATCATCGTTTTGATGCTCTTATATTCACATGGATTCTAAAAATATGATATAAAACTATTAAAAAAATTAGCTTTCTAAAAGTGGGGAAATTATCTTTTTGGTCCATCTTCTTGGCATTTTCGTTTATGTTTTTTTAGTTCTTGGAAATTCAAAAAGTGAATGCATAAAAAATGATACATACATGAGACCAAACCATGGAAATTGTCATATTAAGAAGGTTGGACCTACTCCTACCCTTCAATAATAATTTACTCACCCCATTCCTCAATCTAAAGAAGAACAACTTAAATAAGCCTTCTTCTATTTCCCCTACATTTACAAAAACCCACCAACGTTTCCTTCACTTTTTTTTTCTACATCAAAATCATATTGCAACCCATTTATTCCAAACTCAAAGCAATAAAAGCTCAAGTGACAACTTGATCCATCCACTAGGCCCTTGTCTCAATTGGTAAAACAAGAAAAAGAGAAAAAAACAAGAACAAGAAGTGGTTAATGAAATGGGTCTTTGTCTCTCTTATCTTCCCTCGACCTCAAAATCAGGTCTTCACAGTAATGGTAATCTCTACTTATGAATCCAAATCCATGAAATACTTATACAAGTTCTTGTTTTTCTATATGGGTTTCTTACATAACACCTAAAAGATCTTCACTTTTTGTCTGATCTTTCTCTCTCTGTTTTTGTTTGATTTAATCAGCAACTACGAACAATCACACAAATGGAACAAAGTTCTCGTCGACGACCGCGACAACAAACAGCAGCGTTGGACGACGGAGCCAATTCTCCGAAGCGGCGAGTGAGAGTTCCGGTGGGACTATGAGTCATTCCGGTTTGTTATTGGAATCGCCGCATCTTAAAGTTTATAGCTTTATGGATCTCAAGACGGCGACCAAGAACTTTAAACCGGATTCGATGTTGGGTCAAGGAGGATTTGGGAAAGTTTATAGAGGTTGGATCGATGCCAAGACTCTTGCTCCTTCTAAAGCTGGTTCTGGTATGATCGTAGCCGTTAAAAGATTGAATTCGGACAGTTTTCAAGGATTTGCAGAATGGCGAGTAAGTTTTGAATTCTCTAAATTTCGAAGTTATTTTGTGATTTTGATTACTTCTTTCAACACCAATTGTTACGTAATCTGATCAAGAAATGAAGAGTTGACTATTCTAATCAAGAGACGACTTGGACTTTCTGTTTTTTTTTTCAGTCTTGCAAAATGATTAATTAAAGAAATATTAAATTAATAACGATGTTTTGTACTACTGTGATCTATGATGTAGGAGTTTTTTAGAAAAAAAAATTTAGGCATCTATAAGAACTTTTTATAATTAATTCATATTTTATCCGAATTATAATGGTTTGAAAATAGATTACCTCTTTATTATATTTGAAGATAGTTTTTAAATCTATTGGCTGCCAACAACTTCGGTGAGGAACTTTCAATTGTTACCGGACTTTGTGCTGAGGACACATTGTTACATGTTATTAGCGATAATATTATAATCAAAAAGTATTATTTATATGTAACATTACAATATAAAATCTGCTAAAAAATCATTAGAAAGTCATCTTGATACGACAACATCTTTTCTCCTTTTTAACTCATCAGTTAGATATATTTATGAGTCCGAGATCGTTCATTTGGTTTATTGTATGTTTTAACAGAACAAATTAATCTTCGAGTTATATAAGCTAAATTTGAGATTTGTGGTTTTTTTTTTTTGTATGTTTTTGGACAGTCAGAAGTGAACTTCTTGGGGATGCTTTCACACCCAAATCTGGTGAAGTTATTAGGATATTGTCGTGAAGACAAAGAGCTTTTGCTTGTCTACGAGTTCATGCCTAAAGGAAGTCTTGAGATTCATCTTTTTCGACGTAAATAAGATCCTTTTAAACCCACAAAACAATGTCCATCGTTATAAGAAAAATATGATTCGAAAAACATTGATTTACTAATTTGCATGATCTTTATATAATTTAGGAAACGACCCTTTTCCGTGGGACTTAAGGATCAAGATTGTCATTGGTGCAGCTCGTGGCCTTGCGTATCTACACGGCTCGCAAAGAGAAGTCATCTATAGAGACTTCAAAGCCTCCAATATACTTCTCGACTCGGTTAGTCTAATTATAAAACTCCCATTATATGATTATATGATAGTAATTAGAAGACTTTTACCACGGGTGTGGTAGGCTAGTGGTTAGCACTTGGAATTGGTCTCACTGTGAGTCTAATTTAATCCCTCTTGGGAAGGAGGAGTATTCTCAAAGAGAATTGACTAAAGATTGACTCTGGGTCCACGGAGATTAGAGCATTTCCAACAAAGATTTCTTCATGAGTTTCTACAAAAATATAAAAATAAAATATTATTAGAGAATTCAGTTGAAAGTTTAATTAAAATATTTTGGATGAGTTTTTTCAAATAGTAGAAAAGACATAATATTTTTTTTTTTTGGATACTCTTAAGGTTTAGGTCCGAACTTCAAAGTTATTAAAAAAAATTAGAAGACTTTTTAATCATTTTTTGTTGTTGCTGAGAGATTTGTTTTGATTCATTTATTTGCGCAGAACTATGACGCAAAAATTTCAGATTTCGGGTTAGCAAAGCTAGGACCATCGCAAGAGAAGACACACGTTACGACTAGGGTCATGGGCACACAAGGGTACGCTGCGCCCGAATATATGGCAACAGGTACATATTTATATAAAAAAAAAATCGTAGTTTTTCTCTATAACCAAAATGATAAGACTTTAGGGCCATATTCTCTTCGGTTTGGAAACTGTTATTTTTGGTGATTTAAAATCTAAAATGTATTGCAAATGAGCCTTTCTAATGTACTACAAAGGGGCCTTCGACCTATGGCATTCCTCATGTTGCTTAAGAAGGGTCAATTTACAGTACATTACAAATTTCAAATCACCATGAATAACTCTAGACAAAAGGGTATTCGTTCAATACGTTTTTCTATCTTAAACTCTTTACTATTTCGTTTTTCGTTGATTTCCGTTTGCCAAATTCACAACAGAAACCAAAACATGTTAAAGTAGACTATTTCCATTGCTTGGATTCAAACTCGTCATCTTCAAGATTCTCTTATTTTGAGTGACTAGATACTATACACGAGCTGAACAACTGATTTCATATAAAATAATTAACCGTTTTTATTTTCTTCATTCTCAGGCCATTTATACGTTAAGAGTGACGTATATGCCTTCGGTGTAGTTTTACTAGAAGTAATGACCGGACTAAAAGCGCACGATCCAAGACGGCCCAATGGGCAAGAGAGCCTAGTCGACTGGTTAAGACCAGAACTCTCAAACAAACACAAAGTGAAACGTATAATGGACCAAGGAATCAAAGGTCAATACACATCCAAAGTCGCGACCGAAATGGCACGCATTACACTATCTTGTATCGAGCCAGAGCCGAAAAACCGACCGCACATGAAGGAAGTACTCGACGTCCTTGAACACATCAGACAGATTAACATAGTCCCGGACACCAAATCGGCCGTTGTTAGCTCTTCTCGGTCCTCACCACATCATTATCAGTATCGAGCTGGTGCGGCCGGGACTGGACGGAGGAGGGCGTCGCCTGGACGGTTTGGAGTAGGGAAAGAAATGGTTGCTTGATATTGTTATTTTTATCGGCGGTATATGATATTTTTAAATGAGATTGATCTTACTATTTTTTGGAGCTTATTCTTGATGAGGTGTATTGTTGTATCATTTTATGATATTACTAGATTTACTCACTGTTGCAACAATGAAAATATGTAAAATTTGACGTTCAGATATTTTATCGATTGAACAAACGATTAGAAGAAAGGTATCAGGTATTTATTAGACAAAAATTGGCTTTCTTGACTTTTTGTTGTTGTTGTTGAAAGTATTTATATCCCCCCATATTTGCATTTAATCTATGAGTGAGATGAGAATGTAGAGAATAAATTTAGAATATTCTTTTTAAAATAAAACATTTGTACAATTTTAGACATACGTTTTAAATATTTTATCATTATCCAGTTGGACGGTATTTTTTATAAAATTAAAATTATAAAGTTTTGGCTTGGGACAGAGAGTATCGTATATAAAACAAAATGTAGACGGTAGACCAATTTTCAAGGTTAAGATAAAAAAAAATCTCAATGTTCAACAATTTGTCCGAGTTGTTTTCATTGATTAAGCTTGATTCTGCAAAGGTCCCTTCTATTCTTAGGAAGATGGCGGTTCATGCAACTATATTTCATGTGTGGAAGCAGCGTAACAATGTGTGCTTCATAATGCTATATCTGTTGCATCTTTCATTTTCTACAAATGAATTGAAAGAGGGGTTTGGAATTCCATCTTTGCAAGACGGCACAAGAAGAATTTCAGCCACCTTATGCAGATTTGACTCAGATAATTTTGTAATCTTGTATACCCAATTCAATCTCAAATTCTATGGTCTTCTAAACCAACTCTTATACTACCCTGTTTATACTTTTTTGTCGAGGTTGTAAAGACTTTATATATTGACATTTATAAATGTACTTCATTTAGTAATTGCTTTATATAGTGATATTTGCCTTTTAGTAAAAAAATAAAAATAAATAAATCTGGTGGATTTTTAGAAGAATAACATATTGGTGGATTTTGAGATGAACACGGCGTAATTAACGGCTGCCTTTTCACAAATTTTCAGAGTATAAAGTTGGACAATATAATTTTTTACTTGGGAAATTACTTCATCTTAATTTCTTTTACGATATATAACAAATCAACTACATTATTTCTGTTCTACTTTTTTCCAACTGTTGCAAACCGTATAAAAAAAACCATACCATACGATTAAAACGAAATATTACATTTTCACGTTGTTGCGAACTTGCGAATCTTAAAATAGAAAATAAAAACAACTTGAATGAAAGAAATAAATAATAGAACTAGCTTTCCGAATAATGAATTAAAGAAGAATAGTTATAAAAAACATCATCCCTCGGCTTTTTCCTCGTCCTCTTCATCTTTCGGTGGAGACCTATTAAGATCAAACTAAGCTATATAGCTTCAGATTCATTCATTTGCTGATCATTTTCCTCCACAAAATCCACATTCAAATCAATCCCTAAATCTCTCCCACCTTCACCTCCAGAAGTACCACCACCACCAGCGGTAACAAAACCACCGGATCTTCCTCCACCGGCAGTAACAAGAACAAAAGCCGAGTTTGGTCCCGGAATCGAAAACCCTCCAGAAACCGCAGAGAAATTAGGAGGAGGAAGAAAACCTGAATAGTTCCTGTCTTTATGACACCTCATATGTCCAAAAACCCCTTTCCAAGAACCAAACCCTTTTCCACAAATGTGACAAACCGGTGGTTCTTTTGGTGGATTAGTCAATTCTGAACCCTTCTTCTTCGTCTTCTTCTCTTCACCGACTCCTTTAACCAAACCACCCGGTATATCTTCAAGTTTCTTCATCTTTCTTGGTTTGGTCCATTTCTTCTTCTTCTTACCATCACTCTTCTCTTTCATAACCGCTTCCTCCGCCACAGCAATAACCAACTTGGCCGCTACAACCGCTTGCTGATTCAGACGCGCTTCTTCTTCTTCTCCCTCAATGACACTACTAACACCGAATCTCTCACTGCTAATTCGTAAAGCAGGGAGAGCGAGAACGATCTCTCTCATATTGGATTCTTCATCGCTCCATTGCTCATTAGTATCTTCTTTCTCTTCCTCGATATCATCCACTTTCATTTTCTCTGGATTACTCATTGGCACACGCTAAAAAAATTGTTCTAAAATGTTATTTGTAGTCGTATTTATATAGTTTTCTTGTGAGCCACGGTGGTTATTATGATCAAAGGGTTGTGTTCGTTCGTTTTAAGGCTTCTCTCCCGCCTTTTCGTTTAACGATTTGCGTCCGTTGGATCCAATTGTAAAATCCACGTGTGGTTCGTTTTAGTTAAATCGCGTAAACTCAGTGGGCTTTAATAGCATTAAAGGCCCTTTAATAACCCATAAGTTTTTCGTATGTCATACATCTTTTGCTTCGGTAGATTTGATGATTAAAAAAAAAAAATGAAGAAACAAAAAGAATAAAGAAGAAAAATGATATAATTCAACCACATTATATTTCTATAATCTGTGTTACATTGAAGAATTCTAAAACAGTGACTAGATCGTTTTGTTTATGTTTAGACTTTTTTGACAAGATTTTGTTGACCGATTTGAGATACATTTTATTTGATGGTAAAATATTTAGTAGTTTTGCCAAGATCAATAATTTGTGATATGTGTGAAACAAATGTTTGAAAATTCTTTGAATAATATCTAGATTGTAATCCAACTTTTAATAGTTTTCTAAAAGAACACATACAAACATATTTAAAATTCACATATGGAAGATACATCATACATATTGAGTAACAAATTCAAAACATAATCATCCTCTTATTGATCATTCTATGTAGAAAGAAAATTCAACTCAAATATTTATGACCAGAAACTCAATCTATAGCCTAAATTTATGATCTCCATAAATTAAATATTACACATTACACCAAAGAAAAATAAAAACTACAAATGGCAACAACACTTACTACATATAGTCAGCATAATTCTCGGGTAACATTAATTCTTTGGAAAGAGACCAATTTTTCTAGCTCTATTATAAACAAAACTAATAAGCTAAGATTAAGAATTTAATAATTAATAATGTTGACTTTTAAGTTTTCTTAGAACCGCTCCTAAGAAAAAAAGGAAAGCTAGTGGCAACGAGCCTTATTTGTCTGAAAAAGGAATAAAAATGAATTTGAAAAAATGAAGAAAAAAAAAGTCACATGCCCTTCTTTAACCAAAAAAGTTACCGTTGGGCTTTATAAACCAAATGAGAAGCAAATCGTTTCCTTCATGATCCAACGGTCTTCTTAATCACTTAGCCGTTGCCTATTTTCCTTAATACAAACAAAATACACAAATTAAAGTTTCCTCCTTTTTTTTTGTTTTATATTATTTTTAATTCTTCTTCTGTCTCTCTCGCTTATTTCATCCCCATTCTCTGACTAGAGAGAAAGAGAGAAAGAGGAGAGAGAGAGACTGTTCTTCCTCGTTTTGATACTCTTCTTCTACTAGAGATTCTGAATCGAGAAACAAAAATGGTTAATCCAGAAGAGAAAAATCGTAATATCGTCGTGAAACCCATTACAACGAATCTTCAAGGTAGTTAAACGCGTTTGTGAAAGCTGAGAATTGGAGGTCTCTCAAGAACAGAGTATCTGAGAATTTGTTTTTTTTTTTTTTTTGTTGATGGGTTTTGTTTAGATGAAACAAGAAGTAGAAAATTCGGAATAGAGATGAAGAGACAGAACAGAAGAGCATTAGGTGTGATTAATCAGAATCTCGTTAGTGCAAAAGCTTATCCTTGTGTTGTTGTTAACAAGAGAAGAGGCTTATCTGAGTAAATTACTAAAACCCTTAATCTGATCTCAAAAGCTTGTCTTTTTGATTCTTAAATTTTGGGTTTTGACTGATTTGCTTTTGTTTTGTTCAACAGGAGGAAGCAAGAAGGATGTGAGAAGAAAAAACTTGATTCGTTACATTCGTCGATTTCAAGGTTTGTAATAAAGATTCAAGCTTTTTGTATCTCTGTCTTTGTTTGGTTTTGTTAGATCTGAGATTCTTTTGAATTTTTGCAGATCTCAAGAAGAGATTAAGAAGCTAAAACAATCGAATCCAAGTGGAAACGAGTTTGGTGATTGTATATTCATTGATGAAGAAGAAGAGGAAGAGAATGAAGCTACATTGGACCAACCTATGCCTATGTTATTAGAGGAACCATACATTGAATCTGATCTAATGGTAATTTCATTAATAATCAAATTTTTTTTTTAGCTTTTCGTCATGTTTAAGTTCTAAAGAAATTTTTAATTTGGATGATAGGAGGAAGAAGTTGAAATGGAGGATATAATAGTGGAAAAAGAAAAAGAACCGATTTTGGATATCGACGGATACGATGCAAATAACTCTCTTGCGGTTGTTGAATATGTCGAAGATCTATACGAATTCTACCGTAAAACCGAGGTAAAGATCTCATTGGTTTTTTTTAACTCTCTAAAGTAAGAAATTGAATTTTATCTGAGACAATTTTCTTGGTTAAACTGCAGAGATTTAGTTGTGTTCCACAAGATTACATGGCGCAACAGTTTGATATAACTGACAAAATGAGAGCAATACTTATCGATTGGCTCATCGAGGTATATATATTCAAAGATCTTTCCTTTGAATAGATTTGTTATATGTAGAGGCTAATTTGGGTTATTGAATGTTGTTGCAGGTACATGACAAATTTGAGCTAATGAACGAGACATTGTTTCTAACAGTGAATCTGATAGATAGATTCTTATCCAAACAACCTGTTGTAAGAAAAAAGCTTCAGCTTGTTGGTTTAGTTGCATTGCTTTTAGCTTGCAAGTACGAAGAGGTTTCGGTACCAATTGTCGAAGATTTAGTAGTCATTTCGGACAAAGCTTATACGAAGAACGATGTTTTAGAAATGGTATAACCACAAGAACTTGATTCCTTCTTTGTTCTTTTTCCAATACAAAGATTTTATCTGATTTCAAAAATCTGTGTGTGTGCAGGAGAAGATTATGCTTAATACATTGCAATTCAATGTATCCTTACCGACGCATTACCCTTTCTTGAAAAGATTCCTCAAGGCTGCTCAATCAGAAAAGAAGGTAAAAAAATCTTATCATCAATGGCTTGTGAATTTACATTACAATCATCAAAACACTAATGAATTACTACAACTATATTTGCTTATTGAAACAGCTTGAGAATTTGGCGTCGTTCTTGATCGAACTTGCTCTAGTAGACTACGAAATGCTTCGATATCCACCATCGTTACTAGCTGCCACCGCGGTGTACACAGCTCAATGTACAATCCATGGCTTCAGTGAATGGAACAGCACTTGTGAGTTCCACAGTCACTACTCAGAAAACCAACTCATGTAAGTATCTTTATCCATTAACACAAAAATTGTACCTTTAAAAGACCCATTTTTTCTAATCGAAATTTGCGCGTTACGGGTTTTGTTTTTTGCAGAGAATGTTGTAGAAGAATGGTGAGTTTGCATCAGAAGGCTGCGACTGATAAACTAACAGGAGTACATAGAAAATACAGCTCCTCTAAATTCGGATACATAGCAAAAAAATATGAAGCTGCACACTTTCTTGCGTCAGATTCTTCAAAAGCTATATATAACAAAGAGTAGTTTGTGTATAGCAACTTACATTTTTCCCTCTCATTTTTAGTTACAGAATAACAAAATAAGTTTCATAAATTTCCTCTGAATTTGAATTTGATATGTAATTTCAACTCTTTTTCTTCTTTATTGATATCTCAGCAATAAAAAAGTCCTCTAATCAAATCTTTGATAGTGATTATCAATCTTCTACTTAATCTTAATATTTCATGGAAAATTCACAGATCTGTTGTCATTGAACAGATTCTTAAAATATGAATATAACTAAGAAATTATGATGATACACATTAAACACAAGAGAGCAGACAAAACTAGTACACCTAACACACAAAACGTTGTCGTTTTACAAAACTGTTTATATATCTCTCTCCCACCAAACTCTGTTTTTTCAGATCTTCTCTTAAAAAAACGAACTTTGAAAAATCTCACGATCATGGCGGCGTCGGCGAACTCATTCCTTGTCGGAAACAATACTCAGATCCCTACTCTAAAACCCAAATCCACTTCTCAATCTCTTCTCCACCTCAACAAACCAACCACCGTGAATCTCGCCGGAAAATCTAAGCCCGTCGCGGTTAGATGCGTCGCCGCGACGACCCATGTTCAAGACGGAGCTAGATCCGGCTCCGTCGGATCCCAAGAACGCGTCTTTAATTTCGCGGCGGGTCCGGCTACTTTGCCGGAGAACGTTCTCCTCAAAGCGCAGGCGGATCTATACAACTGGCGTGGATCCGGCATGAGTGTGATGGAGATGAGTCATAGAGGGAAAGAGTTTCTTTCGATTATACAAAAAGCTGAATCGGATCTTCGTCAGCTACTGGAGATTCCTTCGGAATATTCCGTTTTGTTCTTACAAGGAGGTGCAACGACTCAATTTGCTGCTTTGCCTCTTAATCTCTGCAAATCTGAAGATACAGTCGATTTCGTTGTTACTGGTTCGTGGGGAGACAAAGCTGTGAAAGAAGCGAAGAAATATTGCAAAACCAATGTGATTTGGTCTGGTAAATCTGAGAAATACACTAAAGTTCCAATCTTTGAGGAGTTGGAGCAGAGTATGCACGCCAAGTATTTGCATATATGCGCCAATGAAACTATCCATGGTGTTGAATTCAAAGATTACCCTGTTCCTAAAAACCCTAATGGGATCTTGGTTGCTGATATGTCTTCTAACTTCTGTTCGAAGCCAGTTGATGTGTCGAAATTTGGTGTGATTTACGGTGGTGCTCAGAAGAATGTTGGTCCTTCTGGTGTTACAATTGTGATCATTCGTAAAGATTTGATCGGAAATGCTCAAGACATCACTCCTGTGATGCTTGATTATAAGATCCAGGACGAAAACAGTTCGTTGTACAACACGCCTCCTTGTTTCGGGATTTACATGTGTGGTCTTGTGTTTGAAGATTTGTTGGAACAAGGTGGATTGAAAGAAGTTGAGAAGAAGAATCAGAGGAAAGCTGATTTGCTTTACAATGCCATTGAAGAAAGCAAAGGCTTTTTCAAATGTCCTGTTGAGAAATCAGTGAGGTCTTTGATGAATGTGCCTTTCACATTGGAGAAATCTGAATTAGAAGCTGAGTTTATCAAAGAAGCCGCGAAGGAGAAGATGGTGCAGCTTAAAGGTCATAGATCAGTGGGAGGTATGAGAGCTTCTATTTACAATGCAATGCCTTTGGCTGGTGTTGAAAAGCTTGTTGCTTTCATGAAAGATTTCCAAGCAAAGCATGCTTGATTAGTTACATCACAAAGTTATTTGGATTCTGAGTAGTCTTTAAAGGTTTGTTTTCTGTTTTTGCATTTTGGTTATGTTTGTTTGGGTGATAAGCTTGAATGCTTAGGATTTGGTTCTGTTTCTTTTCCAGAAAATTTTCAGTAATAATGTTTATTAGCAATGTATCAAAATCTTTCTCCATCAATTGGAAATCAGGTTTGTTAAAACAACAAAGAGCTTTCTTATTTGGAGTAGTGATGATCTCATATTCTCTTTTTAATGTCTCCTTTCTCTGCAACTCCTGAAACCGAAAATCCGATTTTTACAAGAAGCAAAACTCAATCTAGATCCCAAACCAAACTCTGATATAGCGTTCATTGTAAGAAAGTAAGTTACCATTTGGGAGTCTCTCTCTGTAAGCAACAGCTACATTTCGGAAGAACTCTGTGGTAGCATCTGCATATTCAGTCAACTAGGTCTATCACTCTACTAAAACCTGAGCAATAGAGAACAAAACCAGAGTATACTGGACTCACCATGTTCCATTGTCAAAGACGGATCTTGCTCATCGACAAATCCAATCAGTTTTGCCGGGTTTCCAGCCACCATGCTTCAGAAACCCCAAAAGAAAGAGTCGATTTGAGAGATGTTCAAACCGAGTAACTCTAGGATATTTTTCAGATGAATTTCAGTTTCATACCTATACGAAGGAACGTCCTTTAACACAAGAGAACCGGCAGCTACCATCGCTCCTGCACCTATCCTAATGTTACCGAGTATAGTCACACATGCTCCAAGAAGAGCACCATCGCCTATATTTGGATGGCGGTCACCGGTTTCCTTCCCAGTCCCTCCTAATGTCACACCCTGTGACATGAAAATACAAACTAGCATTACAAATATCGAGTCTTTTTTGATATTTTTCAGGGAAATGAATCCAGAGGAGATCTTTACATGCAAAATTGAGACACGGTCGCCTATCACAGCTGTCTCACCTATGACTACACCGGTTCCATGATCCAACAATATCCCCTTACCAATTCTTGCAGCTAAGCAAGAAACACAAAGTTACTCATATGAGAAATGTAAAAAGCATAAGCAAGATCTGAAACTAAAAACTTACCCGGGTGAATATCGATTCCAAAAACCTGAGTGAAACCATAGACATTGATCAGAGATTGTACATCAGGACTCTAACAGTAACCAAAAAAGCTGTGGAATCTACACTACCTCGCTTACTCGGCTTTGCAGTGCCAATGCTAATAGTTGTCTTCCTTGCTTCCACAACTTATGTGCAACTCTATACGCCTGCAGCGCAAGATAGCCCTGTGGAACTAACTATTCTAGTAAAAAATGCACATGAAAACTCGCCTCGCTATTGTTGAATAATTGGTTAAAGTACCTTCAGATGTAAAATAGCCGAACTATACGATAGACAAGCAGGATCTCTGTCTTTGAATGCCTACAACAAACATACATTACAGTCAAATTATCATCAGACAATACTATCTGAAACAAACAAAGAATAAGCGTTTTAGTTATCTGAAGATTGTAGGGGTCGGATTTCACCCCTATGAGATCGATATAACGACAAGATCAACTGGGCAGCATCCTAACGAAATCGGAGCAAGTCTACAAAGGCCTAGTCTGAATCTAGGCCCAAAATGACATTAAACTCATTAACAAAAATGGGCTTAATGTCATTTTGGGCCTAATTTTAATATATTGCTTAATGGGCCAGGTCCATTTATTAGCTGGCCCATTTTACTTAGAGACACTATATATAGTTCATTATCATCTCCCAAAAAGGGGATCGAATCATTTGTAATCAGAGCTTAACAGAAACAGCAATAAAACATATCTTCGACTTTTGCTTTGTGATTCATACTCAGAAGACTCAGTTTCTCTTTTCGACCTTCGACAAATTCAATTGAGTTGGTTTCGACCTCCACAATTTGGCGCTAGAAGGAGGGGAACTTGAGATCTTCTCACACTAAGGAATCACTTCGCACCCAAGCAGAAGAGATGACTCTCGGAGGAGACAACATCGACAACAACCAGCAACACATCGCAACAGGTGGATCCGCGGCTAAGGATCCGGAGCTAAACGCGAACGCGCCCAAGGACGTCGCCAATCCTCAAACCAGAGAGAACGCGCCGGGCGGAAACAACACTGCAGGGGACAAGACTGTAGCAAACCCGTCGCAGCTCGCGGCGGAGATCACGCAGATAAAGGGAATGTTTGAAGAAATCCTGAGGAAAACAAGGGAGCAAGACAACTTCAACAATACAATGAGGAACCGGATGGATTCTTTAACCGCGGCAAGCCACATTAAAACGACAAGGTTTACACCCCACGCCGTGGACCGTGTCGCCCCAATAGCACTCAACTTCTCCACACCTTCGGAGGCCCAGCAGCTTCGTCGACGTCGTCCGATTGACCTCAACACCGAGCCGACTCCCGGAAGTGGTGGACGAGACATCAACAAGGGTAAAGCCATAGCTGGCGGCTCTGCATCGGCAGGAAACCCCACACAGCCTGGCAATTTGGCATCGGCCGAGAAAACAGCAACACGTGGCGGTTCGGCATCAGCTAGCAAGCCTGCGCCAGAGGTTCATCTCGAGGATGATGTCGAAAAGGATGACTCCGACGATCTCAATGAACCGGGACAAAAGTCTGCAAGACAAACCTATCATCCTGAAGACGAGCAATATGCCTTCGAGCTTGCTGAAGAGGAAGAACGCCTCCGCTGGGAGAGACGACAGATTGCCAAAGAGGAAGAACGTCCCCAACGGGGAATGCAGCGCGCCGCTGAAATCCGAAGAGGCGCGCCACGGGTGCGGCAAGACGAACTGGAAGAGTTGCGCGCCTCTATGCGCCGAACCGACATGGACCTAAAGGCGATGCCCTCACAGATGCATCGAGCGATCAGCACGACGCCAGAAATTGATCGAGTACTTGAGGAAGCACAACGCACGCCGTTCACAGCTCGCATCTCTAAAGCAACGCTGTCTGACCCGGGAAAAATCAAGGTGCCGACCTACGAGGGTACGTCTGATCCAACTGACCATATCACTGCCTTCACTATAGCGATGGGGCGAGCCAATTTCAGAGAAGACGAAATGGATATCGGTCAATGTCATCTGTTTGTGGAATATCTCAAAGGACCGGCTCTCCAATGGTTTTCGGGGCTTGAGAGCAACTCCATCGATAACTTCAACCAGCTATCTGAAGCCTTTCTCAAGCAGTATGCAATATTCATAGAACGGAGAACTCTAGGCGCCGATCTGTGGACAATGACGCAGGGATCTACTGAGACTCTCCGCAATTTCATCGAACGGTTCAAAACCGTCTTATCAAGAGTGAAAGGCATCGATGACTCATCCGCCCTTGAAGCTCTGAAGAAAGCACTTTGGTACGAATCAGACTTCCGAAAGGAAATAATCGTGAACGAGCCAACAACTATCCAGGATGCTCTCCATCGTGCCACCAAGTTCGCAAGAAACGAAGAGGAGATGAAACTGTTGGCGGAAAAGCATGGAAAGACCAAACAGCCCAGCGCTCCCTCTCACAATCAGAATAGCCAAGGCAACAAGAAGAACAACCAAACGCCTGGATTCGTGGAGCACGAAGGAGGATTTAGAGGTGCGCATAATTATCAAGTGGATTCTCCCGGTTACGGCAGAGGACGGGCCCGAGGTCATGGAAGAGACACAATGAGCAATGCATGGATCTGGGATCAAGACTCTTACGATGAATCGACTTACTGTGACTATCATCGCATCCACGGGCATTCAACTGTCGATTGCAGGACTCTCGGTCGAATGCTCGCCGCAAAGCTGGCGGCTGGCCAACTTAAAGGGGACTTCAACCTCAAAGACTTTCAGATGGAAACTAAGGACGAGGCAAACGGCGAACCCCCAAAACATGGGAGGCGTAGTAGTGAGAGTCTACCTCCGGAAACCAGACGGCGAATACACTAAGTTACTTCCAACAATCAAACGAACTACGGAGCGACTTGATCCCTTCATAGGGTACGTAGGCAGCTCGTCTTCGGATGGGTTCAGTTGTCCCCCTCCTTCAAAAGGGGGGGAGTGGGTACGTATACTCGTATACTCCCATATTTATACACGGCTTGCCGTTTAAAAAAAAAATGTCAAAAGCCAAGTTTTTACTTGCAAATTTATCAAAAGCCAAGTTTTTACTTGCAAATTTATCAAAAGCCAAGTTTTTACTTGCAAATTATCGAAAGCCAAGTTTTTACTTGCAAATTTATCAAAAGCCAAGTTTTTACTTGCAAATTTATCAAAAGCCAAGTTTTTACTTGCAAATTATCGAAAGCCAAGTTTCTACTTGCAAACTTATCAAAAGCCAAGTTTTTACTTGCAAACTTATCAAAACCCAAGTGTTTACTTGCACACTCACTCAAAGTCTTTAACAGACTACTTCTCTTTATCATCTTGTCGCCGTTGGCCACAGTGACGAACTCTTTACATCCCCCAGTGGATAAAGCGCGCTATATAAATTCGGTGTTCATTGCTGGAGCGGTGTTGTTCACGGGAACATATCCGTAAACCAGAATGTTCAACTCAGAAACCCAGCACACAACAAATCGCTGGTATAAATTCAGTGTTCATTGCTGGAGCGGTGTTGTTCACGGGAACATATCCGTAAACCAGAATGTTCAATTCAGAAACCCAGTTCTCCCGCGGACGCGCGGACACAACAAATCACTGGTCAAAATCTTGTGTTCATTGCTGGAGCGAATTTGTTCACGGGAACATATTCGTAAACCAGAATGTTCATCTAAAAAACCCAACAACTTTGTTGGTCATTACGCAATAACATGTTCATCTTCAGAGCGGGCGCGTCGACGCAAACTCACCTTGAACCAAAACGACCATTCCAACTCAAATCAATGTCTCAAATAATGCAAGACAAAAATGACGCTGAACAAAAGGACAAACATCATAAGCTGAATCAAATACTAAGTCTGAAATCTAACTAAAGCGCGATCTCGTCAACGTCGTCGACAACGTCATCGACAATCTCAATGGCTTGTTCAGAAGAAATCGCCGGCGTAGAGTTTTACAAATTATCATCGCTTGACGAATCAAAAGAACTCGAATCCGAGTCAGCCTCCTCTTCAAAGACACCAGCGTTCGTCTCCACAACTCGATCATCAGTCGTGCCAACAGGAAAATCCTTAAGGATCCCTTCAAGCTCACGCACATGCTTAGCAAATACCTCATCCGCGAGCGATAGGTTTGCCTTTTGCTTCTCAAGATCAACGAGCTCTTCACCAAGGGACGATCTTTGGCGCCAGTTCACACTTTGCTTCATCAACAGCTCGCTGCATAGCTGCATCATAAAGATTGGCTTCGTCAAAGTCGATGTTCGCAGGACCTTGTCGTAATTCACCTTGTGATGTCGTCGTCTTCTCCACTTTGATGCGCAAGCTTCCCTTGGTCGTTGTCCATCTTGTCAAAATCAGGGACCTTATCGCTGTTCACCACGCGATGCCGACGACGTCTCCACCTTGCGATGTGGGATTTCCTCGGTCGTTGTCCACTTCGTCAAAATCACAGACCTTGTCGCTGTTCACCTCGCGATACCGACGACGTCTCCACCTGGCGATGTGGGTTTTCCTCTCGTTGTCCACTTCCTCAAAATCAGGGATCTTATCGCGGTTCGCCTCGCGACGCCGATGTCTTCTCCACCTCGCAATCCATGCTCCTTCACTTAGTTAGTTCGAAGCACCATCTTTCTCACCCGATCGAATCTCGCCTCACACGCCCACTATGCGATGTCGTCGTCTTCTCGTCGTCACGGTGTAAGCCTATCCACTTCACCAGACTGGGTCTTCACAAGACCCCGTTAGTACGGACCTTCTAGCTGCGTGAAAACCTTGTCGCGAAGGCCTCGCCATCAACGAACGCCACCTAGCCGGAAAAATTGCAATCTCATCACGAACTTCATCTATCGCAATTAGAGCATTGGAATAGACCGGCCTCGTCAAACTGACGGAGTAGGATTCTGTAGAAAGAATCATTCTCTTTCTAAGAAAGAAAGGATCGACGATCATCTCTCCGAAATCGTCGAAGTTTGAAATAGCCGCTGTAGTGTCCTTTGCGCGTGAACTGCCGAGCTGGAGGCTAACTGTTGGGGTCAGATTTGAAATAGCCGCTTCGTACAGAGTGAAGTAGCCCTCTAGAAGATGATCTGCTCGTGCATCTGAGCGAGGAACGACTAACTCGACTCCATCGGGAAAACCAAAGCAAGCAGTGAGGGCATCCAAAGACCTCTGAGTCGACATGGTAGACCCAGGCGGATCAGGTCTTCTCCGCTTTGCTCTCGGCCTTTTGGCAGCCGGATGAACAACAACTTCATCGTCAACCTCATCAACCACGACTAGAGCGTTGGAGTAAACCGGTCTCGACAAACTATCAGTGTCGGATGCTGGAGAAAGAACCATCCTCCTTCCCAGGAGGAAAGGGTCAGCAACCATCTCTCCGGAATCATCTAAGTCTGAAGTATTTTCACTGCCATCCTTGTAACGCGAACAAGTAAATTGTACATCCACCGAATCGGAAGCCATTCACCTCTCTGTTGCACTAAACAGCAAGGATCCGAGTCACTGCACCGTTGAGTCACCGAGTTTAAAAAAAAAAAAAAAAAAAAAATGACTCGTTGACCGAGTCGACTCGTTGACCGAGTTGACTCAGTCACCGAGTTGACTCAGTTAGTGAGTCAACTCGCCAGGTCTCGATCCACCGACTTTCCACACGATCTCGCCACGCCTCTCTCTCTCCTCGCCGCGAAGCTCGCCTACTACCGACTCTCTCTCTCTCTCTCTCTCCTTCTCTCGACGCGATCGAGTTATCACGGGGAGATCTCGTCTCGTCGCGAAGGCGTCGAGTGTGGTCGCCGATGGAGATTCCCGCCGCGAGAAGACTGCGTCACGAGGCTGTTGTCGTCAGCGAATGAAGCTTCGTCGTTGGCAGCGAACTTTGCTTCGCCGGGGTGATAAACGTCGTCGAGATCCATGCCGTCGGAAGATCCACGTCGCCGGAAGTTCGATTTGCCGAAGCGGAGGATGAAGATGACGACGCTGACCATCACGGTGAGGCCTGACGAAGTCGATAACGGCGAGAGAAGCAGCGGCGGGTCGAGGTGAATCACCGACGGCGGCGGTTATGATCAAAAAAAAAAAAAAAAAACCAAAAACCTGAAAACAATAAAATAAAGAGGCGAGAGTTTATTTTTTACCTTTGGCTTGGTAGAAAATAATACCTTAGAAGCAGACCTATTTATACTGGGAGGATTTCCTAAAATCACTAGGTTTTTGTAAAAATTCCTAAAACTTTCCAGCAGGCCTCAAAGCCCATCAACGCATCAAGATCACCAACCTCCTCAGTCTCTTAAGATAATAAAACGAAAACAAGCCCAGGAAAACACGCAGACATCAACTCGACGTGAAATAACAAGAACTTCCCGAGTTCGATGACGAGACGTCCACGCCTGGCAACTTCGCAGTCCAACATATCGATCTCAGACTCCAGAAACTTTTACCTTGGCATCATCATAACTCGATACTACCAAGCTGGGGGGCTAACTGTTGGGGTCAGATTTTACTCCTGTGAGATCGATATAACGACAAGATCAACTTTGCAGCGTCCTGACAAAATCGGATCAAGTATGAAACGAGGAGCCCAGGAAAACATGTTAACATCGGCTCAACGCGGAATAACAGAAACTTCCCGAGTTCGATGACAAGACATCCACGCCTGGTAACTCCCTCAGTCTTCTAAGTAAAAGAGCAAGAAAACAAGCACATGAAAACACGCTGACGTCGACTCAATGAGGAATAACAGAGACTTCCCGAGTTCGACGATGAGACGTTCACACATGTGACTTCGCAGTCCAACATATCGATCTCAGACTTCGACAAT
The DNA here is from genome assembly GCA_964056655.1 of Arabis hirsuta. Lineage (NCBI taxonomy): Eukaryota > Viridiplantae > Streptophyta > Magnoliopsida > Brassicales > Brassicaceae > Arabis > Arabis hirsuta. The sequence continues at coordinate 35,547,644 of OZ053303.1, forward strand.
TTTTACCTCGGCACCATCTTAACTCGATACTGCCAAGCTGGGGGGCTAACTGTAGGGGTCGGATTTCACCCCTATGAGATCGATATAACGACAAGATCAACTGGGCAGCATCCTAACGAAATCGGAGCAAGTCTACAAAGGCCTAGTCTGAATCTAGGCCCAAAATGACATTAAACTCATTAACAAAAATGGGCTTAATGTCATTTTGGGCCTAATTTTAATATATTGCTTAATGGGCCAGGTCCATTTATTAGCTGGCCCATTTTACTTAGAGACACTATATATAGTTCATTATCATCTCCCAAAAAGGGGATCGAATCATTTGTAATCAGAGCTTAACAGAAACAGCAATAAAACATATCTTCGACTTTTGCTTTGTGATTCATACTCAGAAGACTCAGTTTCTCTTTTCGACCTTCGACAAATTCAATTGAGTTGGTTTCGACCTCCACAAAGATCAAGGCGAATCGAGCTCTGAATACATCTGTCATGTACTATAACATTGCAAAATATATCCATGAGTTGAGTTGCTAACAAGGTAGGGTTTTGGAGACGGTTAGCAAGAACAAAACCCAATGCTTGCTCTAAACAGTCATGTGACAAGATACTAGCATACAAGAAGCTACTCAAAATCGGTTCCTTTTCTGCCTACAACAACAACATTCACCATTATATAGTAGGAACATAAACACACAAACACTGTTCCTCAAACTAAAAAGGTTTCGTTAAGTAAGTTAAACAGAAAGATATCACATTTAGTGATCAAAGTTTCTGTTTTTGTGGAATCGAAGTTAATGTTAATGGAAAGAAAACCTCAAGCTTAGCTTCTTCTCTTATAGCATCCCAAATTAGGTCATAACCAGAATTGATAAAATCCAACAAAACCGGGTCGGGCTTGAGAGCTCCTTTAGCGTAAACCGGGAAAAGCCTCTGGAAAGGAAACTCGTCGACGGTCTCCTCGTCTTCTCCGGTAGGAATCATCACCGACAAGGGCGATGAAGCTAAAGAAAAATCACAATTCTTGCCGTTTATACAAGCCATAACTGGAAATTGGGAAGAAGTAGAGAGAAGATGATAAAGAAAGAAATGAACTTTCATGGAATTTATAGGAAACTGAAGAAACCCTTTGTTGCTTTTTAATCACAGTGATTGATTGATTCTTCTTTTCTGTGTTGGATTCGAAGTAGCGACAATGAGAAGACAAAAGAAGAAGAAGAGAGGTTTAAAGTGAAGTGTTTGTGAATGTGTCCACACCATTTTGGAAAGGTTCATGAGAGATTTAGATGTGGACACTCACTCCCTCTCTCTCTCTCTCTATTTGCTCTATGTTGCGTGCGACCGTGATTCAGTCCAAGTTCTTAATACCACCCATTGCAATAGAATCCAAAATTTGCAAGTACTTTTATAATTTTATTATAAGAAAAAACCGTTATCGTTTTCGTACCACACGAAGTGGACTTGCACATTATTATTTTTTAAGTTGAAAACATCGAACAACACACGGTGGTGATAGGGTGCTAAATTCGGTTTTTCCTTAGGATTCGACTCTCACTGAACACTTCCGTTTATAAGTTAAAACGGTGTTACATTTGAATCCATAATAAAATTTGCTGAATTAATTGCTAGCCAGCCGCTAAATTCACTTGGGAGTTTTTCAGTTTTAACAAAGTTTAGATTCATCACGGTTTCTTAAAATAGTGTTCTTCAATAATTTAATTATAATCCATTTTAAAGTGTGTTTTTTTTCCTACACCTAAACTAAACTTTGTGTTGTAAATTTTTTCAAAATACAAACATTTTTTATGTTTGAGAATTCCCTATAAATAATTTACAAATTTTAAAAAAATCTCATAACTGACTTTAGGAAAAAAAAAGAAAAAAAAATTCATAAAACAGTTTCTATATCAAAATAAAATTAAAAAAGGACAAAAAACTACATATTCATTTTCTTAAGGGGCATATCCATAAAAAAAAACTTGTAAAAAAAATTCAGAATCGTTATTATATAAAAATTCAGATTCGAGAAAAAGAAATGAAAAAAAAAATCTAATCGCCGCATGCAATCGCCGATCAACGAAACCACCAACGTCCGTCTCTAAATAAATCGAAATCCATCAATGGCGAGAATATCCGGCTCAATCCTCAACCGGCTCCTGTCGAATCCCTCTTCTCCATTGACCGTACCAAGCCGATCCATCACCTACATGCCTCGACCCGGCGACGGAACCCCACGAACCGTAACCTTGATTCCCGGCGACGGAATCGGACCATTAGTAACCGGCGCCGTGGAACAGGTAATGGAAGCGATGCACGCACCTGTTGATTTCGAGCGATACGAGGTTCTTGGTCACATGAGGAAAGTCCCTGAGGAAGTAATCGAGTCTGTGAAAAGGAACAAGGTTTGTCTTAAAGGTGGATTAGCTACTCCTGTTGGTGGTGGTGTCAGTTCTTTGAATATGCAATTAAGGAAAGAACTTGATATCTTCGCTTCTCTTGTCAATTGCTTCAATGTCCGTGGATTAGCTACTCGCCATGAAAACGTTGACATTGTTGTGATTAGAGAGAACACTGAAGGTGAGTATGCAGGTCTTGAGCATGAGGTTGTTCCTGGTGTTGTCGAAAGCCTTAAGGTAATAATACCCAAATCGATCATAGCTTCTCTAATATCTGATTCTGATTTGAAGAATTGGGGATTGTTGTTGTTTAGGTGATAACTAAGTTTTGTTCTGAGAGGATTGCGAGATATGCATTTGAGTATGCTTATTTGAACAATAGGAAGAAAGTGACTGCTGTTCATAAAGCCAACATTATGAAGCTTGCGGATGGGCTTTTCCTTGAATCTTGCAGAGAGGTTGCCAGAAACTATCCGGGGATTACGTACAACGAGATCATCGTAGATAATTGTTGTATGCAGCTTGTCGCTAAGCCCGAGCAATTCGATGTCATGGTAATGCTCTCTAGTTTATATATGTCCTTCTTTCTAGTTACAAATCAAAACTTGAATCTTTCGTCTAAATGTGGCCAAAAGGACCCACCAGTGATGCTGTTTCGATTGTATCTCGTGGATAATTTCTGTTGGTTGGTGCAAATTATGCATATCGGATCTCGTTTGTTTCAGGTGACGCCTAATTTGTATGGTAACCTTGTTGCAAACACCGCGGCTGGAATAGCGGGTGGAACTGGAGTGATGCCAGGAGGTTTGTTCATATTAGTTGAAGTTATGACCTTTATTAATTTTGGTCCGGAAATCAGACAATTCTTGGGTTTGTTGTTATATAGGGAATGTTGGTGCGGAACATGCGATTTTCGAGCAAGGAGCATCAGCTGGGAATGTGGGAAATGATAAGATAGTGGAACAGAAGAAAGCAAATCCGGTGGCTTTACTTCTCTCATCGGCTATGATGCTTAGACATCTCCGGTTTCCTACTTTTGCTGATCGGCTTGAAACCGCTGTGAAACAAGTGATACAAGAAGGAAAATATCGAACGAAAGATCTTGGAGGAGATTGCACCACGCAGGAAGTTGTTGACGCGGTCATAAAAGCTCTCGAGTAAAAGCCATCGGAGCCCTCTGCTTCTTCTCCATCTTTCTCATTGAACTAAAAGTTTTGACTTTCTCTGTTTTTCATAGCTAATTGTTTTCTTTTCGTTGATTCGATTTTTTACCTTCAACAATATTCAATCTTGTGTTTGAGCATGAGCTTCTTTGATAACAGAAAAAATCAATAAAGAGAGAAGCAGTTTCGTTTATCAAGCAAGGTCTTTGTTTACTTTTTGCATCAAAATAGGTCAAACACACTAATCATATAACTTGTGAAAGAAGGCAAAAGAAATTACTTGAAGCAATGTTTGTTTTTCCAAAGCCTGATCTAACTTTAGGTCTCTAATTCATAACAGAGTAACCATGTATATAATCATTTTGCTAAATTTAGGGTTTTTACAAGTGAACGACGCGCAAAGACCATCGATTGTGTACCTCAGAATATAAGAAGAATACTAAAAGGAATCATCTTTCCGTGTCTCGTACGAGTACTTTTCAAAACACAATCTTTACTTCTCTGTTTCTGTTTCCTCTGTTTCCGCATCTATTGAAATCTCCCAACTATAAAAATACATTCTGGTTCCATCACATTTTGATCAATTACAAACACCTCTGAACAAACTTGTTAAAGAATAACAAGAAAACAAAAAGAAAAGAAGAAACTTTGTTTTGTTTTCTTGATCTTGAAGATTGAAAATGGCGTCGAATAGCGAAGCAAGGCCTTTGCCGAAATTCGGAGAATGGGATGTGAATGATCCGGCGACGGCGGAAGGGTTCACCGTTATATTTACTAAAGCCGGAGAGGATAAGAAAACGGGTCGGAGCTCAAGCAAAGCACCTTCACAGAGGAAAAAAGACGGTGTTAAACCAACGGCCAAGAAATGGCTCTGTTTTACATTTTCATGATTCTGGTGTTTGATTAATTTTAACCGTTTGAGAGAATAGCATTTGAGAAAACTTTTGTCTTTTAGAACTTTTTTATTTCTTCATTTTGTTTAGCATTTCTCTTTATGATAATGCAGAGTTAATTATGTTTTAAATGTTGTAGAGAAGAGAAAATTGATTAGCTTCTTGTATATTGTGTTTGTGTTTGTTTCATTCGAAGTTTTAATTCAAGATTTGGACCTTTTTTTAATATCTCATAATCTCCTCTGCAAACAAAAACTTTCTTCTTGATCTTAGTTAGTTACAATTGAAGACATACTTGTGTTGCAAGAAACCGCTCTTTTTGCTTCAAATTGGACGAATCAAGATTCAATCATCAATATATCCTTGTGTGTATATACGAAAATCTCACTCAAAATTTTGAAATTTGATATGTTTTTTTGGTAAGTCATACAACAATATCTGATCAAATACTGCTAACTCCATTGATTACACTCTCAAGAGGAAAAAGCCTAAAAAGAAGAATATATTCTTAGCATTAAGTAGCCAAGTGCAGAGTATTGTGACGTTTCAGTGAAATTAGATTGCTAATCATTGAGAGCCAAATGAGAGGACAATGTTCAAGGGATCAATTAGGGAAGATTTACAAAGGACAAGTTGTCAAGATTTTGGTTATATACTAGTCATTTTTGACGACTTTTTTCAAATCATTTGGCAAATAAAATTCCTTAAAAAAAAAAAAAAATTCTTCTCTTTTTAATTTCTGCCAGTCTATACATTTGTGTATTACAACTTTTGTGTCTCCTTGTCTGTCAACTAAATAATAGAAATATACACGGATGAGTAGGAAATGAATCGTACCACGACCTTTAAACAAGATTCTCCTACTAACTCTTATTGTTTAAAACCCTAGATTCTTGGACCTATAATGGCCTAAGGTTTTTTTTTTCGTTTACGCAAAAATTTGTTTTATATGTTTACAGTCTCTCCTTGGAAAACGTTTCTCTGAGTTGTCATGTTTTTTTTTCTAATGAAAACAGATCTTTGAGTTTAGCCAGCGATGATGAAAGAGGCAAAGAGAGAGACAAGAAATGAGACAAGATAATCATAATAATCAAGAGACCTTGACGTTGCTTGTTTCATGGCCACAAAGAGATTATTAAATTAATCAAAAGAGGATAATTGTGCAAAGATCCATTCATTATAAGATTTTATAACACATGCCTAATTGCTCTTCCACTAAATTTTTAAAGGTTTCTTTTGGATTTATCTCTAAAAATTCCTCTACTATATATCTTTGGAGTCTCTGAACCTTAACCTACCAAAACCCATTTTTTAGTTTGAAGTTTTCTTCTTCTTTCTCTTCAGGAGCTAGGAAAAAAATGGCAGAATCATCTTCTTCTTCGGCGACTACACATGTACCAGCTAGGTCTATTAGTTTGCCTACAAGACTAATCCATCCGAAAGCACAAAGAGTTGAAGAAGAACTGAAAAAGATTCACGATTTAAACTCTTCTTCATCAGCTTCTTCTCGAATCCAACTTGGACTTGCTCGGCTCGTCGAGCTCTATGACTTTGTCAATGAACAAGTCATATGTTCTCCTCAAGGCCAACAAGCTCTTCGCCTTTCTCACAACGCGAAACATGTGGAACACGCTCTTGATGAATCCATCTTGTTACTTGATGTATCTGACTTCTCAAGAGACTTGATAGGAACATTCATGGAACAAATCCAAGATCTTCAATCCGTTCTACGTAGACGCGGAGGAGATCTCTCGGTCATTCAATCCGAGATCCACGCTTTCATTAGCTTTCAGAAGAAATTCAAGAACGAAGCAGCTAGACAACTTAAATCTCTTGCAAGAACACAAACAAAGAAGAAATTTTTGGTCGTTAAAAGATCCGGTAGTGTCGATCAACATTCTTCTATGGTCTCCAACATTTTAAGGCAATCAAATGCATCAACGATCTCTATTCTCCAGTCACTCTTGCAGTTTCTTTCTTCTTGTGGTGAAAACCAGAAGATGAATGGTGAAATTCGATGTGTAGATAATTGGATGACACGGTATTTCTATGGAAGAATCATCGGTAGGAAGATCGTGAAGGCCATTGATGCGCAAACGATGCTCGGGAAATTAGCTATGCTTAATGTAAGCCTTGAAGCAATTAAGGATGAATTAAGTTACTTATCGAGACGACTTATTCAACATAGAGCTTCTCTTTTGAACATTGTTACTCAATGAAAACAATAACAAAAAAAAAAAGAGTTTGTATATTATTGTATAGAAACCAAGTTTTGTAAAGAGTAAATTATTATAGAAAAGATTAATCACATTTTGACTGTCCATTTCCATAAAAGTTTTGTATAATTGTGGTTCCGATTGGATGGTTTACATCAATTGATCCGGTAAAACAAAACAAAAAATCTCAAAAATTTGAATTAAATCGTATCATTATATCAACCGGATATAACAAAATAAAAATGTAGCATGTGTATATATTCCTAAACGTATGTGGTACGTCTTCAACATCAACTCTTCATCAGCATCTATCACTTAATACATCACATGCTGAACAAACTTACCAAACTCGATTATTGTTGTCTTCAAGTTTCGTGTCGCCATTTTCAAAAAAAAAAAAAAAAAAAGTTTCGTGTCGCTTACATCACGTGCTTGTCGTGCGAAATTATCTTACCAGAGGTTTTTTTTTTCCTTTTTTTAGGTCAGAACCAGATGTTTATTATTATCATTTTTTGTTTTATAATTATAATTTCAGTTATTATTTGTGTACGATGATGATCCACGAGAGCACAACTCAGAACAATTATTCAGAAGAGTTTCTTTATTTGTTAACGAGCAATTTGTTCATGTTATACGGTTTTAAATTTAGACATTTTTGTGGATATGAATTGTATTGATTTAAATCTCCATTATGATTAATTTTGGACTTCCCTATAACCCATTAACCCCTAACTTAAACATGTTACATTCATTATGGATCTAATATGTCTACGAATCCTAGTCTCACCTTAGCCACAAACTATTGTATCAACGGTTCTGAACTTGCCTAACCCTTAAGTTCTCTATACGATCTTTAACAAGAAAAAAAACTGCTCTATACAAAATTTCTTCCATGTCCAAAGAGAGACATGACCAGCCCTGAAAATGTGAAGGCTACAAGCCCCAAAACAAATTTTGGTTGCTATTGCCTATTGGCTATTATTTTCGCTGGAAAAAAAAAATTATAATTAACATCTTTAGTAAGTCTTAATTAATATATAGATTTTTTTGTCAATTTTAATTCTTAAACGTCCAAAATCATTTAATTTATTGAACTTCCTAAGGGTCTAGTACTACAGCTTTTGGATTTTTTACCCGACAATTAGGGGTACTCCTATTATTTTGTATGGTTCATGTTGATTAAAGCTCTAAACTAGATACACAATCGCCCAAATAAACTCGTTCGTGAAACTCAAATACTTAGAATATTTTTAAAAGTTTTAGATATAATGCACTTTCAATATATGCTAATGGGATTTTATAGCATACTTATGTAGTTTAATGATATTTTATTTAATATGCATTTTTTGGCTTGCTTCAGTTTCCACTATACCAATTTCAAATTTCGAAAGTCTATATCACTAATTTTTTTGAAATAAAATATCATGGCCTTGTACTTTTTAAAACGTATATATGTATTGCTTTAGAGACATTGTATTCAACATTTTTTGTTGACTTCATTGTAGTCAGCATTTTATAAGAGGAAATATATATTTTCATGAATTCAAGAATCAGAAAAAAAGAATATAACTAACATGTAAGGAAGCCAACGATTCAGGCACAATTTAGATATATATGGAAGGGGGAACTCAAATGCACGATTCAGATGTACCTAGATGCAAACCATTGTGTATATAAACGAGTTGAACAACCGATGCTAGGAACAGATACATACTACACTTCCTATACATTCAATAAATAATCATCGTCATTTCACAATGGTATATATCAAATCAAATTATTATTGTCTTACTAATAATTTTGAGTACTTGTTTATTCTAACCATTTGTTTTCTTGTAGGATGTACTTCGTATTTCGATCTTGCTTAATTTCCTCTATTGTGCACTTGTAAACGGACAAAACTACAATGTACTCAATTTTGGTGCTAAAGGAGATGGTCATACCGATGATTCAACGGTAAATTATGTTATTAGTTTTTTTCCTTCTATTTTATAGCAAATAATATGATATTTGTTTTTATTAAACACATTTTCCCCTAAAAATAATTAATAATTGCTATTTTTCAAAAAAAAATGCTATTTTTTTATTAATTGTTTTATTTGAGAAAGGCTTTTGCGAAATCGTGGAATGCCACATGTAATGGAGAAGGAGATATGAAAACACTTTATATTCCTGCTGGCAAAACATTTTTAACTCAGTCTATTGTGTTCCAAGGCCCATGTAAATCTAGCTCTATTAAAGTTCAGGTATGTTGACAATTAATTTACAATTTTATCTGATAAATACAGTTATGTTTTTCTTTGTCAACGTTTATATTTAAATTAGTAGTATATCATTAAAATTTGGGTTTTTTTCTTATAATTGGAGTTGGATGGCGTCATTGTCGCACCTATCAACAAAGGAGCATGGTTCAGCTACAAATTCCTCGGTTGGATCAATTTCTCAAATGTATTTGGTCTAACGATCGTTGGTTCTGGAACAATTAATGGTCGTGGTTCATCTTTTTGGGAGGTGACAATTTATTACTATAACATAATTTTCGTTACCTTTTCTATATATTTTGGTCATTATTACATCAAACTTATGGAAATTCTCTTTGATTTTCAGCAAAATTTTAAAATTTCTCAAAGGCCTACGGTAAGTGTATATATAGACTCTGCCCTTTTAAAAAAATTATTACTGTGACAAAAAAAAAAAAATTATTACTGTTGATCGCCACTAATTTTCAATTAAATAACTTATTATATTTTGTTTTGCAGGCGTTACATATTTTAGGATGTGATAACCTTAGGATAAGCGGGATAACTTCTATTGATAGTCCAAAAAACCATATATCAATCAAATCATGCAAAAATGTTACAATATCGAATATAAATCTTTTAGCACCCGAGCAAAGTCCAAACACAGATGGGATTGATATAAGTGCCTCGACTAGTATCAACATATTCAACTCGACAATTAAAACGGGTGCGTTCTATAAACTAATATTTTGTGCTTTGTTACTAGATAAATATCCAACAAAAGATGAATCATTTGAGTTTCAATAATTAAATTTTTAGGAGACGATTGTATAGCAATCAACACTGGAACTGTCAATATCAACATCACAAGGATTAATTGTGGACCTGGTCATGGAATAAGGTAATTTATGATGTTAATTACTTTCTTGGTTTACACCATTAACTATAAATATGAATAGAAATGTTTACATTACCAAAAAAAAAGTTGAGAGAATTAATTTTTGTTTGTTTGTATAATTGGAAATATAACATTGTGGGAAGTTTAGGAGCCGAAGGAGGAGACGCTGCAGTAAGTAATGTTCAAGTGACTCACTGCACTTTCAACCAGACAAAAAATGGAGCTAGAATCAAGACATGGCCGGTATTGATTTTTTATTTTCTTTTAAATCAGTATGCCCATATTTAAATTGATAATATTTATCAATATATATTTCACACTTTGTATCTTAATTTTTATTTTGTAGGGTGGACAAGGTTATGCAAAAAATATAACTTTTGAAAATATCACACTTATTAACGCACAAAATCCAATTATAATCGACCAACATTATATAAATAAAGGGCATCTTGATACTACGACGGTAAATAATCTATCTTATTAAAACATGATTATTTTTTTTTAAAATATGATTAATAAATTGAAAAATATCCATATTTTTGTTCAATAGGACTCAGCAGTGGTGATTAGCGATATAAATTTTATCAGTTTTCGCGGAACGACATCGAGTAAAGATGCTATAACCCTTAGATGTAGTGAGGTCACACATTGTAAAGACGTCGTTATGGATGGGATCAATATTACTATGGTGAATGGAGGGAAACCTAAAGTTGATTGTCAATTTGTCGATGGAACGTCTAATGACATTAATTTGATGCGTGAGTGCTTTGGAAAGGTGAGCATGATTTCCTATTAAAGAATGTTGATTAAAAATGTAGCCACATTTCTTTTTCTCGAGGTAGAATAAATTTTTTTTTTTCTGTCAACATCGTATAATATACACCTTTTACTAAAGTATGGATCTTCTTGTTTGAGTTTCAGAGAGTTTTAGTTTTTGAAATCAGTATGTGTTGTACTTTTTGAAATCATTACAACATTTCTTATATGTTGATTAAAATAAGTAACATATTATTAGTGTTGTAGTTCTATCACTATTTACATTAAAATCCGCTAAACATGTCGTAATCGCTTTATATATTTGGCCTACCTAGGCGATCAAAACTACTCGTGTTTTGTTGTATTTTTTTTCTTTGAAGGAAGAGAAAATTGAAAAGTATTAGTATTTAATTTGAAAAGTACTAAATACTTGAAGATTTATAAACAAATCTGTAAAACAAAGTTGTATAGATGCATAAGAAGAAGACAAAGAGGAACATGAGTTACAAGAGTCACTGACCATAACTGATGATTATATTCATGTTAGAAACAAATAGATCAGAGATTAAGCGACCCATGTTCTACTCACATGTTCCCACTTCGTTTAACCCGAGGATTCCTCTGTTCTTGAGCTTGTCAGCATTATATATAGAGTAGCCCACAAGAACCCTAATAGAGCATCTCAAAGACACAAACCAATTTTAAGAGTTTTGAAAAAAAAAATCCAGGGATGGTTTAGATTCAGTTCTCTTGACTGGTCAAACCACATATCAACCGGTTCGATCTGTGAGTCTTCCTTCAAGAATCCATCCATTCTCTATTAAACTCAGAGCAGCCTTGAACCGGCTCGGTATCTGGCAGAGATCTTCTTCCCCGATCTCGGTTTCTGCTTCTTTTGGGTCTGAGATGCTTCTCGTTGGACTCGTGAACCTCGCCGAGCTCTACGGTTGCGTGCACGAACTACTTGAGTCGCCTTACGTGAAACACACTCTTCCTCATCACAAGAAAGGGAAACTTCTAGAAGATTCTTTAGATGGATCCGTTGTGTTGCTCGACGTGTGTGAGGCCCAAGGGAAGTGATTGTCGCAATGAGAGAACATGTGACGAATCTCAAATCGGTTCTTCGTAGGAAAGGTAGCGTAGAGAAGGAGGTTAAAGCATATGTTAACTTGGGGAAGAAGGCAAAGAAAGAAATCTCTAAACACATCATTGCACTAAAGAAAATGGAAACCAGAGATACATCGATGAACATAGATCAAGATCCAGCAATAGCATCCGTGGGTGTTTAAAGTAAGACAATGGAAATCACTATCTTTATTTTCAGGCATCTTTTACTGTTCTTGTCGACAATACCACCACCACCACCATCTCCAGCAAGGAAAATTAAGAACAACATCGGGTTTTTGTCGATTCCTTTCGTATCGTCATCAATGTCGATAAAACAACAGAGTTTTGCTTCTTAATATCCTCAGTAACTGTTGAGACAGAGCTTTTGTCAATCAGATGTATATCTTTTTCCCCAAATGGTTTTGCTTGCAAAAGAAACATCCCAAAAGATCTCAGGTTTGCATTCTATTCAAAGGAATGAAGCTTTCTGGGATCGACCAAGAGAAAACCAAAGTCAAAATCTCCTAAAATGACTATGTTACGGAAGTTTTACTATCAAAATATCAATACATCAAAAATTCGTCGGAAGTATTGGGTTTGTCATTCGGTGTATAATTGAAGGTTTAACCAAGAGTTGTTATTCACACACAATTCGCATAAGAGTAAGATCCAATATGAAAAAACAAAAATGTTGAATTCAAAAATCCTTTAGCGAATAAAGTTTATATACGGAAAACATCATCAATTTCATTTTTTTCACTATGACTATGACCTATACTTGTTTGTGTAATGGTTTGTTTTTGAAAATTTTATAAACCGAATTTGTAACGCCCGTGATCCAAAAAAAATGGATTTTTGGACATGATGTCGATCGACATAGGGCTGTGCGTCGATCGACACGGGTGTTTTGACTCGCGAGGAGTCAGGCAGTGATGGTTGTGTCGATCGATACAGTCTGTGGGTGTCGATCGACACGGAGTTAAATCGAACCGAGTGTTGATTTGTTAATTGCACGGTTTGCGTGTTGGTTAAGGAAAACCCTAGGGGGTTCGTATATAAGCCAAGGGAAAGGTTTAGGGCTGCGTTTTTGGAGAGTTGTGGCCGAAATCAGAAGGAATCAGAGAAAAGAGAGAGTTGAGAGAACTAGGGTTTCCTCTTGAGTGTTGAGAAGTTTTCGTCGGTTTTGGAGGAGGCAGACGGCTGGGAAGATCAGAACAGATCGGTGGGAAACTTTGAGGGTAAGTTCTCCTTTCTTTCCTCTTGCCGTAGGCGAAAACCGCGTGTGTTTTGGTTGTGTTTTCGCTGAGTTATGGCCGTTTGTTTGTGTGAGGGTTTTGCAGTCTCGAGTCTGCGATCAGTCCACTTCGAGGGAGGTTTCCCGTCGAACCAGAGAGAAGCAGGAGACGATTCAGATACCGTTGGAAAGCCCTCTCTGTGTAGTTTTTAGATCAGGTTTCGGGTCCTGATTCGGAGGTAAGCTCCGTTCTCTGTATTCGTTTGTTTTCAGGGTGTCGGTTCTGAATCTCTGTTTTTGCCAGTTTCGAATAGCGAGATTGCGCGCTGTTTTTCTGTCAATCCTGTAGGAGTTAGGGGACGTTCTATACATCGTTGGAAAGCTCTCAGTGTCTAGTTTCCAGAACAGGTCTCAGACTTGGTTTTGGTGGAGGGAGTCGCGAGATATTCCTCTCTGTTTGTGTCGGGTTCCTTAGTCTTCATTCAATCCGTTTGCAAAGGTGAGTGCGTGACCATAGGCTCTTGGATTAGGATTGTGTGGAATACGATTGATTGTGGCTTGTTTCTACTGTGTTTGGTGATTGAATTGTGCAGGATCGTGATCTGAGTCCTTGAGATTGAGCCATGAGAGGAGAGGTTCAATCTTAGGGTTCTGCAGGTCTGTGTCGATCGACACCTAGAGGTTGTGTCGATCGACACAGTTGACAGTCGAGTGTCGATCGACACCTAGAGGTTGTGTCGATCGACACAGTTGATAGTCGAGTGTCGATCGACACCTAGAGGCTGTGTCGATCGACACAGAAGCTGCTGTCCTGTTCGTGTTGTTTGTTATTTGCTATGCTTGTTGTTTGATAACCCTGGTATTGTATGCATTCTTTCTCTGAGTAATTGGCATGTAGATGGGAGGACCGTCTCACTGGGTATTTATGATAATACTCACGCATCTCGTTTTGCCATGTGATGCAGGTAAAAGCAGGTGTGATCGTGGAATTGTGGCGAGGACGAGATGGTTGATCTAGAGGCTCGATTGTGTGGTTATGTGGAGTGTTAGGTTGTCAGTGGAATCTGATAGTAAATGTTTAGGTTGCTGGTTACTTGATGATTGGGTTGATTATTGTTGATTGAATTAGATTCTTGGTTTAATGGAATTGAATTGTGAACCGGTTGTATTGATTAGTTGGTTAAGTTGATTTATGGTTAATTGTATTGATTTCGCTGGTTGCTTGTGATGAGAATTATAGCATGTAGAGAGTTGACATTTATGAGAATGTTAACTTGATGCTATTTTAAAAAAAAAAATGGGTCGGGTTGTTTCAGAATGTGTAACCTCCATGAACTCAATAAAATTGGTTAGAAAAAAAAACCTAAGTTTGTATTATATTTTTAGCTTAACTAATTTTTTTTTTTTTTTAATAAAAACTTCGAACTTCATACCGAAGTCCTAATCTTCGTGGGCCTAGAGCCAGTCTTTAGTCTATTTTTGGAAATACCCCTTCTTCCAAGTGGATTTAAACTAGACCAAAAACAACTAAACCTCTTGCATTTCATGAAAAAGAAACCACTACACCAAAAATAACTTGGTGCTTAACTAAGTTTGTACAACTGTAATCCAGCTTTGACCTCCCGTTAGTACAATAATGCAAAGCGAAGCATTGGTCTCATTTAATCATATGAAAACAGCAATTTGATGTTAAATTTAAGGATTATAATCTTCTTGGTATATTTAAGTACTAGATTAGAACCCGCGTTAATACACGGATAAACACATTAAAAATTATTGATGTAAATATTTAAGTTTTAGTTAGTAACTTCCTGAATTAAAAACATAATTTGAAATTCTTTTTAAATATGGGTTTTAAATCATTAGAAATCAATTTATATCTTAACTCTCATATCGTAATTCATATTGTGCAGATACATATATATAAATAAATAAAAAAATTATTCTTACCCATTATGAATATATATTAATTATGTCATAAAATGATAAAAACAATTCAAATATTACAGATTTAAATTAAAAATAATAATTTATGTGAGTATTCTCAATAAAAACCTATATAATATTTTATAAATAGTTTTATCAACCATCACATATAAATTAACGATTGATCGATTGATAAATATATATTATTGATGTCATTGGTTTATTTCTCATATAGATTTAACTCGCCAAGCCTTAGAGCACTTTCATTGCAAGTCTCTCACCATGAGTTTCTTAAAATTAAAAGGCAAAAAATAATAATATTTTATTTGTTATGAGATACTTAGGTGAGAAACTTGCAATGAGAGTGCTCTTAAACACTCTTGGATTTTAATAGCAAATAGATTATTATTATTCTTAACTTGTATATATTTGTATTTTATACAATTTTATTTTTTAACATTGAAAAGTACCAATGTCGTCATAGGTAGAAGATTTTCATTTTCTTTGTGATATTCTATAACTATGTTCAAAAAATAAATATGCTTATAGATTTTTTGTTTCTTTAGTATGGTTGTGCAACATTTTTTGTTGTCAACCAATCATTTCATTAAAATAAATCTTGTTCATTGGTTATCCAATTTGGAGGTGTATTGCATACATAAAAAATTTCAATCATTTTCGAACAGGATGATCAGGCTAAACAGTCGGCTTTATATTAAGAGGGTTTGTGCATATCTTAAACTTTTAAATAGAGATTTTCATAGTTTTTCTAACTTTTTTGTTTTTCAATTTATAAAATATCTTTTGTTTTATCATTCACATTATATTTTTCTTAGTTGATTTTTTTTATTCTCTCCACTTTTTATTTTTACGGTTTATTGTTTCTATTTTTTTCTTAATTTCTTTATTATTTTTGTAAACGATTATATTTTTTTTA
This sequence comes from Arabis hirsuta, assembly GCA_964056655.1. Lineage (NCBI taxonomy): Eukaryota > Viridiplantae > Streptophyta > Magnoliopsida > Brassicales > Brassicaceae > Arabis > Arabis hirsuta. The sequence goes on from OZ053303.1 coordinate 35,563,407, forward strand.
TCTATTTAGTTTGGACTATTATAAAATTTAATGTCTTACTAATTAGTTTGAACTATAAGAAAATTCTACTTTTTAGTATTTGATTAGTTACTTAATAGTTATTTTGTTCGTTTTTTATTTTTATTTTTACTTTTTCTTAATTAATTTGAAGTATTAATACATGTCATTATCTGATCAATATTAGCAATATGTTGTGATCTGGTAAATTATAATTTTGCTTACGTGTCATGCTTTTATCGTACGCATCCTCATTTATATAATAAGATTACAACTTATTAGTTTTATCAATTAGACTCGCAATATCGGTTTGCGCCAAATTTTCGAACCTGGGTTTTCCAGTTTATTGTAAATGGTTTACATCTAATAGATCTACGGAATATCGTTGAAAACTGATTTCAACATTGAATATTTATATATATATACTTGTCGGCCATTGAAAATTTATATACATCGACGTTTTTTATAGAAATGGAAAATATGAATTTCGGAGATTAGTCTTGATTTTGGCAGAAGTCTAGAATGATTCTATTGTCTGAAAGAAACCAATCATATGCTTACAAAGTCTGAAATTCTAGTATATCCAATAGAATACTAAGGACCCTAATTAAGGATTATATTAAAGTGGTAGGATTCATTGTTCGGCAATTATCACTAGCTAGCTACTTAATTGTTTGTAAAACAGCATATTCTGAAAACACAACTTTACTTTATACACCTCTTTCTTTTTTTCTTTTGTGAAATTAGACACCTCTCTCTTCTAGATACATCTTATCCGATTGATAATTGGTGTAAGATTCTTTTAGTTTTAGCAAGATCATCGACGTGGTAATTGATTATCAAATAAAGATTATTAGGAGCCAATAAATATCCTTTAGCTATATTGCTAAAAAAGAATGTTTGTTTTTTAGATCTTTATATGTATATTAATAAGAATATAAGATCATAACATAACGTGATAGAACATGTAATAATTGGTGCCCGCAAATCTACAATATTAAGAAGCTTTACACGTGTGCCCTGGTGCAGGAGACTATTACAAGATACGATGAGGCTGATCATATGAATACTTTGTGATATGAATCTACAAATTGATCATAACCTTTATACACGTTTAGTAATTCACAGAAGAAAAAAAAAATAGTACTCGAACTCAAGAGTCACAGAGTAACCAATTAATTATTAGAAGATTTACTTTTATTGGTAAATATTTAAACATAAGTCTCACTTGTAACAAAATGTCTCATATTATAGGGCGAGCTTGAAGTTTATCAAAGAGTGACAAAAAAAATAGTTTCTCGTAAAAGAAATCCATGGTGTTCAATATTTTGGTTTTGTCTAGATTGATTTCTAGGAACCCTTATGATTGGTAATAAATATAGAAATTAAAAAGATCATTGCACGATTATAAGAATAAGTCGATCAGATACAAAGTCAGTGAAATCTCCAAGCAAATCAACTAAAAGCCCGTGCACCTCTCATACGTGTCGTAATGTGAGAAGCCATGCAGATGTAGATTACATATAAAAACATTATTTTATTTTCTTGTAAAAAAAATATTTCTTAATATACAAACTGTACAAGATGATTGGATATACAGAAGGGCGTGTATAATATATGGTTGAGGAAGATCTGGATCTCGTTACCTACCGAGACAAGTTTTAAGACCTTCGATATATTAAATTTTAAATAAGCAAAAAAGTCCAATTGATAATGTGGCAAAACCGGAGGCATCACAAACGATGACTCATCAGGCTCATCTCTGTGGCCAAATAATTTGACCAATATAATAGTCCGACAGCTCAGAGAGTGTACAGATTTGCCAGTAATAATCGGACCAATCAAATTTAAAAATTCAATTATTGTTGAAGTTTTGTTGGTTGATAGGCTAAAACCATATGCTATATATACAGGCATGTGAAGAGCAAGTTGAATAAAGCAGATCAATCAAAATAAGAAAGAAACCTCAAAACAACTTTATCAACAACAACAACAAAAATGTCGAATATCATTATCAAGAATCAACTAAGATCTATAAGCTTACCTTCAAGATCGCATCCAAGCACGACCGGGATCGAGGAAGCTCTTAACAAGGTTAACGCGATTAACACCACGACTGGTTCGTCGGAATCAATCTTGATGGGCTTGGCTGGTTTGGAGGAGCTCTACAATTGTACGGAAGAGTTTCTAAAAATGGGCTCGACACAACGTGCTATGTCCTCTGATGGGTCCGAGTTTATGGAGGAGATGCTTGATGGGTCTTTGAGGCTAATGGATATTTGTAGCGTCTCGAGAGATCTCATGGTGGAGACTCACGAGCATGTTCTTGGTGTTCAGTCATGTGTTAGAAGAAAGAAAGTAGCTGGAGGAGGAGGAGACCAACTAGATGTCGCTGTCTCGGGCTATGCCGGATTCAGAAAGAACATGAGAAAAGAAGCTAAGAAGCTTCTTGGATCTTTGAAGAACATTGATGGAAGATCAACTTCATCATCATCGGTAAATAATGGTCAACAAGATGAACATCTAGTGGTGGTTATTGATGCGATGAGACGAGTGGTTTCGGTTAGTGTCTCGGTGTTGAAGTCATTCTTGGAGTTCTTATTGGGACGACAAAGTAACATTAAGAGCAAGTTGGCTTCGGTACTAAAGAAGAAGAAAGATCATCATGAAGAGACCAAGAACGAGTTGGAGGGTTTGGATTCTGCAATATGTTGTTCTCGTGATGATCTACAAAAGAAGCTTGAGGAGGTTGAGATGAGCATTGATGGATTTGAGAAGAATCTAGAAGGTTTATTTAGACGGTTGATTAGAACACGAGCCTCACTTCTCAACATAATTTCTCATTAAGTATGCATGTAACGTAACCTTCGTAGGCATTCGACTTTAGAGATTCGCTGGAGGGATACATTACAGACGCATAGTAAAATTTTGTACACTAATTATTAATTAAAAAGATAAATGTAGAGACTAATTTGTTAAAACAGATGCAATACTGCAGTTATTATATATATAAAACTTCTTGTGTGAAAAATAATATGGAACAATCTAAAATCTAGAGTTCAAAAAAGACTAAATTAGTAGCTATTTTTTCTTAAATCTTGTAAATCTGTATGCACCACAACGTCTTTTCATATACCCTTTCTAATAAGAGGGTACTCTTAATTATTAATTTTACTCTCCACATCTCATCACAATTTTCTTAAAAGAATCGTATTATTTTATAATTTAAAAAACCTATGTGTTGTAGAATTCTTTAAGTCCAGTGGTTTGACAAATTATTCATTAATGCTTCTACACCAGCATGTATGAAATTTGAGTCCCGAAAAATGCAAATTAATGGAGGCAAAATTTACGTGAGTTTTCAGCGTGGTGCAAGAAGAGTCGTTCAGAGTAATTCCGTATATCAAAGCTAAAATTGTCCGTTGAATAATCGTTCGTGTGATTATTCTCATAATTTATAATAATTCATAAATCTAGATTAAAAAAAAAACCCTATTGACTTAGTGATAAAAAATGTAAAATTATTTCATATTAGTCATATATTTTTATTCATAACCAAAGGAAAAAGTTACATATAGCCTAAATATTTACTCAAGATTGTTTACATAAAATAAATCTAGACGCAAGAATTATTCGTTTTTATAAGAATCTCGAAAATCAGTCTTTGAGACATATTAAATTCTCGTAAGGATCACACATTTGTTTTCTATTAAAAACACCTAACCCCTCTTTCGAAACCGTCGTTGCCGATCTCGGCGGCGGCCACCTCCGGTGATACCCGATGGGGAGGAAATCGAAAGCTCAGAATTGTCTCTCCCTAGCTCTAGATCCTAATGCTCTCCCACCACTCGGCTCAATCTGTCTCCCTCTGTTTTGTCTGTTGCGACGATGCCTGCTGTCGCAGCTTCGTCGGTCCCGCCGGCGATGATTCCGGCGATTCCGGGACCTGTTCTACCAAAGGTTCCCATCGTGGCTGGATTCCCAATTTAAATCGTCCCTCTAGTTCCTCTGAATCTGGAAACCTAATTTCAGATCCGACCCTTACTGGTGTTGAAGATAATCAGAAGCCTAGATTGTCTTCTTGGAAGAACCTTCTCCTAGGTTCATCAGCTAAAATGGCAAGGAAATGTACTCCTTTCAAGCTCGATTCAGGTGAGTTATGTATCAAAATCCCAAATGACGTTATCAAAAGAAACCAGAACAGGTGGAAAGACTTCATCATTGGGCAATTCCATGGAAACCTTCCATCTAAAGGCGTTCTCTATGCTATACTCAACGGTATATGGAGTAGACAGAAAAGAGACATTACGATTTCGAAGCAAGGATCCAAGTCAGTTCTTATCAGAATCCCTTGCGCTGAAACTTGAAGAAGGGTCCTCGCTCAAAGAGTCTTGCACATTGAAGGTCAATCTATGTTTGTTACGGATTGGGAACCAGGATTGTCCCCAACTACGCCAGAACTCTTTGAAGCTCCGCTCTGGTTAGAATTCAGAGGTGTTACGCCATAATTTTTCTTAGAGAAAGCTCTCGAGCATGTTGCCGGAATGGTTGGCCATCCTGTGTTTCTTCACCCGGCTATAGCTAATCTCATGGATCTAGAAGTGGCAAAAGTGTTCACCATTGTGGATATCACTAAGCCACTACCTGAAGCAATCAATGTGCAATTTGAATCATGAGAAATTTACATAATTGAGGTTTCGAGCCCATGGCTTCCTCCCACGTATGCATTTTGTCACGATGTTGGTCATTCTATCAAAAGATGCCCCATAGCTTCAATCAGATGATCCTTGTGAAAGTCAACAGCCCACGCTAATGAACATTGTACTAGACCGAAGAAAGAGTCTCCTGCTTCTGTGGATAATTCAAAACCCTAGAACAGGAAAAATCCTACTCGTAGACGCAAAGAAAAGGCGAGGAGAGATTCCACAAATGATTCTCCATCACCCAGGAAAGTGTCTTCAACCTCTCCTAACAAAGAAAGAACTTTGGTGCTTGATATTGGCCTGGATAAATTGAATAACTCTCAATCCACATCCAAAGGAAAAGGGACCGTACTCAGTGATTCTCCATAAGCATGCTCCTCTTCAGATTCTGAGTCTCTGGAGGAATCCTCTTCTTCCGATCCACCATCTGAAGAAGATGATAATGAAGATGATATTCCAGCTAATAACTCTCGGTATATTCAGGTGCTCTCGAAAAAACAGTTGAGGCAAGAGCGTTCTTCTACAAGGAAGGGTCCTAACTCTAAATCCAATCGTAATTGATGAAGGTTGACATTTTTTGTTGGAACGTAAGAGGTTTTAATCATAGTGTAAAGCGTAGAAGCTTCAGGAAATGGCTATGACAGTCAAAGCGTCTTTTGGTAGTATTATTGAGACTCGTGTAAGATTGTACAAGGCTCATAAGTATGTACAGTCCACCTTTCCAGGATGGAATTTGCGGGCAATTATGAGTTTGCTGAGCTAGGGAGAATTTGGGTTGTTTGGAATCACTTGGTTAAGCTGTCTCTCTACTCTAAGTCAAAACAGATGATCACCTTACTCTACCTAATGAGGATAGCGAGATTGTTTTTTGTCTTTGCAGTTAACTGTAGATATGGGAGGCAAAACCTTTGGGAGGAAATAAATGCCTTAGCCAGCGACAGCATTGTTTCCTCAAAACCTTAGACAGTGATAGGTGATTTTAACCAAATAGTTAATCCCTCTGAGCACTCATCTGGAGGTACTCGGATAGGAAATGATATGCAAGAACTAAGGGAATGCATCTCTTATTCAGGCTTACATGATTTTACAATTAGAGGGAACATGTTTACTTGGTGGAATAAGCAGGATTTAAATCTGATTGCCAAAAAGCTTGATAGGGTGCTGATTAATGATGCCTGGTTGATTTATTATCCCTTATCATACTCTCATTTTGTAGAGGCTGACTTCTCTGATCATAGTTCGACAACTATTGATCTTGGTAAAAACTCCCACGGCAAAAGGCATTTTATGGGTTCTCATTTTCTCTTACAGCATCTTGAATTCCTACCTCGGCTCTTTGAGCACTGGCACAACTCCTATTTCCCGAGTACTGCTCAATTTTCCATCTCAAAAAGCTCAAAACTCTAAAAGAAATCATTATAAATATCAACAAGGAGTTTTTATCTAATTTGGAAAATAGAGTAAGAGAGGCTCATGAAGATCTACAATGCCAAAACAGATTCTTTATTAATCCCTCGAGATCCTCTGCTGACCACGAGAAATGGATAGTCTTAGCTATGGCTGAAGAAAAATTCTTGTTCCAGAGAGCAAAAGTGAAATGGGTGAAAAGTGGTGACATTAATTATGCTTACTTCCAGAGAGTTGTCTCTTCTCGTAGGGCTATGAATCAAATTCATTATTTGGTGAACAATATGGGTCAACGACTAAATAAAATGGGTGAAGTGAAGTCACATTGTGTGTCCTATTATGAGGACCTCTTGGGTGGTCAATATTCTCCTATGTCTACGTCTGAAACTGACCAAGTTAGGTTGTTTACTTCTTTCAGATGTAGCTCTGCGCAGGGTGAGATGTTAGTGGCTGCTATCTCAGAGAGTGATATCAAGAAGGAGATTTTTGCAATGCCTGCTAGCAAAACTCCAGGCCCAAATGGGTATACAGGAGAATTTTTCAGAGCTTCTTGGGATATTATAGGTAGCGATGTTGTGGCTGCAGTACAAGAATTCTTCAGGACTGGTAAACTTCTCAAACAATGGAATGCCACTACTTTATCTCTCATTCCCAAAATTGTTGGTGCTGATAAGATAGTCGAATTTAGACCCATTTCTTGTTGTTAGGAGAATGCAAACCCTTTTGCCTCTTATGATCTTTTCCTCACAGTTTGCATTCGTCAAAGGGGGACTCATGGTTGAGAATGTGTTACTTGCCACTGAGATGGTTCAAGGTTTTGGGAGAAACAACGTATCTCCTAGAGGACTTCTTAAAGTGGATCTCAGGAAAGCATTTGATTGTGTGAGATGGGATTTTATAATTCACATTCTAAGGTGGCTCAATTCCCTCAGAAACTTACTGGTTAGGTGGAGCAGTGCATCACAACAACATCATTCTCAGTCAATGTTAATGGTGAATTATGTGGTTATTTCAGGGGAGTTAAAGGCCTGAGGCATGGAGACCCAATTTCTCCTACACTTTTTGTTATGGCAATGGAATTACTCTCTAATATGTTTAATCTCAAGTTTGCAGATGGTACTATTGGCTACCATCCTCTTGGTAGAAACCCTACAATCTCTCACTTGGCTTTTGCTGATGATCTGATGATTTTCTTTGACGGAAAGGTTTCATCTCTCCAGGAGATTGCATCAGTTTTAGGCAGTTTCAAGGCCATTTCGGGGTTGAGTATGAACAGAGATAAGTCTACTCTATTTTTGCCAGGTCTCTCACCTGATGATATTCTCATATATCCTTGCTTTGGCTAGCAAATGGGTTCTTTTCCGATAAGGTATTTGGGTTTGCCTCTTCTCCACAGGAAGCTAAAGAAGGCTGTCTACTCTCCCCTCACATACAAGATCCGAGAAAAGTTTAGCAGTTGGTCAGTCAAACTTCTCTCTTTTGCAGGAAGATTACAGCTTATTTCCTCTGTGATCTACAGCATGGTCAACTTCTGGTCTTCTGCTTTTGCCTTACCTAAGGGTTGTATAAGACAAATTCAATCCTTATGTAATTCTTTCCTTTGGTATGGAAATGTCGACAAGAGGTGCTCCACCAAGGTCTCTTGGTTTGACATCTGCTTACCAAAGACTGAGGGAGGTCTTGGGTTAAGGAACTTCTACGTTTGGAATAAAGTCCTTAATCTTAAACTTATATGGCTTATTTTCATGAACAGCAGATCGATTTGGGTGGCTTGGATGAAGGTGCACATGCTTAAAAATAGAAATAATTAGTTGGTAGAAGCAAAACAAACCTTTTCATGGATATGGAAATTCATTGTTGCCTTGATTACTATGGTTAAAGGACTGATTGATTGCACATTAGGTGATGGTAAATTAGCAAGTTATTGGTTTGATGATTGGTTGAGCCTAGGAGCATTAATAGATGTTCTGGGGGTAGATGGACCAAGACAAATGGGTATCCCATTAGAAGCAACTGTTTCTGAAGGAGTATGTGCAGCTGGTTGGCGTCTTCCTTCTCTAAGAACAAGAACCCCTTTATTGCTCTCGGTCAGACGTGTTCTAAGCTCATTAACTCCACCAAATGCTTCATTGGGTCCAGACTCGTACAATTGGGGCCCTAAGGGAACAAGAGCAAGCTTTTTCAGCGCTAAAATTTCTTGGGATATGCACAGGCCCTCTTCTGAGGTCAAGCGTTGGAGTAAGGCTGTTTGGTTTCCCATTGGGATTCCTAAACACTCCTTTATGTTCTGGGTAACAGACTTGAATAGGCTTCCCCTAAGAACAAGGTTAAGGAGTTGGGGTATTAATGTTAGTTCAGAGTGTCTTATGTTCTGCAGGAAATGAAACAAGAGACCATCTGTTTTTGCATTGTCACTTCTCTCAACAAGTCTGGAACAAGGTCCTCAGTCGCTTAGGACTCCCTCAACTGATCTTTGTGGATTGGTCAGTTCTGATTAATTGGCTCCTTGGGAACTCTAAAGACCTTTCTTCAACCCTAAAGAAGATTGACACCCAAACCACCATATACCTACTGTGGAAAGAACGTAATCTACGCATCCATGATGGTATCATTTTTTCTCCGGAGATTGTTTTTCAACAAATAGACAGAGCAATTAAAGATGCTTTACTAGCCCACCGGTATCAGAAACAAGGGAAGGATCTCCTCTACAAATGGTTCTTTCATTTTTGAAGTTGATGTAATCTTCGTCAAGTAGCTAAATTATTTATAATAACTTTTTATTTATTTTTTTGGCTCTAGAAAACCATAACTAAACTTTTGTAAACCTTAAGTTCCTTTTGGTAATATAATTAACATTTTATAAGAAAAAATAAAAAAAATCAGTCTAGATTTGGACCCCAAAAATATTTAATTGACGATTTTGGTTTCCAAGTTCCGGTTCATATCAAAGAAATTTGTTACTGATAACTTTCATTAATTCAGAGCTTTGAAAGTCAAGATACAATGTATTTGCTATCGAAGGTCGAGGATATATATGCGTTACAAAATCTGCTTAATCCTTCGTTTCGTTATCTTAATTACGTTCATTCAGGGGTATTTTCGTCAAAGTAAGAACACGATATTTTACTTACATTACATCCGAACGGACGCAACTCTCTGAAGAAAAGGCGCGAAAGAAACCTAAACACTCTAGACACACGGGGGAAAAAAAATAACGGTCATAACCGTCGAGTGTTCAAAGAAAACTATATAAACACCACTTCGATTACCATTTCAATTCATTACTCTCTACAACAAACAAAAAAAACATGAGTAATCCCGAGAAAGCGATAATGGATACAGAGGAAGAGATTATCGAAGGAAACTCTGACGATAGTGATCACGCTTGGAGCGAACTTGAAGAAGGAGAAATCCGCGAACTTGTTCTGGCTCTTCCTGCACTCAGAGTTGGCGAACGCTTCAATGCCGATGAAGAACTCCGCCAAAACTCTCTCATTGCGGCGAACTTGGTCGTGGCCGCCGCTCAAGAAGCCGCGGTTGCAACCGGGACTACTGAACCAGCGGTTGCAACCGGGACTACTGAACCAGCGGTTGCAATGGAATTAGCGGGTGGCGACACCGGGAAGAAGAAGTTGGGTAGGCCTAGGAAGGTCAGATTGGAGGATTTGGTGGCTGAAGATGGAGCGTCCGGTTCGATTGAAGGGGAGGCTGTGAAGAAACCGAGGAAGAAAGGATCTTCAGTTTTGAACCATCCTCCTCAAGGACCTGTCGCATGTAACATTTGTGGGAAAGCATTCGGTTCTTGGAAAGCTGTGTTTGGACACTTGAGGTCTCATAAGGATCGTGGTTATCAAGGTTTTCTTCCTCCACCGACATTCAATGCGGCTGAAGAAGGGTTTGGTGGGGTTGTTGCTGGTTCTTCCGGTGGTGGTGGGCTTGGTTATGGCACTGGAGGGTTAGTGATTGACTTGAATGTTGATCCAGTGGAGAACGAAGAGGAGGCAACTGGATCTGGTTCTTTGTCAAAGTTTGATCTGAATAGGTCTCCGCCGCATGAGGAGGAGGAAGAGAAAGAAGGTGATAAAGCCGAGTGAAGATTTTCTGGCTTTGTGTGATCTAAATGTTTCTTTGTTTTGTTTAATTTCAATAAGGGTATGTGGAATATGCATGCAAGTACTCTTCCTTTGTTTACGTTGTTTTCTTCGGATTGTTTCTTTCAAGTACTTTTTATTTATGATGGTTCTGTTAACATTTGTGAGAATGTAATAAGATTTGCAATTTGCAACAATGTGGAAATGGAATAATTCCTTTACTACTATAAATATTTTTTTATAATATTTGTAGCATGTATGTGAAATGTGGAAAATGTTTCAATTCTACTCTTTCCGCTTACACTTTCATTTTTAACTTACATTGATAAATTATAATTTTTTTTTTTATTATTTTGCCAAAATAATTGCTAAATTATGATTCTATATAATTTGTTTTTTTATTATTTTGCCAAAAAGTTGTTAAATTATGATTTATATAAAAGTTATAACATGTAAATATATTTCAAATCCAGTTAATATTATAGAATATTTCAAATCCAGTTAACGTTAATTTAAATTATTTACTTTGGTTGGAACAGGTTTATATTTCAGCCTCTAAAACTTCATTTTGATAATATGTAACTTCGGTTCGTTTAACTTTATATAACTTGAACAAAAAAATTATAAACCGATAGAATATTAAAAAAAAGTTTCGAAAGTAGATGCATGTTTTCTTCCTTACCATTCATTCATGAATGTACCAATCCGACCATAAAAGACTAGATTCAAAACAATGTAATTATGGAATAACAAAGTTTTTAAATTGCAATGCAAAATGATATTGATGAAAGATGATTTATTAAATTAGAAAAACTAGTTTTGTTCTTCTTTTTTTTTGGCTAAATGATTGAAATTTAAGTGAGAAGAGTGGACCTCTGGATTTAGTTTATTCTTCAGTCCAGATTAGGTCGCCACAGAAGGAACGGCTATTACGTTAATAGTTTGACGAAATGATTGGTGTTAAATGTTAATGTTCAAAAGTCCATTACACGGTTATCAGATAAAATAGTCAGTGATATGTTCGCAAGCAAATCAACTCCCTCGTCCACGTGTCATGACGTGAGACGTCATGCAGAAGACAACCATATGGAAACATTAGTTAATTTGTTAATTTGCTTCGAAGCAAACTCCATAAGATGATAAAATGATAGGATGATATATAGGAGGAAGATCTGGATCTCGTTACCTACCGAGACGATTTGAAGAACATTGCTTATTTATAAAAATTTTAAAATTCGAAAGGTCAATTTAATAAACAATAAAATGTTGGAAGCAAAAGCTTCTTATGACAAAGAACAAAACAAGTGTTTACTTGCTGTTCTGTTTCAGAGAAAAAAGATTGATCGATAAAGATGAAACAGAGCAATAAAAGGAAAACTAACTTTATTAATCGAATATAAAAACTTGTGTTTACATCTCGTACAATTGTGTTAAATACTTGACTAATAGACACGATTAGAAACCGAAAATTGTGTCTTGTAAACTTATGACTCTTAACTAAACAACACATCCTAAACATAAAGTTGTGACTCTTAATAAAACATAACATAAACTCAATTTAATCAACACTCCTCCTTAATTGAGTTTCTGTGTAACTCCAAGCTTTTTTCTTAGTTCTTCAAACCTTGAGCTGCTAAGTGCTTTTGTTAGAAGATCTGCAAGTTGAACTTCTCCTTCGCAGTAATTAAGTTGAATTAAACCCTTGTGTTCTGCTTCTCGTACGAAGTGGTACTTGATCTCAATATGCTTTGTTCTTCGATGTTGCACCGGATTTTTTCCAATTGCAATCGCCGACTTGTTGTCGCAGTAAATTGGAACTCCATCTTGAGAATCAAAACCAATATCCTTCATGAGTCGCTGTAACCAAATTGCTTGGTTTGTTGCTTCACAAACTGCGATATATTCTGCTTCTGCCGTTGATTGTGCTACAGTTTGTTGTTTGCTTGAATGCCAACAAAACATACCAGATCCAATCGTGAAGACATACCCAGATGTACTCTTCTTGTCTTCAATTGAGCCTCCCCAATCGCTATCCGAGTAACCTAATAATTTCGGATTTTCAACACTTGTAAATTGAACACCAAAGTTTGATGTACCTTTGACGTATCTTAAGACTCTCTTCGCTTCTTGATAATGCTTTGTGAGTGGCACAGACATGTATCGGGAGAGATAAGAACTGGCAAACATTAGGTCCGGCCTTGATGCACATAGATACAAAAGACCGCCAACGATGCTTCTAAATTTTGTTGGTTCGCCATATTCTTCATCATCCTCTGTTTTTTTGCCGTTTGGTGTAAGTGGAGAACTTACACTCTTGCTTCCATGCATGCCAAACTTCTCAACAAGTTTATTGGCATATTTTTCTTGTGATAGAAAGATTCCACGATCATCTTGAATTATTTCCATTCCCAGAAAATAATTTAGCAGCCCCAAATCAGTCATCTCGAACTCCTTCTTCATGTCTTCCTTAAACTTATCAATGAGTTGAGAATTGTTTCCTGTGATCACTAAGTCATCCACGTAGAGACTCACAATCAAGACATCATTGTCTTTCGTCGTCACGTACAAAGCTGCATCATTCATGCTTCTTTGAAAACCTTGTTGAAGAAAATATGAATTTATTCTTCCGTACCAAGCCCTAGGAGCTTGCTTTAACCCGTATAGTGCCTTATGCAGCAACAAGACTTTATCTTCTTCTCCTTTGGTTATGAATCCAGGCGGTTGTGAAATATAGATCTCTTCTTCAAGTTCTCCGTTGAGAAATGCTGACTTAACATCCATTTGATAAAGCCTCCACTTCATTTGTGCCGCAAGAGCAATTATGGCTCGTATTGTATCATGTCTTGAAACAGGTGCAAACGTTTCAAGATAATCAACACCATATTGTTGAGAAAACCCTCTTGCAACTAACCTTGCTTTATACTTGACTGGATCTCCATTTGCATTTGTCTTGATGCGATAGATCCATTTCACGCTAATGATATTTTTCTTTTCCGGTTTCTCCACCAATAGCCATGTTCTATTTTTCTCTATCATCTTGATTTCTTCCACCATAGCTTTTCTCCAATCTTCGATCTCTGAGGCTTCATCGTATGTTTGTGGCTCATCATTCATTATTAGCCACACTTCATGTGTTTGATCCATCTCTTCTATTTGATCTTCTTGTTGCATTATCTCATTTATAGACCAAAATTTCCTTGGTCTATTTGGAGAATCTTCTTCACTTTGAGTGTCTACGAACACACTTGGTGCTGGAACTTGTTGATTTTCCTCAGGCTTGGTTTCATTTGATGAAAGAAATATCTTCTTCATTTCTTTCTTCTGCCAATCCCATCTTTTTCCTTCATCAAATATCACATCTCGTGATATTTCCACTTTCTCTTCGTCTAGTAGGAGCACCCTATACCCTTTAGACTCGCCACTGTAGCCTATGAATACACCAAGTTTGGCCTTGACATCAAGCTTCTTCCTCTTTTCTTCCGGTATATGCACATAGCATAAACTCCCGAAAACTTTCAAATGTTTTACACTTGGTTTGACACCACTCCACTTCTCCATTGGAGTTATGTCTTCTTCAAGAGACTTGGTAGGTAATAGATTTTGAATATAGTTTGATACAGCCACTGCCTCAGCCCATAACTTGTTTGGAAGACCTTGATCCACAAGCATTGATCGGGCCATCTCTACTAGTGTTCTATTCTTCCTTTCTGAGACACCATTCTGTTGTGGGGAATATGGTGTTGTAATTTGCTTTTGTATCCCAGCCTGTTGACACAACTTGATGAACTCCTTGGATATGAATTCACCCCCACCATCCGTTCTAAGTTGCTTGATCCTTTTTCCGGATTGATTTTCGACCAAGGACTTGAATTCTTTGAACTTTAAGAGGACTTCGCTTTTGTTTTTAATGAAATACACCCAACTCATGCGTGTATAATCATCAATAAACAATACGAAATACTTGCTGCCACCCATTGATTCGTTTTGCATAGGACCGCAAACATCTGAGTGAATCAACTCCAATGCTTCACTCGTCTTTGTTTGAGACTTCTTAGGAAAACTTTTCCTTGCTTGTTTTCCCATCTCACATGAGTCACATATTTCTTTTGTGACTCCAAACTTGGGGAGATTATCCACAATCTTCACTGTTTGCATCTTCTGTAATTTATCGAAACCAACATGCCCCAATCTTCGATGCCATAACTTGACTTTGTTGACTTCTTCTTCACTCGCAAGTAAAGCGCTTGAGTTCGAGTTATTCCATTTAAATGGAAAACTCTTATGCTTCATCTTAATGTTTAGTATCCTCTTCCCTTGAGGATCATTGATGAGGCACTTATTGTCTTCAAACAAGACTCCATATCCGTTTGATATCATTTGAGAAACACTCAATAGATTTCTCGCTAGACCTGGCACTAAAAACACCTCTTTGATGATCTTCTCTCCTTGGCTTGTCATCACTTGGATATTTTCTTTTCCTGCCGTCATTATACGTTGACCATTCCCCACTTTGATCGGAACCTTTATACTCTGATCAAGAGTGATGAAGTATTTAACTTCCTTGGTCATATGGTTAGTGCATCCGCTGTCAACTAACCAAGTTTCATCATCTATTTTTGATGATACTTCTTCTTCAACCACACTGAACAGCATGTGACTCTCATCTTCTGTTTCTTCTAGACTTAGATTCGCTCGCTCAGCTCTTCTAAGTTTGCAGTTTTTTGCTAAATGTCCCGGTTTGTCACACACGAAACATTTTCTCTCATTGTTCGCCACTTGTTGTGAAGGAACACCCTTGATGTTCTTCTTTATCCAACAATCACTCTCATTGTGATTGTCACGCTTGCAAACGCCACACCATTTCTTGGTCTTCTTTTGACGCTTGTCTTCACGTTTGTTTTCTCCATAGAACGCTCCTTCCGCTGATCGTTCTTCTCGAAGTGATATACGCTTCTCATGTGCTTTCAACGTGCCTATCAATTCTGTAACCGATAGCACGGTTAAATCCTTAGTTTGCTCCAGCACCGCTACAATGCTATCAAACCTTTCGGGAAGTGAAATTAGAATTTTTTGCACGATTTGGTAATCTGGTTTCTCTTCTCCATGAATCCTAAGTTGATTTCCCATCTCAATCAACTTTGTCGTGAAGGTGTTGATATCGTCGCTTTCATTCATCTTCAAATTTTCATACTCCCTTCTTAGAGATTGAAGTTTTATCATCCTCACTTGTGGTGATCCTTGGAACTCCAATTCTAGAGCGGTCCAAGCTTCCTTTGCGCTTGATGCAGGGGCGATTCTCGGAAATATTGAATCCGAGACTGCAGTTTGAAGAATTTGCAAGGCCGTCAAATCCTTTAAGGATGCTTCATCACATCGCGTCTTTAGTTGCACGGCTTTAGGGCTATGATCTCCTTGTGCAGGTGGAGCTGGAACTCCTCCTTCAACAATTTCCCATAGTTTCTTTGTCTCGAAAATTGTTTTCATCTTGATTCGCCAAAAACCATAATTCTCACCATTGAAGATCGGAGTCACGATATGTGACATCGTCTCCATAACTCTCTGTTTTTCTTTTACTCGAAAAATTGCCCTTGAATCAGTAGGTCTCTGATACCATGTTGGAAGCAAAAGCTTCTTATGACAAAGAACAAAACAAGTGTTTACTTGCTGTTCTGTTTCAGAGAAAAGAGATTGATCGATAAAGATGAAACAGAGCAATAAAAAGAAAACTAACTTTATTAATCGAATATAAAAACTTGTGTTTACATCTCGTACAATTGTGTTAAATATTTGACTAATAGACACGATTAGAAACCGAAAGTTGTGTCTTGTAAACTTATGACTCTTAACTAAACAACACATCCTAAACATAAAGTTGTGACTCTTAATAAAACATAACATAAACTCAATTTAATCAACATAAAAAAGCTCGAAAGGTCAATTGATAATGTGGCGAAACCGGAGGCAAACAGACTATGACTCATCAGACTCATCTCTGTGGCCAAATAATTTGACCAATATAATAGTCAAAACAGCTCAGAGAGTGTATAGATTGCCAGTAATAATCGGACCAATCAGATTTAAAACTTCAATTATTGTTGAAATTTTGTTGGTTGATGACGTACCAAAACCCTATGCTATATATATGTTCATGTGTAGGGCAAGTTGAATGAAGCAGATCGATCAAAAGAAGAAAGAAATAAACTTCAAAACACCTTTTATCAAATAAAAACACAAAAAAAAAAAAAAACAGAAACACAAAAGATCATGGCGAATATGATCACTAAAAACAATTAAGATCTATAAGTTTACCTTCAAGATCTCATCCAAGCACGAGTGGGATCGAAGAAGCTCTTAACAACATTAAAACGATTAACATTACGACAGGTTCTTCCGAATGAATCTTGATGGGTTTGGCTGGTTTGGAGGAGCTATACAATTGTACGGTGGAGTTTCTGAAAATGGGTTCGACACAACGTGCTATATGTCTTCTGATGGGTCAGAGTTAATGGAAGAGATGTTTGATGGGTCTTTGAGGCTAATGGATATTTGTAGCGTCTCGAGAGATCTCATGGTGGAGGAATGTTCGTGGTGTTCAGTCATGTGTTAGAAGAAATAAAGTAGCAGGAGGAGACCAACTCGATGTCGCTGTCTCGGGCTATGTCGGATTTAGAAAGAACATGAGAAAAGAAGCTAAGAAGCTTCTTCGTTCCTTGAAGAAAATCGATGGTGGGTCTAGCTTATATGATAATGATCATGAAGCTGAACATCTTGTGGTTGTTATAGAGGCGATGAGACGAGTGGTTTCGGTTAGTGTCATGGAGTTCTTTTCCGGACAACAAAGTAACATTAAGAGCAAGTTGGCTTGGGTACTAAAGAAGAAGAAAGATCATCATGTGCGACCAAGAACGAGTTGGAGACTTTGGATTCCACGATTTGAGAAGATTTTTGCTCTCGTGATGAGCTACAAAAGAAGCTTGAGGAAGTCGAGATGAGCATTGGTGGGTTCGAGAAGAATCTAGAAGGGTTGTTTCGAAGGTTGATTAGAACACGAGTCTCGCTTCTCAACATAATCTCTCATTAGATTTTAAAGTATGCATGTAATGTGACCTTCGTTAGCATTCGATTTTAGAGAATTTGCCGGAGGGATACATTATACACAAGATTTTGTACACTAATTCAACAGATTAATTTTCGACCTTTTTTCCGGATTGGCCCGTGCATTCGTGTTTACAATGCCAAGTGTTTGATTCAAAATGTTATATCTTATGGAGTTAATTTCTCCTATGTAAATTTGTGTACTCTGACCTGGCCTCATGATATATCTTTAAAATTGACCCAAACAACAAAAAAGCATTTGCAGCAGCCTACAAATAGATTAAGATGGTTTTAGTAGTCGTATTATATTTATTTTTAGTGTTGTTTTCATTTGACATTTGCGTGTGTCAGCACAGTTATTGATAGGAATATCTTTGTCCTCTTCAATTTGATGGGGTTTCTGAAATTGGCGAATGACCTATCTGTTGAATCGTGCTGTTTTGCTCATGAGAGAAAAATATTCAGATTTTTGGGCTGCGTGTTGATGGAACAGTGAATGAAGCCCCGCATCCAAGGAGAGGTGAACCCAAGAGAATCATCCTCCTGTGAGTTGTATGTTTGGAAAGACTGTTTAGCGTGGAATATATTGTTAAAAACATCACAGCGACTGGAGAACTGTGAATTACTTTTTGGTTTCTGATGATTTTCAAAGGAACACGACGAAGGGATCACATGTAACTCTAGCAAAAATTTCACGGCTATGAGAACAAAGACGATAGAGTGGCAATGGCTAAGATGGGGTTGAAGAAAGCAAGCATCAAAATATTTCAGAATTGTTGATTCATGTTATGTATTTCATATCTATGTTTCTGCTCTAATACCATGCTCTGTACTTTTGCAAGGGTCTTTTTAACTCCAGTCTTTCCATTTTAAATAAAGAAAGAAAGGAAAGAAACCAGGTAATAATAATAATAAAAAATACTTACTAATGTTTCTATCATCGATCACCATCTTTCACAATTCACATTAGAACACTAGTATTTTAAAGTATTTCATCTGTACAACAATTTGTTGTGAGCCAAGTGGAGAAATCGTATAGGAGGAGGATCTTTTGGTTAGTAGGAGACGTTTTAAGTTGCTGTTGGAGTTTTTCTATAAATTCAGATTTATGACTTCCTAAGGAAAAGTATGTTGGTGTATAGCTTTTATAGAAATCAAAACATTCCTCAAGCATGGTCTTGTTTTGCCATCAGTTTAGCTTTAGCTTAATGTGTTGTCTTTGTTGACAACTAGATCTTATGACTGGAAATTAGTTTATGCGATTGGATTGATCTCCCAGTTTGTTGCTTGAGATGTTGGACCATTATCTCATGGTATAAGTTTGGGTTCACGTTGGATTGTTTAAGAAGAAAGGCTTCAAAGGATCATTTGTGGATGCGAGTCAGTCTGCAAAGATATTCGCGGTTTTATTCGGAGTACACAGTTTGGTTGTTTGCCTTTTGAAACAACTGCGAGGGAAAGATGATGATCAAACTCTTTAACATTTCTCCCTCTTTTTTTGTTCTCACTCCTTCGGTATTTATACTTACATACATGTGTAGTCTAAGTGAAGCCTTAGCGTATCTTAGCTTATGTTCACATCATCTCCATTTTCCAGCCATTAACGTTGGACTTGCTGCTAATGATATTTGTCTTCCCACAGGCCGGTTACTTCTGTCGCGTTTGTGAATGTGTTGTAAAGATTTAGCACTTGGATCACCTAAATGGGGAAAAAACGTATGTAGCGACTCTTGTGATCTGCTCTTTACTCATTATATTTATTATAAGGCAAACTAAAGAAATCAGATGCATTTGAAGCCACTAAAACTGTTCGAGGCATTATGCAGTTTGTTTTTAATTTGTAAACTAAACTGGACGGTTTTGTTTTTGTTTCCCACATATCAAAGAGCGTTGGGAATGACTATGCGACTGGAGAGATCATCTCTTGAACAAGTAAAAGTTTTTCTCCAATGCATATATACTTTATTGCTTATAATCTTTCAGTGGTTTTGTACATAAATGAATATGATGCAAAAGTGCTTCTGGTTTGAATGCATTAGGTCCAGGAGCGCTTCGAGGTTTTAAAGAAGAAGAAAACGCCAGGAACTTTCATTGAACAAGGTAATACTTCTGAGAGGACCCATCTCTGTGTTATGTAATTTGATGTTTCTTCAGACACAAGAAACTTTTCTCTAAGTAGGTTGATAAACAACATCGAGGATGTGACTTCGGCTTCATTGCATAGTAGATTTCGGATAACTGAACTGCGTCGGGAGAAAAAGAAAGAGAAGAAGGCAAGTCTTCATATATAGTTGTCTTCTTAAACTCTCTTTTCTGCTTCTTCTTTGATTGGTTATTGTGATTAGCTTTTGTGCACTGGCCTTGCTCTTAGTTTCCCCGGTCAAAACATCATACTTCTGAATTCATAATTTCATATCCCAATATTTGCAAGTATTTTATCGGCACTATTCCCTTGCAATTAAGATGATGAATTATTTGAGCTGTTTACGTTTAACAGAGGTCTCTAGGAATTTGATGATGGACCTTCACATTCACTTTGACTTTGCTTAAAATTTTACTCAAATTGTTACACAGTGTCTCTTTGTCTTTATGCCACTAAATGAGTATCATTTACATTTTTTTAGTATTAATTTAATTAATAATTTAATCTATGAGACTTATTAAATTTTTGGTAAGATTTGTATGTGTAATGGTGATATTTAATGGGTATCACCAGAATAAAAAAAATCTGCAATTCAATAATCTGATTTTCTCTTGGGCATTTAGTCGAGCACCTTGTGTGCATAGAGTAAAAACTACAGACTTGCATCCAAAATCTAATCTTTATCAAAAACAACAGCAGTATATACTCATTCCAATTCAAGAGTAGACATTGGCTTCTTATTAGGCTATAACTTAAAAAGTAGCAGAGCTTAATGTTGAAGATGCATAGGCAAGCTAACAACTCCCTATGATCCTGTGTTTGCAAGTGCATCACAAGCAGTGCTACAAAGCTGTCTCACTTTTGGTGCCTTCTCTTTCATCTTTGAATGACTCAACCAAAGGTAAACCGCTTTGGCTCACTCCGTCTCCGTCTCCTTGAAACACCAGACCAGAAGTCTTCATGATAATTTACCATTCTCTTTGGCTCTCCCAATCCCACATGAATCAAAGGAGCTTTCTCTTTTTTCTACAACTCCTTACCAAAACCCAAGAAGCTCGCATTTCCCTGCTCACATTGATTTTTTTCCAACTTCTTCGTCTTCGGCCTTTTGTAGATGTTGAAAACAGATGAAATTGGTTTTGCTGCATGAGCCAATGAGAAAAGAGGTGTCTGTCTTTTAGTTTGTTCTCATAGCCAAACTTCTTGGATTAATTTTGCAAATGTTAGTTGAAAATTTGCATTCTCAATATCGTCTTCGATGGTAGTTTGGTCATTAGTATTACTACCATTAGGTCCTTTAAATCATTTTCAAAAAATGATCGGACTGGCCGGGCGAGCTGGTCACACCACTAAGCTAACCGGTTTGGTTCATCCCTGAAAAATGGTATTAGAAAAAATGGTATTAGAAAAAACAGTATAAAAACCGGCCAAAACCGGTGAACCACCAAAACCTAATTTTGATTTATAAGTATTCTACCAATGTTTTTTTATAGCTCTATATTCTGTTTGTTATTCTATTGTTTTGTTTTGTTTTGTTTTGATTTTGAAACTTATTCTATTGTTGTTAACTCTCACTGTTATCAACCTCTAGATTTAAATACTTGCGTGAATAATTGTATAAGTTCTGATTGTATTGACTATCAAATTGTTCGTTAATTCATAGCTTATACGCCCTTACTCACAAAATTTTAACTACTCATTTTAAGATTGAAGATAAACATTACTCCCATATTATATCTTCGTTTTAAAATAAAGAATTAAAATTAATTTATTTGCCAAGATACTATTGAAAAATAATCATCAGATGGTTGAATTGGTATGAACAGAAGCCGGTAATCATTAGTTGTGTGATACGAAGATAAAATAAAAAAATATAAATGAATAAAAAATAAGAAATAAGAAATTTTAACTTTTAAAGGTTTTGTGTTTAAACTAAAAAAATTATTATTTTGGTATTATCAAATTCTAAATTGTTGATGATTGAGAGAGTTCTTGGACAAAACAAATATGCATAAACATATGCAAACAATTATACATAGTTAATTTTAAAATTATTGATAAGAAATGAGCTACAAATATATTTGCTAAAAAAAAAAATTGGGTACTTATGTTGTATATATATATTTCACATGCATAAATTCTGAAATTTAAACAACTCAAAACACTTAAGTAGAAAATGTCAACTTATCATTTTATCTATTTTTATTTTTGATAAACATATAAATTTGTTTGGATCCACAAAATAACAATCACTACTATTATACAATTTTGTCATGCCAAAATAGTAAACAAATGTATAAACAATATACGGGCATAGCCGTGACATCTCCTAGTAATCTCTAAAGACTTCAATGATCAACATTGTAGTAGATTCTTAAAGCGAAATCGAATATTCCCAAAATCAAACCAAAAGAAAAAAAGTCAATTATCAACTATTCATTCATTAATGAACAATTCTTGGGTTCACCCCTAGGGGTAAATTCTTGTATTCACCTCCTTTAGTTTTATCCAATCACAATTTAGTTAAATAATATATTAAATTAAATCACTAAAATAAATATGGGTAACACTAATTATCTCTCTCTCTTTCATGTGGTTTATGATTTAGGATTTGGGATTTAAGGGTTAGAATTTAAGATTTAGGGGTTAGGGTTTAGTATTTTGGGGTTTAGGATTTAATATTTGGGGTTAGGGTTTATTATTTAGGGTTTAGAGATTAAGATTTGGGATTTAGGGTTTATTATTTAGGGTTTAGGATTTATTATTTAGGGTTTAGTATTTGGGGTTAGGGTTTATTATTTGGGGTTTAGGATTTAGGATTTGGGGTTTAGGGTTTAGTATTTAGGATTTAAGGTTTATTATTTGGGGTTTAAGGTTTCGTCATTGGGGTTTAAGGTTTAGTAGTTGGGTTTAGGATTTTAAACTCTAAACCCCAAATATCAAACCTTAAACCCTAAACAATAAATCCTAAACCATAAATCCTAAACCCTAAACCCCAAATAATAAACCCTAACCCAAATAATAAACCCTAACCCCAAATACTAAATCTTAAACTCCAAATTATTTTATCTTCTTAATTTGTTTAATTTTTAATTTTCTTTTAATTGTTAAATGACATGGCATAATGATTGGCTAAAACTAGATGGGGGGATTCACCCCTAAGGGTGAACCCAAGAATTGTTCTTCATAAATCCCTTATAAATTATTTGGGAAGTGATTTGTTAGAGATGGCTTATATGTCATCTCTACATTCACTTTTTCAAAAATAAATATGACATGACTTTGAAAAATTGTGACATGGCAAATTTGAATCAAAACAATATTTTTTTACAAAATCGTCTAAAACTATCTTTCGATAAATAAAGCAAAATAAATTTAAATTAAATACTTTTTATAATATTTTTCGTTTTTGTTGAAAAATTGTTTAGAAATGTTTTTCTTACAAAATATTCTATAGCTAAATTTATATTTTTCCATAAATAAAGCAAAATAAATTTGAACTAATATTTTTATAATATTTTCGTTTTTCATTTAAAAACTGTTTAAAATTTAATTTTTGTAACAATAAAGTTTAAGAACACTTTTTCTGTCAAATATATTTTTATTGAAATTTATGATAAAGACCTACCAAGTTTTTAAAAGAGATTTTGTCCCAGATTTAGAAAACCATATAAGTATTCTTTTGAATCTTTTTAACACAAGAAAAGTAGTACTATACAAACCAAAACATTTAAAAAAAAATTGAGAAATTTCAAAAAATGCTATTTTTCAAGTGCCATTTTTTCAAAAACAAAATTCATTATATGATTTATGTTTGGGTTAATTATGTTGTATTAGGATTTAGTTTTGAGGGTTTAGAGGGGTTTAGGGGTCAAAACATTATTTAGGGTTCGTAATTTTAATACTTAGGTTTCAAAACTCCATAATTAGTGGCATTTTTGCAAATATACACCCCTAAGTAGCATTCTTGCAAATGTACACACCAAAAGTGGTATTTTTGCAATTGCTCCAAAAAGATTTTGTAATTAACTCATGTTGCAACGTTTTACGGATTTTACATAATGTTTTTGTCATTTTTCTATAGCATTCATTCTTTAAGAGTTGGAGAAGCATAGTGATATTTTTGAAAAGAATATATTTTTTATATATATGTTTCTTGCTGGTGTAAATGGTAATGAATTAATCGATATTTTTGCTCCTCACCATTGATGCATACATTTAGATCAATATTATCTCAACATATATATGCATACATTGACGTAAATCAGATGATCACTTACTCAAGTTTATTTAATATTTTACAAAGACAAAAATGAATAGGCTTGGTCCATAAAAGAGTGGTGAAAACATAGATTTAGAGTTTTTTAAACCATTACTGTTGATTTAGTCAACACATTTTATCACAATGGTTGAGTTGGTTTTAGTAATGAAAAAATATGGTGGAGATTAAGCTAACATCAAAATGTATCATTTTATTTATAATTTAACATATACTTAATTTCATTAAAAAAATATATATTTTAAGAGTCAACAATATATATATAAATCTTTACCTACTTAATTTAAACAATTTTATACTTTACAATAAATTTTGAAAATCATTTCGTACCCGCAAATATCGCGAGCGAGTCGCCTAGTTAATTATTAAAGCCAAATTAAAGATTTTCAAAATCAAACGAAAAGGTCTAAACATGATCAATGGAAAATCTGATGGACATTCCTAGATTCATGGTAACAAATTGCTGCCGTGTGACGGTGTTATTTAAGGGAGGCATCGTTTCTATAGGGTGGGACCAAATCATTCGTGCATAGATATATTCAAATTTATACTATTTAAATAAATAATGTAACAAAATCTTTCAAAGATCTTTGAATTAAATTCAACGAGGTACCCACACACACTAAAAAAAGAGTATTGTATTTGTAACCTTCAAAAGAAACAAAATCCAACGAGAATTAAAATCATTATATAATGACAACTATATTAATGAATCGTAAATGGACGGTGGCTTTGGTGCATGAAAAGAGGTGTAAAAAAGTTTCGGTTTTAGTAACCGAAACCGAAACATCGAACTTCGACAACGATTTAACTAAAATTCAAACCACATAGCATTTAATGAGCGTTACGTGTTCTGTTCCTCGTTAGTGAAGTACCCACACTCACTTCACATGGACTTCACGTCTTAGGCTAGGCCCTACTCATTGACATTTATATCATTATTATGTGTATTTATACAAACCCTAGAGTTAAAGAACCGAACAAAGCAAAACTCGAAAACCCCATTTTCACCATCGTTACTTGAGATGTATATGTCCTCCTTGCCTCCGAGACTCCATAAAGCATACAAAGCTAGATGTGTTAGCTTACCGGTTCGGTCACATCCGAGTGTTAGGAGGATTCAAGAAGTGGTCTCCAAGGTTAGAGCCTTGGGGTCGTCTTCGTTAGAGTCGAGGACGATGGTCCGTGACGGTCTTTCTGGTCTCACCGAGCTTTATAGATGTTTAAGTGAAGATCTTTTCAAGTCTTCTTCTGAAACTCAACAAGCTCTTCTTAATGGTGACGGCTTGATGGATGAGCTTCTTGAAGTGTCGCTAAAGTACTTAGAGGTTTGTGGAGGAGCTAAGGACGCGGCTTCGAGGATCAAGAAGAGTGTTGTTGAGCTTCAGTCTGCTTTAAGACGGAGCAAGAAGGGAAGTGAGTTTAGCCTCGAGAGTGACGTGGATGCTTACATGGCGTCGAGGAAAGAGATCAAGAAGGAGATCAAGAAGTATATGGTAATGTCGAAAGAGGCAGACGCGTGTTTGGAGAGTAGTGTTTGGTGTGATAATGATCAAGAGTTGAGTGCTTTGGTTAGAGTGATGCAAGAGACGAGTGTGATGACTTGTTTCATGTTACGAGCCGTCTTGTCGTTCTTGTCGTCGCCTAAAGGGTTAAAGACTAAGAATCATCATCATCACAAAGGTTGGGGGGTTGTTATGAAGCTTGTGAAGAAAGGAATAGATTATCATAATCAGGAGAAGAGAGATCATGAGAAAGGTTTTTCTTGTCTCGAGCTTGAAGCTATGGAAGCTGAGCTTGGTAAGCTTGTTGTGATGATGACAAGGGAAGATCAAGAAGAGGCGAAAGAGATAAGTGAAGAAATAAGTGAGAGAATTCAATGTGCATTGGTTAGATCAGAAGGTGTAGAGACAGCCATGGAAGAGCTTGAAGAGGGCCTTGAAGGACTTTTCAAGGTAATGATACAAGCTAGAGTCTCACTTCTTAACATCCTCTCCACTTAAAGCTAAAATGGGATCAGATTTGAGTTTCTTGATGTGGATTTGAAAAATTAAGTAGTTGCTCTTTGACCAGATCGTTGGTTGTGTAAAATCTTGGTTTTTTTTTACTTTTTGTTTCTTGTGTGTTGAAAAAGAGTTTAAACATGCATCCATGTTTTAGAGGATGTGTGTTTGTTGTAAGTTTGTAACTTGTTCAGGTGTGAACTACTCTTGTAAAGTCTTATATACAAATGTGGCTTATAAGTATTTATAATTTTTATACCGCCTATATAAAGCAAGACCAATAATGCGAAAAGCAAAAGCTATGTTTAGACTTTAGAGTAGAATTTTTTGTTTTCATAAAAAGCCATTTAATTACGGCAGAATGTTCAAAATAATCAAAAGTGTTAGAAAATATACCGTGATGTATGTATTCTTACGTCCAAGAACCAAAAGTGGGAGTGGACACTCACAAACAATAGATGTCGGACCTCGGAAGTTATATTTTTCCTTTCCTGTGCTTTTGTGTGGGTTTCTCAAATTTGATGAAACACAAAAAAAATATTTTACTGTTTATGTTTTAATATAATTTGCAAGACCATTAAAGAGTATAATGTAGCAAGTATTGTGTTGTAGTTGGCGTTTTGGTGGTCTTGTCAAAAGACGAATCAAATTTTCCTAGTTCAAAATCTTGTATGTATGAGGGAGTTTCGCAATTAAGTCCGGACAGAAAGATGTATAAGACTCGGTCAAAAAATCTTCGATTAAACCATAACAATATTTGATCCAAAACAAAACCACAACAATAAACAAAAATCGAGATTGCATTTTAATAGTATGATTCACACAATTATCACATGAAAGTTAAGTAGGCACTCATGTTATATAATACTTTTAATTAAGTTATAATCCTAAATTTATATTTTTGGAACTGGAAGAGATGCGCAATAACAACTCAAATCTTTTTTATTATGTTGTAATCATAATTTATATTTTTGGAATTGGACCATCACATGAACAAAAACAACTCAAATAAAAACACCATAGGTTGCACCTGGGCACAACTAAGTTCTAGTGGCTTAAAACAAAAACAACTCAAATAAAAACACCATAGGTTGCATCCTGGGCACAACTAAGTTCTAGTGGCTTAATTGGCGGTGAAGCCACATGATGCAATAAGGACATAGTAGTTTCTTCATGTAACAAACGTTTTGCCTCAATAATCTCAACTGTTACGAGAATCATCACTAGTTCACTACACAACACAAGATGTAATAAACATAAGTGACACGATCTGTTACGAGAATCATAACTTTAATCATAATTTTATTTTTAATTTCAGACTTTGAAAATATGAATGAAAATATGTATTTGTTTTGATTTTTATTATTGATATTGTTATTGGTATTTTTGTTGTCAACAATATTGTCTTTGTTAATAATATGAATTTTTGAAAGTATATTTTTGCCATATTATTATTTTTAATTCTCTTGTGTTAGATTATAAACAATTTATCTTCAATTGCTCTGTTATTTTTAAATTGTCTTGTGTTAGAATTTTTTTTTTGTAGGAATACGTATATTTGGTTTTATAAATTTGGGAAGTTTTTGTCACAAAACATAATACAATCTCTTTAAAAAATTTGTTAAGTTGTTATATAAATTTCAGTAAAAATATATTTCCACAACAAAGTGTTTTTGTGTGACAAAGATATAATTTCTAAACATTTTTTCAATGAAAATCGAAAACATTATAAAATATTGATTAAAATTTATTATGTTCTATTTATGGAAAGATATAAAAATTTAGTTATAAAATATATTTTTTTAAAAATTATATTAAACTAATCACTTCTCGTCAGTAGCTTTTTTTTATATTAAACTATGGATAACATGGCTTAAAAATATGTATAGTCTTTTCCTTCTAATAAAAATTCAAATTATTTTGGGGCAATTACAAAAATGATAGTTTTTGTGTACACATTTGCAAAAATGCCACTTATGGATGTTCATTTGCAAAAATACCACTAATTATATATTTATAAAGCCTATATTTTAAAATTCTAAACTCTAAAAAATATTTTGACCCTAAACCCTCATAAACCCTCAAAACTAAACCCTAATAGAACATAGTTAACCCAAACATAAATAATATAAAGAAAAAAATAATTTTCAAAAAGTGGTATTTTTGCAAAAAATTCAAAAATGTGGCATTTTTGTAAAATGGCATTTGAAAAGTAGCATCTTTTAAAATTTCTCAATTATTTTCCATATTTTGTAAAATAAAATATGGAAATTATGAGATGGCTTAAAAAAATATATGAAGATTTTTTTTTTTTTATAAACAATATATGAAGATTTGGTGGCAATATATGTATGGGTCATACATTTTGGGTGGTTTGTATTGAATATTCTTTTATATTAAACTATGGATGGTTAGTGAGTTCAATACAATACATGAATAACATGTTACTTAATAACCTATAAACTTAAGGTTTTATGAATTCACATCTATTTAAGAAAAAGAAAAAAAATCGTTCATCAATAAAATATGGAAAATAATTTAGTGACTTTCTATTTATTATTTAAATTGAGAAATGCATATTTGATGATGTTCGGAGAGATGTTCAAAGAACTATGTGACTTTTGAATAAAAAGCTTTTTAAATTTGATGAGAATTTGATTTGTTATATTAGAATTAAACTTAACTCTACAAATAAGGAACTAAATCTTTTTTTTGGTCGAAGGAACTAAATCTTTTTAAAATTTTAAATTTTGTATCATGTTATATTTTAAGCCATGTCATGTTTTTTTTAAACCATGTCACAATTTATTTTTCTAAGAATGAATGTGAGCCCGCCCGACATATAAGCAAACTAAAAAAAAATTACTTCTCAAATAATTATATAGGGATAAGAATTTGATTTGTTTTATTAGAATTAAACTTAACTCTACAAATAAGGAACTAAATCTTTTTTTTTTGGTCGAAAGAACTAAATTTTTTAAAATCTTAAATTTTGTATCATGTTATATTTTAATCCATGAATGTCATATATTTTTTAAGCCATTTCACAATTTTTTTTTTAAGAAATGTGAACCCGACACATAAACAAACTAAAAAAAACACTTCTCAAATAATTATATAAGGATATTATTGGAATAAGATATTATTTTAGTCTTTTCAAAGAAAATAACTTCATATCCTTAGCTTGATTTCCATTTGAGAAGAGTTTGATTTCCATAACTCTTTGATTTAATCATATCCAGTCTTTAGCCTAAATAAAGCAAGTTTGGATTTGTGGTCAAAAACATTTATATTTACTTTTATGTATTTTAGTGGTTTCTAAATTTGCAATATATCTCTTTATCAATCTTGTTTCTATCTCAATAAGCTCTTCTAGAGCACAAATCTATTTTGTTATCAATCTATTCACATGATACAATTCTCACAAATTGGTCATTTTTATTCAGTTGTGATCATAGTTTATATTTTTGGAACTGGAGGACATACACAATAACAACTAACGCCAAAACATAATTCTTTGCATGGTGGTTTACAAAAACCAAACCCTAATGGCTCAATAGGCGGTGAAGCTTCCATAGGTGAAGCTTCAATAGACGGAGAAATTTCTTCATGTAACAAACGTTTCGCCTCAACAATTTGAACTGTTACAGATATCATCACTACAACACAAGACATAATAAACATAAGTAACAAAAAGTAGATGTTTATTATCATTTATATATAATTTTATTTGGGTATACATTTTTAATAAAAAAAAAAAATTTGAAAAAATACATTTCAAATAAATACAAGACTTAGAACTTACCAGTAACAACTAAAAAGACGATGAAAACAGACTTCAATGACATTTTTCCCATTGTTGTAGAGAGTTTTTTTCTTTCCGATAAACTTGTAAAATTACAAAGAGATGATGAATGAGAACAACAATATATAACATATATATTTTGGACAATATGCTATTTTTAGTAAAAATATCTAAATGTACTATACTAGTAAAAATAATATTAAATTTTTAAACATATATGGTAAAAGAACTAATAATAATATATGAACTATAAAAGATAAGATAAAAAAAAAAGTAGACTATCAAATAGTCAAATCTATAAACGAAATTACCCAAAATAACTAAAAACAATTATGGAAGACCTTAAAGAAAAATTGACTATTGAGTTTGACAACCCCAAAGAAAAGTTTGTCTATTCAAGCCCAAGCCCAAACCCAAACTTAAGTTCAAGCCCAAATGAGTCGATGAATCACAGAAACTACTAAATGCTTAGGATGCTTTGGTTGGGATGGTAACGTGTCTAAGATACACAACGGCTATATTTTGACTTGATCGTCGGTCCAGCTCATTGTAAGTCGGTGGGTTCTTGTAGGACCCAAAAGAGCGTTACTTTCCTAATTTTAGTGGACCGTTACATACACACTCACACACACTAGCCTTCTTCTTCTTCATCGTGCTTCTGCTTCTTGTGTCAGAGACGCGGTGGTGAGGAAAATGACGGCGGCCGGAATAGCTTCTGCTCAGACCAAGAAGTTCCTGAAGTTTAGTCTTTCTCTTTTCCGTCGTGGCTTTAACTCCTCTAAATGGTACAGCTTTTGATTGATTGTTTCAATGCTTCTTTAGATTCGTGATTTCTCTCAAGAATTTTGGTGTGTTTGAGAAATTTCCGATTCTGGGTTTTTTCTCGAGGTCTCTATGATTTATACAATCTGATGAATTTTGTTTGGGAAGAATCTGTTATCGATCATGTACTCGACATTTTGTCAAGGTTCGATTTGGGTTAAAGTTAGGGTTTTTTTTAGTGTATGATTCTTCTTTTCTCGAGAATCGATCTGGGGAAAAAGCAAGAATTCTGGTTATGCCTTTGAGAAAATTCCGATCTGGGCTTTTCTATGACTAAGCATCTGATGAACATTTTTTGGGGTATTTGATCGGAGTAAAGCAAAACGGCGGCGAAGATGGCTGTGGCTCGGATAAAGCTTCTAAGGAACAAGAGACAAGTTGTGGTGAAGCAAATGAGACGTGACATTGCCGTTCTTCTTCAATCCGGTCAAGATGCTACTGCTCGAATCAGAGTATATTCCCTTTTTATGTTTCTTTAGCACTCAACTCAAGTCAATGAAGATTTGCCTTTTAACTTTGCCTTTTGACAATTCAGGTTGAGCATGTGATTAGGGAACAGAATATTCTAGCAGCTAATGAAATCATCGAGCTTTTCTGCGAACTTATCGTTTCACGACTCACTATCATCACCAAGCAAAAGTATGTTCATGTCATGTCAGTTTTCAATTGTGTCTTTACTTGCTTTCAATTTGGGTTCTTATGTGTTTGGTTTTGTTTTAGGGAATGCCCTGTGGATCTTAAGGAAGGTATTGCTAGTTTGATTTTCGCTGCGCCTAGGTGTTCTGAAATTCCTGAGCTTGGAGATCTTAGAGACATTTTTGTGAAGAAATATGGAAAAGATTTTGTATCTGCTGCTACTGATTTGCGTCCCACCTGCGGCGTGAACCGGATGGTAAACTAATATTTTCATCCTTCTGATTAGTTTAACTTGAGTCGTGATTCGTATTCAGATAAACCAACATGAAATCTTGAGCTTGTTTTTGTTCTCCTGTGCGTTTGTAGTTAGTTGATAAGCTTTCGGTTAGGCAACCCGCTGGAGAATTCAAACTGAAAATCCTGAAGGAAATTGCAAAGGAATTCCAGGTTGATTGGGACACTACTGAGACAGAGCAAGAACTTCTCAAACCTCAAGAAGAAACCATAGTATGTGCCTTCTTAATCTCCCTCTGTCAACTTCTTTTCTTGCGTAGAATCAGAATCTTAAAAAGCTTGTTCTGTATTGAGCAGGGTGGACCACGCGCGTTTGTCAGCGCCTCAAGCTTACCTGTTAACCGTGCAGCTCACGAGCACATTGATCCTACGAAAGCAGTGCCGAGGTATGTACATACATCCCAAACTTTTTCTTCAACAGATGTCTAAATAAAGACTCAAGAAAAACTGAAGTCTTTTGGTTGTTTTATTCATCAGATCGAGTAGTAGCACGAGCGTCAACACGCATTATCATGACACCGAGTCAGCAGCTGAAGCAGCAGCGGAATTAGCCAAACAGGCGGTTGCAGCAGCACAAGTAGCCGCCTTATTAGCTACCAGAAGAGACTCCACCAAGGAGGATCACTCAACAGACCAGAAGGATCATTATTATCCAGGTTCAAGAAAAGAATCCCGAGCCTCTGAAACAAGCTCCTACTACGCAAAACCTGCTTCAGAAAACAGAGGAATCTGTAGAAGACACAGCTACAACAATCCGTCTATACCCGAATCTGACCATGAGGAAGAAGATTACGCCGAAACCGAAGCAAAGGAAGCAAAAATGAGGAGAAGACACAGCTACAACTCTCCATCACTTCCTCCTCCTCCTGCAACTTCTGAGATCAAGTTTGATGAATCAGACTACTACGAGGACGAGACAGAGCCAGAGGAAAGACCATCACAGACTCGTGCTTTTTCTCTCCCGCCAAAGCGAGCACCGCCTCAGGCTCCTCAGTCCACTGAATCAAGACGGGATTCAAGCGGTCACCATGCTCACCCGAAACTGCCTGACTATGATTTGTTGGCTGCACGTTTTAAAGCTATCAGAGACAGTAAAGGGCCATTGATCTGAGAAGCTGAAAACTTTGATTACTGTTACATAAATAGAAAGAAAAATCACGCATGGGATAATGCAATTACTACATTGGTTTAATTTTGTGTATGAAGAAGAAGAAGAAGAAAGAAGCAACTTTTATGTACTAAATGACGGTTCGGTTTTGTTGTGATTTTGGCATAAACTAAAAGTTAAGACAGAAACCGAAATACACTTTTTTATCAGATAACTTCGAAGTTTTCTTACAAGTTTTGGACGCGAGTTTCTGAAATTGAATCTGATGAAAACAGACCGGTCCATAAATTCTAAAATAGAAACCGGTTTATATAGACTAACCGGTTTATTAGGGTTTGTATATATATACATTCAGTTTCGTTAAGTCTTTTTTGTTCTGAAACTTTTTCACTAACAAGAAGAACACAGAGATCGAGATGGGTAAACCCGTACGGTGGTCAGGTTTACCTAATACACTCATCGATTTAATCGATGATCGATCTTCCTACATCGATCATCTCCGTATCCGTAGCATCTGTAAACCCTGGCGTTATGCGGTTGCGACCAAAAAGCGTTTCTTCAACCGGTTTAAACGCAGCCTTGTTGGTTCTTCCAATTCCAGTAGGAGGAAAAAGAGTGACCTCTTACCCAACACTTTCTTCCGTGTAACTCAAGCTTCTTCTTCGTGTCCTAACAAAGGATGGCTGATCAAAACCAGACAAATCTCTGAATCAAGTAAGATTAATCTCTTGTCTCCTCTCTCTAATCAGCTAATCACTTGTTCCGACAAAACGCTAGATCTTTTGAAGTTCGGGGTTTCAGAGATTCGTCAGTCTTACAACGTTCAATTCTTGAACAAGCAAACTAAAAAATTACGTGATCCGTCTAGAGTTGTTTTAGTAGGAAATCGTGTTTTCGTAGTGGACACCAACAAGCAAATCTGGTGCTGCAGGCGTGTAGAAGAACGTATTAAATGGACAAGAATCGAAAACAAAGATGTTGGAGAATTCTCGGACGTTATACTTCACAGAGGACAAGTCTATGTTTTAGATTTAAAAGGCCTACTTTGGCGGATTAATAATAGTTTAGATGATCTCAACATTTCTCAATACGGACCTTCAACTCCAGTGGAATATCGCAAGAGCAATAATTGCAAAGACAAGAGACTTGTGGAGTATTGTGGAGATCTATGTGTGGTTCATCGTTTGTGTAAGAAAGTTCACGAGCTAGCTGATTTTGAGAGGACAAATGGTTTTAAGGTCTATAAGATGGACAAGGAGTTGGCTAAATGGGTTTTGGTTAGTTCCTTGGAAGATAAGGCACTCATTGTGGCTACGGACAGTTGTTTTACGGTCTTGGCCTCTGAGTACCATGGATGTTTGGAGAATGCTGTCTACTTCAGCGATGATGAAGATGAGTATAAATTTAGGAAAGGAGTGAAAGGTGAAGGTGCTAAAGTGTTGAAGCTCAATGATGGTAGAATCATCAATATGATTGATTCTTCTTCTCATAGCTGTTTTCAGATGTTTTCTTCTCCTTTCCTCTGAAAGTACTAGTTATGAGCATGGAGTAATAAATGCCGTATGTCGTGGACCAATGTCTAGAATGTTTCTATCGCTTGAACCAATGTCTTTTGAAAGTTTGTTTTTTCTTTTTTTGGAAAACTTATATTAAAAAGTAACATAAGTTTACAATTGTTAGAATGAATCTTACAATTGAGGGTTTATCAATTATCTTCATGAATAGTATTTTGGTAACGAATTTATTTATTTATGGGTTTGGATGTTGATTACAAACCAATGTGATTCAAGGCAACGAATTTACACGGTCGACAAATCATTATACTATGAAATCAACAATAAGTTATAGACAGCCCTAATTGCAATGAGATTATAAACCAAGAAAAAAAAAAAAAAAATCTATATTTAGTGATAAAAATAAAAAACAGAGTTCATAAACTCACACAAAAAACAGAGTTCATAAAAATAATTAAAAATATACATGTATAAATTCTCTCCAAAATCTCACCAACCCAACCACAATCGATTCCTATTTCCTAACAACTAAGACCAAATCGAGTAAGATACCAATTGTTCAAACAAGAGAATGGGTGCAAAAGGAATGATATTGATGATAGTGGTGGATATGTTAATGAACATGACTTGGTGCTATACCTCTCTACATAGTGATGTTGCTGATGGATCGTCAAATAGTGCAGTGGATATACAGTTTCGCATGAAACAATGTATCAAGAATAGATACATGCCAAAGCTTCATGATCACGGTCTTTGCATGAAGACATGTTATTACTTTTGTACTAAGCCTCGCGAAAGCTTCCTATTTGCCTATATCGATCGCAATCTTCCTGAGGTTACAAGTTCTCCTTCAACTTCATGCGGAAAATCGTGTTGATTTTCAATTACTCTGAAATTGTGATTACAAATGTGTTACCACACACATATATGTTGCATTTTATCTTTTATTCTAATATTATTATGTAGCCTTGCACAACGTTTTATTTATGTTGAGATTGGAGATTGGAGATTGTTTGATTATTGAGGTATTTCACAAAATAGTTACTACTTTATCAAAATAAATAAATAAAATTTCATTCACGACATTCCCATGATTTGGTGCCAAACTGATACTATATATGTCTTAATATATATCTTCCTTAACAATTTCTTTTTTCTTTTACTGTTTCACAAGTATATAGAAAATTTATGGTACCAAAGTACTCGTTCTTTGCGTGGCTTGCAAATCTAGATAGACTATCAACTGGCGATAAAACAAAAGTGTGGACAGGTCCGAGCACTTGTCTACTATGCAACAATGTGGAAGAATCCAGGAACCATCTCTTCTTTGAATGTAACTTCTCGTCACGTGTGTGGGAGACAACGACAGGAGGACTGCTCGGGGATCGTTTCTCCACAACATGGAGTGACATAATGATCGAATTTCAAGGGGAACGCTATGAGGCAATTACGAAGTTTATTGTGAGATATGCTTTCCAAACATCATTGTACCATCTTTGGAGGGAACGTAATGAACGCAAGCATGGACAGCAAATGAGTTCAACAACAAAGGTTTCAAAGGTAATAGACAAAGAAGTTAGGAACAAGCTCTCTATTCTAAGACGAACGGGAAACCAAAGATTTCGACACGGTTTAATCGTATGGTTTGGATCACGTCCAACAACATAAATATTTCAAATTTCTGTAATCATAATTCTCAACATTTTTAAAACTTCCTAGCTTTCATTGTAAGAAAGGTTTTGCTTTGTTTGAATAAATTTAACATTCATACAAAAAAAAAATTATGGTCCTATGGAGTCCAAATATGTCTTCTTTTTTTTTACAAACATGACTATATCACATATAATTTTATTTAGTCGTTATAGATCCACGACAAATGATTTTTTTTACGGACACTTTTTATTCTTAATACGTGAAAGGGAGTCGGTTAGTTTTGGAATTGACCCAAATATAAACGGGTTATGTTCTTTTGAATTCGGGTGAACCTAAATGTAATTACAACTTAATTAAACAGAATTAGTGAAATCAATTTCATTTGGTGAATGTTAAAAACAAATGAAGTTCATGTAATTTGACAACTAGGAAAAATTGTTGGTGTAGTAAACGTAAACCAGAGGAGCAAAAAAATGAAAAACATAGTTTTATATTTGGAAGGGGAAATATGCGGTCAACCCGCTTTTATAAACATATTTTCTGAATTAAATATGATAAAATAATATAACCGGTCTAGAAAATCTGAATTGGAAACCGGTTTATAAGAAATCCAAATTAGACAAAGCTGCTGGGTGTATTTCCCCTCAGTATTGGAAAATTGCCTTATAATACGATTTTCATTGACCCCACAAAATAGGGTTTTTATCACTTATAGGCATTTTTTGAAAGTAATATCAGTTATAGACACTTTTTTATATTACGACACTTCTTTAGTGTCTAAACACTAAAGTATCCTCATTTTAACTGAACCACATAAACCGTAGTTAAGACAAAATTGAAACTACCTAAGCTTGTTGATTTGCGTGTGTTTACTTTCACGGACAAAATGGAAGGTATGTCGATTCACAAATATATTCGGAATTTGTTGATTTTTAGGGTTTATGGAGGGTAAGATGGAGTATTTGGAGTTTGTTTTTGTTTTTGTGCTATTACATGCCCAGATCTACCGTACATCATCGGACGAAACCGAACGGTGACGGAGATGCTATCTCGCTTAGTCGGCACAAACTCGTCAATCAGCCCCTCTGATGGGTAAGGGACAGGCGATTGCGCTCCATAAATCCCGGAGCCGCCGATTGGGGCGGGATTGGAAATGGTCGTCATAGATCGAGAGTCGTCGGAGTTGTAAATCGTAGAAGTAGATGTGGAACAAGAGCGAGGTAATAGACGGTTGTTGATATGAGATGAACAAGTCGAAGAAGCCGAAGAGTAAGGGCTCGGAGGTCTCCGGTGCGAGAATGGAGATCGGCTCCTAGTTCGAGATGAATTGAATAAGAGCACGAGTTGGATTTCTAAAGATAAGAGCACAAGTAACATCCACGTGTCGCTAGACAAAATCTTGTTAGAGTAAAAAGCACTGCAAAAAAAAAAATCGAGAGAAGAAGAAGAAGAAGAAGCAGAAGAAGTAGAAGAAATTCTCCGGCGTGCTTCAATGGCGATAACAGTAGCAGCAACTTCGTCTTCTATGGCAGTGATGGTTCCACGTGTCTCTGCCGTCTCCTTCCGTTGCTCCACCGTTCCTTATCTTTCTCCTCGCTCTTTTAGTCGATCTTCCTTCACTGTTCCGGTCAAGCTTCTTTCAGGTGACTGATTTCTCTTACCAAATTTCTCTGAGATTAGAATATTCCGGTCGGGAATTGAAATTTAGCGATGCGGCGGTTCGATTGACTCCGGTTTATAAGAGTAGCAAATGCGAAATGATTGAATTTGCAAACCGAAATGATTGGATTGACGATGAAGCCATCCACTCCGTCGATCCTCCGGGGATGGATTAACCCGTTTAAAACGAAATGATTGGATTGACGATGAAGCCATGTACTATTATCCATATGGTTGTCCTTTGTATGGTTAATATTGTTCGACGTCGGTATACAATCTACATGATTGTTATTGTACGGTATGATTGGATTTTCTAGGATTTTCTAGGATTGGTGTACGATCTACATGTTAGTGTGGTATGGATTGTGTTTGTGTGAACGTGGTGCTTTGATGGACATGTACAAATGGATTGTGCTATATGGATGGTGATCCACATATGCGTAATGTTTAATAAATTATTTTGACTGTCTTTGTAGGAAATACATTTATACTTGACAAGGTGGATTACTAATAGTCGATTAACGGATTATATTACTAGACCACGAGGACTCGAACATACAGACAATTAAAACATAGAGTAGTTATACTTCACAAGGACGATCAATTGACCACGAGGATTCGACCATACAAATACATGGTATCTCAGAACAGATGGAGGGTTGTAATTGCTTTGTTTGATACAGATGGATAGTAAAAAAAAAAGTATTACCTGACCAATTTTCATTGACCACGCAGACAATATATCACATGGGTTAAAAGTAACCATATGTGGTTAGGGTATAACAATCAACTTTAGTCTTGTAGGAAGAAAGTGCTTTGATTCAAAAAAAATGACTATAAGAATAAATAATGTTAAAAAAGTATCTATGAAAGTATATATCCCCACAAAATAAAATAAAATATGTTTCCATCACTTCCTAATCAGATTCGGAATATGTTTTGTCTATATCTATATACAGTTTTGTTAAATCTTAGGCTTTGTTCTGAAATTGTTTCACTTACACGAAACACACAACAGAGAGAAATATAGATCGAGATGGGTAAAGTCGAATGGACTGATTTACCTGAAGAACTCGTCGATTTCATCGCTAATCGTTCATCTTTCAACATCGATCGTATCCGTATCCGTAGCATCTGTAAACCCTGGCGTTCTGCGGTTGCAACAAAAAAGCGTTTCCTACACCGCTTTAAACGCAGCCTTCGTCCTTTCGCTGAGGGAATCAAAAAGACCGAACTCTTACACTCCTCTTTCCTACGTGTAACTCAATCTTCTTCTTCATGTCCTGACAAAGGATGGTTGATCAAAACCAGACAAATCTCTGAATCAAGTAATACTAATCTCTTGTCTCCTTTCTCTAACAAGCTAATCACCAATCCCAACAAAACCCTAGATCTTTTGAACCTCGGAGTTTCAGAGATTTGTCAATCTTACAACTTTCAATGCTTGGACAAGGAAAATAAAATATCACATGAGTATGATTCGTCTAGAGTTGTTTACGTAGACAATCATGTTTTCTTAATCGACGAAAACAAGAAAATCTGGTATTGCAAGAGTGGAGAAGAAGGTAGTAAATGGACAAGAATCAAAAACGAAAATTTTGGAGAATTCATGGACATTATTCTTCACAAAGGACAAGTCTATGTTTTAGATTTAAAGGGTGCAGTTTGGTGGATTAGTTTATCGGATCTCAGTATATATCAATACGGACCTTCAACTCCAGTGAAGGAATACTACAAGAATATTGATCATTGCAAAGACAAGAGACTCGTGGAATATTGTGGAGATCTATGCATTGTTCATCGATTTTATAAGAAAGATTCCTATAGGACCCATAATAGGACCTACAACTTCAAGGTGTATAAGATGGACGAGGAGTTGGGGAAACTGGTCGAGGTTAGTTCCTTGGAAGACAAGGCACTCATTGTGGATGAAGACAGTTGTTTTACGGTCTTAGCCTCTGAGTACTATGGATGTTTGAAGAATGCTATCTACTTCTTTGATAAAGGTGTTAAAGTATTGAAGCTTGATGATCGTAGTATCATCGATACGAATGATTCTTCTTCTCGTAGTTGTTTTCAGATGTTTTCTTTTCCCTTTCTCTTGAACTTGTGATCTTGTCTTTGTTTTTTTACTTCTCGTTTTATTTTAGAGATTGTTCTTATGTCCGTCGGTTTTGTATTTCACCAAGTTTATAATAACAATAAAAATTTAGATGATGTGTATGGAATGAAAGGTGAAGGTGTTAAAGTGTTGAAGCTTGATAATCGTAGTATCATCGATATGATTGATTCTTCTTCTAAGAGTTGTTTAGAGATGTTTTCTTCTCGATCCATATTTCTGAAAAGATTAAATCTTTGTGTATTTCTTATAGTTATGTGTGTGCCGTGTGGTGTGATTGTGAATTTTTAAAAATCCCAAAAAGACAAACTAGAGACTGTCAATGTGTTCTCTGCCAATTGAGTGTGAGACACATTACCACATATTCTTTGAACGTTTTAAGTTCTTTCTACTTGCTCCATTTTATTTGTAATAAGTGGCATCCACAACTTGTAAAACCGAAAAATGGTATGAATGTTCACATTTACACCCAAAACAAAATAAAAATTCATTGACCAAAAAAAGGAAAATAAATTTTCGAAGAGAGACTCTTCTCTTCCACACTATAGAAAAAAGAAAATTCATTGACCACTCTAAAGTTTCAGAAAAGTTGGACTATATTTCTCGATTTGTATTATATTTGAAATAACGTATTTAATAAAGATAAAGATAATTTAATACAGTCATATTCATTGCAGCAAACTCCCAAAATAGAAAAAAACTTTATATTTACTGTCATGTAATTTATTCAAAATATACAAAGATAATAAGAAACGTTGACTACAAGAAAGCAAACAAAAAGGTTATAAATTGAAGAAGCTCAATGTTTTGGAAACACTACAAATAGTATATAATTTCAAATAAGAGAAAAGGCATTTAATTTTGGTCAAGTCAAGAAGTGGATATTTAATTATTTACTTTAACAGAAATCAATTTAATTTGTAAAATAATTAATACAGACATAAGGTAATTATATCAATTTGTTGACCTAAAAAAGTAAATAATATCTTTCCTACAATATTTTCCATTCCAAGTCAGATTTAGAGTTTATATATAGATTCTTTCTTTCAATCATTTTACTAACTAACAAACGATACAAAAGAAAAAAAAAACTAAAGTAACAAACAAAGAGAGAGATATAGAGATGACTAAAATCGTCAAGTGGTCTTATTTACCCGACGAGCTCGTCGATTTAATAGCCAGCCATCTCTTCTCCGACGTTGAGCTTCTCCGATTACGTAACATCTGCAAATCTTGGCGTTCTGCGGTTGCGACCAATAAACGTTTCCCCAAACGCTTCAACCTCAACCGTAGACGCCTCCTTTGTTCTTACCATGGAAATACGTGTTTACTTTCTCCCGCAGCTTTCTTCCGTGTGGTTCTCTCGTCATGTCCGAACAAAGGATGGCTTATCAAAACTCAAGACGTCTCGAAATTCCGTAAAAAACTCATTTCACCTCTCTCTCGTCTCTTCATAAAATCTTACGACCAAACCCTTAATCTTTTGGACTATACTGTCTCAGAGATTCATCAATCTTACGATGTTCAAAAATTCGTAGATTCCTATGGAATATCGTTAAATTTCGCTAGAGTTGTTCTGGTAGACAATCTGGTTTTCGCGGTCAATCGGGAGAAGGAAATCAGGTGGTGCACTAGTGGAGAAAGTAGCACTAGTACTAATGTTTGGACAAGAATGTTAGATGAAGAAGCGGAACATTTCTCGGATATTATAGTCCACAAAGGTCAAATCTATGCCTTAGATTTAAAAAGCGCGATATGGTGGATTAGTTTATCAAAGCTTAACATATATCAATTCGGACCTTCTATTCCAATGGACGACTACGACACTATTGATTGCAAAGACAAGAGACTCGTGGAGTATTGTGGAGATCTATGCATTGTTCATCGTTTTTGTAAGAATTTTTGCGTGAAGCGAGTTAATATTGAGAAGACCATCGGTTTTAAGGTTTATAAGATGGACGAAGAATCGGTTGAATGGGTTGAGATCAAGTCTTTGGGAGATAAGGCTTTTGTGATGGCAACTGATAGTTGTTTCTCTGTTTTAGCTAGTGAGTATTATGGATGTTTGGAGAGTTCTATCTATTTTACAGATGAGGAGGAGAAAAACAATGTTAAAGTGTTCAAGCTTTGTGATGGTAGTATTACTAAGATGGTGGAGTCTTCTTGTGAGAGTTGTTTTCAGATGTTTTCTCCTCCTTTTGCATGAGAATATTGTTTGTTTTGAATCTTTTGGTTTTGTTCATAAGAGTAAATCTTGTATTCACAATTTATGCTTCTTCTTTTTTTTTGTTAAAATACAAATGCAAATTGTATTCCAATTTATGTTTTGTTGAGTTTTTTTTTTTTTTTAAATTGTTCATACATTCTGTTTATCAACCTCTACATTTTGGACAATCTAATAAAATACAACTTAGGAACATAATCTTAGAGTTTCCTTTGTTATTCTATTTGCCACTTCATTCTCATCTCAAAGAGTAAACACAAAAATAATATTCTCCCTAACTCACATTGTATTGCCTTCTTTTGGCCAAACACTATCACAATTACATCACAAAAGCTTGTCAAGCGTTTGCATTCCTTGGTGATATTTTAATGTCGTTTTCTCTCACTTTAAACGACGCGGTGTTCATTAATGACGCTTTAAAACGACGCAACAGATGCCACACACGCGCCATTTTTGTTTACCGCCAAATCAATTTTGCCAATGAGTACCGAACCGGGAATAAACAATAGTTTCGGGATGGTAACCCGTTTATCCGTCGACCGGCTAATTAAATAATGGTTATTGGTTAGTCCGGTTGGGTTGCGGTTATTTCGTTTGGTTATCGTCAATCAGGTTAGAGAACGACGTCGTTTTGGCTTCCTGAATCGTCTTCGTCACTTTCCGCAGCGTCTTGAGGAAGCGTCGACTGAAAATTTCCCAGAATCGATGAAACAATCACAAACACCCGAAATCTCGTCTCTACAAAAATTTCGAGTTTCCAAGAGGCGGTGAAGATTTGATCGGAGATATGTCGAAATCGCCGTTGCCGGTGCAGAATACGCACCGCTCCGATAAGAATGTTGCTGGAAAAGAAGCATTTGTGAAGCTTTTGAGATGGCATTTCGGTCATGCAGATTTCAGAGGGAAACAACTTGAAGCTATCGAAGCTGTTGTATCTGGTAAGTGTTAGTTATAACACAGGCCTTTTGTTTCTCTTTACTCTTTCGAGAAATTTGGAATGGTTTTTTGAAATTTTCTTCGCTTCTGTGTATGTTGTTTGATTTGAGATTAGGAAGGGATTGCTTTTGTTTGATGCCAACGGGAGGAGGAAAATCGATTTGTTATCAGATTCCTGCATTAGCTAAACCTGGAATCGTGCTTGTTGTTTCTCCTTTGATTGGTAATCTGTTTTATCTCATATGAATGGAGAATCTGTGTTTTTGATTAGTCTCTCTAACCATAATGTGCTCTGTTTCCTCCCTCGTGATCTTGTGTGGACGTTTTTCTCAGCTTTGATGGTAAGTGCATTGTATTTTTCTTTTTGGTGTTCTTCTCTTTTAAGCTTTCTTGTTGATGAATGTTGAAGGACCATTCT
Organism: Arabis hirsuta; assembly: GCA_964056655.1. NCBI lineage: Eukaryota > Viridiplantae > Streptophyta > Magnoliopsida > Brassicales > Brassicaceae > Arabis > Arabis hirsuta. The sequence continues at coordinate 35,606,313 of OZ053303.1, forward strand.
TTGTGTCTCTTTGCTAAAGGAAAATCAAGTGATGGATTTGAAAGAGAAAGGTATTGCTGCTGAGTATCTATCATCCACACAAGCTACTCATGTTAGAAACAAGGTGAGTTGAGTATATATGTATAAATGCAACCTGATTCTAAGCTTTGTCTATTATCTGACCTCTATTACTAAAATGGATACCTTTTGTTACATGCTATGTGATTTGTTATAATGTTGATAGAATCACTTGGATGATTGTTTCACTTACAAGTGTTGGTGTTGATTATTCCTCGAAATATCTTGGATGAGCCAATTCACTTCTTGTATTTATTATATTGTTCAATCTCCTTTAATGTGATTCTTGACTTCGGTTTTTAGATCCACGAAGACCTTGATTCTGGAAAACCCTCTGTAAGATTGCTGTATGTTACTCCAGAATTGATTGCGACGAAAGGATTTATGTTGAAGCTGAGAAAACTCCATGCCAGGGGTTTACTAAATCTTATAGCTATAGACGAGGTAAGGCCTTGTAATGCCTGTACAAGAAGAGTAAGCATGAAACCTTAAGGTGTTGAACCTGAATGTTGGTCTAATTTCTCTTGACTATTTACATTTCAGGCACATTGCATCTCATCATGGGGCCACGACTTCAGGTTCATCTTGATGTTTGAGTCAGAATTCTTGTCCATATGACCTTACTATGATCTAATTTGTTTTGTCATAAAACAGACCTAGCTATCGTCAACTTTCAACCTTGAGAGATTCTTTGGCTGATGTTCCAGTGTTGGCTCTAACTGCTACTGCTGCTCCTAAGTGATCTTCTGTTTCAGTGTATTATGAGAACATGTGTGTATATTGTAGAGCCTTTTCTCAACCGCAATTTTTTTGTAGGGTACAAAAGGATGTTATCGACTCCTTGAGTTTGCGGAATCCTTTGGTCCTCAAGTCTTCTTTCAATCGCCCAAATATCTTCTATGAAGGTTTCCCTTTGAGCTATTAATTTATGTATATGATATTGCTCTCTATAAACTGTTATAAGGTATTCCCAAAATAGTTTTGTTCGAGAATTTTTCAGTAGTATAAAAGAATGGATTTGCTTTCTTATCTTCTAAATTAGTTTTTGTTGGTGCAGTTCGGTACAAAGATCTTCTAGATAATGCATATACTGATTTGTGCAACTTGCTCAAGTCATGTGGAAATATTTGCGCAATTATCTATTGTCTTGAGCGAACAACCTGTGATGACTTGTCTGTTCATCTTTCCAGTACTGGGATCTCTTCTGCTGGTAAGAAAATGTCCGTGTACCTCTATCTGCTTCAATTTTGAACCACAACTGCTGACATGTGTTTATCTTGATGTTTACAGCCTATCATGCAGGACTTAATAGCAAACTGAGGAGTACTGTTTTAGATGATTGGCTGTCCTCGAAGAAGCAAGTTATTGTTGCCACAGTGGCTTTCGGGTATGAATGACTCTGTGAATTACCTTACATCTGGGTTCTGGGTTTTTTTATGATCATCTTCTTTGCGTCTTCTTATGTTTGGGAGCTCTTGGTGCATGAGGTCAACGCTCTAATGGTTTTTCTGCAGAATGGTAAACGGAAATTCTTTCTTAAATTTTCTTTGCATCTTTTAAATTTTCTTAATTCTTATGTTCTGTAGCATGATATAAGACTACTGACTTTCTAGGGTATAGATAAGAAGGATGTCAGAATGGTTTGCCATTTTAACATTCCAAAATCAATGGAATCTTTCTATCAAGAGTCTGGTAGAGCAGGTCGGGATCAATTACCCTCGAGAAGCGTATTATACTATGGTGTGGATGATAGAAAGAAAATGGTAATGTTAATCTGGTTATGTCAGTTTCTGGCTTAACTGCTTCATTGAATATGTAAATTATTCATCTTACTTTACCAACTCTTTGCTAGGAATTTCTACTACGGAATTCAGAGAATAAGAAATCCCCATCCTCAAAGAAGCCTACATCTGACTTTGAACAGGTGAATCCTTTCTTGCTTCTTTGAAGCTCTGTGTATTTTCAGTTGAACCTTGTTCTCATTCATGCTACATGCGTTTAGATTGTGACATACTGCGAAGGTCCTGGATGCCGAAGAAGAAAGATTCTTCAGAGCTTTGGTGAAGAGGTGTGACTTGTACATTACTGGTTCATGAATCAAATCCCTCAGCGTTCCATTAAATTAAGCCGTTGATTTTATTTTTTTGCAAGCAGTTTCCTGTGCAGCAATGCAAAAAAACGTGTGATGCATGTAAGCATCCAAGTCAAGTTTCTCAATGCTTGGAGGGGCTCACGACCACTGCCTCCCGAAGACACAATTCTTCTCGAATTTTCATCACTAGGTTTTGCCTATAAACCGCATCTTAATACGCAGCAAGGTATATAAAGTCTAACTGAACTATGTGCCCATTCTTTTGCAAGCTCGAACGATAAGACCAATGAGGGACAGTACTCTGAGTTCTGGAATCGTAATGAAGATGGAAGCGATTCTGATGAGGAAATATCAGATTCAGATGGTAACCCACTCTCTTTACATAGTGCATGCATTTCCAATCTTGTCAATAACATTTCGTATTACCTAAAAGTCTCTAACTCATTCATCTACATTCAGATGACACTGAGGCTGCCAGGAGCCTAGCACGACCTAAACTATCGAAAAAATTGGGACTAGACGAGAAACTGGTTTTACTAGAGCGGGCTGAGGCAAAGTACTACGAAAAGGATAAACAGGTTTAGTATCAGATTACTTCAGCTTCTTTACAAACAAAAGTCTTGCAACTTTTTTCCAGTTTGACTTAGCAAAGCCTATTCAAACTGTGTGCAGGTCAAAAAGTCCGAGAAGAACGTAATATCTGAAGCACTAAGAGAATCGAGCAAGCAGAGACTCTTGGATGAGCTGACACGAGTACTTCAGCTGCTCGCCTGTGTAGAGTAAAAATCTCGTGCTTCCTTTTTCAGTAAAAGCCTCTCTCACTCTTATCTCATTATTTGGAACCTTTGAAATTAATTAATATCGCAGGATTGATTCCCAAAAAGCTTCCGAGTTTCTTGAAAACGAGTGCTATAGAAAATACAGCAAAGCAGGGAAATCGTTTTACTACTCTCAGATAGCGAGTACAGTGAGATGGTTAGGAACCACAAGCAGAGACGAGCTAATGACCCGATTAAGCTCAGCGGTCAGTTTAGCTAGAGAAGAAGAGCCATCAAGAGATTCGACGCTGGTGACTGAACCAGTGGAGAACATAGAGGAAGAAGACAACAACGTTAACACGACCGAGACACAGGTTGATGAACCAATACAACTGCTCGTGGTGAGTCTGAGTCGTTCGCCTATAAGGCTACCCCAAGTTCCATCATTCTCAGAGTTTGTTAACCGGAGAAAGATGAAGCATAACACATCATTAGATAAGTCTTCTGAAGGTATTTTTGACGATGAGAAACCGGCAAAGATAATGAAGCTACAGTGATATTATAGCTAAACTCAGAAATTTGTTCACTAAACAGTAGTGTTTTTGTTGGTTAGCCATTTGTCTCTTTTAACATATACAAGCCATAGAGATCCACCCGAGTCTTGCTGAAACTCAACCGATTAAATCGATGTACAAACCAAATCAAACCGTACCTACACTAGGATTTGGTAAGATAGTATTGGTAAGTATGTCATTCATTCACATTTTGTTAAACCGAAAATTAAGAAATGAAAACTTGACACTTGTTATATACAAAATTAAAGATGGCTTATTTCACTGAAGATATGACATTACATATACATTTTCCACATCAACAACTCGCAACTACCACCACTAAAGCAAGAAAAGATCTACAAATTTCTCCAAATAAAGATTAAGAAAAAAACTATTAAACAAAATAGAAACGAAAAAAATCTAAAGTTTCTCACACTCTTCCCTTATCCAAACGCCAACTACTTTCTTTTCTTTTCCATAAAAAAACGCTCACTAATTGCAACTTTTTTGAATTACTAATCATATATTATATAATACGATCCGAGATCTGGTTGGGTGGGCTTTTGACCTTTTATGAGATACACCTCATAGAGAAACTGGAGACTGAAGAATCCACGGCGGCTCCGGTGAAAACCCTAGCGTGATCACTCTCTTGACCGTAATCCATCATCGGACGATACTCTAAATCGTCATCGTGATCGTAAACAAACTCAGGGATCTCTATTTCATTCCTCCTCACGTGTTCCCACAGATAATCAACTCTGCTTATGTACCTTACCTTACCATACAACCTACCGTAGCCAATCATCACCACACCAACAAACCAATCAGTAAACAACGTTTTTTTTCAATTTTGAAATTTCGTTGACCAGAAGAACAAAAACACGACGGTTACTCACCCGCCGGAGAAGAGGAATCGGCCGCAAGTTGCGAGGAAGAGACGAGATTGAAGACCTGGATGGAGGAAATAAACCTCTTGGAGATTGTCTCTGACGTTTAACGGAATCGTTTCGTAGATCGCTCGTAAAGCAGAGATTCCTGGGAAATTCTCGGTTCTTTGTACACCGGTGTGAACGTAGAGTACAACGAACGGTTTTCTTACTAATCGAGGAAAGATCTTCTCCTCTAGATAGTTTTTCAACACATCAAGTGACAGAAACCTCGCTGATTCGAGAAATTTCAAATCAGAATCAGATTGTAACGACAACAAAAACAAATCGGACTTGTATTGAGTTTTACCTGGAAAGGATTTTCCGATAATACGAAGGATCTTACGTCCATGTTTGTCTCTACCATGGATCTTGAAGATCTCAAGCTTTTCGATCAGCTGCTCTTGCTCGATCTCCGAAATCTGAGAACTCATCGCTTCTCTCTCTCTCTCTTTCGCTTCGTAAGGTAAAATCACTTGATAAAGGAAGAAGAAGATCGGTAGTAATACAAATGTAACGAGTGAAGAAGAAGATGGAATTAATAAAAGGGGGAAAATAAATAATAAAAAGTAGTATTTATTGGAAGGTAATGTGAGAAACGACGGGCTCCTACGAATATTCTATAGCATCTTCCTTTTTAACGTAATCTTTATCGTCTCTGTGTGGGTCCTACACTCGTTACCTTTCTCTTTTGATCTTTCTTATTAAGCAACGGATCTGCTCCCTCCATTTTTTTGTGTTCTACATCTAACGGTTACCGCTTTTTTTACTCATTTTCCCGCGCGTCTCCTTAAGCGTTACGTTACGCCTCATCACATGTCAGTCATTAGATATATTTGGATAAGATCATAAAACTCTCGATGTTATTGACCAAAACTTAAATCGGATTATTATTTTTCTAACACCATATAATATACAATAAATAAATCTCTCGATGTTCATATCTATCCAATAGAATCTTCAAAAAAGAAAATAAAATAAAAACCTTTATCTAGTGCATTGTGCATATCAAACGGATAATAACCGGCAAAACTTGTCGATCATTACAATATAATTTTTTTCCCAAAGCACATGCAAGAAAAATATTCGAAAGGACACCCAATAATACATCTATATATATACATATCTACATGCATACAATATAATTGTCTAAGCATCTCACACACCGATATGCATACATGATACATCTATATATGTATATCATATGTAATGTATATATACAAATACATACATGTGTGGCTCTTGAATAAAACCTCATCTCTAGGCATTAGACATACATATAGTCACTACTAGAAGACTGCAGATTCTCAAAACACAAGTAGAACTTAAATAAATAGTGATTCTCTGGTGAAGGCTAAGAGAGGTGATAATCATGAAGTAATTATTAATCTCCTATGGTAATAATAAGCACTTTAATCACTTGCATTTACGTAGAACAATCCTATAGCTATCAGGATCAAGCAAAGAGCAATCACGGATTCACCTAATATTTTCTGCAACGATACAAGAATTTACTGGAGTTGATTCGTCTCATTTGCCTGATCAAGGCTGAATCCAGACATCTCCGCTAGTTCCGCGAGTTCTACTTCTCCGCTTAAGACCTAAATGCATAAAAGAGGTGAAATAGGAACTGACATGTGATAAGATTGTACCGAGGATTAAGAGGATTTACTCACCTGACCATTAATTATCCATGTTGGAAATCCTTCGATCCCAGCATCTGCACATGCCTTGAATATCTTGGTTCCTTTCTTATATCCTTGGGGAAAACATTCCACGTAATTCAGTAGTTTTGCCGCTTCCCTTCCAAACATCTATAGATGGAGGGAACTTACATGAACATAATAAACCCATGAAACTGATTCCTAGCAAACCAATGATGAATGAACTAACTACCTCTTTTTGCTCTAAGCAGTGAGAACACCAGAACGCTCCATACATTTTAGCTCCAATGGAGCTAAGATGTTTTGCTAACGCAATAGCAGAAGGGCTCGATGATGTAGTTATCTCTGTTGTATAGTATGGCAGTTCAATGTCACCTGAGCTGCAAGGAGAGAAACCAAGAATAAATTGGTTCACTACTTGTAACAAAGGACTCAATTTTCTGTCGGACTCCCGAAAGAAAACTACGAACTTAGATTACCGTGAAGGGCTTGGTTGAGCAGTACTGTAAGAAGCAGTCAAGGAGGCAACAACTATGATTGCTAAGCATATCTGTAATCCTACAACTTGCTGTATCTCTTGCAACTTCACATCCTACCACATTAAATCTTCAGAAGTTTAGATGTCATCTTGACTCGAATACAATAAATCCAGAAACAAAAAATAAAGGAATACCTTTAGAGAGAGGAAAAATAGACTAAACGATAGGAAAGCAGACACTAGACAATACAGGCATGATGATCCTGACAGTTTTGTGCTAAGGATATACAGGAAATATACACTAGCAGATGCCATTGCAGTCGTGATCCCAAATAGCGCAAAACGCCCATTAGTCTTACTGATTCCAAATGGTAAATTCCCTTCTCCAAGCTGTGCACTTAGAGTTGTTACTAAGCCATACATAACAAATCCAATTACTGGGAGAGGAACACCTGTAAAAGGATTGTCATTGAGTTCAGCTTTCAAACACATAATATCAGAAACCCTGGTACAAATCGGCGGCATATGAACAAACGAGACCCTTCGAAAGACGAGACTCACAATGTGTGAGAATTCCAATCCATAAGACAATTCAAGCAGAGGACAAAGAAGAAACACAAGCATTACATATAGTGGAGAGAAGCGTGCTATTCAACTTTCACAATTCTACGCATATTAAAGAACAGAAGCTAGCGAATGGTATAGCTTTCTAGCACAGATTATCACAGAAGAGTATTTTATCAGGACCCTAATCACGCCTTTATGATCGAAATTTCTACTTGGAGAAGTCTACACGAGTAGAAATCCAAAACTAAGCTACATACTGCAAAGGCAACATACAAAGCAAACACAAAATCACTCAAACTCTAGACAGCCCATATTCAATCTACGAAGGTCTATTGCAATGTTATAGTCAGTGAAGCAATGGATAATACCAAAAACAAGAGCATAATCGCTGTTCAAGACATCGCCGCAAGTACCACCACCAACAGGGCAAAAGGCATCGGAACCAGTGAGCTTAAGGTAAGTCAAATACGCAGTGTCTAACATCCCAATACCACCGATTCCAGTGTACCAGTTGTATGTCGAACTGTTAATAGACACTTCACTAGTGGACGACGAAGAGGAGGAAGAAGAAGAAAGCGACGGCGCAGAATCTTCACCATTTTCCGGCTCAGATGACGAACACTTGATCGGAATCACCGGGAATCTCCGATCAGAGACCTAATTGAGAAACATCTGACTTCAAATGACATTACAATCACAGAAGAAACTGTAGACAGAGAATTTACCTCGAACCGTCTCGGATAAAGATTCGAAGACGGAGGAGGAAACTCACGGAAGGTAGGAGACGACACTGAAACAAACCTCGCCATCATCGTCGTGGAAACAATCGCAGCTTGATCTTCTCCTCTACTTCCACCATCCATCTCAGCCATGTGTTTACTAATGGGCCTAAGGCCCAAATAGTATTTACGTAAGAGTCCAATAAATGCTCAGAATTGGGCCTGTTGGGATCCGTACGGAATCTTCTTATCAATCCGAGTCAGCAAGTTATCCAATTCTGACAAGTTACTACGACTTACGAGGCAACCGAGTCCGGCATATCATGATCCACGCATGGCTTACGTTTCGGAATCCACTTCTTTGGTACAATAATTGAATGGAAGGATATAGACTCAAAGATCGGACATAAAACTGGCTGACGTGTCACCCTTACCATTTGTGTCTCTAGTGTATATATATATACACATGCAATAATGCAAGAGAAGAAGCATCTAAGAACAGTTTAACAAGAAGAAGAAGAAGATGGAAATTACGGCTTTTATCACACCGGCACGAATGGGAACCTGGTCATCGGCTATTTCTCCACCACTACAAGTGTTTGGATCGTTCAAATGGCAATTACCTTCAACAAGAAGAGGTGTGATTGTAGCTGATCTTAGAAACTCAAACTTCCGATGGTAAGCGATGATCGAAATCTCTCACTCCAGATTCTGATTAAGAACTACCATGATGAAAAACTCTTTTGTTTACAATTGTATGTTGAAGGAGGAAAGCAACAACAAGCAGAGCAAATGTTGCAGCAGAGGCGGTCAAGGTTCCTACGTCTGTACCGGTCAGAGTAGCGCACGAGCTAGCTCAAGCAGGATATCGGTATCTCGACGTGAGGACACCAGAGGAATTCAGTATCGGACATCCGTCTAGTGCCATCAACGTACCTTACATGTACAGAGTCGGATCAGGTTTTCATCTCCTACCTTTAGATTCCTCTATTGAAAATAAAAAATAAGTTGATATGAGAAACTTTAAGCTAAAACTAAGCCAAAAAACGTGGCAGGGATGGTCAAGAACCCGAGTTTTCTAAGGCAGGTCTCGTCCCACTTCAGAAAACACGACGAAATTATCATCGTAAGTTTAGATTTTTCGGCAGAAAGTGAAAAACACAATGAAAGCAATCCAGTTGTTCTAACATCTTTGATAAAAATATCGCAGGGTTGCGAGAGCGGCAAGAGGTCTTTCATGGCGTCAACTGATCTTCTCACTGCTGTAAGTATGATTCACTTGTACTTACATAGCTTAGCTATTAGTAATCGGTTAAAAGAATTACCTGGTTTAATGGTGCATGTGCAGGGCTTCACAGGGATCACAGACATTGCTGGAGGATACGTTGCCTGGACAGAGAATGAGCTACCAGTAGAAGAGTGAAAACAAACATGACCAATCCTACTGTATATACATAAATGCTGTATAGATGTTCTCAACATAAGTGTTCTTGAATCTAAATGAAATCGTTCAATACCAATAATAAGATTACTAGCTTCACTTGAAAGCAGACCTAAGAGAAAGTGTTGTATAAACCGAAAAATCGTAGCCTTTCAAAAGATTGGATTTTCTTTTATTGACGGTCACTGAACTGATCCTTGTTTTCAAAGGAAACTGATTGAGCGAAAGAAAAAAGTGAGGTTCTGAGACAATACTCTACATTTATAACGAAATCCCTCACCATAAGGCACAAAAAAACTGTACAAAGCAAGAGGAGAAAGAAGAGAACTGAGCGGAGCTCTATCAAACCACAAGTTTCAGCGCACGAGACTAGGAGAGGATTAATGATGGCCTTTTCGGAGGCCTGAAAAGTAGCTGCCATGTTTATCCTTTTGGCGCTCCTCTCCTCCAACCTGGTGATTTCACAACATACTATTGCTCAGAACCGCGTTGGTACGGTTTACCTTAGCAGAGATACACAATGATAAAGAAAAGTACCTCGTGGACTAGTTGAGTAAGCAGTTCTATGATTTCTGCAAAATTGGGTCTTTGAGCTGGGTCTTGCTGCCAGCATTTCTCGAGAAGCTCAGTCAGTTTTGGGTGTGTTTGCTTTGGAATTTGCGGTCGAAGTCCCTGTAAAAGAATTATCAGTCATTGTGTATTGTGTTAAAGCCTCTCAACAAACACAGGAAAAGAGAACTTTAAACATGATACCTTTTGGACAACGCCAACAGCAGCTTGTAGCGGAGTCAAGTAAGAATATGGAAGCTGTTTTCATTCATTATACACAAGAAAACGAGAACAATGTAAAACACAGACGTTAATCATTTTACCATTCCAAACGGAGAGAGAGAGAAACAGATGTTAAGACTCTTACCTCCCCAGTCAAAAGTTCCCACAGTACAATCGCGTAACTGAAGACATCTGCTCTGTGATCATATGGTTTGTGCTCAATTACCTGAGTTCAGAAGAATACAAAGTAGAGAAATAAGAAAAGGAAGGAAGAACGATCAATTCAGGCTAACTAATGAGCTACCATAGCTGAATGTCATGATTAAAACTAAACGTCGTCTAAATAGGCCAACCAGGTTTCAGCTATTTTCAGCCATTGGACAAATACATTGTTTGGCAGAGAAATAGCCAACACTCTCCACAGACGTCATTAGCTTCATATACAACAAAAGCATGTAATGCAAAAAAAAACAAAAACAAGATGCCCGAAGGCAGGCATACCTCTGGAGCCATCCATCGGTAAGTCCCTGTTTCCGCTGTCATGACCCCTGACTGAGTCTGCACTCTGGCTACCCCAAAATCAGCAACCTTGACAACCTGTTCAAAAATATGAAGAATCTAAAGACATGTACCTCTATTCTATGAAAATGAAAATATTTTAGTGGAGCGGAAAAAAAATCTGTAGAATTTCAAAGGTTTACAAGCTGAACGGCAACATAAACAGTGACCAAAGAATGGCCAAAGATTGATGCTTACTTCATGTTCGTCCATAAGAAGATTAGCAGTTTTTAGGTCTCTGTGAATAATATTGTTTTGATGCAGATAATTCATTCCTTTGGAGACGTCAAGTGCCACTTTGAGCAAAGACTGAAGTTTAAAAACCCCTTTTTGTTTGTGCAAAAAATCATAAATGCTTCCCCGAGCCATGAACTCTGTTACAGAAGGATGAAAATCAGTTACCATGCATACATATGAAAGCGAAAACTACCAAATGAAATGTTACGGGAATTACAAAGCAATAACCTACAGAAACCTCACTGTCCTGCTGAGACAACTTTCTCACCAGGTATCCAAATAAAAAAGAGACAAATAATCCAAACAGAATCATATTCAGAATCTATTGAGAGCTTACCGGTCACAATGCAGAGGTTTGGAGATCGTGTGCACGCACCGATAAATTGGACAACATTTTTATGTCGTACTTTCCTACAAAGAGGAAAGTATCAGTAACAACCGTACCTAGAGAACATTCAGCATCTAGAATACGCATGTTGGCTAGTTTATACAACATAAGAGATGAGAAAATTCGTGCATTTCTCTGAATAAAAACTTTGTTTAATGGTAGAGAATGGCAGTGAAAAATGAGAGAAACTCCTGTATATTTATGAGTGATAATGAGAATCAACTGCAACAAACCTCATTATATACACTTCCTGGGAAAATTCTCGGAGCATTTCAGAATTTACACGCTCGGGCTTGAGAATTTTGATAGCTACTTCCTGACTGCAATATGTTCCTCTATACCTGCATAGACATCAAGGATATATATATCTGTTAACTTCCTAACATAAACTTCCAGTATAAGGGAAATAAATATACTTTTGGAATGAAGTAACTCACAGTTCCCCGTACGACCCACATGCCACTTTCTTTTCAATTTTGAGCTGTTTCATGTCAATTTCCCATTCATCAGTTCCATCAGTAGGAATTTCTACACAGGCAGGTACCAGCTCGTTGGTTGATTTGTCATGCTCAAAGAAAGTGATAGATTTCTGTTTTGAACCAGGTTGATCCTGCAGAGCAGCCAGTGTGGAATATGGAGAGAGGACAACTATCAAAAGTTGTGCAAAGACATAGCAACAGAACATCAGTACAGTGTCACACTAAATTTTGGGGCGAGCTAACGCTAAAGCATTACTTGCATTTTCAGAATTCAAATTAAGAATGAGTCATGAAGAAAATATGAGGAATCTCATGAAGATAAGACCTGCCCATGACAAGAAAAATATAAAAGATACCTTGAGCTTCCTTATCTCCTTCCTAAGTGCATCTTTTAAACCCTCGGTTTCCTGTATTTCCAAAGTGCATAAAGTTTCTCAACTAGCTTAGTGATGACAGGACAGAAAGGTAGTCAATGGTCAATATCTTTCTTAAGTCATTCACTGGATACATCAGTGACTAGTAACACGATGGTTCTAAAAGATGTGATCCATGCAGAAAACTGAAACTATACCTCCTGCGACCAACCATCAACAACGAAGACATCCAGAGAGAAACCATCCACAGTAGAGAAAGCATGAGCCTCTTTAATATTTAAACCAAGTTCACCAAGCATGGAAGTTAGCTGGAACAAAAGACGGTTTCTTGCTCAGAAAATAACATGATGGAAAAAATGACCACCCATTCTTTACATGACAGTCTCTAATAGATCCTTCAAACTGTGACTAAGTTTGTGCAATGAATCAGCAGAAGGGAAAGGTACGTATTTGTGTATTGGGAATCATTTACATCACTCTAACTCAAAAGAAGAGAAATTTACCACAATAGTTTTAGGAACACCAAGCCACATGTTTCCATTATCAGAGTTAATAGAAAAGAATAAAAGAAACAATAAATCTACCAACCTGGCTAAGGAGTTTTGGCTTATCAATGTCTGAAAAGGTGATTTCATGCATCGGTCTATAAGACAGGCAACAAAGGATATTATCACCGCACATGGTTGTATAATAAAATCAGGTTAACCTGAAAAACATGAGACCACGATTCCATACTACAAAGTATTCCTCTTTAAAATTATGCAACCAACACTGGAGCAAATACAATATAACTGAAAAAACAAAATTCAGAACAGCTCTCACCGAGAACTAGGCAACGCATTGACAACACTGTCATCGTCTTCAGCATGATCTATATAGGCTTGTGTAAGAGCCTCAAAATTGGGAGAAGAACCAAAAGTTGGAGGTGCAAGAACCCTTTTTAACAGGAAGTAAGAAAATAGTCACAAAAAGAGAAAAAAGCTAGTGAAAACGTCTAAAGATCAGCCAAAAGGAAATGCATATCCCTGCCTGCTCGAGTGGTATGAGCTTTGAGCATCTTCGTTCATCGCAGGATCTAAAGGATCAGCATCAACAGAATTTCCATTAAAAGTGGGAGAAACCTGTAGTACAAGGAGGAACACAAGTACCAATCAAGTGAGAAAAAGAGAATGCAGCTTCAAACAAAGATTTCAGTATCAAACACGAAGCTTTAATTAACTACCTGTACACAACGAACTTCAAATACAGGTCTAGTTGCAAGATCTTCAGCCAATTTCAGCAATCTCTGATGAGTAAGAACATCTTCTGCTCTCTCAACATTTACATCCAGAGCATATCTAAACAAAGTTAAGTAAACATGAAATCAGGACAAAATCATGAAATAAAATTCAATCAACCTAAGCCAACACACAAATTGCAAACCCTATCAATGATCCAAAGCATCAAAACCCATAGATTCTCCTTTGATGACTAAGAAATCCCAATAAAGCTAGGGTAATTGATTACCGAGCAGGAAGACGATTGAAATGGAGCCAAAGCTGATCATCGAAATCAGGGAGATTAGCTTCTTCGTAATTTGATTCCTGGATTCGTTTTAGAACTTCACTATACACCTCGAGTTTCATACGATGTTGCCTAGGGTTTTCTTTAGATACAGAAGCCACGACGGCTCTGCTTCCACAACTCTCCTCCGTCTCCTCTTTGATCGCCATCGGAACAAAAACCCACGACGAAACGACGGATCAGATACCGAACAACAACACTCCAGTAAACAAAACAAAAAAATCAACAGGGAAGAAGATGATCTCTTCGATCCAAAAGCACGAAAAGGTAGAATGATCCAACAAGATTCAGCTAAAGATGAGAGAGAGAGAGAGAGAGGTGTTTTGGTTGTATGCCAGGGAGGACATGAACGTTTCGTTCTGTAACACGTAGGGATGTACACGTAACCATATGGGGTCCATGTAAGTGTGGGTCACGGAAATACTCTTTTTAAGAAGAAATTTTAAAATATAATTCCAAGTGGATAAAAGATATTGTTGCTTTTTTGTTTTGAGAAAAAATGTACGGTGGTGCTTGATGTTTAAGAATAAAAGTAGATAGTGGTTCTAGGAGCTGGATTTGTCATCGAATTTGGTCTATTAAAAGTTTAAATCAAAAATTTTCATTTGTTTCATTTTGATTTAGATTAAATGGACATACGGTTCAGCCTTAGGAAAAAAAATAGAATTTAGTTAAAGACCCAAGTCGCTCTGAAATCGCTAGGTAAACAGACGCTGAGCTGACGAGCTAAGAACGAGTCAACAGGCTGGTTAGCACAGTCGTAGGAGCAAGATTTATGGGAAATATGCCAAAAACATGCCAGAGATAGGCAGAACCGCCCTGGATACTTGGAGGTGGATCGAGAAGCTGAATTGAGCGATAAATACACGAAGTCCGAGCATATTTCGCAAACTTTTCACTTACGCGAGAGATAAACACAACATTTTCAGTTTCTAACACATCTCACTCGAGATCTTATTGTATATTTGACTCATATCAATATAAATCCATCTTTGTTCTACTCTTGTTTTTATCGTTGAGCTTATAGATATTTCTTAGGATCAAAGTTTCTTCTCTGAATTCACATACAATTACTCAGTGCGGAATTCAGCTTCCACATTTGGCGCCGTCTAAGAGAAAAAATAGATACCTCTAGCACAGAAGTTCGACTTAAGAACTGTTAGAGAAGAGATGGATAAATCAAAGTCTACCGCGCCGAAAGTCAGCGACGCACCGGCCATGACTCGCCAGAGTCAAAAATCATCTAGAACCAACCCGCGGGACCAGATCAAAACTGGAACAACCGTTACGGCTCCGGCCGATAACCGACTAGTAGCAGCAGGCTGGACTGACCAACACCCACCGACGAAGATCACTGTCTCAGCCCCCGTTGCGACGATTCCAGCGCCCTCACGTGGCGTCTAGCTATGGAACCCTGACGTCTCCACGGACTAAGCGTCCGGAGGCCTCCAGGATGCGTCCGCCTTTCCACCCTCATCTGGAAGAAAGAGCGGCCATGAGACGACATGACCAAGATCCGTCGACTACTTTCCATCCCGGTAAAAAAGGCCTAGACACATGATGCGTCGATCAGAACCGTCCAGGCCCGACTTGAGCAACAAGAGATTTCCTTTCTCGTTCAAATGCGAGAAATCTTTCAGTCGGTCGCCCAAGGAACTCAGCCCCAAAAGATTTTTGGAGAGGACATTACTCCTCCCAGATTTACAACCCCTCGGTCGCGTTTAGATTTTTCAGGGGTTTTCGCCACCACTACCAGTGCAAAGACATACCTCGTTTTCAACCCACGCGCAAGCTCGTCGACCATCAACCGTAAACATTCCCAGTTCGAGCTCGTGTAATGATTCTACCTGGATCAATGAGCAGCCTCTTCCACCCCCGCCGCGCTCAGAGAATGTCCAAAACACTCCAGCCGGATGGATGGAAGCTACGCCTTACACACGAACTTCCACGGCCCACCAAGACACCGCCTAAATAATCAACAAAGATATGTTCTGACGGTCCACCGAACAAACCCAAGTCGGGCTGCGATTCATGAGATCTTGCGTCTAACGGGAGAAAAGCTCAGCCCCGAACATAGAGCGGGCCATCAAAAGCCACCTTAGCTAAGAGATACAACGAGACCGATAATCCCTCAGGACAGCAACCTCCAAAAAAATTCACCAAGAGAGAAGGGTATGGCAGAACCTATCAAGCCTACGTAATTGACGGGGTTAAAACCAAGAAATCCGACTATTATGGAAACAAGTTCTGCATCCACCACAAGAAAAAGGGACACTCCACAGAAGAGTGTTGCCACCTGCTAGGCTTGAGGACAACCCTTGAGCAAGGATCCGAGCCCGAAAAATCAAAAGAGAGTACCGAAGCGGAGTAGGCTCTTTCGCAACTAGAAGTCCCAAAGAAAAAGTGATCCAAGGGCAAAAGGGAAAAACCTGTGTAGGAAAAGACACTGGCATCTCTTCCACCAGCTCCCAAAAAAAGAATCGACCTCATATTCGGGGAGCAAAATATTTGCGGCGGATCGATAATATCAGAGGTCTCATCTTTCCCATCACCGAGAAGGTGGTTCACCCATGGACAAAAATCCCAAAAATTTGTTGGGGCTCAGCTCCCTCAATCCCGGCTAAAAGACACTTCATCTTGGGAGGATCTAACATATACCGGGATTTCGTCAATTCTATAAGAACACATCAAACTAGG
This sequence comes from Arabis hirsuta, assembly GCA_964056655.1. NCBI lineage: Eukaryota > Viridiplantae > Streptophyta > Magnoliopsida > Brassicales > Brassicaceae > Arabis > Arabis hirsuta. The sequence continues at coordinate 35,622,639 of OZ053303.1, forward strand.
GCGGGCATTTCACATATGCCCCCGACAACTAGTAAAAACCCAGATACGAAATCGCATTTAGCGAGCACGAAACATCCCACTTCGATAAACCACACGACGACGCCCTTGTCATACTCCTCGAAGTATGCGGATGTCTTATGTCTAGAGTGCTAATAGACACCGGAAGCTCAGTCGACCTGCTCTTCTACGATGACTACAAGAAAATGGGTTTGAGCAATTCCGAGCTGAAAGGGGAATCAACCCCTCTAATAGATTTCACCGGGGAAACCACTTACTCAATGGGGATAATCCGGCTACCCATCGTAGCTAGAGGCATCCATTTAACGCAATACTTGGATGGCCATGGATATACGCCATTTATCACCAATGCGTTAAATTTTTTATACCCAACAGAATTGAAACCATCCGAGGCAGCTAAAAAGCCTCAAGAATATGTTATCTTAACGGGTATAAGCAGAATGAGAAATCCCACAATAGTGATTACAGAAACAGGCGGAGCTGGCCATCAATCAACTCTCCAACCTCAGCAACCCGTTGATGTCCAAACCGAGAGGAGACGTAGTCACTCAGATGTGCATCGACGTGGCTTATCCTGATAAATGCGTGTGAATAGGATCCCAGCTTCCACCTCTGATCAGGGAGGAGCTGGAAAAGTTCTTAAAAAAATTTTAACACCTTCGCGTGGATCACCTCCGACATAAAAGAGATTGACATCAACGTCACTTCCCATGATCTAAACGTCGACTCAACCTACAAACCGGTTAAGTAGAAACGACAAAAATTAGGACCCAAACACGCAAAAATGGTAAACGATGAAGTTCACCGCCTCTTGAAGGTCAGCTCAATTTGGGAGGTTAAATACCCCGATTGGCTAGGCAACCCTGTAGTAGTCAAAAAGAAAAATGGGTTGTGGAGAGTCTACATTGAATTCACCGACCTCAACAAAGCATGCCCAAAGGACAGCTTCCCCCTGCCACACATCGACCGGCTGGTCGAGACAACCGTAGGGCACCAGCTGGTCTCTTTCATGGATGCCTTCTCCGGGTACAATCAGATTCTAATGAATCCAAACAACCAGGAGAATACAACAATCATTACTGACCGAGGCACCTACTACTACAGAGTAATGCCCTTTGGACTCAAAAATGTTGGGGCAACCTACCATAGATTAGTCAACAAAATATTTGCAGACCAACTCGGAAAAAATATGGAAGTATACATCGACGATATGTTGGTTAAGTATGCAACTCGAGAAAACCACGTAGCACACATTCTGGATTACTTCATAGTCTTCAACCAGTATGGCATGGAGTTGAACCCATCCAAGTGCTCCTTCAAAGTGTCTTCTGGCGAGTTCTTAGGCTATCTGGTGACCGAAAAGGGGATAGAGGCAAATCCCAAACAGATAACTGCGTTCCTGGAAATGGTGCTCTTAGAGGCAAGTCCACGCAAGAAGTGCAGAGAGTCACTGGGAAGAAAGCAGCTCTGAACCGATTCATTTTCAGGTCCACATGCAAATGTCTACGTTTCTATAACTTATTAAAAGGAAATAAAAGATTCAGTTGGGACGCGAACAGTGAGGAGACATTCGAAGAGTTAAAAGTCTATCTCAGTCAGCCGCCCATACTAGCAAAACCGGTGGAAGGGGAACCCCTCTACCTCTACATCACAGTTTCACCTGTGGATGTAAGCAGAGTGCTGGTCCGAGAGGAACAAAACGAACAAAAACCAGTATTATACCTGAGTAAATCCCAGTTGGACGCTGCAACGAGGTACCCGGCTATGGAAAAGCTAGTCTTGGCCATGGTTATCTCAGCCTTACTTTCAGTAACACGCGATAGTGGTCATGACTTCACACCCAATCCATACAATATTGCACAGTCCGGGACATTGGCCAAATGAGCCATCGAGCTAAGCGAATATGATATAGAGTATAGAACAAAAACCAGCGTTAAAATGTAGGTACTAGCCAATTTCGTAATCGAGCTAGCTCTACAAGCCGTTAACTAAAACCGAACCACGAAAAACACGGAATCTCCACGTGGATGGAGCCTCCTCAAAACAAGTGTTCAGAGTCAGGGTAAAGCTCACCTCCCTGTCTAGAGAGGTGCTAGAATAATCATTCCGACTCAGTTTTCAACAACGAAGCAGAATACGAAGCTCTCCTGACCGGCCTGAGGCTAGCCCTCAGAATAGAAACCAGAGAAATTTGTGCCTTCAGCGACTTTCATCTAGTTACAAGCCAGTTCCACGGTGAGTACGAAGCCAAAGATGACCGCCTGGAAGCATATATGAGTGTGACCCGAGACCTGGCTAAGCCATTCAAAAAATTTGAATTAACCAGGATTCCTCGAGGAGAAAAACGGCATTGGATGCATTAGCAGCTCTAGCCTTAGCTTCCGACCATCTGAAACTGCGAATAATCCCCGTAGAAGGGATAGATAGTAGAGTATTTTTATAGCTACCAAGGACGGAGTAAACATGGTAACTACAAAGCAGAAAGCATGGGAATCACAACTGAGCTCTAGTTCCCAAATTCGATCAAGCCGGTCGGAGGATGACGAGCTGTCTGACAACCCCGAGAACAAGCCGGAGGAGGACAGCCCGACCAATTCACAAGAGGCTGAGCAAGCCGATACTTCTTATAAAGCCAAACCGAGCACTGATTGGAGGATGCCGATCCTCGAATACATTATCAACGAGACAGCATCCCAGGATAAATGGGAGGCCAGAAAACTCATACCAAAGACTGCGCTCTTCTGCATAATAGAAGAAAAGTTATATAAATGTAGCACGGCCATATTAAGCTTAACATGTATTCACAGGGACGAGGTCCATGATGTGAAGTCCAAAGTGCACAGCGGGTCCTCCGAAAGCAATTCCGGGGGACGAGCTCCAGCATTGCGGAAAAAAAAACAAGGATACTTCTGGCTTACCATGATGGTTGACTGCGCTACATTCGCAACCAAATGCGAGAAGTGCCAGAAGCATGCCCTGATCTTACACCAGCTAGCCGAGATGCTATCATCGATCTCAGCTCCTTACCCATTCATGAGATGGTCGATGGACATAGTCGGACCTCTAGTTAAGTCAGGATCGAAACAAATCAAATACTTACTTGTCTTGACCGATTACTTTACTAAGTGGATGGAAGTGGGACCAGGTGAACAAATTCATATGTGAACATATCATATGCGGACACTAGCAACCATACGAAATCGTAACCGATAACAGAATCTTGTTCACCTCGGCCACTTTCAAAAATTTCTGCCAAAAATGGCAGATACGCTTAACCTACTCAACTCCAAGGTAGCTAACAAAACGCTGTTAGAAAAACCTAAAAAAATGGCTTAACGCCAAGAAAGAGAGGTGGAGTGAAGAGCTGCAAAGTGTACTATGGGCGTATCGCACCAGCCCTAAGAAAACTACCACTAAAACTTTCTTTTCATTAGCCTACAGTATAGAAGCAATGATACCAGATAAAACAGCGGTACCAAATCTTCGGAGGGTGATGTGCCCCCCTAACAGCGGTACTCCAAGACGCAATAGACGTAATCGACGAGCACCGTGACCTCGTCATCATTAGAATTCAGAACTACCAGCAAGCAGTACCTCGCTACTAAAGTTCAAGAGTAAAAATCAGGCGATTTAAAGAAGGCGATCTCGTCTAACGAAAAGTACAAAAAACACAAACGAGCCATGTGCCAAAAAGCTAGGGATCAATTGGGAACGTCCCTACCGAGTCATCGCTGTAGTTCGCCCTGGCGTGTACAAGCTCATCAAACTCCAGAACGGAAAGAAAGTGAGGAAGGCATGTAACGCCATGAACCTCAAGAAATTCTATCACTAGAATTTCGATACAAATAATCAAACTACGTCATGGATTGATCCTTTTATCGGGTACGTAGGCATCTCATCCTTCAAGCCCAGCCAACCCAACAAAATTCTCCATATCATCTACCTTAGTAGAGTTTTTAGCTCTACTTGGTGAAGGAGAACAGTCCATTGTTTACATCTTTGTAAAATAAAAAAGGTAGAGAACCTAAATTGGTCAAAGATCTATAATACAAAACCATTTCGATTAGAACCCGAACTCACGAGGGCCTTGCCAGTCCCTAACTAAGACATCTTTAGGCATAAACTCATCATTACAAGCGAAGTCGATCTCAACTTGATCACATAAATACACAGACTTGAGCACCAAGACCAGCTTTGTTACGATAAGCGTTGGGCGACCAACATTAGTAAAATCGTCACAAGGAGCAGTTAGCAAACGCAGAAATTTACCTCCCGCTATCAAACATGCAACCGGAGGATTAGACTCGAAATTATCACTTTGTTCAAACATTCAAAATAACTCAGTGCAGAGTTTAGAGGAGTTCTTATGAGGATATAAATACTTAGTCGAACAAGCAAAGTTGAGATGAGTCGAAGCCATAGCAAAGATGCCACTTCGACTCCCACCTCGAAAAGATGAGATGATCCGAGGAGATCAGCTAAACTGACCTGACTCTGGCAACTCGCTCGGTGATCAAAGACAAAAATATTCAAAACAGCTATGCTAAAACAGAAACCAAAATGCCATTCAAAAGGCCCAGCGGGCCGAGTTCAGAAAAATAAAAACACCAACAACTAAAAGCCCGAAACAGCAAGTACGAGGATTAAAATCCTCCCGGGCACCAAAAGCAAATCGAATGAAAATAAGTTCAACACAGCTAAAGAGAAAATTTTCAAAGTATTATTAAGGATAGAAGAGGAGGACATGCCTCGCCAGTGTTGCCGGAAGCATCTGGACCAACTTGAGTGAGCTCAACTTGCTCGCCGGAACCCTCGGCATCCTGTGCTGCTTGGTCAACCTCCCTGGCCACGGCGATAGAGTCCTCCAAAATCTGAGGAAGCGGCAGCTTGCGAACTGAAAAGTCGGATACCTTGGCAAACTCGAAATCATTTTCAAATAGCAGCAGCTGAGCAATCAGTTTCTCGTGCTCTTCCTCAACGGTGGTCGATCACTTAGTCACCGCCTCCAGCAGCTGGATGATCGCATAAAGATCCTGCAGATGGATCTCGGTGGTGATCTCACCCTCCTTCCTTTTAAACTAATCGTTTATCAAATGGAGGACGTTATCAAATTCGCCAGCAAGATCACGGCAGCCGCCACGTTGGGCCGCCCTTACCTCTGCATTACGAGCAGCCTTCAAAGAGCTAAACTCGATCTCCAGCCCCCGATTCAGCTCAGATAAGTCCTTCAACTTCTGGATTGCGTCGCGACTCTCCTCGAGAAGGAAAGCAGCCTTCTCATTAGCACGGCCAAGTTGCTCTTCTAGGTCAACCACCATTCGTTGAAGCATGACGACTTAGTCAGACTGGTCGCAGAAAAGCGCAACCTCGGCCCTCAAAACCTCTCAGGTCGTCAGCCATCCTCTCTAGGACTTTCTTCACGTTCTCGACCTCCTCTTTCCGTGGGATATCATGGAAACGGACTTCGACATCGGCCACCAGCTCGTTAGCCGACTCCATGGCCTAAGATCCTAAAAATAATGGAAGGGTTAGCGAAGAAAAATTGATCCAGACATGTAAACCAAAAACATAGAGTTTAACCTTCCCAAACGCAGAGGACATGGCGATGTAGCGGTCGTGAAGCATCATATTCTTGACAACTGGCATTGGGCATCCAGCAGGCTTGCAATGGTGGAACAGGGGAGCCAGGCCCTCTTGATCATCCGTAACCGGATAATCTTTAGCGTGGGAGTAAAAGCAGAAGAAAGGCATGTTCATAACAGGGCTGCTAGGAAAGGCAGCCCATGCTCCCGTTCCAGCCGAAGTGGCCTGGTCAACCCAAAGAGACCGGGATCTGGCCTTTTTCGATCGGTGAAAGTTTTGAAATGACTCCCGAAAGTTGGATTGAGAGCTCGTTGGGAGCAGAGCACGCGCTTGTTCATCTGTTGCCAAAGGAACCACTGTCGCAGGACCACGGACTGGAGCGATCGCAGCGACAGGCACAGGGGCTACCGGGGAAAAAGGAGTTGAACGACCTGATATCATCTCAGATAGCTCAGCTGCACAATGGACCTATCCATTAGAACTCGTTCTCTCTCAACAGAATTAAGGCAGCCTACGGTTTGGTCGAACAGGTTACAGCCTCTAAGCCAGAACCGCTCTTAGCTCTCGATCTAGGGCCTTACCTTCTCACTGTCATTCTTCCCCTAGCTCGCTCTTTTACTGCCAAAAGAAGGAAGGGCACCTCATGTCCTCGTCCCTCAGGTATTTTTCCTTCCTTTGGAATAACTGCTGAATTTCCTGAAGGCTCTCGGGTCTTGGTGTTCTTCTACTTTTTCCCTAAAGGATTCCCCTTTTTTCTTTTTCTTATTTTTAGCCGTATCTCTACTCTCCGCTCCCGACGCTACATCGTCTTCCTGCTCTCAGCCAGATATGACCATGTCCCGCAGAGCAACCTTCCGTCGCCCCAATGAGGTCCCAACTCGGTCCAGCGATCAGGTTCGGAGCAGAGATATCGCAGCGGCTGTTCAGTAAGCCCTCGGAGCTTCCGTGGGATCTGTTGGAAAAGAAAGAAAAAGCGATTAAGGAAAGATAAAATTTGAGCATCATAGCAAATATGCAAACGAGAAATCCTAACCAATACAACTAGCAAAACGAATTGGAAGGGAGTTGAACTCATCAACAAAGGAAGGAGATATTCTAAAGAAAAAATATTCTTTCTGCCAGTTTTTGTCCTTGATGGAAGTAGTCCCAGTGACTATCTCCCGCCCAGTCCAGTTCGACATATAGAAACGGCCAGGACACCTCGAATTCCTTTTGGCCGTATATAGGTCAAGGAAGTCCGAGGTGGACATGTCCCAGCCGTCCTCATAACATCGGACAAAGGAACCGATGGCGTGGCGGAGGAAATAAGGGTTCGTCTGAGGAAAGGCGAGCTCTAGAAACCTCAGAATATAGATAAGAAAAAGAGGTCAGAAACGTGAGCCCGCATGCAGAGAAGTAGCTCAGATGCGCACAGCACCACCCGGGCTTGATGGTTCTCTGGCGTATAATTAGCATTAGCCGGCGATAACTACACCTCATCGAGAAACCCCATGTCCCCCGGAGATTTGACAGATCTTGGGAGGATATGGACGACCGAGGGTGGGGCGCAAATTGAGGGCGAGGTCCAGCGAAACTCATAGAAATGATAAAGGGACAAAGCGGAGGTGAGAGACAAAGGTTGAAGAAAAATCGAGAAAAAAGGAATCTCTGACTATCGTAACAAAAAAAGAATTTCGAGGTATCTAGCTAGCAAGTAAAATCAGATCTGGGTTCAACCACTGAAATCGAGGTTCTTGCAAAGTAAAATCAGGTTAACTATGATAGTTTGAGAGTAAAGGAGAGAAGAAGTTCTTTTCTTACCTTGAACTTCGAGTCTGAGCAGGTGAAGCTAGGGAGACGTGTGAGAGGCGGTTTTATACGGCCCGGTAAATCTAGCCGTTGAAACGGTGAAGATATTTCACCTCCCCTTCTCACTCTGATTAATTGAATCGTGACCGTCGATTCGGGATCTGGGCTGCTGAAGTGAAATCATAGCGTATATTCATCCGCGATATATACACTGGTATACGAAAAGATAATGACGAATGACCGCCCATAAAGTATTATTACTTAATACTTAATGGGCTATAAAGCAACTATTGGGGCTGGATTCGTCACCGAATTCGGCCCGCTAAAAGCCCAAGTTCAAAACCTTTAATTTGTCTCAATTTGACCAAATTAAATAGGCCTGCGGCCCAGCCTTAGGAAAGAAGACAGAATTCGGTCAAAAGTCCAAGTCAGCTATGAAAGCGCTGGGTCAACAGACGCAGAGTTGACGAGCTAGGAACAAGTCAACAGAGCGGTTAGCACAGTCGTAAGAGCGAGATTTGCGGAGAATATGACAAGAACGTGCCCGAGATACGTAGAATCGCCCTGGATACTTGGAGCTGGATCGAGGAGCTGAATTGAGCAATAAATACACGATGTTTGAGCAGATTTTGCAAATTTTTCAATTGCGCAAGAGCTAAACACTACATTTTCAACTTGTAACACATTTTACTCGAGATCTTATTGTATATTCAATTTATATTGATATAAATCCAGCTCCGTTATACTCATTTTTTAATCGTTGAGCTTATAAATATTTTTTAGAACTAAAATTTCTTCTCCGAATTTACATACAAGTATTTAGTGCAAAATTCAGCTTCTATAATAGTGCTTTTCTCTTCTTTTATTTTTTTGTTTTTTTTGGCTAATTATAATATTTATGGAAGTGTTTTTTTCTCACTGTTTGTTATATAAATAATTATGGAAATCTCTAAAAACAATGTTGTCAAACAAAATAATAATAATAATAAGATCTATGTCAGTATAATACATCATTTGTGTATTAACAGAACAAAAACTCTCGAACTTTCCTACTTCCAGATATGAAAGCGTTTTTCCGGCCGGCGGTTGTCGCCGGTTCAGATTGTACATATTTTTTTTTATTTCTTTTTCGTATGTTTTAGATCTAAGTTTGTTTTATCTTTTCTTTTGCTGTAAAATATTTTCGTTTAGTGGATATTTCCTTCCGACTTTGTTCGGATCTTGTCTTTCTTCTTTACAGGAACTGCGTTATGAATTTCTCACCCATCTTCTGGTACTTGTCCTCTTTGGCTGGGAGTTAGAACTCCCCAACGTCCCCGTCTTAAAGCCTTGATGTATGGCAGAGGGTGATTGGCCTTGTAGTGACGGTCGGTGGCGATATTTCGGTGGTGATATTTCGGTGGTGAGGAGTTTTCTGTTTTTGTAGGAAGATCCGGTCTGATGATCCGGTGGTTTTCGAAGGCGTCTTTGTCGGTTCCGTCGTCGGTGGCTGTATACATCGATGTCGGTGGAGCTGCAACCCTATGAAGGACACGTGTTTCTCTTTACTTATCTTTTAGATTTCTTATTGGATTGTACTGGGTCTTCGATATACCATATAATGCCCATTAGACTGTTTAATAGATTCTTTTTAGACGTAAAAAAATAATAATAATAATAATAATAACATTATGACCTAATAATAAATAAAAGCCTTTCATATATCAAACCCAATGCAACAGAGCATATATGTTAAGGCCGTGTGTCCCATATCTGCTTAGTATATAATTAAATAATTAATCAGCGAGATATATGCAAATTATTATATAAAAATTACGCTCTAATCTTTTCTTAAGATAAGTAAATAAGCTAAATGATAAAATCATACAAATGATATGTAAATAAATAGATTATCCGCCACTGAGAAACAAAAAAAAAATATTCATAATTCTCTTTGTCAAGAAAAAAGCAGGAAGAGAAGAATATTAAACAGCTGTCAAAAGAAGTGTGATGACGTGGCAAAAAACAATCAAGATTAGCAATGATTGGTCACTGATTCTCTTCTTCCAGATAGTAAGAATAAGCAAGTGATCTTGTCGGGTACGCTTAATAACTACCTGAGACGCGTTTTGTTTCGTTGGTTTGTTGAAACTAACAGCCAATTAATAATGAAAAAACAACAATGGTCTGTTTTTTTCATTACATGATCACCATTATAGGTCACCTTAACTGCATTATAACTGAATTATGTACAATAACCATTTGAACCGTAACACTTGATAACATCATTATATAGAAGAGTTAATCTCTTAGCATAAGGTACATTAGAATCTTTTATGGTATAAACACAAAGACAATAATTCCACTATTAAACGATTTAAGTAACGATGATATAGCGTAATGTGAAATAATTAAATCGCGTAAGTACACAAGCAAAAGGAACTAATGGATTTTTCTTGAAAAATACGTAAATAAATAAATGAGGTTATTGACGTTTAACGTCATCGCATCATCATTGCTCCACCACTCTTCTATTTATAGTCTTTTCACATTTGGTCCCTTCAATTTTGCTTCTTCTATTTTGTTGTTTAATAGCAAAAAAACGATTATCCAGAGAACACAAAATAAATATAAAAAAAAAGAGAAAACGTTAAAGTGTGAAGAAACAGAGTAAAGAGAAGAAGAGAAACAAAAAAAAATGGGTCAATGTTCATCAACGAGAAAGATGAGGGGAAAGAGAAAAAGAGAAGAAGAAGGTTGCAGAGAATCAATGGAGAAGAGTAAAGGATGTTTAGCTATGGTGAAAGAGAGGCGTTCTAGGTTTTATATTGCAAGAAGATGTATTCTAATGTTACTTTGTTGGCACAAATACGCCAATACTTGATTTTCAGGTTTTCGTTATTGTTACAAGTAAATAGCCACACGTATATAGTTTATATACGATTTTGATAAGGTTTATTTCTCTGTTCATAGCTTTTGTTTGTTTCAAGCTTTAATTTGATATCTTTACTGTTTTGTTTCAAACAAACATAAGAAATATTCAGATTCATTCAATCAAACTAGCGTAGAGACAGAACATAGAAGCTATTACAATTTGTAGTTTCTCACTTCGCACACATTCAAAAAGTAAACAAGAGACGAGACACGAAACCAAAGCGTTTGCGGATAGAATCTTTGTGCTATTTTAAGGATGATTGATCAATTACACAACCTAAATCGACAGAGAAGTTCATGAATTTCCTCTGTCAAGAGAGTGAAACAGGTCATCTCGAGCCACGGGAGGATTGATACCTTCTCTCTGACCTCTCGGGGCTTCTTCTTCCATAAGGAGAGTAAGACCGATCTCTCTTAGAACTTCTTCCACCACGGGGCGAATAGTCGCGTCTTGGTGACCTACGGTGTCCATAGTCATCACGATCATAGTGCCTTCCTCGACTGCTTCGGCCTTCTCGGTCTTTTTCCACAACAAGAAAAAAGAGATTACAAAACTATTAGCAATCTTTTCATTTGTTAAGAGACTCAAATCATTTGAACGCTTACCGTCGTCTCTGGAGTTTTTCAAGCCAAGATAGTGTCCTGGTGTGGGAGTTCTCGGGCGCTTTCTTCGGGACTGAAGATAACAAAAAGCAGATAAACCACATGTAATGGGCACAACTTTAAGTTACGAAACCCAAAAGGTAAATTCAAAAGAAACAAGATGCATCCTAAGCTGGAGAACACTTTGACTAATAGTTGTTGATACTCGATAATGTCCTTTGATTAGTTGAGAGTTGAAAGTTGAGGCAATATAGTTGCTTATGATTAGTTGAATCAGATCATTTGGAAAAGCTGTTTAAGCTGGCGATTGGATTTGATCAAGCTGTGTTTCTTTAATGATGTTGGGCAATGATGAGTACTCTTATCATCTCTGATTTGTTGCCAACACTAGCTTGACGCAAATATTTTCTGAATGGTCAGAAAACCTCCAAGTTAACAAATAATGATATCAAACTTTATCGTATCGCCACCAAAGCTAGTAGAGGATGAAATTTTTACCCTTTCGACTGTTATGTATCGGCCTTCTAGTACAGACTGGTTGAGATACTTAATGCACCGATCAGCATCTTTAAGGCTATCCATTGTAACAAACGCAAAACCGCGAGACACACGGGTACGCGGCTCCATTACAAGAAAACACGACGCAACCTACATAGTTAACAACACGATTAAAAAAAATCGGATGATTAAAAATGGACAGATCAAACTGGCGATATGAGGAAAGAGAATAAGCTTTAAATGTTTTTCACCTTTCCTTCCTTGGAGAAATGTGCTTCGAGATCCTTATCGGTGACTCTTGTAGATAAGCCAGTCACATAGAGAGTGGTACCAGGGTTCTCAACTTCACTCCTGTCAACCAAAAATTCATTCAAATTACGAAAAAAACTAAACATTATAAACTATCAATTCAACTACAGACTATAATACAAAGCAAACTCAGATGGAGAAAGAAAGCTTAGAGCTAGCTAACCTTCCACGGCTTCTCGACCTCGACCTAGAAAGAGTACAGTTAACAAAAAGATGATTACGACACAATATTATTCGGGAAGCTGCATAAGAAAACGCTAAACTAAACGCAATAACTAACCTTCCACGGCTTCTTGATGGAGATATAGGCCTCGGGATAGATCTTGACCTAGACCTATGCCTGGACCTGGATCTTGATCTGGACTGGGACCTGGGTCGTTCTTTCCGGGGCGACGGAGATCGTGAATCTCTATTGCATAAATCAAGCAAAAGATTACAGAAAATATTTTATCTGTAACATCTCTCACACACTAAGACTTGTTACTTCTCACTAACATCTAGTTAAGCTTATTATCAGCCCTGTGAGCTAAAAGGCGAAGGCATGAATGAAATGCGAAGCTATCCATTCACAAATCAGATCTTCAAGAAAGTCAAAAAAATTCGCAAATCCATTCGTCAGATTCACATCTTACGCAAGAGTAATGCAATTCAACATAGTATAAAATGTCAATTCGAAAAGATCCCAGATGCATTAGAAACACAAGCCATGAAAGAAATGTAGAAGCTTGAATCTAACCTTATTTCAGGAGAATCCGCCTGCAAAACGAAGAAATTTCACCTCAATTTTCTGGGTACAATCAAACGAGGATCAACAAAGGAACGAAGTCGAAGCTTACCATCGCGAAGAGAAACAGTGGAGAAACGAGAGAGTTGGGATCGAGACGGAGGGAATTAGGGTTTTACTGTAAATCAATCGTACAATCAGTATCGCTTTTTTTCCCCCTTTGTCTACAGATGAATTTTTATTCCTTTTAAGATTTTTATATTATACGAGTAATAATTGCATGTGGCAAGGCTCACATTTCTTATGGTGCATCCTGCAACAAAACTTGACTTGTAGTAGATTTTAATGCTCTCGGTTCGATACCAGAAATTAACGCCGAATAAACGTAATTAAGATATGGATGAATTTCCCGTTTAACAGAACCGAACATGCACCTTTAGTTGGATTTAAGATCCATCTGAAATTACAAAACAGTAACATGATTATTCAAATTAAAAGGAAACCCAGAATAAATCCTTAAAATTAGATTCCACACACTATCTCTCTACCACTCCAAACAAATATTTGACGACAATCACAAAAGAATAAATCAAACAAGACAGTTAAATGTACAACTCACACAATACATTTCAGCTTTTTTTCAAGAGATTTTACATTGAACATTTTTACGTGGTTAAAGTATCAGGAAGAGCCATGGAATGAGCACCAATGATCTTACCACCAACATCTGGGAAACTGTCGTAATCAGGAAGAGAGCTCACTTTACCTTCAATGTCTACTTGTAGAGGATACTTTATTAAGTGACCTTGTAGCTCTGCGAATTCCGAATCTATGAATCTTTTCCAGTTTTCTTCAGTGATTTCGTTTACGTTCTTCACGCATTCTAAATCACCTGGCTCCATGAATTCATCTCCGGTTTTGCCTAAATGCTCTGCCCATAGTGACATTCTGTATCCATACACCTGAGGATAGACAAGTCATCAAACCTCTTTCTGTGTTATTTATCATCCTCCCAATCAGATTCAATATATTACAAGCTCAAGAATCTAGAGCAGAAACACAACTCCTCAAGCACCTAATAAAACGGCTGCGGTTATATAAGAATGTGGGTTTTCGCAGATCGAATGCTATCTCAAGATTCTCAACCTAACATTTCCTTTCTTTACTGTCTCCTTTTTAAAAAAATTAAGGATTCAGGTGGTGGTGAATTTCAGATTCAGTATATATAGGTTCAAGAATCTAGAGCAGAAACACAACTTCTCAATCATCTAAAATGGTCACGGGTCAAATAAGAACGTGGTTTTTCGCAGATCGTATGCTATCTCAAACAAACTTTTCCTTTCTTTACTGTTTTTTTGTAAAAATTTACGATTCAGGTCTTTCAATAGAGTCACTTTTGAGGTTTGGTTTTGGTATAGATGATGATGACCGGAGGAAGGCAAACCTGGCCACGTGGATGTTTGCCCTTGTCATCCCATGTATGATAGGGTTGATATGCGCCCATGGCTATTTCGGTATCTTTCGTTCCCGCCATTGATCTTTGGTTGATATTAGCAGATCCCATGAGTACATACTCATCATCTACTATCATCCCTTTTGCGTGAACGTAAATCATGAAACGCTGGAACTTGTAAGAATCCGATACCTGAAATTGCAGTAAGAAGATCATAAGGATATTGTTCCGCTGATTATTATTGAATGTATGTATGATTTATCTCTCTCTCTGTAAGCTTATACCGCATTGCCGTTGGTGGCTGGCATATCATCTGGAAGTTGCTCTCGTTTACCAAGGCAATAAAAGTTAAGGTAATCAAGAGGATGAGCATCTGACTGCACCGATTTCAGTTCTCGTGCTATAACATCATACATCGTCTGCATAGTTTGGCTCTGCAACCAAAGATGTTTTTACAGAAATGTTAGTTTCTCGTGAAAAGAAATGGAAGAATCTATTTTAGTATCTGCGCTAATCTTACAATCAGCTAAAAATGTTACCTGCCAGTATAGAATTTCTTGCACAGGGCCAGACTTTGGGTCGCCTTCAGGCCACAATGGTATGACAACATATACAGCAAATCTTTCTTTAGCTCTAATTTTACTAACAATCTTTAGTGCCAACTCCATTGGAATAAGATTGTCAGCTCCTGCTCATTCAAGAAGGAACCCAGGATCAGAAAATCCACGGGAGACAAAAGTTCATTCACTTTCATTTATATAGATGGAAAATACATTCCAGATAACACTAGCCTGGAATACAAAACTAGCAACTGAGAACAATTCTGGACTTCACACAGCTTATTCCTGTAGCCTATGCAATGAGAGCATTTTATTCCGAGTCTAAGAACTGTCGTCAAAGATCAAGACGTACCTGCATCTTTATAAGAAGGCCAGGCATAAGAAGAACCCAGGAAATACTGATTCTCGATATATATGAAATGCTGAGCAGATCTGATTGCCTGGATGTATGCAGTCTGAATACTTTTATCTACTACAAGACGCTTGGCACTTTCCAGATGCTGCAGTAAATAAATAATTTTGAGGACTTGATTAGTGTAATTGATACCACGTGGCGACAATGGCTTATAAACAGCAATCCCATTGAATATCTTTTGTTTCGTCAATGAACATTAGTAATGATAACAAATGAATTGATCTACTAACCTGGGCCTTAGCCTCATCTTCAAATTTTGGAAATCCTTTCACAGATCCTGAGTCGATAGAACGGAATACCTGAAAGTGAAAGAAACCGCATGGTTCAAATCAACCAAAATTTATTACATGAGAAAGGAATCTGGAAATACCTGAACATGCCAGTTCTCAGGATCATCTTCTTTGGAAACATAAACAACTGGATCGTCCTTTGGAACAATTGTAGTACCATCCTTCAAAAACTCAAACACTGGGCTTAGAATCCATGAGATGCGTCCTATCCGGATCAAAGCATCATCTTGCCAGTGAGTTTTCCCCTTTAAAAGTAAGCTAAACTCTTTCCATCGGGTTGCCTTTCTCCACCTCTGTTCAAAGTTTATCAGAACATCATATGCAGCAGGCCCATCTACCCTACAGTGCAAATCGTGCCAAGGTTGTCTTGGAGCCTTGGTACCAGCCTGAAGAATTAGAAACATAAAACATATCAGGAGGAAGTAAGTAATTAGGATTCTAGCTTGAAAACAACCAGCGAGTAATCATATACTCACTGGAAACGTAGGATTGTGAAAATCATCCTTAAATACAGTGTCAAGATCGTGTAATATCCGGTGCTCAGGTGTGTCATAGCGGCCGTCACAAATATCGATACCTCCAAGAAAAGCTGTGACCTTGCGATTATTACCAGCAGCCTGAGTGTCTACAAGAACACACTTTTGATGGTGCGTGAAGAGAGTGCCAACAACCTGGAAATTAAACAAAGCACTAAACCTGAGAGAGAATACAGGCAAATCCATGGAAAGATGATAGCTATACCAAAACACATGGCCACAACATTTTGATACCCACATGTAAGAAGATCAGTTAACTACGTCAACGAGAAACAATGGCATAACATGGATTAGAGTCAAGGCATTTCCAAGACATCTCTTAAAATTGAACCCAAACATCCACCTTTTACTAATTTCCCAATTTCATGATATGGTACTAAACCCATCGCTAGAAAATATCAACATAAAAAAACTAGAATGAACATATAATTTGAAGAGCTAGGACTTGCCTGTTGTTTGAACAATCCAAGCTTACTGCTGGCATAACGAGGTGACAATACGCATATCACAGAAGAATGCTTGAAGAACTTCCTAGTCTCTTCATCATGTGTCCCCATAACTCCAGGCTGCAAAAAAATGCCACAATACCGTAATCTTAATGTCGAAATTACCTATCGAAAACATACATAAATTATCCTCACAATAAACTCCAATTCTCAGCAAGAAACCTAACATTTACAACTAGTAAACTCTAAAGCTCAAAAAATTCTCCATAGAACAGTACTCACCGTGCTAATCCCGAACTTATCATGAGAAGTCTTATCGTCCCATACAAGAAGCAAAACTCGAACACCTTCTTCAGATTTGTATTTGAGCAATTCTCCAAGCGTCAAATCACCACCTCTTGGTAATTTCCTTGTAGGTTCCCTAACCAGCTTCACCTTGTGGAAGATAGACCAACCAACAATGTAAATCATATGGTGAGCCTCCGATATTGCATAACATATATCTTCCCAACACTTGCCGTGCTGGTAAACCTTCTTGTTGTCCAACGTAATCTCCGGCAACATTCCGTCCATTACATGAGCGTCTTGGTAAAGCCTCACTTGACTTCCTTTCCTCAAAGGGAAATAAGTCCCTTCAACACCTTTACGCTCCGGATGACCGGCGATTCCATTCCGATATGTCTGGATCTGATCGAACGGCGTAAATGTCATATCGATTTCGATTGCAGTTTCTTTCTTCGGCCGTTTTCCCGATGCGCCGAGTACAGGAAACCAACCAGAGATTCTCTTCCCTGATGCGATTTCACTAACAGGGATCTTAGCGGTTCCAATAATTTGAGCACCGAACACATCGTCGTCTTTGACCTGAAACTCGAGATAAGAACAAGGATGCGCAATGGAAATGTTGAAATGCTCTTCCCATTTAGGTTCCTGTGCGTTTTTCAAAACTCGAGTCCGTGCTAGAGTCGCCTGAGGGACGACGACGGTGACGTACGGATCGCTGGTGATAACCTTCCGATGACCATGGATCTTCTTATCACCGCCTCCGTCGCGAGGATCTTCGTTAACGGAAGGCTTGATACAAGAGTTACAAGGCGTGAAACAACGACGGAGATGCTCTGAGAACATATCCATGTTAGGTAACCCTCTCGCTTGTTTAATTGTCAATTTGAGATCACCGTGTAAAAGCATCGAATCCTCCGATTCTTTCTCCGTCGCCATGTTTACAAATCCAGACGGAGGAAGAAGAAGAAGAAGAGAACAAAAAAGCTAACAAAAACCGAAAACCCTATCGAACAGGGCTCGGTTTGTTGTTGCTGCAGAAGAGAAAAGAGAAGATCGAATTTGAAAAGTTTTTTCTTTAGATATTTATTATTTTAGGTTAAATGATTTGAGAGAGAGAGAGAGAGAAAGAAGAAAAGGAAGGAGGAGGAAGAAGAAGGAGGGACACGTGGAGGCACGACGTGATTGGAGCTGTTTGATTACTGACGACATGAATTTCGTGTAGATCTGAGAGAGTAAGTTAAGTTGCACACGTTCTACGATTTTGCGCTTCTTTAATTGGTAAGAGTGGGTTTATCACTTTGCTTAATTAGTTCACAAAATCCATTGATGACGATTTTGATTTTAGTATGTTGTGCCAATAAATTATTGACAAAAAGAACTCAATTAATAATAGTAAGTTGAAAATGATGATGTGAAGATGTTTGGACAAATAATTAAAAAGGTAAAGTCAAAACACAGCAATGCCAATACAAGATTCATCCACCATATCCCATTATTACATTATTAAGAGAATATATATAAAGAGATTGGGTAAATAATGAATCCAATCAAATCATTCTTTAATGGTGAATGGAACAAGATATAAATTGAATAAAACAAAACTGAAGAAAAAAGTTATTGTGAATAAAGCTTTTTAGATGTTCCTCAAATCTATAGGTTGTTTTTTTGGGGTCAAAATAATATATATACTGGAAAGTCTAGCTGTTTAAAGTAGTCACATGGAAATCAATATATTGTCGGAACCAAGAAACAAAAATATTCTCGAATGAAACCTACTCAAAGAAGCAACAGTAGCATAAAGAATACCTTTCATGGTATTTCAAATGAACTGTTTAACATGTGAAATCGAACACAGCAAGAAACTCAAACACTAGGAAGTGACAAAAAAAGAAAAAGAAAAAAAAAAGTTTATGACGATTTTGTTATATTATTTTATTTTTTGGGGAGCATGGATTGGTTTTATGGGTAAGTTTAGAATCATTTACAAATCAAGAAAAAGAAAGGATTTTACTAATAAGATAATCTTTTCCCACATGAGAGCACTTTAAAACGGTTTCTTCCTCTTTGTTTCTCAGCCTCAACGGTCTCTTTGATTTATCCCCTGGCTGGTTACACGAAATGACATGTGTCTAGGTTTGTGAGCTACTAGAAGTTTTAAAGCCAATGGTTCCAAGGGATTTAGTAGGCGTTACCTAACACTTTAGAGTGTCACTTCTCTCTCGTTTTCAAGCCTTGCTTTTATCATCTTTACTGGAATCTTTTCCGGTCTTGTCGTCATTTTTGTCGCCCTCGTGTGGTGTATACTGACCCGTGGATGAAGGTGAATAACCGGGTAGTGTTGGTGAGTAACCTGCGCTTGGGCTGTAGTCAGGGCTTGCTCCTGAGCTGTAAGGGCTGAGAGAGATTAAAAACAACAACACGGTTACACTTTTTGCAGAACTCAAATGTTCAAGACTAAATAGATTGTGATATCGACTCATAGAAGAGATTTAAGAGGGTGAAAAGTTGAACCTGCTGGGACTGTATGTTGGACTTGAAGGTGAATAAGATGGAGATGTGGGTGAGTATGATGGCGACGTCGGGCTGCAGTGTTAACATTGAGAGTTATGATGCAATATCACAGAGGAGAAGAGAAGCTCATAAAGGGATAAATTTAAGGAAAGAACACCAAAAGGCTGGTTATTTTACCTGTAGTTTGGAGATGTGGGACTGTAGGGGCTAGCTGGTGATAGTCTTGCATTGCTAGGAGAGTAGGCCAGAGACGGGCTGTATTTAGCAGACTGTGGGTTGTAACTTGGAGATGTAGGACCGTAACTTGGAGATGTCGGACTGTAACTTGGAGATGTCGGACTGTAGCCAGGAGACGTAGGGCTGTATGCGGGTGAAGTCGGACTATAAGATGGCGACGTCGGGCTGTAGGATGGCGACGTTGGGCTGTAGGATGGTGACGTCGGGCTGTAGGATGGTGACGTCGGGCTGTAGGATGGTGACGTCGGGCTATAAGCGGGTGATGTCGGGCTATAAGCGGGTGAGGTCGGGCTGTAAGCAGGGGAGGTCGGGCTGTAGCTCGGGGAGGTCGGGCTGTAGCTCGGGGAGGTCGGGCTGTAGCTCGGGGAGGTCGGACTGTAACTGGGAGAGGTCGGGCTATAGCTCGGGGATGTGGGAGAATAAGAAGGACTCGTAGGAGAATAGGCAGGGCTTGTTGGGCTATAGCCAGGAGAACTGGGACTGTAAGTCGGGGAAGTGGGACTATAACCAGGAGAAGTCGGGCTATATCCAGGAGAAGTCGGGCTGTAACCAGGGGAAGTAGGACTGTATCCAGGGGACGATGGGCTGTAGCCTGGAGATGAAGTAGGCGAAAAGGCTATATTACTAGTATATGGAGAAAACTGTGAATCTGAAATTGGCGACAAACGCATATTTGGACTCAGGAGGTAGTTTGGGGACATCATGCCATCATGGTAAGGAGTGCCTGACATTGGTGAAAGAGCAGGAGTCATTGTATAATCCAGAGCATCCATATAGCTAGGGAGCTGAAGTTCAATAGCACTCTTCAGCATCTCATCATTCAGATACAGTTCACAATCCCCTGTCCCAATTGGTGCAAGTTGACCCAGCATTATATTCTCTGTTACACCCCGTAAACAGTCCGTCTCAGCATAAGCCGCAGCATCTAACAGAATATCAACTGTTTCTTCGAAAGAGCACCTCATCAGAGGCCCAGTATCATTTCTGTTGATACCATGTCGAGTGATAGCCATTAGATGACCACGATAGGTCATGGTATCACACAAGATGGCAAGATGGCGGTAATTCACATAAGATCCATCAAAGGATATCACAACTCGGAGTTCATCCAACAAAGCACGGCGAACTGCCTCAATCCCGAGAACTTCAATAATTTCAATCAAGTGATTGCTTGTTGTCCTCTTTGGATCCACATCTTCGTGGCACATTACAGCTAAGAGATTAACACCTTCTGTATCTAACATCCACTCCTCAGATGTCTTGAATCCTCCCTCCTCATCAAACCTGCTTTTTCTAACCTGTTTAATGAAAACCTTGTTGATGTCTGGAATACCCCTGAGTGCCATTTCCGTCAGCATGTTGCTCTCAATCTTTTTAAGGAAAACATCATCTTCAGCTGATTCATCTTGCGCTTCTCCCTTTGCTCCCTCGTCGTTCATAATGCGGATTCGAAGGATCAGTTTTTGAGCATTGTCATCATTGAATATGCAAGTCAGATCATCATCAAACTCAAGGTTGATCTTCTCCGCAATATCTGCCATACTCAACTTCTTATCAACCATCATCTCTCGATTCAACTCTATACGAAGCAGCCAAGGAGATATTTTATCCGGGGAAACATCTTCATCTGGCATTTCATAGTAGGACCTCACAAATTCAAAATCTTCTTCGATGATAGTACTCATCGGATCTGGGTCATACCAGACCTCTGTTGCTTGAGTGACACTCCTGAGAGTGGTGTACTCCAAAGCACATTGAACAGTCTTAGCCCCCTCTTTTGATTTGCTAGCTTCTGGTGTGAGGTACACAGATAGGGACGGTGTTTTGATCCTTTTAGCAACATTAATAATTTCTCGCAACCTGGGAACACCAAGGGTAACATTCTTTGCACTGACACCAGCATAATGGAAGGTGTTCAGAGTCATCTGCGTAGCAGGTTCTCCAATTGATTGAGCAGCAACACAACCGATCATTTCCCCTGGGGCTACTAACGACTGTAAAAACCTCGATTCAATCTCACCAATGACCCACTCAAAAGCCTCGCGGCTAAGCTTGTATTCCTCCAAAACCCGTTTACTAGCAAGAGTGCTGCGAAGCAAAATGTTAAAGAACAGTGTAGCATTTTTCTGTGCTTCCACACTCAACGCATCATCACCAGGAACAACCAACAGCCTCTCCTGTAGTTTATCAACAGCATCAACAATTTCAACAGGGTGCATATCCGAAATCTTGCGCAAGTCAATCTTGAAGGTCTTCTGTGCATTCCAGATATGCCTCTTGATGTTAACAGGCAATGGCCAAGTGCTATCACCATTTGTTGCGATTTCAGTCCCAAGTTGGAACCTGTCAGCCTCAAGTTTTTGATATTCAGCATCAAATACATCACGCAACTCCCGGATCCCTTTCAAGTCTTCAAGATGTTCATCACTTAGGTATGTAGGATTCCAGTTTTCGTCGTCAATCTCATACTTGAAAGTCCTATCGAACTCTGATTTCTTCATTTTTAAGGAATCCAGCTTCTGTGATTCTATCCATACAGCATCCATACCATCTTCCCCATAAAGAAACTGAATAACATCACCCAACGAGTTTCTGACTGTCCCATCATATTTAACCATAATATCCTCCATAGCCTTCACCAATCGCCTCTGAATATATCCAGTTTCTGACGTCTTCACAGCAGTATCAATAAGACCTTCCCTTCCACCCATGGCGTGGAAAAAGAACTCTTGAGGAGTCAACCCACGTAGGTATGAATTCTCTACAAATCCACGACTTTCAGGACCATAATCATCTTTGGTGAAATGCGGCAATGTCCGCCCATCAAATCCAAATGGGATCCGCTTCCCTTCAACATTTTGCTGACCGACACAAGCTGTCATTTGAGAAATATTAATGAAACTTCCTTTGGATCCTGCTGTCACCATGGCCTTAAGGTTATTGGTTTCTGCTAAACTCTTTTGAGCACTACTTCCAGCATCATCCCGAGCTTTATTCAAGACCTACCAGAACAGTTTATAAGTCAGCATAATTAAGAAAATCACTGACAACACACAAAATAAAAATTTCATTATTATACCTGGTTAACCCTGTTCTCAAATGTCTCTGTCATAGTTCGCCCCGGTTCAGGGTCCAATTTCTTTTCCTGGAACTGACGGATAAGGTCTTTCACAGCAGTTTTTGCATTAGAAATAGTCTCATTGATTTTCTCCATTGTTGAGGAATCAGCAATCGTGTCACCAATTCCAATGGTAAAACCATTCTGTAGAAGCCAGTAATTGACAAGCCATTGAGTGTGACCGAGGAATTTCCTAGCTGCATCAGGACCAACCTCTTCCCTATAAACCAAGTAAAAGAAAAATTAAAACACAAGAACTCATGAAACCAATTACTACATTTGGGTATTCTCGATAATGCCCAAAGAGGTGTTAAGTCTTCCTAAGGTACTAAATTTAAGCCAGTATGCAAATCTGACAAACCATAATCAACACTCTACGATCTTGATTTAATTTTTTTGTGCCAAGTAAACATGATGCAGCATCTTACCAAATGACATGCACGAGACTTCCATTAGATGTACCAAGGGTCTTTTTACAGAGAGTTCCTGCGAGAAGTTCCCCTCTTTCAATTCGAACTTGTGTATCCCCTGGAGTTATGAATCCAGTCTCTGAATCTGCGTGCCAAGCAGAGTACCTCAACAGATTTATCTGTTTTGGTATGATCAGATTGAAAACTTGTTTCCCAGTCCAGAGAGGGCGTGGCTTTAAAATTGCAGGAGCTGGAACTTTCCCATCGAAGTCTTCCCACCACATAAGCGTATTCATGAATACATCCTAAATATGGAAAAGATGTCAGCACAGAAGTTACTTTATCTTCTCATAATACTCAGGGAGTTAAGTTTATCTTCTCGTAAACTCATGGAAAACCGCTAATGAAATTGTTACCTTTTCTATGAAGGTATCTCTCTTTGTAATTTTACGGCACCCTAGAAGGGTATCCTGCACAATACCCATCACAGGCCGATTTGCCTGGGGAGAGACGATACATTTAGGAACCATCATCAGCTCTAACACCTCAGCTCTGGTCTCGAATGATTGTGGCACATGCATGTTCATCTCATCCCCATCAAAATCAGCATTGTAAGGAGAGGTGACAGACAAATTTAGACGGAACGTGGAATATGGCATAATTCTAATCCTGTGACCCATGATAGACATTTTGTGCAGACTTGGTTGACGGTTAAACAGAACAAAATCACCATCAATTAAATGCCGCTCCACCTGTGACCAAGAAAGCATATAAAACTTATGACTTCCAGAAAAAGAACATTTTTGTTTGAGTGGATAGAATAAGGGAAAAAGGTATTTACTTTGTATCCAAGTTCCAAATGATGATCACTGCTCTTCTTAAGGTACCGAAGATCTAGTCTTTGACCATCATCCCTGATGATATATTTCGCCCCAGTCTTGCCAGGTGGAGGATGTGGCCCATAATCAACGAGCTCTTTTAATCTGCCAAAAAAAATTGTCAACAAAACATGGAGAAAATACTTTTTGAAAATAAAATAAACACCTAATGTACTAACCTTTCAATGTTATATGGTGTAACTGTTTCTGGGTATGTGAGATTCAGAGCAATACTCCACGGTACACCAAGTTCATCGATATTTATTGTTGGATCTGGTGTAATAACAGTACGTGCCGAGAAATCAACTCGTTTTCCCATCAAATTCCCCCTGATTCTTCCTTCCTTTGCCTTCAGCCTACTACATATTGATTTAATAGGCCTTCCTGATTTTTGAGTAGCCTGAAGAAAATAAAGGGCCAATCCAGATAAAGCAACATCCTTTATGTATCATACCAGATAACTGGAAGGATACAAAAGCATTACCCTTGGCTGTCCAGGCAACTCATTATCAAAGTACGTAGCTATATGAAACTGCAAGAGTTGTGTAAACTCTGATATAATATGAGCTGGTGCTCCACCCTTTTCCTGCCTTTTCAAGTAATCATTGTGTCGAATAATCATGGCTAGCTGATGAGTCAAGTCATCCTGCATCAACAACAAGCATGAACTCAGGGACACACATTCAGTTGGTATAGTCAAAAAGCAATAATATTGTCAGTCAAGACTAACTCTGCACTAGAATTTAAGAATCCTTATTCAATAAACCGAAGTCTACTTGCCTCACTTCTGGAAGTGGCATCCATCATTACAGATGGCCTGACAGGGGGTGGAGGAATAGGAAGGACTTCAAGAATCATCCAGTCGGGACGGGCAAACTTAGGGTTAAACCCCAGGAGTTGACAATCCTCATCACTAATCCTCTTTAGAACACTTAAAACCTGCAAGAATCTCACATCCATCAGATTACCTCAAAGATGAAGAAGTAAGTTCATTCAAAATAAGAGACGAACCCTATCAGCACCAAGTGTCTGTTTCCTTTCAGCAGGCTCCGGAAGCTGGTCCGGCTCATCGCTTTTCTTCTTTGACACTTTATACTCTGCAATCATTTTCATACCCTCAATGGTCAGCTTTGGTTGCTGTGCACCACATCCACCACGGCTTTTTTTAACTGGTTCCTCCGTGCTTTGGCTGTGGACATCGTCAATGTCATCACCACCATCACATTTGGTCTTGTTTTTGCAAGCATCCAGAATCTTTTTAAGCCTATTTTTGGGATTCTTTATCTTCATAGCCTGCTTAAACTTATGCTCATCCTTCATGAAAATAACCAATTGGATTATTCTCAACACTAACATAAGCCAATACAGTTTCCAATTCAAGGACACGACTAAGTCAAACAAAACCAAAACAAGAGGATGCAATCACAAGATGAGTTCCTCCATACCTCATCAGCCAAAATCTTGGAGCAATTGAAGCAAACGCATCTCATGATACTCAACACAGTCTTCATAAACCCGACATGATACATTGGCTTAGCTAGCTCGAGATGGCCAAAGTGTCCTGGACACTCAGCCATATTTGCCATACATGTCTCACACTTCACTTTCCGATCAATCGTACCAAGCCGAATATCGCTCAATCCTCCAACCTTAGGTTTACCCTTCTCGGTAGTCTCACTATGCTCAACATGTATAACAGACATTTGCCTCTGAAACAAAAAAGTAAAAAAAAAAAAAGGCCATTAGAAACCACCGATACTCTATTCCTAGTTATGTCTTCCAAATTAAGTTCAATAGTTTCAAAAGAACACGCTCCTCAACTAGACCTAATACTTTCTAAACTCCAATTCTCCCCGCCGGTCAAAACAGACGGCGGAGCAACGAGCAGAAAAAAAGCTAGAAAACGGCGAAAAAAGAAGAAGAAGCATTACGATCTCATCGGGGCTGAGTATTCCAAACTGGACCACCCGGACCTTAGAAACCTCAGCCGGAGAGAACGGAAACCGAGTATCCATGGCGGCTAAACTCCGATCAAAGACAAATCAGAAGAAAAATCGAAAACCCTAGAACGTTAATCAAAAATGGATTGAAATTGAAATTGAAATTGAGAACCACTATTGGTGTTTCCCTCTCTTTGTTTGAGTCAGTTTACAGTTTACTTTGAGCTAATTTTCTCGTTTTTTTTTTCCCTCTGATTTTTGACGCAACCAGATCTGGGGGAGTGCTCTCGTCTCTTCACGAGGAGAGAATAAGCCAAGAAAAAAAACCGTAGCCCTAAGCCTGTATTTATAGAGAAATCGGCAGCTTTTTTAGAGGTCGGTCTAGTTACATGGGCCGTAACTTTATGCAGAGTTTTTTAGAGGTCGGTCTAGTTAAATGGGCTATAACTTTCTCAGGCCTCAGGCCCAATTATAAGCACTGTTTTTTCTCTATTTTGTTTTTTCTTTTTGCATATGTCCAAAATTCTTAAAATGGATTGGAACGAGCCAGAGCATATGTCGGTTCTAGCAAGATTCGGTTTTGTATCGGTTTAGTTGGTGAAAGCTAAGACCATGGTGAGACTCTTAAAGTTTCTTAAACATTAATTTAATATTAATTTTAATATTAATTTAATGTTTAAGACTCATTAACTTTTTACTAATATTTATATGTTCATTGGTGATACTCATCTTCAAATTTAAAAAAAAAATAATAATAATATTTTTATCAATTATATTTCGCAACTAAACAGAAAATATGAGCTAGTGTAGTGGTTATAGATCCAATATTTCCTTGACTTATTCGGGTTCAAAGTCTACGAGCTTTGTTCAAGATCGTGTTAGGCCTGAGTCAGGCATTTAATTCAGGCCTAACGATTTTTTCAAAAAATCGGATATAAATCAGAGAGTAGTTTTTTGTACATTTTAATATTTTTTTAAACATTTATATATAACACATCAAAATTAAAAGTCCATATACAAAATTTTCTTGTGTAAGATGGTGAAACATAAAAAAAATTAAAAGCTAAATTGAAAGAGAACATATTATATATATCAAATTTCTATCATTTGGCCTACGAAGCTTTAAAAGTAATATTAGAAAACATATGTTCATTTTAAGCTAATAAAACACAGTCCATTCTTGTATTACACGAGCCCACAAAAATCTATTAGCAAACCCTATAGTAAAATTTGATTCCACCATTAACACAGCCGCACACAACCTTCTTCTTCTTTGTTCTTTTGCAGAATCACGTTTCTTTTCATTTTCTCAAAAACACTCTCTCTCTTCTATGTTTCCACCATCGAAATTTCTTCTCGCACGAGCCCTAAAAACAAACTGAAAAAAGAAATTGGACACGGCGGATTGGTTTTCAAAAAAAAAAAAAAATTGGTCCAATGGCATATCGCCACGTGGTCAAGATGAACCGTATCAATAATCTCTCCGAAAAGAGACGACTCAGCGTAAAAATCACCTAATTTTTTTTCTTTTTATTTATATATTTTTTTAATCAATTAATATTTTTAAAGTATCAATGATAATGATGCTCTAAACAATAATACATTTCCATTATTTCACCATGTTTGGTAAAAAAATGGAAAATGTGTTAATAATACTATCAAACAATAATGGTTCAAAGAGTTAATAAACTAGGCATAATAAGTAGGCCAAAACTGTAAATGAAGAAAAGAGTCCCTATGCTAAGAGAAGTTAATAAGTTGCAATTAGGCTGAAACTTTAATGCATCTAATTCAATTAATCTTGTAAAATACCAAACTCCTTAAATATTCCAAGGGGAAACTCAGGTTTAATTCATAAATATAGAAAACTATAGGGACGAAACTAACAAATAATAATTACACCGATACAGAGTAAAGAAGCTACTCTGTTTCTGTATATATAACAAACACGCAAAAGACAAAAACAAAATAAAAATTAAGCTTTCCATTTTTCACTGTAACGTCTTCTTCTTTCTCTTTAGATTCTCTAAAAACATTTCAAGGTCACAAACAATAATGGCGAAGAAACCAAAGCAACTTCGTAATCAGACGCCTAAATCTTCATCAACGAAAGCTTTCACAGTTGTTATACTTGTACTCTTCTTCATACTGATCCTTCTTGGTCTCTGGATCTTTTCACTACCTAGCAGCAGCACCAACAAGAACTCTTCAAGGCCGATCGATTTGACCACCATTGCACGTAATAGCGAGGAAAGGTTTAGGGAATAAGCTTTTTGGTTCTTGGGGGATTTTGCTGATTGTTTTGTGTTTGTGATTGTTACAATGGAAGTGATTTTGATTATGAATTAGGAAGAGTTTTGGAGATGAAGAAGACGGAAATGGCGAGCGTTGGCTCGAAGTTGTCTCTTGGGAGCCTAGAGCTTTTGTTTACCACAATTTCTTGGTAAGTGTTTTGATTCTTTGATTGATCATAACTTAACATCTTCATGCTTGTTTGGTTATTTCTTGTTAGACAAGCTAAGAAATAAGTATTTTTCTTTAAAAATTTGTAAAAGACAAATGAAGAATGTGAGCACTTGATTAGCCTTGCTAAACCTAGTATGGTGAAGTCAATGGTGGTTGATGAGAAAACCGGAGGGAGTAAAGACAGCAGGTTCAGTTACTCTCTAAGTGTTGTCTTCTTCTCCTTCATATTTGATTTGACAACTCTAAATACGTTAATGTGTAGAGTAAGAACAAGTTGGGGGACTTTTCTTAGAAGAGGACATGACGAAATCGTTGAAGAGATTGAGAATAGGATTTCAGATTTCACCTTCATTCCTCTAGGTTTGTGCCTCAAAACTTGATTCCATTTTGGATCTTTGATATTACTCTTTGTTATCGGTTTCTTTTGTCTTGGAGATTATCCTTGTGGAGTTAATGTAATTGTAGAAAATGGAGAAGGGCTACAAGTTCTTCATTATGAAGTTGGACAGAAATATGAGCCTCATTATGACTATTTCTTAGATGAATTCAATGTCAAAAACGGAGGCCAAAGAATCGCTACCGTCCTTATGTATCTGTATGTAAACCATAAAAGCCCTTCTAATCATTCTCATGAGACATAAACACACAACTTGCAATGTGTTCATAATCTTCCTTCTTTGGTTGTACTATATACTAAGCTCGGATGTAGATGAAGGTGGCGAAACGGTTTTCCCTGCAGCCAAAGGAAACATTAGCGATGTTCCGTGGTGGAACGAGCTTTCGCAATGTGGTAAAGAAGGAATCTCTGTTTTACCAAAGAAGAGAGACGCTTTACTCTTTTGGAGCATGAAGCCTGATGCGTCTCTAGACCCTTCAAGTTTACATGGTGAGAGAGAGAGAGATAGATACATTGCCTTTCTCTAACCTTCTCTTAAACCAAAACCTCTAAAAAAAAACTTGTTTGGTTGATGACTCAGGTGGTTGTCCAGTGATCAAAGGAAACAAGTGGTCATCAACTAAATGGTTTCACCTTCATGAGTACAAAACTTGAATAAAAAGAAAAGGTTAAGCTCTGAATCTCACTTTAATGATGAATCCTTTACATTGTCTCGGTTTGTTTAAATGTTTATGTCATTCTTTTGCAGGTTTCTATGATCTCACCAACACACATGACACAACCAGCAAAATCGAGTTATGGCCTTTAAGTTTAACTTATGTAGCTAATGTTTACCTAAGGAACTATAGTTTCTTTCTTCCTCGATTATAAACTATGTATCAAAAAGCCTAAATCTTATTGATACACATAATAAATTAATTGTATACCGAGTAATTTTCTTTTGGGTGTGTGAGAATCCCCTAAGAAAAATTGTTTATGTTTAGATGATGAAATAAAATAAAAAAACATATTTCCATATGCTTAAGGATCTATAGAATTATTCATTCAAACTATTAAAAAATTAAAATGAACACTCGTTAACTTTTTCCGGTTTAATAATAAATTAAAACTTAAAAGAAAACCAGCCCAAAACTATCGACCCCAACCTTCCTTTCCGAACACCTTCCTTTCCAATCAACCGCCAAGCATTCCGACCACCACCAAAGCGTCCACAAACGATGCAGACAATAGAAAATCCATCCTGTTTGCCGATCTTATGACTAATCTTCCCCAAAAACGATCTAACCAGATATAGCTTCGAAAACAACTTCTGAATTTTCTGTTTGTCATAGCCCATTGGGCTGAATCAAATAAAATCGCTTGCTGACAAAAAAATAATAATAATAATAAATTAAAACTTTAACTCTATCAGAAAAACTAATAAAAATAAAGATAACCCTTACATAGATATAGGGTTTGCCTCTGAGTTTAATGCTTTAAGAGTGACTTTCTCTCTCTTTCTTGTTCTGAAAGTTTCTAGATTTGAGCTTTCCACCGGCCGGCGATCTCGCCGGTCCGGTTTGTATAAATGTTTATATACTTTTTCTTTATGTTGTGTTCGTCGGTTGTCCGATTAGATCCGGATTTGCTTTCGGCTTGATCTATGTTTGGATCCGTTTCCGAGCTATTCAGATCTAGTCTGGATTTTCTTCCGTATATATCAGATATAATTCCGACTTTGTTCGGATGTTTGTTCCGGCTTAGTCCGGTTTCCTCTCTTGTTTTTAGAGAGTTTAGATCTCTTATCTGTCAAAGCTTAATCTTGTCGATACCTCTGTTCTTCTTCTCAAATTTCTCTGATTTCTCCGTTTGTTTGAGGACTAATATCTCTATCGCTTTCTCCTGTTGCTCATGATGCATGGGCAAGATTGGACTTCAAAACTACATCAAATTGGGTGTAGTCGGTGGTGGAGCAACTCAAACATGGTATTTATCGAGAGAATTTGAAGCGGTTATAGTAAATTCCAGTAGGTTTCGGCAATCAAATGGAGCGGATATGAGATCGGCAAAAGGTTGGAGGTCCTCATCGCGGCGACTGCGGTGGCTAGCAATTTTAGCGGCCGACTTCGTTGTAATACTGTCGATTTGATGAAAATTGGGCTGTTAAATTATATTGCTTATTGGGCTTCCATCTTTTGTAACTTGCCCATTGGGCTTTTTTAATGAATGGCCGACAAAAAAAAAGGATTTACGAGTGAATATTTGATTTCAATGTCTATGTCGACTTCACTCTCTACCAAGCTATATCTTAAGCAGAGATTAAACGAGCTAATAATATATAAGTTTCAGATCTAATGGTGTACATCAACTCATTCAATCAAATCATCGGTGATAAAGTGCTTGTGGATTTGATCAAACTTAAGGACGAAAATAATGCCATGATCTTGTTGTGTTCTCTACCTCCTTTGTTGACCGCACTTATGTGCAACAAAGAGCCTATCATAGATCTTAGTGTAAAGTCTCAAGGCGACGGGTTGTATGTTAATCACAACCATAAGAGTTATGGAAACGAAGAAGAGCCTCGAAGTTATTTCGTGGGAGCCTAAAGCTTTCGTTTATCACAATTTCTTGGTAATTTTTATGCTTTTTATAGAATCAAAATTTTGGTGTAACATCTTTATGCTAGTTCATATAATTTGGATATATCTTGTGAGACAAGGTAAAGAAATTTTAACTTATAGTTATTAATAATTTTTCCCATCTAGTTTTGTACTTAGATCTTAATTACTAACTCTTTCCATTATAAACACATAGTTTCTCTCATGCGATCTTCGACTTTTGAAGTGATTTATATCATATGTAAAGGTTTTGAGGTTTGATCTTTAGGCTTTGTTTCTTTTGAATTTTGTAAAAGACAAATGAAGAATGTGAGCACTTGATTAGCCTCGCGAAACCACATATAACGAAATCAAGGGTGTTTAGTAAAGTTTTTTATTTCCACTCTTCAGAGTTTAATTTGGAAAGATTTTGAGATTTCGAAAACCGTTAAATGCGCAGTACAAGGACGAGTACGGGAACTTCTTTTAGCAGAAAACATGACAAAATTGTGGAAGAGATTGAGAAAAGGATTTCAGATTTCACCTTCATTCCTTTAGGTATGTGGCTTATGTTTTCAATAGTCCAAAAAACTTGGTTCTACTTTGGATTATTGAAACGAAAAAGGATACTTAATGGCGTTGTGATTACTCTTCGTATCGGTTTCTTTTGTCTTGAGGATTATCCTTGTGGAGTTTATAAATGTAATGTAAGTGCAGAAAATGGAGAAGGGCTTCAAGTTATACATTATGAAGTTGGACAGAAATTTGAGCCTCATTTTGACGGAATGCAAAGAATTGCTACTGTCCTTATGTACCTGTATGGTTTACAATCTTTCTCATTAGCTAAAAACATTTCAAATGCGTAATAAGTTAATCTTCTGATGTGATTCCATCTAGCAACTGCGAGGTTAGGAGCAAGGCACCCGACATGGAGCTACCGCATGGACCAGTTACACGCGCTAAGGCAAGGGAGTTCACGGAGTCGATCCAAAGGATGCTCGAGGAGGCACGAGGAGAAGGAGCGGACAAGGCGGATCGGGTCGTGACACTTATGCGAGCCGAGGAACTAGATCAAAGAAATGACTAAGTAAAGAGGCGCCTAGTTTGTACTCTTTTTCCCATGTTCGGTTTTGTCCCAATGGGTTTTCCGGACATGGTTTTTAACGAGACAAGCTAGATTGCCTACGCCATTTTACTTAGGATTTTCTTTGATCTCTACATGGGCTTTTTCTTCTCCATTTCATCAAGCCCGTCTCGCCAAACCCAAGCCCTTTCAAGCCCATTTAATTGGCGAGATTTGATGAAGTCAAAACACAATTTCCTATGTTCTTTGCATGTATTTCTTTAATGAGTCAAACTTCATTAATTATTTTTGTAATTTCCTAGGTAGGTTGCATGTAACCTACCTAACCCTATATATAGTGGCTCGCCACTATCACTTTCAATCATCCAAGTTTTTAGAATTATCAAAGTCTCTTCTTTAACTTGCGATCAAAACTCTCGGTTTGAAATATCCGAGCATTCTCTCAACGAGAGAATCCTCCTTCCATCTTGGTGCGTAATATCCAAGTGTTTCGAGTCCCTATCTTTCACCGAGTCTCTCATTACTCGTGTGATTGTATTCACCCTTCATTTCACTCTTTCCCTAGTTCATTCCACATCCGTTTCACCGAAGATTCACCGTTCGAGACAAAGCTCCGATCAAAGTTCCGATCTACGATTGGGATCGTATCATCTTCCTTTTCTGATTGTTACTACTTAAGCTCGGATGTTGAAGAAGGCCGCGAAAAGGTTTTCCCAATAGCCAAAGTAAACAAAAAATCTCTGTTTTACCAAAGAAGAGAGACGCTTTACTCTTTTGAACATGAGGCCTGATGGGTCTGTAGATCCTTCGAGTAAGCATGGTGAGAGAGATAGATTACCTTTCTCTATACTTCTCTAAATTCTATTGAATCGGAATATATTACTTAGTTGAGATTATGAGATGTAATAAAACCAAATCTCTCAAAGAACTTGTTTGATTGAATAAGGTGGTTGTCCAGTGATCAAAGGAAACAAGTGGGCATCAACTAAATGGTTTCATGTTGGCGAGTACAAGGCTACTAAGAAAATATAGCTTTTGAGGAGGTAAGTTTTTTTTTTTTTTTTTTTGTGCAAGGAGGTAAGTTCTTTAACTTTGCTTTTTAGTGATGAATCTTTTGCATTGTTTCAAATTGTTTTAATGTTTATATGTCTTCATTTGCAGGTTTCTATGATTTCAAATAACCTTGACAAAAATTCATTATTCATTTCGTTGGAGTTATATTTGTGCTTATATCCGCACTTTGGTTTAATTTGTTCCTTTTCTGCTATAAAAACACAAGTTAATCTTGTTGACCAAAATTTATATGTGTTTATTTCAATTGACAGTATATTATTCTATTGGAGCAATACCTTAAAAAAAAAGTTGAAATTGTTAGATAAGAAAGATTATTTCGTAAAAACAAATGAGACCAAAAAAAAAAAAAGAGTTCTATTATGTTTATCTTCAAATAAAATAAAATAAAAAAGTCTTGACAGTGATAATGGTTCCAATTTGAACTAGCAAGAAGCAAAAGATTTAAGGAAAAAAAATATAAAGAGACAAAGAAAGCAAAAGTTTAAATACTTTATTGCAAACCTGAAAACACTTTTATTGCAAACCTTTTGGATATAAAAGTCTCTCGTAGCTTACCAGATTTATTGTTTGATCAGATTCCTGATTACGTATTGCAATATCCCTCCGTGATTGAAATAAGCCAACTCCACCTACCATTTCCAAATTCCTCTTACTTATATCAGTCTGTTTTTAAACCTCAAAGCTAAAATAGATTTATCGATATGACCGCGAGTTTCTTATTTTACCTCTGTGTCGAATCGGAGTGTACATGTGAAAGATTTGCCATTGTTTGTGACAACCGTTATATCTTGTCCTGGTTTGATCTCACTGACATTGTTTGGGAGCTCAATGGTGTAAAGCTCCTGACCCGTTAAGCCTAGAGTCTCGGCATATTCTCCTGTCTTGAAGCACAAAGGTATGATTCCCATTCCCACCAGGTTGCTTCGGTGAATTCTCTCAAAGCTCTTTGAGATCACAGCTTTCACTCCCTGTCGTAACGATTAAACCCCGCATATTAATGTAAAAATTGTTTGTTACATACGAAAAAATGCTAAAGCATATAAGGTAAAAATGTACCAGAAGCATTGGACCCTTTGCAGCCCAATCACGAGAACTTCCACTTCCATATTCAGCACCCGCCAAAATGATTGTGTCGTGTCCCTCGTTCCTGTATTTCTGGTACAACACAAAAAGAGAATCTGATAAGAATATATCTATGTAACTGCTATTCTAATTCCAATTGACCACACGGAAGAGACTAGATTGATAAGGAGAGACTCTCAAAGTGTGTGGAACTTATACCATGGCAGCATCAAAGACAGAAAGCTTCTCTCCACTGGGAATGTGAACAGTTTTGGGACCAACTTCTCCTTTCAAGTGTTTGTTGACAATACGGATATTGGCGAAAGTGCCTCTCGCCATAATCTCATCATTACCACGGCGACTACCGTAAGAGTTAAAGTCTCTTCTATCCACACCTCGTTCCATCAAGTACTTAGCCGCAGGACTGTCCTTGTGGATGCTACCAGCTGGTGAGATGTGATCAGTGGTAATACTGTCTCCGAAATTGAGCAAACAGTAAGCGTCTTTCACACCATGTGGACCGGGTGGAGACATGGTCATGCCCTTGAAATAAGGCGGCTCGTGAATGTAAGTTGATTTCGGGTCCCACTCGTAGAGTGTGCCTGATGCGACAGATAACTGATTCCACATGGAATTCCCTTTGGTGATTGCTTCATACGTAGCTTTGAACATATCAGGAAGGACACTAGCTTGCACGACCTGAAAAAATGAAACATGAGTGTTTGACATCCCTCCCAATTATAAAATCTTTTATTGTTTATGTACTGCTCGAGCAGCCTGTATATATTTACCTCGGCAACTTCTTTGTTCGAAGGCCAGATGTCCCTGAAAAATATCTTTTTGCCATCTTTTCCAGTTCCAATGGGCTCTGTCTCAAAATCAATGTCAACCTACAAGAATATTCATGGGCTTGATTATGTGCTTCATATAACATGAATGCTTGATTGTTGTGTAATGGTATTCGACTTAGCATTAACATACAGTGCCAGCCAGTGCATAGGCTACAACAAGCGGTGGGGAAGCTAGATAGTTCGCTCTTGTTAACGGATGTACACGTCCCTCAAAGTTTCTGTTCCCGGACAACACAGCAGATGCCACCAAGTCTTGTACATATATGAGAAATATTTTAGCATCAACTTCTAAATTCATGTGACAAGAATTACATCATTGACTACTTGACTTACCATTATCAACTATTGCTGAAGCTACAGCTTCATGGATATCCCCCGAGTTTCCGATGCATGTGGTGCACCCATAACCAACGATACTGAAGCCAAGCTGATTCAAGTATTTCTGCAAGCCACTGCAAGAATCGGAAACTCAGGACCACGTAATACAGAGAATAAGGAAATAAATAACAAAGCATTCAATGGTGCATCTGCAGTACCTCTTTGCCAAGTACTTTGTTACAACTCCAGAGCCAGGAGCAAGACTAGTTTTAATCCATGGCTTAACCTAATAATGGAGAAATTTGGAACACTTTTATTACTTCCATTGCACAGAAAGATATTAAAACACGATCACACAAAAGAGAAGGCCAGAAAGGAACAGTAGTCAAACCTCTAGTCCTAAGTCGCAGGCCTTCTTTGCAACCAAGGCAGCGCCAAGCATTACACTAGGGTTTGAGGTATTTGTGCAACTGGTGATAGCTGCTATAACAACATCTCCATGTCTAAGCTGTGCTGGGGTCCCGTTAAAATTGAACTCTACAACCTTACTCTGTGCTTCTTTTGGTACGGCAAAACCCTGGAAATATCACGGATAGTAGGATCACTAACCACAGTTTTTGTAACTGAGACTAACTTAGAAAATCAGAAGTGTTGCAGGACACAGTTGTTTGTTGGACCCGGTTAATGACTCAAATAACTCGACTTAATACCTACTATTGTTTCAAAATCACAGTAACATTTGCTAGAAGTGCCATCATTTTCCAACAGATTAAGCTCTCGGGACTGCAAGCATTAACATAAAGAACTTCTTATGAACATGAAGGAGAGTTCTAACCTTGAATCCTACTCTATTATCCAAGCAAGAATGCCAGTCTGCTTTCATTTCTTTCAAAGGAACGCGATCATGTGGCCTGTATTGTGCATAGAGAATAAATGTTATAAATAGAATAGATCCTAGAAAACTTATGTAGAGACATTCGCTATTAGTACCTCTTGGGACCAGAAACACAAGGTTCCACATCCTCGAGATTCAATTCCAGATTTGAAGAGTATACTGTCTTACTTTCCGGCTGAGATGAGTAACAAGTTCCAAGCAGAGAAAATGTTATGCTAATATGATAGATGAAAATAGACATAAGAAATGAAGTATCAGAGATGCCCAAGATTTTACCTCACTGTAGTCCACAAACATCCTGTTTGCTCGTAAATACGCCTCAATCATAGAGACCTGCAATTCAATTCACAAATCACTACTCTGATGAAAAGTAATAGCACACCAAATTTATGTAGATTTCCCTTGCAACCCCTTACAGTGTCATCGCTCCTGCCAGTCAATTTGAGATACTGCAAAGTGACATGATCAACGGGGAAGAATCCCATGGTTGCACCATACTCAGGAGACATATTAGCAATTGTAGCACGATCAGCTAAAGACAATTCTCTCATCCCTTCCCCTGTGTAGGGAAAAGCAGTGGACGCATATGTGAGTTAGCCTAACTCAGTCAGGGACTGGATAAGTATAGAAATGAGAGATATGAAATATGACATCAAATTGTTCACGAATGTACCGTGGAATTCAACAAACTTTCCAACTACTCCATGTTTCCTCAGCATCTGAGTCACTGTTAAGACCAAATCAGTAGCTGTCATTCCATCTCTTAGTTTTCCAGTTAGCTTAAAACCCACAACACCAGGCAGCACCATGCTCATTGGCTGCATAGAAAGAGAGAAATTCATGCTGCAGTTTATAATAGAAGAAACTTCAACAAAGTGATAAGCTTGAACTGCGAAAGAATCATCCCTAGATTAGAATCAAAGTTTCAGAAAGAGTTCAGACAGGTAGTTCTGATTTATTGACAGAAAGAGCATATAATTACCTGACCAAGCATGGTAGCTTCCGCTTCTATACCGCCAACTCCCCATCCAGCAACACCCAGTCCATCAATCATAGTGGTATGAGAGTCTGTGCCAACAACACTGTCTGGGTAAAGAACTCCATTTGTGTTGAAAACAACTCTAGCAAGGTATTCAAGGTTGACCTGTCAATCGCATAATTATAGAACTTAGTATATCTTGAATAAGCATCAAAAATACTTCGAGAGTACAAAAAGAAAGACAATTATTCCTAACCTCGTTTACTTACCTGATGAACTATTCCAGATCCAGGAGGTACGACAAGCATGTTGTCAAAGGCATTGGATCCCCACTTAAGAAAAGCAAATCTTTCTTTGTTACGCTGAAACTCAAGCTCCATGTTTGCCTGCACCGCGTTCTCTGATCTCGCCACATCCACCTGAACGGAGTGATCAATGACAAGATCTACAGGGACCTGCAAGTATCAAGGCCTTGTATCAAACCTTGTAGCATACCATACAAGAAGGACAGATGATATCAACCAATTTCAGTAAATAGCGGTGAAACTAACCAACGGGTTAATCTTATTAGAATCTCCACCGAGATTATTCATGGCATCTCTCATGACAGCTAGATCAACGACTGCAGGGACACCAGTAAAGTCCTGAAATCGAAGAGACAAATGAGCATTTTCGCGAAAATCACAAACGAGATTGTCTGTAACTCTCATTTCTTAGGCTGTGTGTCTACCTGAAGAAGCACCCGAGCAGGTTTGAACGGAATCTCAACCTGTTTGGGAGAAGTATTTTCCCAATCAAGTATCTTCTCGACATCTTTGCTCTTAACTTGAAACTCATCACAGTTACGTATTGCCGATTCGAGAAGTATCCTAATGGAATAAGGTAGTCTATCTGCATCATCCACCACAACAACATTCTCTCAGATCAAAAACTCAAAAAAGATCTCAATATTTCCTCTTATACACAACAAAACCATTACGAGATCATAACAAACATCTTTTCATGAATCTCGATTATCATCGATCAGATGAAGCTTAACTCACCGATTCTCGGATCGTTGAGAGCTGGTAAGCTGTAGTAGTTCCCGAATTCGCCACCGTCAGGCTTCTCTAACGCCTTGAAAATGCTCCGGAATGGATTCTCGGAAGCTGAAACAGAGATCGAGACACAAAATCATACAAACACCGGAAAATCAGCACCGACGAGGATAAGAACTTGTAAGAATCATGAATCATTTTGGATCATAAACAAACGAAATGGAGAAAGAAGATGATAAATCGGTACCCATGGATGATGATGATGATACAAGTCGATTATAGAGAGATCTGTTTCGGGAGAGAGAGAGAGATAGTGGTGGAGTTGGTGAAGCTCTGAGTCGGAGCCGAGAACAGATTTTTATAAGTACAGATCCGTGTGGCCTCTTCTCGTCAGAAGAAGTGATGGCTGCTTTAAACTTTTTTTTGTTTCTTTTAATTAATTTCCCTATTTTTGTGAATATTATTTTTTTGGATCAATTTGGTGTATAACAAAAAAAAAATATATATATATATATTAACCAAAAACATTCCATATGACAAAATCAACATTTAGTTAGTATTTTAGTTACTTTTTTTTCTTTGTTATACACCCAAATTTCCCTATTTCTTTCTATTTTGTATCAAGTGATTTTTTCTATAAAAAGAAAAAATCAAATATGTATTTTATCCTCGATTTTATTTTCACAAACTCATACGTGCCCCCCCCAAAAAAAAACTGTCTCGTATAATTTACAAAAATATATGGATGATAAAACTGTATGTTGAACAATACAAATATTTTTTTAAAAATTGATAAATTTAAAACGATACCAAAAAAATTAGCATATTCTTACATAAAATTGGATGATAAAACTGTATAGTCCAAATTGATAAAAAAAAAAAAAAACAATGTATCAGTTTTTCCTTCTATGTGCACTATATCTAAACTCAATGAATCCAACTTTTTTCAAGATTTTTCAATTTCAACGAAACACTAATAAAAATTTAGGCCCAGCCCATATTTGTACTTAACAGGTTCGACCAAGCCCATCTTTATTGGTTAACATCACTACCCAATCCAAATGAGGGTTGAGCTGGTTTAGCTCTCCTTGTTTAGGCCATGATTATTTGTAATTTATTCTTTCAAATCTCTTAACTACATTATAATCTTAACTACATTTAAAATTTTAAACATTTGAGCAAAATTTCATCCCATAACGTTCCAAATTTTTCTTGATAGCATAAAATATCATTATATTCAAAAAAAGAAACATGTGAAAAATATCTCGCATCATAAATTTGAACGATATATCAAAAATATATATACTTTTAAGATTGAAACCTATGAAACTTAACACTAAGGATCCAAACGAATATTTGATTTTTTTTAATCTAAACATGACATATGTTTGAATTCGAAACTAACAAAGTACACATGCCTAATAACAAGTTAAACTAGCCATATAGCTAATTAGATGTAGCTATAAGCAATATAAGCAGGCCTGATTGTAAGTCACATTAAAACAGAAAAGGTTACATAAGCTTATAAGATAAGGTATGTAGCTAAATATTGACATGTGAGAATTGTTGGAAAAAAAACTATTATATTGACAAAACCTTAAAAAGTATTTTTATGGAGTTTTGATTTGATGATGATTGTATACATATAATTTCAAAAAGGAGTAGGTGCTAGTGGTGCCCTAGTTAAATTGTTAATCACGTCAATACAAAGAACGCACCGGTAAAACGTGACGTGAGTCATTTTGTAGATAACCTACCAATCATATATATCTATCTATTCTTTATTCATTTGGCTTTTATTTTTCATTTTTCTTGTAGCCTAGCTTATAGGTAAAAGCCAAGTATCTGCCAGTACCTTTCACTTGTCAATCAGTTTGGCCAAAAAGAAACAATAAAATTTCTAATATGTATAAAAGGCTAGAAAAGTCCTACTAAATCTCAATAATAACATATACATTACTAAAAAAAATACATCACGAAAGAACTCCGGCTCAATAGTACTTAATCATGTTCAATAAATCTTAAATATAGATTATATTTCTATGTAATTAGCATTTTTACACCTTCTCACTCTCATATAGGGTATTGGTCCTAAATCAACTATATATAGTTTTTCGTTGTCAGATTTATGTAAACCTTTGTAAAACGTGTACATGAGACCAAATTGTTTAAGTGTTAGAGCAACTCCAACCACAACATTATATTTAGTATTGAAATCACACTAAATTTAGAGTTTTTGTGTTGAACTTTTTTTTTCATCTCCAATCACAACACCAAATTTTACACTAAAAAAATATTTTCTATTATTATATTATTAAATTTAATATTTTTAATAATTATAGAAAATATTAATTATACATAATTCATTAATTAAAATTTAAACATAAAATTACAACTGATAATAAAAATAAATATTACATTGTACTAATTTTCAGAATTAGTATATTCGGACCACAAATATTCGATCAATGCATTTCGAAGTTCAATATGAGCTTCTCGATCCCTAATTTTTTTGTGTCGGACCAAAAATTCTTGAAAGCGAGTATTATTATCACCCGCCATTTCAGCTTCGACAGGTGGGATTTTCTCTTGTTCTTCAATTGTTGCATCGACATCACGTTCATCCTCTATGATCATATTATGCATTATGATGCAAGAAGTCATTATATCATGTAATACGTTCTTACTCCAAAAACGTGCTGGTTCGTATTATTATTATCTTAGCGGAAATGAATTTCCTGGATATTAGACTAATGTTTAAATTTATATTATATTTTCAAAAATTATCTTGTTGCATTTAATTTTTATGTTTGTTTGGTTTTAATTTTGTAATTTTATGTTTCCAGTCTTTATTTAAGTTTTAATATGTATTTTTATTTTAATAATTTGTGTATCAATCTATAATTTTTATGTATAAATATTAAGTATAATTTAAATGTTATATTATTAATATTTCAAAATAAAAACTTTAATTAATTGATAATTAAACAAAATTATATTGATTAATTAATAATATTGAATTAATGTATTATTAGATGAAAAATATAATATTTTAAAGTTTACTGTGATGAATAGTATTACACTATATTTGGTATAGTACTATTCACAACATACTAAATTTAGTATTTTTGTGTCAATTATAATATATGGTTGGAAATGAAATTACACTAAAAATAGTGTTATAGTGATGGGTTGGAGTTGGTCTTAGTGATACGATCAAGTTTATACGCATACATTAATAGACCAAATCATTCGACATGTATACATACATGCATATGCTTAGATTTCAATTTAATCACTGCAATACTGATGGGACCAGCCTCTGGACCATTGGCCCATGATGTAACTATTAAATATGGTGGCAATAAAATAATATTGTGGTAGATATTTTTTTTTTTCGTCAGCTGTAGTGGGGTAGATATTTTTATAGGAAATGTGGTTGGACATTTATCTTAAACAGTATTAACTAAAACATCCTTTTTATTTTTACTTGCATCTCATATATTTTATTTTTTACTTGCGTTTCATGTATACTATTTTTTTTTGGTAGAATATTTATACTATATTTTTTAGTATATGAAGAGTTGTTACGAGTTGTCGGAAAATATAAATATGACCTATGTCCGAATGCTCAAGATTGTTGTATAACCATTTTGAGTATGTCCAAGAGTAAATCTCATTTTATTGGTATATTTTTGTAATCAAAATGATGTCACATTGACCTGATCACTTTTCTCAAATTTCAGCAAAATGATGTCACATTGTACTGTATGTATGTATCAATTATCATTTTTTTCAGATCTGTTATTTATTTATTTCTTATGATAAGCTTATTATCTAGGATTTCAAAAGTATGGGATATGTGAAAAATGATTTGAATATCTAAGTTAGCAAGGTGTTCTTGAAATTTCGAAAGTCTTATAAAAAATCTATATTTAAACGTATTTGGTCCCAAAATAATTTCGAGATGAATGATATATTGAAAACTGATTTGATACTCATTATCATGCAAATGAAAACAAAACATCAAACAGAACGTGGTGATTTTTATGAAAACCCTACTAGACCATGATAATTCCACGTACAAATATATATCTAACGAACAGTGTAGAGTTTTGGGATACATAGAAACGTAAGAGTATTTCAATAGTTCCTTCAAAAATGTTATTAGATGTTTAGCAAAAAATTAAAAACAAAATGTTGTTTGATTCGACAGGTAACAATAGCACATAACAGTATAGAATTAGGGAAATTAGGAGAAATAGCCAACAAAAAATTTATAATTAGTCAAATGACCATATGATAGTCATGGCTAGAATATACTTTGTATTTGTTATTATCAAGACAATAATGACCCTACTCATTCACGAAGGAGAGAGAGAAGTCACTCGATCCTCTCTGTTTTTTATGTTTTTTTTCTTCTTTGTTCAAATTTGTTTTCACTTTCATCTTATTTGATTTGAATCTTTCAAATGAATATCGATTCAAGCTCACATATACCACGAAAAAGTATTTATATTGACAAATCATAGTTTGAATTTTTTTTCTTAAACATTACATGAAAAATAGATATATAACTAAATGAAAACACATGAACTAAAATTATATATTCGTTTTCTAAGTATTAATTTTTTTTCGTTTAAATTTTTCAAAGTATAATGTATCATCAGATCGTGAACTTGAATAATTTTTTTAGGCGATCCAAACCAATTAAAAGTGAAAAGGAAATTGTTTTCTTAAGAAATTCAAACCAGTTAATTACCTCATCTCTCTTGCATTGCCAACGTGGTCTTATATGAAATAGGAACATAATTGGCATTATCTAAATGATTTGGGTCTTAAATGGTAACACAATTCTAGAATCGGCAGAATTGGCAAAATTGTGCAAAATAATGCACCAGTTGGGTTAATGAAAGTTGGGTTAATGAAAAATTGGGAAGATCGAGAAGAATTCGACACTACACATCAATGAAATGACATTAATTTTTCTTGTTTGTATTTTTTGTAAAATTTCTTTATTTATTTTCATTTTTATAATTAGCTTGACATTAAAATTTTGAGCACATACTATTGAAAAATTAAAAAAAAATTATTGATAAACAAATTATAACATTCTCAAATATTATGTTAAAATATTTATTTTAAATGATTTACAAAATTGCAAAAATGCCACTTTTAGTATGTACATTTGCAAAAATGCCATTTAAAAGTATCTATTTGTAAAAATGTCACTAATTATGAATTTTTAAAACCTAAATCTTAAAATTATAAACCCTAAAAAAATGGTTTGATCCCTAAAACCCCTTAAACCCACAAAACTAAACTTAATACAACATAGTTAACTCAAACATAATGATATAATGAATTATTTTTTCAAAAAAGTAGCATTTTTGAAAATTTATTAGATATTCAATATGTGGTAACATAATTAGTTCTATTTCAAATTTATGTCAAATAAAAAAATTTAATTGAGTAAGAATATTTAGGATACCTAAAATTACAAATATTAAAAATAATTCTTACAAGTTACAAGTTATTGTGTCAAATTATGTTGTTATCTTATGTTTAGTAAAATTATTAATATATATCAAATTTTAAATTAATATTTTACTAGTTTATTTAACTATTTTTGTTGTCAAATAACATTTCTTAAATATTATTTTTATAATTTTAATTTATTTATTAGTTTTTAAAAATTCAGTCAGATTCCGTCAGATTCAGCTTTTACCATTTAAGTTTTAAGTTATTCCGCCAAATTTTGCAAAAAGTCACAAAAAATTCAATCTAAATTCTGTAATTAAGCCAAATTCAACCATTACTATTTACACCCTTGGTTACTTGATTAAATATTAACAAAAGCATAGCTATATTCTTAATTTGTTGGTCCAATAAAGTTATTAGCTTAATTCTCTCATAGAATTTTTTTTTAAAAAAAAACAAACAAACAAACAAACAGTATAGAATTATATTGCTTGTAACAGTATAGAACTTTTTTTTATCACTATTCCGTATTGCTTGTAATTGTACC
Organism: Arabis hirsuta; assembly: GCA_964056655.1. Taxonomy (NCBI): domain Eukaryota; kingdom Viridiplantae; phylum Streptophyta; class Magnoliopsida; order Brassicales; family Brassicaceae; genus Arabis; species Arabis hirsuta. The sequence continues at coordinate 35,666,921 of OZ053303.1, forward strand.
ATCAAAGAATTATACTGTTATGTGTTTTTGTTTTTCAATAGTGATAAAAAGTTGTAGTAGAACGATAAAAACAGTGCTACCACATCTTGTAACATCCTATCTTTGTTGTTTGACTGGTTATAAAAAAAAAATTATACAAATCGTAATGTTAAAATCACCAATCAGTGCTTACGTATATATAGAATCTACGCCCATATACCTAAGCTAGCTTCTTGCACGTACAATAACAAGTCTTACCGGACCGGACCCATTTTAGTTTGGTAGGACAATAAACTACTACTCATACAAGAGAACTTCCTATAAAAGGAAAGTGGAATCAAATAAGATTTTGAAATTTCTTCAAATAGTTCAAATATGTACAATTATCGTTTGTGTTTCGTATCTAATAGTTTCTTTCTATTGCTTGTATTATCAGAAACGACCCTACAATAGTTTTATATTTTTTACATAATACGATGTCGCATTCTTATAAGCATTTGTAAAACCGAACGGGAATAAATATACAACTTTCTGAAAAAATAGTAGAATTAATGCTATAACAACAACTTCGACCCAAAATTAATTGAGCTGTACTAAGACTTTTCATTTGCTTTTCATTTGCTTAAGGTTTTTCGTATGTTAATCAACAGTAAATTCTAGGGACAATTACAAAAATACTATTTTTGATGTTTATATTTGCAAAAATATCATTTAAATGTGTCTATTTACAAAATGTTACTAATTATAGATTTTTAAAGTCTAAATCTTAAAATTATAAATCTTAAAAATGTTTTGGCCCATAAAATTCTTTAAATCCTCAAAACTAAACATAATATAACGTAGTTAACCCAAACATAAATGATATAATAAAAAAAAAATTAAACGTAGTTAACCCAAACAGAAATGATATAATAAAATTTTTTTTTTGAAAAAATGGTATTTTTACAAAGATTTTGAAAATGTGGCATTTCTTAAAATTTCTCTAAATTAATTCTATAAGACCATCTCCATCAAAAGATCCTAAAATATTAGAAGAGTTTTCAAAATAATAGTTAAATAATAGAAGAATTCTCAAAAGAGGAAAGAAGATGTCTAAACTATCTCATTTGAGAACTCTTCTTCATATTTTATTTAAATTTTGTTTTATACAATTTTTTTTGAAAACTCCTCTAATAACTTTAGATAAAAATGCTCTAACTTAGAGCATGTACATTGGTGAGTCTCTTAGATAGGGTATCTAGTTTATATAATAACAATTTAATTTTAATTATCTAAAAATAATTAAATTATATAATTAAATAATAAAATTAGACTAGTTAGAAAAACATATGTGTTAAAAAGAGTTATAATAAAGATTCTAAAGTCTCTCAATTGAAAATCTATTCTAAACCTCTCTCTTTCTTTTCTAATTTTTTTTTATTTATCTAATAACTAACCTCTACTAGATACTTTGCCATGGACATGACCTTATTAGTAATTATTGTCGTAATACGTGAATAAATGATTCTCAGAATCATATGTAATATTGTATCTTATATGTCAGATCATGTCATCCGGTGCCGGTGGTGCCCAAAATCATTAGGACTTTTGGGCAAAATAAATGACACATTTTACCATGTCAATAATCTTGTATTTAGTTTATAAATAATATATAATTATTAACTACATTAAAAATAAATATGAGTATGTTCATAAGTTTTAGCCAAGATAAAAGTAAATAAATATAGAATGTCTAAACACAGTAAAGTTTTAACTTACAAAATTTGCAGCTTATATATTAAAGATTTAATCTTTCAAAATAATTAATTTTAAAGAGTGATGTAAACACATGCTAGTGGATTTAGTTGGTAAAGTTTTTTTAAGTTTAAAATTGTAATTTTTAAACAATTAATTTAGCTTCTTTTTCACAAACAATAAAATAAATTTTTGAATTGCATTACAATTATTTTTTCCGTTCCAAAATATAAATTGTTTTAGTTAAAAACACATATATTAAAAAAATATTTTTTACTAAAAATATCATTTAATATATTTAATAAAATTAATTTGACTAATCACACAAAAAACTGCAAAATACTAATAGTTACACAATATTCAATAAAATTAAAAAATATCTAAAATTGTTAAACCAACTAACATTTTGAAACAAAACAATTGTCAATTAAGTTAAGTTAATGGAAAAGATTAAAAAAACAAGAATCGCATTACAACGATTTATTTTCAGTATTTAATTCATCTGAGCTTGCGCGCTTATCTATCTCACCTCTCTTTCTCTCTCTTCTCTCTCTTCTTTGAAAATGAGAGATTTTTTTTTAGTCGTGTTTTCACCATCGTGATCAAGCAAACCCTAGATTTTACCTCACCTACTTGAGGGTAATATCTCAAGCAAACGACGACCCAAGCTTTAATTGCTAGTAGGACACACATCGGATCTTCTCTCTTAAGTGCTAAGCAAAAAAACCTATCTCTCTCTCTCTCTCTCTCTTCTTCCTTAGCTCTCTCCTCTCTTGAAGAAGCTTCACTGAGCTCTGTTTTTTAAAAACCAAAGATCGTTTCTTTATACTCATCAGTCTTAATCTTTGAGGTTTCTGAAAGAAAAAAATGGCAACTTATAGATTCCAATCTGGGTTTTGCCCTCTTTCGCCATGTCCTTCTCTGGGTAATTTCGTCGAACGGATTAAAGACGCATGTCGTTTCCTCGTCTCTGCTGTTCTGGGCACCATTCTCTCGGCGATCTTGACTTTCTTCTTCGCATTAGGTCCGATTCTCGTTTCTTGATCACTTGAAAACTTGCTCTTATTGTTTATGTTATTCCCAAATTTGGTCTCTGTGTAATGCAAAATCCGAAATTTGATGAAGATTATCTATGCTTGAGCTTGTCTTTGTTTTGAATTTGATTTTGATCATTTTAAAGTCCTGGTGATTGAGGAGATTCGGCAACTTTGGGGTTTATGTAAAGCTAAGAAAGTTGTTTCCTTTTATCTTCTTCTTCAGTGGGCACATTGCTTGGGGCACTTACTGGAGCTTTAATAGGTCAAGAAACCGAAAGTGGGTTTATCCGAGGAGCTGCAGTTGGTGCCATTTCAGGAGCTGTTTTCTCGATTGAAGTCTTTGAATCATCTCTTGTTCTCTGGAAATCTAATGGTTCACGTTTTGGATGTCTACTCTACTTGGTAAAGCTGAGATCTTTAAGCTTTTTTGAAACTATGCTTCTGCTCTGTTTTCGAGTGGCGTGATTCGGTTTCAAGCTTCGTATTGATTCTTGTTTCTTGTTAATTTTTGGTGTAGATTGATGTCATTGTTAGTCTTATAAGTGGTAGGCTTGTAAGGGAACGCATAGGTCCAGCAATGTTAAGCGCGGTTCAAAGTCAGGTACATTGATATGCAGTACGTAGAATTGGTTACATTTCCGCAATGAGATCTCTCTCGGTTTTCTTGATCTTATTCGTCTCTCTTCTCATCGATCAGATGGGAGCCGTGGATACTACTTTCGATGAGCTCTCGAGTATCTTTGATACCGGTGGCTCAAAAGGATTAACAGGAGATTTGGTTGATAAAATACCCAAAATCAAAATCAAAAACAACATAGATGCTTCTGGCAACAAAGACTCATGTTCTGTTTGTCTTCAGGTTTTTTGCTCATCTCAGCTCTTACGATCAAATCCGCGATTTGGAACACGAAAAAAGGCTTAAAATTTCTTGCTTTGTGTACATTTTTGCAGGATTTTCAACTTGGTGAAACTGTAAGAAGCTTACCACATTGTCATCATATGTTTCACCTGCCTTGTATAGACAATTGGCTCTTCAGGCATGGTTCTTGTCCAATGTGTAGACGCGATCTGTAACAGTAATCTCTTTTCTTACCATTTGCATAGTCTCTGTCTCACTCAATCTGTGAGCCTCTTCTTCTTCTTATGTGGTCCTAATCTTGTGGTTAAGAAGACTCTATATGTACAAAGAAATGAAAAAAAATAAAAAAAAGTTTTGAACTTTGTTGATCTTGAAAGTTGAAAGTTGAACTGATCCAAATCCATTTAAAACTAGACTTAAATTGTGTGTTGGTCTCACCAAACTTTGAAGTGATTGAATTTCGTATTATTCTTCTAGTTATGACGTGAAGGAAAGGAATTGAATTCTCTGTGTTGAATTTGTGGCTAGTGGGACCATCAGGAGATATTATCATGCCAAATCATATTTCTTGATTTGGTTTGTTGATTAGCTTTAACATTTACGCAAACCATTAAGACTCACCAACACGTAATTAATTAATTTTTTTTTTAATTACAATGTCAATTTTGGCAAACGCAATTGTCATGAGAGACTTGTTTTTTCTGTTTGTATTGTAAACTTGCAATTGGAAGGATCAGTATGTATCTTTCTCGATCGCACGATGCTCGTTTCCCAATAATTTTGTTGGGACTGAGATATAAAAACATTAAAGTGACGTAAGTATTAATGTCAAGAAAATAAACTAGTCCTAGTTTAAAAAAATAAATAGAATTTTGTAGTTGAAAATATGGAAACAAGTTGTTACAAATGGACCTTGTTAGAGATAAGCTTTTCAATAATTACAAATGGTATTACACGTACGAGGATGTTCTTGAGTTTCATATTTTTTAGTTATAATAATAATATAACTTTATATATTAAAGCTATGGTTTTTGTTTTCTTGCATATTCCTCGTAATCCTTGAAGATTCATGAAAAGGTTTAAATTGAACTATCCAAGACCACACTAGCCTTGGTGACCAGAAGTAAAAACTTTTTAATATCTTGCTTAATCTCTACATCAAAAATATGCGACAATCAATCTATATTTCTATAATTTTTTTTTTTATAAATTTATTTAACTAAAACCCTAGTTTTTTCTACAAACCATACCTTAGTTTAGAAGGTTTTTAAATGTTGTATTTGTTATAAACTAATAACTATTATGGTGATATAACATACATATATGTATCAATATATGTTTTTACTTGAAGGTTGTGTCTCCGATTCAAGCTCAAAAATCTCTGTGTGGAAAAGACTCTCGGTCAAAGAAAGGGTCTTCAATACAAGCTTTCAAGTGCCACACATGTGAGGTGCACGTGTGGTTCAGTTGTTGTTTGCGATTCAAACTGAGGGTAAAATAGTCTCTTCTCTAGGTGTTGCTTTACTCTTCTTCTTCGATATATGTTTTTGTTAGAGGAGAGAGAAAGCTTTGAGCGAAAGAAAAACGCAAGAAGAAAAGAGAGAGAGAAGATCTTTTGTAATCAGAAGCTTGTAAACCAACGTTCTAGTGGATTCCGGTGATAGTTTTCACCAGCGAGCATAGGGTGCGGTACTATGCCCCGAACTCGAGTGTTGGTGTTCTTTCTTTTTCTTGCTCAATCGTTCACAAATTGATCGGTTAGATCTTAAGGAAACTTTGTTTAGATACTGGAGGTAGTATTTGGAGCTGAATTGTGTAGAATCGAGGTCGTATTTCTTCACAAATTGTTATCAGAGCCAAGGTTATTGGCTGATTCGGAATCGCGATGACGAGCTCAAGAACCGAAGTGGATAGGTTCGATGGAACTGGGGATTTTCTCCCTGGAGAACGCGGATGCTTGCGCATCTAAGTGTGGTCGGTTTGAAGGATGTCTTAAGCGAAACTTCTTCTACTCCAGCTCTTACAAATGAAGACGAGAAAGACGCTGCGAAGAAGAAGAAACGGCGAGGTTAGAGAGATGCGATAAGGCGAAGAATCTTATATTCCTTAATGTCGGAGATCATGTTCTGAGGAAGATATATCGGTGTGAGACTACTGTAGAAACATGGCTAAAATTGAAAAGGTTGTATATGGCTCAAACTCTACCTAATCGAGTTCACTCACAATTAAAGTTCTATATGTTTAAGATGCAGGATAGTAGAACAATTGATGAGAATATTGATGATTTTCTGAAAGTAGTTTCAGATTTGAGTAATCTGAGTATTGAAGTTCCGGAAGAGGTTCAAGCTATCTTACTACTTAGTTCATTACCATCTCGGTATGATCAGTTGAAAGAAATGTTAGAAGATAGTAAAGATGACATGAAACTGGAAGAAGTAGCTGGAGCAGCTAGATCTAAGGAACGAGAATTCAAGGAGAGTCTTAGATCTTTTTCAGAAAGTCATTATGCTAGAGGATGATCAGAGACTAAAGGTTTTCAATCTGGTAAAGGAAGAAACAAGTCGAGATCGAAGTCTAGAGAAGGTAAAAGAGTTTGTTGGATTTGTGGCAAGGAAGGTCACTTTAAAAAGCAGTGTTGTGGCTTGAAAGCAATAAGGGTAAAGATTCTGGTTCTGATAAAGGTGAAGCTAGTGTGGCTGAAGCTAGCAAGAGTGCAAGTCTATCAATGGTGTTATGAGCTGCCGAGGCTAATCTTTTGATTGATGTTATCTCACCGGATGAATGGGTAATGGATATATGATGTTCTTTTCATATGACACCAAAGAGAGAGTTGATGCATAATTACAGGGAATTGACTACATGATATGTAAAGATGGGGAATAAAACCTACTCATAGGTTAGAGGTATTGGAAGCATCAAGCTGATGAATCCAGATGGAACATCTGTGATATTGACGGATGTGAGACACATGCCTGATATGGATTGGAATTTAATCTCTATGGGAACTTTAGAGAATAAAGGTTGCTGGTTCAAGTCAAGAAATGGAATTTTGAGAGTAATAAAAAGATGCACTACTCTTTTTAAGGGAAACAAAAGGGATACTCTCTATATCTTTGAAGGCTATGTAGAAATGGGTGAATCAAATGTGACTGAAGAGTCTAGAGATGAGACAGCTTTGTGGCATAGCAGGTTGGGGCATATGAGTCAGAAAGGTCTTAAGGTTATGGTCAAGAAAGGCTGCTTAAAGAAAGAGGTTATTGGAGAGTTGAAGTTTTGTGAAGATTGTGTGTATGGAAAGACTCACCGGGTTAGTTTTGCACCAACTTAACATGTGACAAAGGAGAAACTCGGATATGTTCATTCTAATTTGTGGGGATCGTTTAATACACTAATGTCTCTTGGAAACAAACAATATTTTGTTTTTTTTATTGACAATTTTTCAAAGAAAGTTTGAATATACTTCTTGTAGAGAAAAGACGAAGCCTTTGAGAAGTTTGTAGACTGGAAAAGAATGGTTGAGAATCAGTATGATAAGAAGGTAAAGAAACTGAGAACTGATAATGGCTTGGAGTATTGTAACCATTACTTTGATAAGTTTTGCAGAGATGAAGGGATAGTGAGACACAAGACCTGCACTTACACGCCTCAACAAAATGGAATTGCATAAAGGTTAAACAGAACACTAATGGATAAAGTAAGGAGTATGCTAAGTGAAAGTGGTCTTGATCAAGGCATCTGGGCTGAGGCAGCTGCTACAACGGTTTATCTTATAAATAGATCACCTTCTACTGCTATTGATTTTGATTTTCCTGAGGAGAAGTGGACTTCTGTAGTTCCAGATTTGAGTGGTTTAAGGAGATTCGGATGTGTTGTGTATGTGCATGCTGATCAGGGTAAATCCTATCCTAGAGCTAAGAAGGGTGTCTTCACAGGTTATCCAAAAGGGATAAAGGGCTATAAAGTGTGGTTGCTTGACGAAGAAAAGTATGTTATAAACAGGAACATTGTGTTCGGAGAAGATGTAATGTTCAAGATCTTGAAAAGGAACCACATAAAGATTTTGATGAGATTGAAAATAAAGTACGTCTAATAATTCAGGGGATCAAGATCAAGGTGGAGTTCCTCAAGAATCAGTCTCTACATCAACTAAAGAACAAGGTCAAGAAATCACTCTTGTGATTTCAGACTCGGATTCTGAAAAGGAAAAAAATCCCAAAGATTATGTGTTGGTAAGAGATAATCTTAAAAGGAAGATAAAGCTTAACAAGAAGTATAATGAATCAAACTTGGTGGTTGAATATGCGTGTGTAGCAGAAGATGGTGGTAAGATTGAACCGAAGTCATATCAAAAAGCTTTGTTTGATCCAGATTGGAATATGTGGAAAGAAGCCACTAAAGAAGAGATGATATCACTAAATAAGAATGAGACATGGGATATGGTTGACAAACCAAAAGGAGTGAAGGCAATAGGAAGTAAATGGATTTTTACAAGAAAAGAAGGAATTGCTGGTGTAGAAGCTCCAAGGTTTAAAGCAAGACTGGTTGCAAAGGGTTTTAATCAAAAAAAAAGAATAGATTATCAAGAAATCTTTGCACCAGTTGTGAAACATGTTTCAATTCGTTTTTTGCTATCTCTGGTGGTTCAGTTTAATATGTTGCAGCAAATGGATGTAAAGACTGGATTTCTGCATGGTTTTTTAGATAAGCAGATTTGGATGGAACAACCAGAGGATTTTGTGGACAAGGAATATCTGGAAAAAATCTGTTTGCTTAAGAGATCTTTGTATGGTCTTAAGCAATCTCCAAGATAATGGAATCTTAGTTTTGATGAGTTTATGAAGAAGAATAATTACTTGAGAAGTGATTATGATAGTTGTGTATATCTCAAGGAATTCAAGAAGGGAGTGTTCATATATCTTCTCCTTTATGTTGACGATATCTTGATTGCTTCAGTAGATAAAAATCAAGTGGAGAAACTCAAAGAAGTGATGGGTAAAGAATTTGAGATATGCCAAGAAGATTTTAGGCATGAAAATAACGAGAGATAGAGTTGCTGGTACGCTGACTATCTCACAAGAAGGTTATGTTAAAAAGGTACTCAAGGCTTTTGATATGGATCAATCAAAGTCTGTATCTAATCCTATGAGAGTTCAATTCAAACTGAAAAATGGTACAGAAAAAGAATGGAAGGATCAGTTTGAAAGAATGAAGGAAGTTCCTTACTCTAACATGGTTGGAAGTATCATGTACTTGATGATAGGCATAAGACCAGATTTGGCATATCCAGTGGGTTTAATAAGCAGGTTTATGAGTAAACCTTTGAAGGAACATTAGTTAGCTACTAAATGGGTGCTGAGGTATATGAGAGGTTCAAAAAGAAGTGTTTGAGGTATAAAAAGCATGATGAGTTGGTGTTGAAGGGTTTCCGTGATTCTGATTTTGCTAGTGATCTTGACAAGAGAAGGTCAATCACAGACTATGTCTTTACTATGAGAGGAAATGCAATTGGTTGGAAGTCATGGTTACAAAAAGTGACTGATCTTTCAACTAAGAAGCTAAGTATATGGCTTTGAATGAAACTGTTAAAGAAGTTGTATGGTTGAAAGGTCTAGCTAAAGAGATAGGTTTTCCACAGGAAGCTATTGAAGTGTTTTGTGATTCTTCAAGTGCTATAGCACTGGCTAAAAATGCAGTGTTCCATGAAAGAACAAAACACATTGCAACAAAGATTCATAAAATTAGAGACTTCATAGAAGCTGGAATGGTGAAGGTTGTGAAGATTGCAAGTGAATGTAATCCGGCTGATATTTTTACAAAGACCTTGCCTGTAGCTAAGTTTGAAGGAGCATTATAGATGCTCAGAGTTACTGATAAGTGAGAGGTGAATCTCACAGGAGGAAGCTAGGAGGTAAAATCTCAGGTTTACAAGTGTGAAAGGTGAATTTTTGAGAAATATAAGATGGAAGGTTAATTCTAGAAGTTAATCGAGAGGTAATTCTCAAGATGAGTATGTTGAGAGGAATGTTTCAGGTATGGAAGCTGAGTGGTGATACTTAAGTACTTGAGACGAAAATCCAGGAAACTAAAACTAAGAGAGAGCTAGGAGGAATTGGTGACAAGGTGGAGATTAGAAGGTTGTGTCTCCAATTCAAGCTCAAGAATCTCTGAAGTGTGGGAACGACTCTCGGTAAAAAAAAAGGTTTTCAATACAAGTTTTCAAGTGCCACACACATGAGATGCATGTGTTGTTCGGTTGTTGTTTGAAATTCAAATTGAGGGTAAAATAGGTTTTTTCTCTAGGTGTTGCTTTACTCTTCTTCTTCCATATATGTTTCTGTTAGAGGAGAGAAAAAGCTTTGAGCGAAAGAAAAACGCTGAAAAAAAAGAAAGAGAGAAGATCTTTTATAATCAGAAGCTTGTAAACGAAAATTCTAGTGGATTTCAGTGATAGTTTTCACCAACGAGTATAGGGTGTGATACTAAACTCCGAACTCGAGTGTTGGTGTTCTTCTTTTTTCTTGCTCAATCGTTCACAAATTAATCGGTTAGATCTTAAGAAAACTTTGATTAGATATTAGAGATAATATTTAGAGCTAAATCGTATAGAATCGAAGTCGTTTTTCTTCACACTACTTTATCATACATATGTGTGTTAACTAAGACGAGAGGGAAGCAAGAGAAAATATATACGAGAGAGATGAGAGATCAAAGAGAGAGACACCTCAAATTATTCCTTCTCTTATGAACATATATATAGCAAGAGTAAGTCGGTGAATTTACTCTTATCAACAAGTTAATTAATATAAAAACAATGGATGGATAATTATCCATTTATAACAGTATCCGATTTTTTTGTTATAAAAAAGTTCATTATAAAATTTCACGAGCTTTGATTAATTTTTTCTTAGTCAATAATTTTTCCACTTACCGCAAGAACAAATATTAGTTGTCTTCACGTGATCTTCCGACAGATATAAAAGTTCTTAGTTGGGAGATCCTAACTATAAATAAATACTTAGCTCTATGGTAACACGTGGCACAATCGTTTGCAGTTGATATAATCACATGACCGCCACGTGATCATCGTCAATTAGTCTGCATACTAAGCCCAATAACCCATTAAAGGCCCATGTAAAGCCCGAGCCGTTAAAATCAAACCGGCTAAAACCCGGTTAGATTTGTTTGATATTTTCCGGTTTATGTTCACTCCCTAAACCCTGAGCTCTTGCGATATCCTTTATTCCGACGGCGAAACTCGATTGATTATACAGCTTTCCTCTCACTCTCTCGTGATCTGAGACTCACCGGAAAAGCTTGTATTTGGTTTGTCTAACGATTTCCGACTAAATCTCCGGCCGAAATCGTGAGCTATGAAGTTTCTCATTCAATCCATTTCTGGTAATCTCCTATGAACATTACGATTTTTTTTTTTTTTTGAACTTACATTACCGATTTTTCATTCTCTGTGTTCTAAACCCAGATAGATCCCATTATTCGATTCGATTGATTTCGGATTCATCATTTCTGAGTGCCTGCACGAATGCTTATGTTTGATTTTTCCTTTGATCCACGGATAAAATAGGGCGGAATCGATCTCTGGTTCGAGCTCTGGTTAGTCGGCGTTACTTCGCTACATCGCCGGAGGAACTCGCCAAGAGGAATTATGCTAGCGATCTCTCGGAATACAACTCTGCCGTCAATTCCGTCACAGCTCAGCGCAGGTTTTTTTTGATATATTGCTTCTTCCTTGTGTTCATAGTACTGAAATATACAATATGAAATGTGGTGGGAATTGAGAATTTTGTTACCATATTAATGGATATTTGGTTTCTTTGACTATATGTTCTTGATATTGTGTGTAAGGAAATCCAGTTAAAGATAAGCATATGGTTTTTACTTCAGTCCCTCATGTGTATATATATATATGACGATGTTTTGTGTTTGGTAGGCATTATCTGTTGAGGGATGTTTATGATGATATGAAGCTTGATGGAGTACAGCCTACAGCTGATATATTCCATTCATTTGTTGTGGGAGTGATGAAGGGTGCTCGGTTAAACGATGCTTTCTTTTTCCGCGAAGAAATGAAGGCCATGGGAATTGCTCCAGATGTATGTCTTGTGAACTTTCTTTTTTGATTATGTTCCTACGAAAAGTAACTTTCTATGGTTGAGCGATTCATTGTCCGATAATTTAGGCTTTACAGAATTAATGGGTTCATCTGTGGCTTGTATTGCTGACTCTGTGTTCATTCTTGTAGGTGAACTTGTACAACTTTTTGATTTCCACATGTGGTAAATGCAAGAATGGAAAGGAGGCGATCCGAGTATGTTATTTTCCCTCTGCTTTAGTAGGAGACCTTTTTTTCTTCTCCATTCCTTAATCATCATTCATATTGCGAACCGGTTTGTCTCTTATTGTAAGGTCTTTGACGAGATGAAGAGATATGACGTAAAACCAAATGGACAGACCTTTGTCTGCCTGCTCAATGCCTGCGCTGTTTCTGGCCAATTAGATCTTGTGTAGGTTACTGTTTCTATACTCTGTCTAGTGCTCACAAATCGAGCTGATTTCCTTTGAATAAGTTTCTATGCCTCTTTTCTCCGTTATAAGTTAGTATCTGGTTAACTCTTATGCGCAATCTAAGAAGTGATGCACTCTTTTTTTCATATCTGACTTCAAATCATGGTTAGGTATGCGATAGTTCGAGATATGACTGCTGCTGGTGTTGGTTTGAACCAGTTCTGCTATGCAGGACTCATAACTGCACACTTAAACAAGCATCCTAGACCAGATAATATTTCTTTCAAGGTAACCTGTGAATGTTTCCTGTTCGTATTTCTTTAGTTTTTATTAGTAGGTTTTCTCATATCCTCCTATTTTTTCTTAAAAGATTCTTGAGTTCGTGGAGCAGTCAAAAGGCTGGTCATCAATTGATTCATCAAAGAAGAGTGCAGAAGATGTGATGTTTAGCATCACTGAAGAAGAGCTGTACAATATTCCAACCGCTGAATATGCCCATAGGACCAGGTTTCTGCAGAGGAATTTGACCGTGTACCATGTAGCTTTCAGTGCTCTCGCTGATCTAAAGGATGTAAAAGTAAGATGATCTGTGCATCTATATTCCAAATTGTCGTGCTCTGAGAGTAGCAAAAACCAGTTTCGGAGTTGAATTTTGCATCTGACCAGAAATTCTGCATGGCAGGCAACAGAAGCTCTTCTTGAGATGCTTAAGAAAGACGGAAAAGACACTGACACTTACTGCGTGCTACAACTTATGAGGTACAAAAGAAGCTCTTCTTGACTCTTGAAATGCACTGTGATTCTTGGAGTGACAATATTAGACATCAATTTTCTGTGCTAGTATCTTTGCCCACTATAGGAATTGGCCTAGTATGCATATATGCGATTATGAAATTTGCATTTAGATGTTAAAACATTTGACTTCGTCGTGGGTGAAAATGCAGTCTTTAGCCACCAAATAATTTTTGGTACTAGTATTAGTGAGAATCAAAAGATGACTATTGCACCTGCATTCCTATTTTATATCGACACAGGTGCTATCTACACTCGAAAGACTTTGAAAATGGTCTCAAATGGTTTGAAGATTACATGAGAGCAGACAAAATCCCTGCCATGGAACTCTACACGGTAACTATGATCTGACCTCATCTTTGGTGTTTCAACATTTTTTTTTAAGAGCAAACTTGTTTCTTTTCAATATTTTTTTGCGGGAATGAAAACTTCTACAAAACAAATTTTATTCACAATAAATCCAATAGTCAAATACTATTACGCTTCTCTTTCTTGTTTCACCTACCTGGTTCAGTATATCTCTGGGTGACCTGTATAAGTATATTTGCTGTTGCTGCTGCAGACTCTTATAGAGGGAGCTATGACTGATTACACAGAGGAAGGGATGCAGATTGCTCAAGACACTCTGGTAATGCTTATAGGCTCGAGCTGTCCCAAAAGAAGAATCCATGAAACAAACTAACCAAGTTTATGGGCGCTTGGCCAATGATAGAGCCTTTACCTGTAAATCTGATAACAATTTATTCGTTAATGCAGGTCAAGATGAACGATCGCAATTTCTTCTTAGACCCAAGAAATGGAAGCAATCTGCTTGAAAAAGCCGCTGGTGAAAAGGTAAAGAAATCTTCCAAATTCCCCAAAAATATCTGTCTTTGCCATAAAGAGTTGGGTAAGTGAAGGTAAAAAGACACTCTTTCCTTGTTTTGCAGACGGGTGGGTACACAGTTGCAAACATGATATGGGATCTGATGCTAGCTCGGAATATTCAACCTACGCCACCTGCAGTTGAAGCTTACTACAAGGGCTTGAAAGTAAAAAAAGAACAAGAAACGCCTTTCCTCAATTTTCAAAAGAGAGTAGAAACTTTAAATCTTAGTTATTGATGAGTTTTTGGTTTTTTTTTGTGGTGTGTGAATCACAGGAACGTGAAATACCAGAAGACGATCCGAGACTGATGTTAGTAACGCGCACATACAATACCTTGCGGCTTCAAGGTTCAATGTCTAATCGACCAAGAGGAAGCGAGTAAAATGATCATGGCTTGTTTATTTTCTGCTTCTATTTGCTTAATAGGATCTATGTAAAACATCTGGGTATGTTTTTAAACCATTCGTTTAGATGAATAAGAAGACTTCAAACATACCATTAGAGAAGAAACTTCAACTTTAGGATTGAATATTATTCTGATTTCAAATTGTTTTAGAACCTGGAAAAAAGCAATTAAGTTTTTTTTTTTTTTTTATATATAGAAGCCAACGCCTGTTTGGTTTATAAAGATCAGGCTGTTCACCTCAAATGCACCGGTTTAGTTATTTTTTGGGTAAAGACAAACTGGAAAATCAAGAGAAAGAAAAGAGAAAACTATACATTCTTCTGGTGTATCCATTTGCAAAGATTAATAAAAAGCAAGAGTAGTTTCTGAATCACCAGATTACATCAGATATGTGTGGGACTGTGACATTGTCACTCTCTTACCCACAACATCCACCTCCTTGTGAGATCGCACCATCTCTTCCTCCAGCTGCACCTTGAGGACGCCCGTATCCTACCTTGATCCCCGATGACTGCAAATTCCAGAGAGATCAAGAAAATAGAATCAGATTGTAACACAACCAATAAATTAGATTCAATTGATGTGTAGTAATATAACAATTAGAATCAAACTCACAAATGGAACCCCTGTGATTCACCAAACCCATATCAAGATAACATAACTAACTACCAGAGAAGAGATTTGTGTGGCTTTAACAAGATTACAACACCAGAAAATTAAGATGCTTCCAGATTCAGGAGATGATTTACCTCATTGGATACATCAAAGACTCCGTCCTGAATGTTCTGAAGGATCTTGGCAGCAGTCTTTATGAAGGCCTGTTGATATATTAGTGATATTAAGCATGTTAAATCCAGTAAACTGAAGACAATTACTCCAGAATTTTTTGTGATTGCAGCCAAATAATAGGATGGGGGAAAAAGAGCAAGAAACTCGTGTCACCTCCTCAACGTTTTGAGCTGTTCTTGCAGATGCTTCTAGAAACAGCAGGCCATGTTCTTTGGCAAACTGTTCTCCTTCCTCTTTGCTAACAGCTCTCTTGTGAGCAAGATCACATTTGTTCCCGATCAGCATAATACTCATGTTAGGATTTGCATGTTGCCGAGCATCCTCCAACCAGCTCGCCAGATGGTTAAACGTCTCTCTCCTGCAACCAAAAGAACAATACTTTCAAATTTTGAGAGCAGAAAGACCAAAGCTTGAAAGAACTCAATAATAAAACTCTTGCAATTCTTTTTTATTTTATTTTTGTCGTATATACCTATCACAATTTCATAACAATGGAGGAACAACATCACAATTTTCGTTAAGTAAGATTCAAATGGATGATTAGCTTAATAACATCTTCCCAAAAGAGTAATGGCAATACCATAACCAAGAACTTTATTCAGAACACAACTTCACGGAACATGTACATATACTAAAAATCCTCAAGAAATACCAATTTCCAAAACCTTTTCAAGGGTCTAAGCTTAACAGTTTGTCCAAGAATATAGAAATGATAATTTCCAAACCTTGCTGCAAATTAAGGTTTTGAGCTGAAGTATACTCTAACGAAAAAACACTAACCTGGTGATGTCGTAAACCAGTAAAGCTCCAGCTGCTCCTCTGTAATATGATCTGGTGATGGATCTAAAAGACTCTTGTCCAGCCTAGAACATCAAACACTTGGTTAAACCATAAACAGTATCATACAAAAATTGAACCAGAAGCCACAAAAACCGAACTTGAACAACAATTGAAACCCATACATCATCCAATGGTATCGACCGTAAGAAACCACAACAAGGATAAGCAAAATCACCAATGCGCTAGTGAACTCAGATTCTCTATTTCAATAAGAGATCAACTACTGAATAATCATAATCATATAGATAAAACTTAATCAAAAACCGTGTAATGATTAACTTTTCGAAAATCATATAGATGGCCTGTAAAATTTGTTGAGTCTTTGGGCATAATTATCAGAAACAATTCTATTATCATCAAAATCTATTGATTATGACAATTAATCTTCTCAATCACATATCTACCTTAAGACAAAACAATCGTAATCGATAAAACGTGATAAGTTCTTAAGACCTAATTAGACCAATAGAAGATAAAGGCCAGATATAGAGACAGAATCGTACGGTGTCCCAAATTTGCAGTTTGATGGGACGTCCATCGACGGTAACCATCCGAGCACCGAACTCGACACCAATGGTGAGATCGTGGACTGGTTGAAACCTCTTATCAGTAAATTGCAGAAGCAGGCACGATTTTCCAACACCTAAACGACAATAGAAACGCAAACCCATGAAAAATTGCAACGAAATCGAATCAAACCCCCAAAAAAAACAAAAATTGGAAACGATCGGTGGTGGGTCTGACCTGTGTCTCCGATGATTATGTACTTGAAGAGGTAATCGTACGACATGGCTGATGATGATGATGATGGAATTTGGGGCAAGGTTGATGAATTTTTATCTTCTGGGTAGAGAATTGAGAGATAAAAAATGTGAAAGATTGAAAGAGATGATGAAGAAGAGATTGAGAGTTATACAAGTCACCGACGCGCTTTTGATTGATTGGTTTTGTTTTCGAGGTTTCTCGATGAAGAAGCTATCTTCTTATTCTCATCTTTATAATCTTTTTGTTAATTATTAAAAAAAAAAATAGAGGGACCAGACTGAGAAAAAAATATCTTAATAAAATTTAGCGCAAGTTAGCAACCCTTGTTAACAAAACTAAATTGCTACCTACACGTTGCTATGGAATATGGATATCTTGACTATAATTCTTTAATTTTATAATTTTAGCTTAGTTTTAAATTCGGATGGATATCTAAAAGATAGTAGTTTTTTTAAATTATAAAACTTTGGATCAAAAATTTTTCTTTCAGAACTCCACACTAATGCAATAGATCCCATCAACATTCCGCACTTAAACGTGTTTGGACGAGAATAGTAATAAAATGGGTGATTTCCGGAGAAAAATAAAGTCTTTGTGTTGCATTATTAAAAAAAAATTAGCAAAAAAAAATGTTTTGCATTTAGATTTGAATATCCTAACATTTTTTATACTATATTTTAAATTTTAATATAGATAATTATCTCTCCTAATTATTTAGACCCTAAAACAGTGAAACAACATATATGTGATAATAACATTAGTATTTTTTCATTAAAAAAATATTTTCGTTAATAATTTGAGACGAAAATTGTTAATTTGGATTGTAAGAAAACTCAATTAAAAACAAAAGAAATAAAACCCTAACCTCAAATATATTACCGACCTAAGCCCAAAAAAAAAAAAGACTAAACTCTAATTCGACTTTCGTATATAACAATGGAAATAACTAAAAAACTTGATTATTTATGGAATTTTCTTATGTTTAAAGAGAACAAGAATCTGTGACATAGATTCCAAACTGCGATCGCATTTCTTCTTCATCATCATCTCTGTCGATCTACTCCAGAAATCACAAACCCTAAAATCCCCAAATTTTCTCTCCTGACTAAAACCTCTATAAATCGTGAATCTGAAGAAAAAGAAATCGAAGCTTTTTTGGTGGGTAAAATCCGCGATGCATCGCAGTTTTTCGCCAGCTTCGATGCCGCCGATTTCATCTAATTTCATGGCTAATGATTCATTCTCTCCTCCTCCATCTTCCGGCGACTTACCGGAAATTCCCGATGCTTGGTACGGTAACATTCAGTACCTGCTTAACATCTCCGTGATTGGGCTCTTATGCTGCGTCTCCATCTTCTTATTCGTTAAGCTACGAAGCGATCACCGTCGTATGCCTGGTCCTTCTGCTCTCTATTCTAAGCTCCTCGCCGTCTGGAAAGCCACGTGTCGTGAGATCGCTCGGCACTGTGGTGCTGATGCTGCTCAGTTTCTTTTGATTGAAGGTGGAAGCTTTGTGCTTCTTTTCTCCATTGCTCTTTTGGCTGTTTCGGTTATGCTTCCTTTGAATCTTTATGCTGGGACTGCTTTGTTGAGTGATGAGCTTTCCAAAACGATGATTACACATATTAAGAAAGGTTCAGGTTTGCTTTGGCTGCATTTTGTGTTTGTTGTTATTGTTGTTGTTATCTCGCATTTCGGAATCTCTGCGATTGAAGCTAGGCTGAAGTTTACTAGGTTTAGAGATGGGAATGGGAATATCAGTGACCCGAATGCGAATTCTACTGCTGTGTTTACTATAATGGTGCAGGGTTTGCCTAAGAATTTAGGGTCTGATAGAGTTGAGTTTGAAGAGTGTTTTAGACAAAAGTACCCGGGGAAGGTTTACAAGATTATTGTTCCAATGGATTTGTGTGCATTGGATGATCTTGCTACGGAGTTGGTTCGTGTTCGAGACGAGATTACTTGGTTAGTTGCCAAGATGGACTCTAGGCTTCTACCTGATGAGTTTGAGAATGCTAGAGATAAAGGACTACTGTCGCGTGTGTGGTCTATGTGGATTAGTTTGAAGGTATTGTGGTCTCAGATTACAGAGAGGTTTGGTTTTACAGATGATGAAAAACTGAGGAAGCTACAAGAATTGAGAGCTGATTTGGAGTCTCAGTTAGCAGCTTATAAAGAAGGACGAGCACAAGGCGCTGGGGTTGCTTTTGTGATGTTTAAAGATGTGTACACAGCTAATAAAGCTGTTCAGGATTTTCGAAATGAAAGATCAAGGCGGACTGGGAAGTTCTTCTCTGTCACAGAGCTGCGGCTACAGAGAAACCAGTGGAAAGTTGAGAGAGCGCCTTTGGCAACTGATATTTACTGGAATCATCTGGGGTTAACAAAAGTAGCTCTAATCATACGAAGAGTGATTGTTAATACGATTCTACTATTGATTCTTGTGTTTTTCAGCTCCCCATTGGCCTTGATTAGTGCCTTGGTAAGTGCCGGGCGAATCTTTAATGCTGAAGCATTGGATAGTGCTCAGTCTTGGCTCGCTTGGGTGCAAACATCTGGCTGGATCGGATCTCTGATCTTTCAGTTCCTGCCAAACGTCTTCATATTCGTTAGCATGTACATTGTGATCCCTTCTGCTCTCTCGTATCTTTCTAAGTTTGAGCGACACCTAACAGTGTCTGGGGAACAAAGAGCAGCTCTCTTGAAGATGGTTTGCTTCTTCCTTGTGAACCTTATCGTGCTCAAGGCTCTTGTTGAGTCGTCACTGGAAAGTGCACTCTTGAAAATGGGCCGTTGCTATTTAGATGGTGAGGATTGCAAGAGGATTGAAGAATACATGAGCCCTTCCTTCTTATCAAGGTCATGTGTTTCTGCACTAGCTTTTCTCATCACAAGCACGTTCTTGGGAATCTCCTTTGATCTTCTCGCCCCAATCCCGTGGATCAAGAAAAAAATCCAGAAATTCAGGAAGAATGACATGCTTCAGCTAGTCCCCGAGCAAAACGAAGAGTACCCTTTAGAAAATCAAGAGCCAAGCAGCAATCTCGAGACACCCCTTCTCCCTGAAAACATGTTTGAGTCTCCAAGATTCGGCGACATTGAACCTATGAGCCAAGACCTCTCTGATTACCCAATCAGCCGAACCTCGCCAATCCCCAAACAAAAATTCGACTTTGCCCAATACTACGCGTTCAATCTCACCATCTTTGCCTTAACGATGATATACTCTTCATTCGCTCCACTTGTGGTCCCTGTAGGCGCGGTTTACTTTGGTTACAGATACATTGTTGACAAATACAACTTCCTATACGTGTACAGAGTCCGCGGCTTCCCTGCAGGCAACGAAGGAAAGCTAATGGACACGGTTTTGTGCATCATGCGGTTCTGTGTCGACCTGTACCTTGTCTCGATGCTGTTCTTCTTCTCTGTCAAAGGAGATTCCACAAAGCTTCAAGCCATTTTCACACTTGGGGTGCTTGTGATGTACAAGCTTTTGCCTTCGGATACAGACCGGTTTCAACCTGCTCTTCTTCGTGGCATTCAGACCGTCGATAGCATCGTCGATGGACCTGTGGATTACGAAGCTTACTCTCATCCCAACTTCGATTGGGACACTTACAACAGATGATTCTACGACCTTGTGTTATTAATTTTGCTCGTTAACCAAAAATTGGGACTTAGAATCTATTTGTTGAAGTTAAGTATTCTTTTTCTGTATATCTCTTTTGTGTATATTCCAATCTTTTTGTGCATTATTTCTTTTATTATCACGCGGCCTTTGAGGATTGATACCAGGTCTTTCTTAAATTTTGGGCAAAATGTCAGAAGAAACTGAAATTGTGAATAAAATAAGTAGGTGGGACCCATTTGATCGCAGTTTTTTCTTTTCAACACATGGACTGTTACACTCACCTAATAACGAAGAAGAACATAGATCTCTTCTCTTCCTCTCAAAGTCTCAATTTTTCCTCAAAATACCTAATTTTGCTTTTTTGTTCCCTCGATTTCTCACTGTTCCAAGATCTCAGTCACGCATTTTGATTTCTATATATTCTTAAGGTCATGATTTCTCTCATTTTCTCTTTGTTTTCCCGAGAAAAAACTCCGGGAAAGTAGGATAATCTGTCGAGCGAGCTCGAGTGATAAAATTGTTTCCAATGTCGTGCTGTTTCTTCAAGTGTGCTCTCTTCTTGATCCAGATTTTGACGTTACTGAGCTCGAGGAGCTGTAATGGTCGAATCTTCACCTTCGAGATGCACCATAGATTCTCCGACGTAGTCAAGGAGTGGTCAAATTCATCAGGAAGATTTGCTAGTTTTCCTCCTAAAGGAAGCTTCGAATACTACAACGCTCTCGTTCTCCGTGATCGGTTAATCCGTGGCCGTCGTCTCTCGGAGTCAGAATCGGAGTCGTCACTCACTTTCTCCGACGGAAATTCCACTTCTCGTATCAGCTCTCTCGGATTGTAAGTACATTTCGCTCAGATTTGTTCCCAATCATCTCGAAACTTCCTGATTTTTTGTCTGTTTCATCAATCTTCTGATATCAGTTTGCATTACACGACGGTGAAATTGGGTACTCCGGGGTTGAGATTCATGGTGGCTCTCGATACTGGAAGCGATCTCTTCTGGGTCCCTTGTGATTGCGGCAAATGCGCACCAACTGAAGGAGCAGCTTACACTTCTGTATGTTAACACTTTTAGCAATTGCAATTTTTGAGTTTACTCATCTTTTAGCAATTGAATCCTTGATTCTGGGTTTCTATTTGCTGTGTTTAGGAGTTTGAGCTGAGTATTTACAACCCTAAAGTTTCAAGTACAAATAAGAAGGTCACCTGCAACAACAGTCTATGTGCACAACGTAATCAATGCCTTGGAACATTCAGCACTTGCCCTTATATGGTGTCTTATGTCTCTGCTCAGACTTCGACTTCAGGTATTCTTATGGAAGATGTTATGCATTTAACGACCGAAGATAAGAATCCAGAGCGTGTTGAGGCGTATGTCACATTCGGGTTAGTAGCAAGTTAGCATCTTTCACACTGCTTCACTCGCTTCTTATGTGTTGAGTTCAATGCAGTAAGTTACTGAAAAATGTGAAATATGTGCAGATGTGGACAGGTTCAAAGTGGTTCTTTTCTTGACATTGCGGCACCAAATGGTTTATTTGGTCTTGGCATGGAAAAGATATCGGTTCCAAGTGTTTTGGCGAGGGATGGTTTGGTTGCTGATTCTTTTTCCATGTGTTTTGGACACGATGGAGTTGGAAGGATCAGTTTTGGGGACAAGGGTAGTTCTGATCAGGAAGAGACTCCATTTAATGTGAACCTATCACAGTAAGTGGTAATCCACTTATGCGCTAATATGTAGATTCCCGTCCTTTGAAAAATCCGATATGCCAAGAATGCAGTCTTTTAACCATGGTGAAACTCGTTGCAGCCCAAACTACAATATCACAGTGACTCGGGTACGTGTGGGGACAACTCTAATGGATGATGAGTTCACAGCTCTCTTTGACACGGGTACATCATTTACTTATTTGGTGGATCCGATGTATACAACAGTCTCAGAGAGTGTAAGCATCTACCATATCTCTTTTTTTGTTCCTTGTGATGTCTTATGATAACTCTATGATTCACATTGTCTACTTCAGTTTCATTCTCAAGCGCAAGATAAGCGCCATTCGCCAGATTCAAGGATTCCTTTCGAGTATTGCTATGACATGAGGTATGAGTTTATTATCCATCCATCCACGCTCCATGTTTCTTTGTCTCCTCCACTCGAATCTAAGCATTTTTTTTGTAAACGGTGTGATTAGCTCTGAGGCGAATGCTAGTTTGATACCGAGTTTAAGCCTCACAATGAAAGGAAATAGTCACTTCACCATCAACGATCCTATAATTGTCATCTCTACCGAGGTCATTCATAGTGTCTTTCTTTACATCTTTCTCTATAGTTTCTTGCCATCCTCAACCGAACCTTAAGACTATCCGCACTTCATTTTTTGCAGGGGGAACTTGTGTATTGCCTAGCCATTGTCAAAAGCTCCGAACTCAACATAATCGGACGTAAGATCAGTTTTTCTTTTTATCGAACATCGAGCATTGGAAAACAGTGGCCTCACATTGTTTACTCTTAATGAACAGAGAACTACATGACGGGTTATCGTGTAGTATTCGACAGAGAGAAACTCATCTTAGCTTGGAAAAAGTTTGACTGTAAGTTTCCTCATATGTTTGTTAGATAGATTCACTTAAAACTCTTGTGTTCTGACTTATAATCTGTGAACATCTCTACGCGCAGGCTATGATATCGAAGAGACGACAAAGACAGCTCCTGCCGAAGCAAACAAAACAACCGCTGCAGTAGCTCCGGCAATGGCAGCCGGAATAGGGACTCATAATAATTCCTCAGAGCCACACAAAACAAACAGAACCATCTCCAAAAATAGCTCTTCCTCAAATCAAAGATTTAAAACAGTAAAGCTATGGTCTTTTTTCAGATATGTGTTCATATTACTTGCACTTTTGTAGATTTGTAGTCATCTTCTTCTACCATTTTTTTTTTGTTTGTATCATAACGAGCCTATAGAGATCGGTTTCTTGAGGAAATATATGGCCTTTCACTATCATCTCTTGTCTCCTTTTCTCTCTTGGAATCCACCAAAGGCAAACCAAAAGAGAATTTGGTTAGGGAGAAGGACTGAATATTCAAAAGGTATTAAAATGGGTCAATGAATTGGATTCGCATTATTGGTGTTCATATATTGTGAACAAGATCGTATATTAAAAGGCATATAAAAGAAATTTATTTTTAGATATATACATTTCTTGTGAAATTATACTATTATCCAAGATGAAGATTAACATGGTTACACCAACATATGTCACGAGACTAGTTTTATTAATTGTAAAAGTTTTTTTTTTTTTTTGATAAATATTTAATTGTAAAAGTTGATACAGAATAAGGGGAGAAGGTTCATATTACAAATACTTTGTATTCAAATAAAGGTTTGTATAATGATTTTAGGAAATACTTAATTTTCTGTAACCATTGACATTTTTTTTGGTCAACAACCATAGACATTCTAAATTAATAGGATTCGACATATGAGTTAGACCCACATAAAAAAAAAAAAAACACAACCATTCAACCAAAAATACTTAGTCCAAGTTCATATACTAACATAATTTGTTTTTTCTTTGATAAAAACATTAATTTATTTTAGACTTGATATAATGCTTTGTAGCACTTATCAATTTTATGTCAATTTTATATTTTACAAGCTTTAATATTTTAATTAAGAAAATTTATTTAATGAATCCAATATAAAAAATATAATATTTTCCCATATGTACATATTTTAAAAAATTTAGTTGATATAAAGAAAGTTTAATTACTTTGACCACACACACAAAAAAAAGGTTTAAATTACGTGGGAAAAAATGTTTTAACTGTTTGATCTATTAACAGTGAGTAAAAAAAATTGAACCACGTGTCATACTGACGTCAGTAATCCACAAATGTACTCAGCAGCCAATGAGATACAGGGAAAGAAAAAACAAATGTGTTTTTCAACACCTTTGTTTACCTCAAGGGTAATTTAGTAACTTCATCCATCCCGAGCAAAACCAAACCCAAACGGAAAAAAGGTTAAATAGAATTTTTAATTAATTAAGAGAATTAGTGAAATTAAAAACGAGATATAATAAAAAAAAATCGTTTTTGATACCTCTTTTTTGCATTACTCAAACCCTAACCCTAATTTCTGAATCGCAGAGGTTTCATCAGATTCTTTCAATCGCTAACTTTTTTTTGGTTTTGAGGGTAATCGATAATCGTTTAATTTAGATACTCTCTCGATCGGAAGCTCATTAACAAACCCTAATTTTTTTTTTTTTTTTGTCCTCTCATGGCTTCTGCCACTACCAATAACTCCAGTTCTTCTTCTTCTTCCTCTTCTATGTCTCCTCGTCGTGCCAGCGAGAATCACGTTAGCCCTATCGCCGCCGCAGCACTACCTCGCCGTCCTTCTCGGCAGGTTTCATCTCCGTGGACTCAAATCGTTCGCGGCGAATCAGAGCCGATCGTCGCCGCCGCCGCCGCTCCTTCCTCTCCTCAATCAAAGGCTCCGATCGAGCCGATTGCTTCTGTATCCGTTGCTCCACCTGCTTCTCCTTTGACGGTGGAGGCGGCGGCTGTTGCTGCTGGTGGTGATGAGAAATCGGAGGAATCTGGTGGTCAGGGTAATGCGGGAAAGAGACCAGTTTGGAAAAGGCCGTCTAATGGGTCTTCTGAGGTTGGACCTGTTATGGGAGCTTCGTCTTGGCCTGCTCTTTCTGAGACCACCAAAGTTCCTTCTAACAAGTCTTCCTCTGATTCGTTAAAAAGTCTTGATGTACCATCATCATCATCATCATCTGTCCCCGTTTCTCAGGTTTGTATGATTAATCCATGGCCTTATTGATTATGTTGGTTTTGTTTGGTTGCTGAAAAACTTCATGAAAGTATGTAAAAGTTTTAGCTTTCTGTATATGATCTGTTTATTGCGGATTGACTATTGATGCAACTTCTTGGTGTGTGGTCACTAGATACCTTTGAAGCTATGATTTTTTCTCACTGCCCTTTGTTGAAATGAATCTTAGTTTAAGCGGCTTGTCTTAGTCTTTCCTGTTGGAATGTGTGTACGACAATTGTATCAACATAATCTTCAGCAGCTGTATGTTTACTTCCTAACCAGAATAAAGGTTGATGCGTTTTAAACAGTCCTGTTTGATTGCGAATGCATATTGAGCCACTGATCTCTTTAGCATCAATGGATATGACAGTATTTAGTTGTTTGCTCTGTTCAAAGTTGTCTTTTTTTTCTTCTGAATCTGTAATGTTGAAAATGAAATGCTTATCTTGATGTACGCCTTCACTTAAGCTTGTGTTTACTTTCGATAAATCCTGATTTGATTATGAAAATGCATCTTTGACATAGGGAATTGCAAGTGCTTCTGTTCCTGCACCAAAGCAAGTCAGCCGTGCAAACGCTAATCCAACAACAAATCACTCGCGCCAGAAATCATTTAAACGGAATGGCGCCTCTGGGTCTGCTGCTAATGGTACTGTTTCTCAACCATCAGTGCAGGGTTCATTTGCCGAAATGCCTTCGCACAACCCTTCTCCTAGAGGCCAAAACCAGAAGAATGGCTTTGCATCACAAACCCATGGTGGTACTGACAACCTATCACAACGAGGCTCGTACAGGGACCAAAATGGTAATCATCACCAAAATCATGGTGGCAGACGCAACCAGGAGCACGGGAATCAAAATTGGACTCCCCACAGAAACTTTAACGGGAGAGATGGAAATGCACAATCACAAAGAGGTGCTCCAGCATTTGTAAGACATGCACCACCACCTGTGCAGCCAATTCCTCCTCAGTTTATGGCTGCTCAGCCTATTCAGCCTTTTGGCAGTCCTGTGCCCTTCCCTCCTGGTGAGACACATTGAAGATCATGTCTTTGAGTTTCATTTATTATTTTCTAATGCGTCTTCGACATTACAGAATTGGCATCGCCATATTATCCCCGTATGCCTTTCATCGCTCCTCTTGCACCTGCTCCGGTCTTCTACCATGTTCAAGATCCTCCCTTAAACATAAAACTACAGAAGCAAATACATTATTACTTTAGGTAGTATCTTTATATTGAATTGCTCTTATTCTTCTCGGTGATGAAATTCTCACTGCTCTCAGTTCTCTTTTGGGAAGGAGTAATTTAGATGCAAATATTTCTTTTGTTACAGTGAAGAGAATTTGATTAGAGACACATACCTTCGTGGGCACATGGATGATCAGGGTTTTGCTCCTCTACGTGTGATTGCTGGTTTCAAAAAGGTAAATTTGTTTCTGGATGTGTTGTCTTGCATGTTGGCCTCGTGCACTTTTCTCTGTTTATGATATCTAAATAGTATTCATATTTCATTTCAATGTTCATTACTTTCACATCTGTAGAATTGCACATGAACTTTTTCTGACTCAGAGTGAGGATTAGGGTGAACTTGTAATGTTAGATACTTTTTTTGACGGTTTATATAAAGGTGTGCCGTAAATGTACATACTTTTTAGCTAATGAGAGCTGTTCTCAAGCAACGATGTATATTACTAGTTGTATATTTATTCCTACATTAAAAATTTGATCAATCATGAATGCTTATTTTGCTCCCATATGGTGTGTTTTATAATATGTTAAAGTTGAATATGTATGACTAGTTAGCTGTTCAGTTGGCTCTATCTCATTCTTTTTGTTTTTCCTTCATTTAATCCTAGTTACAATAGCATTTTGTCTCCTAGTACCATATTCAGAGCTTTTGTATTATTCTCTGTGACTTTTAGCTATCTGTGTTACTTTTTTTTCTCCTTCTTCAGGTTGCATAACTTACAGATAGTATCCAGCAAATAGTGGAGGCTCTACAAAATTCACCTTTTGTTGAAGTGCAGGTATTTCTTGCACATGTGTCCTTTAGTATGTAAACTATTGAATTTCGTCGTTTTTTCTTGCACGTAGAATGGTAATAGGTGATTAAACATATTTATTAGGGATTTGATTATTGACATTTGTTCATTTTGAGAGACGGCCCTTATGAAATGTTGTGATAATGTGCAACCTTAGAATTATTGTTATCAGTTCCTTCATCAGTTAAGAAGGCATAGATGGCATTGAGATTTAGCTTCCTTGTGTGCTTTGAAAACTTTGCTTTTATTTGATTGCGCATGCTGTTTGTTCTTCGTAGGGTGACAGAATAAGGAAGCGCTACAATTGGCAACATTGGTTGCTTCCTAAAGTGACGAGCCCTGTGGTTTCGAGCCCTCAATCTGTTGAAAGGGCAGATGCAGTAGCAAGCCGAGTTGGTAACTTGTCGCTTGGTGAGAGCTCAGGGGATCCAAATGGTGGTTCAAGCAGTCAGTTGCAACCTGCGGAACCAGAAAACAATGCTGTTTCAGATGTTCAGCAACAATGTTCTTCTGGTGTTGATCCAGTGAGCAACCACAATGACTCGGATGGTGCAAACCGTTGAACCATCAATGTTTTGGAGCTGTTGGTTGGTTAGTGTTGGACATGAATATATTATTTTGTCCTGCCCAAAATCAGGAAAAAAAAAACAATAATGGAAGGGGAATCCAAAAAAAGAAAAGAAAAAGGTAAGGCATAAAACCAAAAAAGAGAAGAGAGACCCATATGAAAACAAAAGAAAGGATCAAACATTTTATGATTCTTCTAGCTAGCGGAAACTTTGGAATATTTATGGTTTTGGTTTTGGTTTTGTTTTTGGTTTTGGTTTATTTTTGGATGCTAATAACTTTTTTAAATGTTTATGCTACTTTGCTACATACTATGGTCATTGATGGTTTGCTTGTAGCCATTGTTATGGTCTGGGATTTATCGGTTTTGCTTGCTAGGTTCTCTCTTGACCCATAATCCTCTCTTTTCTTCTTTTACAAAATTTCGATTGTTGATGGGTTTGTTTATGAATTATGAGATAAACCTTTTAAGTAAGAGAGTTTTTTGAGAAAAAAGCAAATAATGTTAAAGTGAAGCGACAACAAAACAAGTGTGCCTGTAATTACTCTTATCCCTACAAGTGTAAAAAGAAAGAAGTCGGGAACATGCAAAAAAAAATATATATATATACCAAACGGCGTCGTATTGTCATTTGCATTGTTTTAATGTGCACCAGAGCAAACACGTGGTGCTTAACGCTCTTGCTGAGGTTGGTACTCTTGCGTTGGGTATGATTTTGAATGAGACAAATAACCAAATTAATAAAATTTTCAGATAGTCTTATTCATTTAATATTTTAGTCTCGCAAATTATCCGTTAACTTCGATCCGATTCGATATTTATTGATTCGATCCGAAAAATTCTGATATTTATTATAAATCAAATAGTAAAATTCAGTATCCGTCTAAATCAAAACAAATCACAAATATTAATTTTAAAAATCTGAATATCCGATTCGATCCGTATATTACTTATATAGACATCTAATATAGTAGATTTATAATGTATATTTACATTTTTAGACTTTTTAATTATATTTGGCAAAAATATTTATAGTAAAAATAGGTAAATACTAGCTTTTTAGTTGAAATATATTTTACTTTTTATTTTATTTTCTTAAATAAAATATATATATATTTAATTTTTCACCATTTTAATCTTCCACTTTTCATATATTTATACATTAGTTAGTTTAACTTTAACTATTATATTAAAACAATTAAAAAAAATATTGCTTTAATTATTATTTTTTATTTAAAACATATATTCGTGAATATCCGGAAAAAAAAAATCCAGATATCCAAAATTTCATGAAGCAAAGCAAATCGAAAAATCCATCAAAAATAAATCGAATCACAAATACTGCATTTTTTACGAATCCGCTCCGCGCCCAGCCCTAAATTTCTAGTTATGTCATGTAAAAAAAATCTCATATTTCATTTGCAAAAATGAAACAACACTTAACTTAACATGTGATCAAATTCATATTGAAATGTTTCGTTTTCTGCATTTAGTGTTCACATTTAGACTAGCTATAGGTTCCGTACTTTTCTGATAAAGGTTTTAGATTATTGCAGGAATTCATCTTTACGTACTAATACTAGTGTTCACTTTCGTAATAAATGAAAAATGACTTTACATACCCTAATTCTCACGACTTTAGCTGGAGCCTAAGATGATCTAGTTTTGCTTTCAAAGCCATATAGGTTCTACTTAATTTAGTCATAATTATATGTAATTAAACAAACACAAACACTTCACATATATCAAAACATTCCATATGTTCACCTATACGTGGAAAAAAAAAAAAACAGAAACAACCCTCAATGTCACAGTCTCTATGAACTAAAAACAGAATTATTCGTCCATGGACTAGACGAAATAGTAAACCCTAATTCACAAAAACACACACCAAAAATATAAAAAGTTATCCCAATTATTCTTACCATTTGGAGATGCCAAAAGTACACACAAAACCACCATCTTCACTATCCAACGGTTAGCATTATTTTGGAAGTTTTAAAACTCCAAACTTTTTTGTTTATTTATTTTATAGCTAATTTTAGTAGTAAATTATTACGACTACTTTGTTTCCGTACGGTCTAGAGACAGATGCCTACTTTGTTTCCGTACGGTCTAGAGACAGATGCCTATCGTACGGACCGGTGGTCTTTGTAAAATTCAACGGTCATAAACTGGCGGATTATTTATATTGTTCACTGGATATAATTTGAACATAAAATGAATAAATAAGAATATATGTATATATATATAATGTATATGTATAGACAGATGGGTCTTCATCAAATCAAATCACTTGTTTCTCGATTGTGTTGTTAAAAAAAAAGGGTTTATCAGAATATATTTAAAGTGAAATTCTTAATATGTCGGACTTGCTACAAAGCTAAAGTCGCAAATCCAAATTTATATGTACAAAAAAAGAAAAGGAAGACTACTACACAGCCAAATATTAAATAATGAACCAAAAAATTAAGAATCCAAATTTTGAAAATCATTGGACTAAATTACTTTTGCTAAAATGGCAAACAAATTTTCCGTTTATATGCATTGGTTTTGGTTTAAACGTAAACCAAATAAAGTCAGAGAAAGAGATTTGATGGAGTTTGGGACAGAGCAATACAGTGATGACACCTGTCCAATCCCCGTGAGACATGACATATCACACTGTCTCTTTCTCTTTTTCTTTCTTAAAAGTTCCTGCACACAAATTGTGAAACTATGGACAATTAATGGATTCACTCATTACCACTACCTCAACTTTATTTTACAAAAATAATTTAAGAATAGGGTCCCTTAATGAATACACCTTACTTTGGATCTTTTTTTGTTTATTAAATGTCCAATTTTTTTTTTTTTACTAAACACGACTTAATAAGAAGAATTAACGACATTAGTTCATACCGATTATTGATCTGAATTAATACATAGCCATTTTCGAAAGTCCAAAATATATATAGTATTTAGTATTCGATCGATGAATGTGTGTGTTCATCCTTGGATACTAATATTTGTAAGCTCGCAAGTTGCAACAATATTGATATTCTCATATTGACAACTATCCTTAATTAGATCCGAATGGTAATGCGGAGCGATATAAGATGTGGAATGGTACTAATAGTGAAAAAAAATATTATGTGTATAAATAACCATTTTTGTTAGATACACATATATACATATATATATATATAATTTTGTTACTAGCGAGACAGATATTGTGGGACATCACCATTCAAAATCTTTTTAGAATTCACTATTAGACCATCCACATTCGAGACATTTTGTGGATGTCTCTTAATAAACAAATATTAAAAACACACTCTCTCATCCTTTTATTTAACTTTATACCTTCTCTTTCATCATTTTACTCACTTTTTATTAATTTTATATTTAAACACACTCCAACTTTCATTCATTCTCTCTCCAAAATGTCTTCCAAGAGACACAACTATGTCTTCCAAGAGACACAACTATGTCTTACACTCTCTTTTTCTCTCCAAAAATACTCACTATCTCTTCTCTTTACTCAAATTTTATTAATTTTATATTTCAATACATCCCATTATTTCAACCAAAAACACTCTCTTTCTTCCTTTTAATAATTTTATATTTAAAGACACAACCAAAATGTCTCCAATGCAGATGTTGTTATGGATATAAACGTAATCAAAATATATTCCTTTAATGTTGACATATGTTACGCCAAACAATATGTATCATCATTTCAAGAAATTTAATTTCATATTTTATGTTTTTGTTAAGGTACATAAATTAAGACCTTAACAAAAACAACTTCATGTACTACTAAAGGATTAATATTATAGAGTTTTTTAAAAAAATCCCGATCTTTTATTTCTTCGGTAAGAATAGTTTTTACTCGGTTAATAACGGCTTCGAAATCAAAATTGTATTTTGTATATAACCAGTTATCCCAGTAGATATAACAAAAAAAAATCAATAGTTTTATTGTTGTCAACAATATTTTGTTACAAAGGGTGAACGAAACATATATATACTACGCATGCATGCAATGCAACACCGATTTTTTTTTTTTTTGTCGTGCATCACCGAATTTAATTGTGGCACAGCGACAATGCAGCATATATAACACTAAAATACGATTTTTCTTGTTTTTCTAGTGTATATATATATATATACATACATGTTTGTACGTACCACACAAAACGGTATAAAAATGTTAAAATAATCTTTGCATGTTCGAAGATGGGACGTTTCCTTGGGGCTATGTGTTTTCTTTTTACATTTTCACAATTTTAAGCCCAAAAGATTGTACGGAAATTTATATGTACGGACATGAATAGTTAAGCTAGTTGATTAGAATCTTAAGAGAGACATAAAAAAAGAAAAAGAGATCTTGCATTATTATAAAATCAACTTGCAGTAAAAATTTAAAATGAGCCTGCCTTCTTTCAAGCATCTCTTCCCCCCACTCACTCTTTACATTTAAGGATAATTAGAATAGTTCACTATCTTCACTTTTGAAAATATCAACATTTTTGTCTTTATTAAACTTTGACATTGAAGACATCGAAAACTTTAATTACACTTAAGACTGTGAATGGTGACGAACCGCACTATTCTGCCCGCTCTAAAACACCGTAAAAAATCTATATTTATATATGTATATTTATAAAAAAAATCTATATTTATATATGTATGTATATATTTTTATCATTATTTGAACTACCTTTCACCTAATCTGCCTTACACTTTAGTGTCTCTATTCGGAGTCTTAGTTATAAATTTTTTTTTTTTTTATTCTTAAGATAAGTTATGTCTTTTTGGAATAGTGTCAATTTTTGTCTCTTCATCTGGAATCCTAAGAACATTTCTAAAGGTTAAATACTTCATGGGTATTTATCTAATATAGTATTAATATTTTCAATAAATTTTTATCTGAGAAACTCACATTAGTTTTTCACCTCCGAGACTATCAGTCAGTATCTCACCACTATAATATTAATATAAATAATATTTTTAAAAATATTTCATTACCTTTCTTAAAAAATATACTCTTTTCGGTTTTTAATATAGGATGTTTGGGTTTAAAGCAAAAACTTTAAAAAATTTTTTTTTTTCAAATAAAATAATTTAATATATAAAATACAAACAGTTCAACCAATTAAAAAAAATTGCATAATACTATTGACTACACAGTATTCAATAAAAGTAAAAGCTACATAAAAATCTGAAAACATTTTATATTATTAAATAAATAAATCTTTTATATTAAGAAACGGAAGAAGTATTATATTACATTTTCAATAATTAGTTATACTCCATCATATTCTTTAAAAAAATATTATTTAATACATAAACAAAAACAATTATCGAATCATAAAAAAATCTGAAAAAACTATTGAGCACAGAGTATTCAATAAAGTAAAAAGTTATATAAAACTTTGAGAACATCTTATATTATAAAACAAGAAATAAACTTTGAAAACATCTTATATAAAAAACAGAGAGAGTATTAGATATAGAACCCATTCTCTCCTCTTTCTTATTTGTTTTAATTGTTTTTTTCCTAAATAAGAGAAACTCTAAGAGCATCTTCAAAAGAAATCTCAAAACCTAGTTTTTGCGGTTTTGTCTTTTCAAAAGTAACCTTAAACCTATTTATAAAAGTTTTATGATTATATTAACTTTGATTAAAACAAAGGACTAAAATAAAATTTTTTTTTTTAAGTTTCATTTGAGGTTTCACCATTGGACAACAACACCATCAAACCTTAAATTTGAGTTTTGACAAATAAAAAAAATGAGGATAATCTTGGAGAGATGCTTTTAGAGAACACCTCCGTTGGAGATGCTCTAACCATCATTCCATAAATGACCCACGAAAGTCAAGAACCTCTCTGAGCTCTCTACTCCTCTCTCTTTCTCTCTCCTCTCACTCTCTCTACTCTCTCTGCGTGTAGGATACAAGACAATTGACACCAAAGAAAGGCTAAAGCTGTGTTCTGTTCTGTTCTCTTTTCCAATGTTGTCATCAGCAGAACATCAGAGAAACCATAGAGTCTCTGCTACATACAAGAAGAAGACTCTCAACAAAGTTTCTTCCATTTCATCTTCATCACAATCACAATCACCATCATCATCATCATCTTATCACTCACAAGAAGACTCTCAAGCCAAGAAGAGATCTCTAATCACCATGGAAGAAGTTTGGGAAGACATCAACCTTGCTTCAATCCACCATCTCAACCGACACAGCCAACACCCACAACACAACCATGAGCAAAGATTCAGGAACCACCACCACAACTACCAGGACCAAAACCCTAACTCAATCTTCCAAGATTTTCTCAACAGACCTTTGAACCGAGAACCAACAATACCCACAAGCCTCAACATGGGTTCTGTCTCAAATGGAGTTTCCAACACTGTCCCTGCACTCTTCAGCTCCTCTCCTTTACCATCTCCTGCAACTGTTCTAAGCTTGAATTCTGGAGCTGGCTTCGAGTTTCTTGATAACCAAGATCCTCTTGTTACCTCAAACTCTAATCTCCATAGCCATCATCACCTCTCAAACGTTTCTTCATTCAACACCTCTTTCGAGGGTCTGGTTACACCGGCTTGCTTTGGGAAGAAAAGAGGCCAAGAGTCCAATGAAGGTTCAGGGAATAGAAGACACAAGCGTATGATCAAGAACAGAGAATCTGCTGCTCGTTCCAGAACTAGGAAACAGGAATGTGCCTCTCTTCTCCTAAACTTCTACTCCTGTGAATCAAAAGGAATAAAAGAAATGCAGTTTTGCCATCAAAATGCTTATGATCTAAAAAAGGTTTTTGGGTTTTGATTCTCGTTTGCAGGCTTATACAAATGAGTTAGAGCTTGAAGTTGCTCACCTGCAAGCAGAAAATGCAAGACTCAAGAGACAACAAGAGCAGGTAAACAAGCACAGACAAGTTCTTATAGCTCTGCCCTTTTTAAAGCAGTCATAAAACCAATAGTTCAAATCCTTATAGCTTAACTCCAATCTTAAGCAACTTAAATATAAGTAGACAGACTCTGCATTACTTGCAGTATCTATGTTGTGCACACTTTTTTGTCCAACGACATTAAGAGTGGTAAGATTCTGATACTTCAGTTCTGTGTGTGTTTGTGTTTTTTTTTTTGCAGTTAAGAATGGCGGCAGCAAATCAGCAACCCAAAAAGAACACACTTCAAAGGTCTTCCACAGCTTCATTTTGAGAAATCTACAAGTCCTTATTACTCTTTTGGGGATTGAGTTTGTCTCATGAAGAAGTGAAAAATGGAAAAGTTTGTACCTTTTTTTATTAGCTATAACTATAACTAAGCTAAATTTGTAGAACTAAGATATTCCCAGGGGAATCAAGTTGTAAGAAAAGAACCCGGAAAGAGAAAAGGATCTTTCCCTTTCCTAAGGCACAGGAAACACCTGTCTTGGGGCCTTTCCTCTTGTTCTGTCATTTTCTTATTCAATCCTTTTTCACATCTGTACTAACACATCTACTTGTATTCTTGTAATAATCTACTTCTTCTCAGGCTGCTTCCTCTTCTAATGCTAGTTAGACAAAAAAAAGTATATTTACCAGTTATGTTTTCACTGTTTGATCCATTTGGTTCTCAAAAAATGCAAAGCTTCAAGTGACCAATAGACAAAACAGTTCTCCACTTAAATGATGAATATACCAAAGAAAAGTGTGAAGTGGACCTATCACTAAAACATTTATGTTTCTACCTGTCCCACTATCACAAAAATATCAATTCCTTTGGCTATCAACCATACAAGCCAACAACTTGCATCATGAAATTGAAACCTCCAAGCCAATGGGAATTTAGTAACCTCTCTTTTTTTGGTTTGGTCAGAAGAGGACATGATAAACTTATTCATAGTCTGGTCTCCCCCCTCGTTTATTCAATGTACTATAGCTTTTGATATACCTGCTGGTCATCATCAAAATTCAAAACACTAGTTGTGTGTTTGTATGCATTTGGTTTATCAAAAGCATACCTTTATCTTCTTTTGGTCCAATATCAATTACCTGACAGTGATAAGTCTTGTTGATGATGTTCCAAAGAGATTCTTCTTGATCCACTTTTGGTTGTTGAAATTTTGCTGTGTAATTCTTTTAAGCAACCAAAAGCACATAGAGTGAACATGAAGAGGTAATATGGTGTAGAAAATAGTGGCATTAAGATAGAGAAGAATAGTTACCAAAAGTGGGACTATGACTAGAATATATCCTCACATTGTATGGTGATACTTAGAGCCCCTCAAATAGGCATCCAATACTATGAATCATGCTTTTAGCTTCATTCCAGTCAATTAGAGAATCCTACACTTCAAGAAACTTATATAGAATATATCTGCCTCAAGTAGGGATTTAATAAGTAATACTCCAAATGTTTCAGCTCTCTTATCTGTTAAATATTTTATTCGAACAAGAAAAGGTTGGTACATTCACCGGAACCAACACTTCTATTATCTTTCAATTGCTTACATCAATGTTGCCCATAAAACACTTCAAACTTAAAAGTGCTACTAGAACTTGGTCACAAGCCTAAAAAGTGAAGAAAGAACCGCGAAATGCAGATATGGTAAAGTAACTAGTACATAGAACATAACAAGTTGATAAGTCGATGCAGATACGATGCAACAAGTTGCTACCTTCACTCTGATCATTGGTTTTCGATGCAAAAGCAAAATCATTAAGCTTTGGATGCATCACTTTCCTCCTCTAGTATTTTTCCATCCTTTGGAACAATGTCATTAAGATATGATTCTACTTTAGCTCTCCACGGAGTTAAAATTTTCCGATCTCCGGCGGAAATCGACCGACGTTACGAATAGAGCGATGGTTTTGAAAACGAGCTAAATGGGGAAGTGTTTGTCCCAGACCGGAGTAAAACGCAAAACGCCGTTTTGGTAGGAGACTCCGTGTAAATTTGAAAGTTTCTAATTACGCCCCTAAATTCCTATGCTTTATAGATTAGTCCTTCGATGTTTTTTTTATCAGGTTCAGTCCTTTAATATTTATTGTTTTACAGTTGTGAAAGAAATTGTTCAGATATTACATATAAGCCTCTGTTTCTGAGGGTTTTCAGTTGACGCCCTTAATTATTTATCACATTGTTAGGATTTCGTCCAACAATGTTCATATTTTACCGAACACTAATCAGTTACAAATATATAGAAAACAAAATTTAGATAAAATCAGTATTCAAGTTAAGTTAATTAATCATATACTATAATTTCTGTATATTCTCATTTTTGCTTAATTTATTTATCTATATTAAAATTAATAAATTTGTTGATTATTACCACGCATAAAAGTAGATTGCTTTTCTCACAAATTGTACTTTTATTACATTTAGGGTAACAACTAAAGGAGGATTGAGTAAGTAGAAGTGTATTGAACCAATTTTCGTTAACATTACGTAAATGGTAGGCATGTGCATTTGGAAGCATCCCTTTAAAAAGAACCCGACAAAGTTTTGTCCAATTGGGAGGTAGAAGAATCATCAGTCATCTCAATTTTGCCCATGCTTTAAGGCTTTTAGCTTTTTTCGTGATAATGAATGATATAATTCAAATACATTCTTCATCTTCAAAGCGTTTTCTTGGTTCCTATTGTCTTATTTATTATTTATCCACAAGCAAATCGAATATGTAAATCTACTCAATTTCTAAAATTACTATTTCGACCCAAAACATAAAATTTCGTCCACTCATATGATAAAAGTGAAATAAGAGAATTAGTTAGTCTATAGTCTATGATACACAAACACACAATAACTGAAATTTCGATGGGAATCCCAAACTACATTTACATACCACAACGATTGGAAACAAACACAGTGAGTAATACGAAGAAGAATCTCGTGTCATATTCAAAGATACAACATACCGTTGTTTTGTTCATCTTTTTTTTTTTTTGTATAAATTGAAGATTTCAATGTTCCATGAACTGCGACGAAGGTGGGCTTATTTTCGTCTTCTCCGTACCTGCAATGATATCAAGAGACGTATCTTTTGTTCATGCTTCAAGATTAAAATCAAATATTGTAATTAAGCTGTGTGTGTGCATGTAAATTATACCATAAGCCCCACGAATCTCAACTTCTCGCAGTTCTTGGACAAGGGCACAGCAACAACACATTAAATGAGATAGAAAATCGTCAATGAAACCTCCCTGCAAAATCAGAAAACCATTAGCATTCATCCAACCTGTGAATGCACGACATAAACATAGGCAAGCAATTCAATATCAACCACTTAATATCATACTGTTATAGTTACTAGTGAAATTTCGTAGGTGCCTGCTTAATCATTAACCATAGTTTCACAAGCACATTTGCTGTTTTTTGTTTGCAAATGATAACGATTTTTTTTTAAAGCATACATATGTTTGGGATCAGAAGCTTATTAAGATCGATTAGGGGTTCAAGGGAGTGAGTGGAGGTGAGTGTACCGTGATGTTCAGTGTCTTTCGGAGTTTCCTCCTTACGCAACAAGTGTAGCAGCAGCAAGAAAGTATCAAAGAATACGCCATTAGCTCGTTACATGCTTCTGCTGAAGCTGGGAGAGCGAAAACAAAAAACAGTCAATTTATTAACTAACAAACTGAAACATAATAAAGTAAACGGTATTCGATATAGTCCCTTACAGATGTGTCTGTTAGATGCTGCAGTGGCAATCTTTGCCAAAGTACCACACGGGAAAAAGAATGTCTTCAAGCCTGCGGTTCCATCATTTAATCATTCACAACTTTAGATAACAAGAACGTATGGAATGTGAACCGCTAGTCATCTATATAACAGAGGAAAACAAAGTGGAGTCACATCACATTGGAAACAAGAAGAGAGACTTACAAAGAGAAGGTTCCGAACAACAAGCCAGTAAGTCGGTATGCCATTCTTCGTGGTGCTGTGATGCTTTACGTGAAAGCAGATCATGCCCCGAAGTAACAGAAGAAGTGGACCTGCATTGAAAAATTATGTAACCAACATTAAAGAGACATTGTACCAAATCTTAACCTTCAAACATGAAAACAAACCTGAAAAGCATTCAGTCACAGCAAATAATTGGACATTAAACTTCCTTACTCACAATATAGTATTTCTCTTGTAAGTGGACAATACACACAAAATTGCAAATAAAGAAAGCACATGAAAATTGGATCTTTTAAACGGAACAAAATGGAGATTCTAACCTTGAAGCTGCACGACTACTGTTTTTCTTGGGAGAATCTTCGCCATACGAATATTCTGTCTTAATGCTTGAGCTACGCTCGTTTTTTTTTGAAGCTTTCTTCGTCAGCTCTTTCTCAGAGTCATCAACAGCAGCAACAGTTTGTGTAACACCAATTAAACGCTGAATGACTTCACACTGAGCCACATCATAATGCTCCTGCGAACGCTGAAGTTCGAGCTGCAGTTTCTCGTTTTCTGTTTTGAGAGCATCACAGAAACGCAAGTTAGGGTACGAGCAAGAGAGAGTCTTCTTCAACACCGAAGCCGCTTCTCTGGTGGATTCTTGTTTCATAATAACATCTTGCACATGTCTATCCTCTTCATCCAGAGTATACTCGAACTGATCACGGTCAATATACTCCAACCTCTCCTACATATTTATCCAAATTTCAACATACAAAAAAAGAGTCAAAATCCATTTTTCGACGATCTTTTAGATCGAAATTCAGGTAAACTTACTCTAACTCGAGCGTTATCGACCAAAGTAATGAGCGGTATGATCTTGAGAAAACGATCAATCTCATCCTGAGCTTTCCTAAACTGGTAAACAATGTTCCAACCCATAGCCAACAAGTAAAGATAGCTCCGGTCTCGACAACTATTGACAAGAATGTAAGACCTTCTCAAAGCATCCTCGAGCCCTTCGAGAGGCTCACGAGTCTCTGGATACTTTTTCATCTCAGAGATCTTCAACTGTTCAAGCAAATTCCCAATGAGTTTGAGATGTTGAGCGAATTGGCGACAGTTCTTCTTGTGCATCCAAGCAGTATTCGCAGCTTTAACTATAAGCCCTATCAGCTTGACTGCATCTAGACCAGTGAGCTGCGCCACTGACGCAATCTCCCCAAGACCATCCCATGAATGTGACATTATCTTCGATTCTCTTCAAGAAACGATAAGAAAGTTCCTGGTAGTACACCGATTCATCATCATCACCACTCGGATTAACCAATTTTAAGATCCAAAACCTGGGAATTATCGAGATTTGTTACCTCTAGTGAGCTGAAATCTCGGGAGATTAACCGGAATCAGAGAATTCGATCCAACGCCGGCATTGTTGATCGAGATCGAGTAAGAGCCCGATTCCGACGACGAATCAGAGGTCAGTTGAGAGATCGCATGAGGGAGTGAAGAGAGACTTGACTAAAGAGGAAGCAGTTTCTTCGACTGCGACAAGAAAAGCAACAAATTAAGAAAGAAAAAAAGAAGAAAAGTCTATAAGATACCAATCAAAGAGATTCTCCAGGTCCTTAGGCTTTTCTACGTCAAAGAAGATCTTCTTCAACACCAAAAAGATAAAGAAACAAAAATCCCTAAAGACGGTTTCTCTTTGAACACTTGAAGCTAACAAAAGCGAAAGAGAAAAAATCCAAAGACCAGAAAGCAATAAACTGTGTAACCTCCGATGAGTCTCAATTCGCCGGCGACCAAATTCCTCCTCCGGGAATCAAGCTAAATCACTGGAAATTTTTTTTAAGAAAATGAGAGAGAGAGAGAGAGAGAGAGAGAGAGAGAGAGAGAGGAAACAATATTGGAGTGCTAACTTAATGCATTGAAGAAGGGTAACAGATATACTTTTCCTCTTCACGCCTTTCTATTAAAAGAAAAAGGAGAGGAAAATGTTGAAGAAGAAAGAGGATTGGAAATTACAGAGAGAAAATTTAGTTTTCCGGGTAAATGCAAAAAACCTGGAGATTATGTTGTTCTTCGTCGTCGTCTTCTTCGAGATTAGAGAGAGGAAGATTCTTGTGTGCAGAGAGAAGGAAGTAGTATATATCGAGAGGCAGAGATGAGTCATATATGGAGAAGACGGTTTGTTTTTGTCTATAATGTGTTCATCATCCCCCACACCTTCTTCACTTGCCACTCGTCGGAGCTCAAGAAAGAAAGCCCCATTCTGCTTTTACCTGCCCAACTCTCTTTATTTACCAATATGCCCCTGCTGATTTTTCTACTCTTTTCAACTTGACACCGATTTAATTAGTGTAGACTAATGACAACAAATTTACATAACTCTTTCAGTCTAGTGTAAAATATACATTTGTACATAGATAGGATACATAGAAAATCATTAGTAAGAATATAATTGTCCGTTGTAAAATTAAACATTGTGCTTAAAATTTATTTTTATAATTTTAATAACTACGTGTAATCTTATCCTAATTATACTTAATAGCTATGTCTAATTTTACTCTAATTATACTTAATCATTTATTGCAATTTGATATTCCTTCCGTTTCAATTTAGTTGTTATTTTTAAATTTTTCACACAAATTAAAAAAATAATTAAATTTTCTGTTTTATTCCTAATTAATATATTATTTTATTTGATATGTGTAGTTAATAAGTTTAAAAGTAGGGATAAAATAGAAAAATTAGTAATAATTGTGCATTAAAATTATAGAATGAAATAAAAAAAATAAGTGTAGAATAATAACTAATATGAGATAGAGAAAGTATTTACTAATACTAATATAAAACACTGTTGTTGAAATTTGAAATACATTGCCTATGAATTTTACGGTTAAATCTTGTTGTCTTACTCAAATGTAAATACCTCTTTGTCTTCTTTTTTTTTGTCGGCATAAAATATGACATCGTTTGAAACGAATAACGTAAACCCTCGCAATATAAGGCACAACGGCGTGAAATATTATTTTTATTTTCAGTAGCCAAATGTATAAGGGCATCCGTATTGGTGAATTTTGGTGGGTATTATTAAATATAAAATTATTAAAATTTGAGTAAAAAAAAGAAAAAGAATGTTTTTGGTTAAAATAATAGGATATATTGAAATATAAAATTAATAAATTTGAGTAAAGAAAAGAGATAGTGGGTATTTTTGGGAGAGAGAGTATCAAAAATATCAAAAATATTTTTGATATTTTTGAAGAGAAAAAAAGTGTGTTTTTAATAATTTTATATTTAAATAGAGTATAAAATTAATAAAAATTGAGTAAAAGGATGAAAGAGAAGGTATAAAGTTAAGTAAAAAGAAAAGAGAGTATGTTTTTAATAATTTTATATTTAATGATACCCTAAAAAATTCATGGATACGGATGGCCTAAGAACAATTCCAATGACTAAAATCTAAAAGAAATGTTTAAAAAAAAAACCTTAAATTAAATGTATTTCTATATATCTTTGCGATTCAATCGTAACCACTAAGAAATCGAAGATCCTGATAGGGAAAAATTGGCATGTGGCATATATATCGACATTTTAGTAATCTAAGTGAAAATTAGCTAACTTGTCATGATAGACCATTTATTGATTCTCTTGTCTTAATACAAGAAAGATTATGAATTTTTCTAGTATATATGTTTAAACTAATTGTATATTTAAAAAATGGGGTCAAAGAGAGACATGACCACTCAGGGGCGGAGGTAGGTTATA
Organism: Arabis hirsuta; assembly: GCA_964056655.1. Taxonomy (NCBI): domain Eukaryota; kingdom Viridiplantae; phylum Streptophyta; class Magnoliopsida; order Brassicales; family Brassicaceae; genus Arabis; species Arabis hirsuta. Next base: position 35,709,218 of record OZ053303.1, read on the forward strand.
CAAAGAGGGGGCGACTGCCCCCATGATTTTGTACAAATTAGTGTAATATCTAAAGAGTTTTGTTTATGCCCCCATTGATAATTTATTCCCCCATCCTTTTTATTATTTGGCTCAAATGTTTAAAAAAAACCAAAAATAATTAGTCTAAAATCCAAATGTTCAACGAATAAATTACATGAAAATTCATATATCAAGTAACTAAACATTATAAACTATGACTAATAACTGTTAATTTTGTAACTATTTTTTCGTTCTATATTATTTAGATGATATTGTATATTTTTTAAGTTTGGCATACATTTGCCCCAATGAATTTTTCTTTTGGATCCGCCACTATGACCACTTGAACTTGATTTGTCTTTGAATTGCAGTCACTATAATGATGATTGTTAAGTTATCTTGGGACTAATCCATCACAAATCCCATTTAAGTCCTTTTATTCGTCTTTTTTTGGGACAGGAAATTGATATGGCTTTAAAATGCAGTAATAGGGCTTTTGAGAATTTTTAATTTTATAGACTTCAATTTAATTAATTTCCCCAATCCTGATCTTGCTGCACGTGGACTACCATGATTTTTTCCTAAACAGCTGGCAAAACGGACAGTAAACTAATTATTGAGCCTTTTTTTTCCAACAATATTGGATAATTTTAAGGAAAATTATAGAATTTCTTTCATAAGGACATTTAGGTTTTGCGACACAAAAAGAAAACGATATTTTTATGCTCCAAAATTTTATACTACGTCGACAGAAAAAATCCAAAAATGTATCTTATAGATAATCTTGGCTAACAACAACATTTTGAGTGTTAGGGGTTGGACATTGATTACAATCATTTTACGTTGGTCAATATAATTTTTTTTTCTTTTCAACTTTAATTAAGCTAGTTATCTAATAACAAAACTAGACGAGTTTTAAAGAATCGTAAGTTTATAGAGAATAAATTCTACATACACAGAACCGATTTTGATTTTTAAAATACCGACTACCGTAAACCCATATTTGATATGTTTGGACTCTATTTCAACTATAATTACCGGGTAAATTATGTATAAAAAATATGCATATAGAGCATTTAGGGAGATTTTGGCACGTATAGAATATGCATAATGCATGTGTGGGAAGGGTCGACATTGGTGGTGTGGTGGTCCTAGTGGAATATGACTGCTACACACTCTACCTTTTTGAGAGTGCCTATAAACCATGCGTTTACTCTAATATTTGTAACCCATTTTCTCCCCAAAAGTATATTACCGAATTTAGCATTATAATAGTAGTTTCCGTGAATATGTTAATATTACAGTTGCTCCATGATAATGACCACAATGTTGAAAATGTAGATGTAATCTTATAAATGCAGTTGATTCTTCTTTTTAAACAGCTCACACATACAAAACTGCAAATGAAACTCCAATAATAATTAAGACCAAACCGCAAAAAAATAGTTGAATCAATCTAGTGGTTTATGCTAATATCATTGTTATAGGATAATCTGATTTTAATTCAGATTTATGTGTATGTTAGTTTTTTTTTTTTTTGCTAAAAATTTATGTGTATGTTAGTTATATATATCCGATATAAAAAGAACAATAAGAAAACCTTTGATTTTTTTTTGTTTTAGAAAAACCTTTGATTATACTAACATACTAAAAAGGTTGGTCAAATACCTATACTATTTGCTTTTACAAGGTCATTGTTAAATGTTTTTATATGAATGAAAGAGTAAGCAAATTTTCAAAGGAACTAACACAACCAAATTCATAATTGGAAAAGTAAGAAAAAGAACTTGTCGTTGGAGGTAATAAAGATAGAGAAACTGTTGTTTTAGTTGTTAGGTGGATTGTCTCCATGTGATTTAGTTGGGAATAATCGTGCATCTTACTTTATATTAAAATAAAATGTTTAGAAATGTCCTTATCTGTAACAATAAATGGGACAGCTAAATTTTCCATACTCATAAAAAAATATTCACTACTAGTCAAAAAGTATTTATACAGTACTTTAACTTAATTTTTTGGGTTAGATTAGTGAAAATGGTCATCGAATGTCTAAGACTTTGTCGGAAACGAAATTATATATAAAAAAAAATAATAACGAAAAAGAGTACCTCTCAAAATCTGCATTCCTTCTGACCAAATCAATAAATTATTAAACTATAAGCATCAACACACTTTTGTAACAACGAATCGAGAGCATTGAGACTCTACCACTTTAGGAACAAAATTTTAAATATAAATTATTTTATCAATGCTATTACTAATGAGTTCCAGGTTTCTGATTACTTATTTATTCAGGTAATGTTTTGATTTGGTAACAAGTGGATTATTGTTGAACAAAAACATTATCTCATCATTATACAAATGGGCTGAGCTAAAATATTAGTAAGCCCATTAAATTTTGACAAAAATAATTTATTGGCCCAAATCAAAATGGACTTTTCCTAGAGAAACTGAATATTCCTCGTCTATTAGAGCGAGTAATGTTACTAGCCCAAAATCCCCTCGCACGTGAACTAAACCAACGAAAAAAGGAAATTAAAAATCAACACGAGAAAAAACAGAAAATGCAGATACGGTTTTGTGTGATTCATTAAAGTTTCCCAAATTTTGAATTTATTGAGACAGTTAACAAAAGCTGTTGAAAGAATAAAAATCCCAATACATAGATACTGTATTAAAGAAAAAATTCAATACATGGGGAAAAAAAAAAAAAAAATCACAAGAGGAGACACACTCGTAATTAATAAGGCGTGATAGGGGTTAATATGTCCTTTTCCAACATTCAATTTAATCATGCTAATTACCCACTACGTGGGACACATATTGTAAAGTCCCCTAATCACCCTTCATCCCAAAAGCATTTACAACCACAAAAAAAAAGGGTGGATAAGTCATTTCGTTATTAAAGAATAAAGTAAAAAATTAATAAAAGTCGTCTTTAAAAAAATAAAAAATAGGAAGAATCTATCTGACTGCGTAATCTCCGCCGTTAAATTTGGTAGAGAGAGCTAGTGGATGGTGAAAATGGGTTCCACGTTTTCCGATAATCTAACGTTTAGCCAATAGTAACGTACCACGTAATAGAGATATTGCTTTGGTAATTGTATATTGTTTTGGCGGGCGTAATTAAAAAATTCAAAATTATCCCCAAAATTAAAAACAAAACCCTAGCGCCTCTCTCTCTCCCACACTCTCCTTTGCTCAAAATCGCTTCCCTCGCTATTGCCATTTCTCTCCCTCCATTTTCGCTCTCTGGATTTTGAGCTTCCTCTTCGAATCTCGAATCCGAAGCGGAATCTTCCTTGATCTGAACTTTTTTTCCCGAGGAAGGTCTCTGTTAATCTAAGGTAATTACTTCTCCGTCGTTTTTTTCCATTTCGGATTTCTAGGGTTTAAACTCACTCGATTTGCTCCAGATTCTCCTTCTTCTTTGATTGATATTGTTGTTTTCAAGTGTAATTGGTTGATAATTTGGCTGAGAGATTTAATTTTTCGATTTTCCTCATCCATAGACCATAGTTAATCTGCTTTGTTCTAGCGAAAGTAGTATCTCGAGTTTGATATAGGTTTGGATTGATGATTTCTGTTGTTTCTACTAATCGTGTAGGTACTTTAATCTATGGGTAAGTGTTGTAGTAGCTATCACTGGTAAAGAGAGAGCAGTATCTGCTTAATCCATTCAGGAGGGTCAAGAAGGCGAACGCATATGGGGAAGGTATCTCCAAAGGACTCAGATTCGAAAGTCCCAACGAGGAAAAAGAAAACGAAAGGTTCGAGTAACAAATATTTAAAGCCAGGGGCACTGGTTCATCTATGTTATAGCAAAGCCTCGCTGCTGCTACTGCTAAGTCATGCAATGATTTTGGGAAGAAACGAGTACCTGTTTTTGATACTAAGCATGCAAGGAACAATAAAGTCGCAGTGGAGCATACCAATTCTCCCAAAAGCCCTTTAATTTTGTCGCCTGTAAACGTTGTTAAGCGGGGGAGTCTGGTGAGGCCAATGAAATTTGATGATCTGTAGGTAGAGAGTAAGAGTTGTAAGAAAAACCCTTTAATGTTATCTCCTATGGGTATTGTTATGCAAAACACTTTGTTGAGGACACCAAAAACTCCACAAGCTGATCCTTGCAATTCAGAATCTCAATTTGAGTCTCTTCCCATGGATTTACTGGTAATTGTTTCTTGTTCCTTCACTTCACAGGTCGTTTTGAATGTTTGGAGTTAGCTCTTAGATAGTTCCTTTTACAAGCCTGTGCCTTGATGCTTATTTTGAACTTTCTATGTTTTACAGGTTAAAATAGTTTGTCATCTGCACCATGATCAGCTGAAGGCAGTTTTCCATGTTTCTCAGAGAATAAGAAAGGCTGTAAGTGTTCTATATTTGCTAGTTTGCATTCATATAAGCTCTATCTTTATGCTTTTTTAACTTCATTAATCTGTTATGAGTTTTCTTTTTGAAACAGACTGTGATTGCAAGACAATATCATTTCAATTATACAACACCAGACCGCTCAAGACAGGAATGTTGAGTGTCATGACTCCAATGTCAATAAATCGTTGGCCATTTATTAGGTACATGTTTTGCTTCAAATTTTTACCCTTTCAAAAAAGAGCATCAAACAACTGGTTTGACTCTTAATGAAAAACCTCACTGATCTAATAAACAGCAAAGGAGATGGAAACACAACAATCATGCCAAGCCCTCATACCCCAAAAGCACCAAGACATGCTCCTCGACCGCCTATTCGATCCAAACTCACAGAGATGAAGCAAATCACTGCTGTTCTTTTCCAAGACCAGACACCATTCCCTTCAAGATGCATCGTTCCTCCGGTTCTCCAAAGGTCGACTCTGTTCAAACCAATGGCTCCAAAGCATCCTCGAGTGCTCTTCTATGAGGATGAATTATGTCAAGCTGTTGCTCAAAACAACCTTCGCTGATTGCACTTGCTGCAGTCAGATGCTTCATGTCCCTATCCCCTCTCTGTTTATATATTATGATCAAAGTTTGGCATAATAAGCAAGTGTTTTTTTTTTTTGAATTGGTCAGTTCGAGTCTTGTGTATATTTTTTATCTGGATCAGTGGCTTTTTTTACCCTTTATTGCTTTTGCTTGCTTTCTTCTTCTTGTATGGTTTGTATAAAGACTCAACTTTCTCGTGAATTGAACCGTCCCAAAATTGAATACGGTATATACTGTACCAAAATAACAAAACGATTTTTGATTTCTAAAGGCCTCTGAAACATTTGGGCCTTGTCATTCACTTACGGGCCCAAACCACCATAAAGGCCGCTGCTGAACAGACGTCACCTATCCCTGTATCCAAACAAGCCCATTGTCCCTTGTAGGGTCAAAATCCTTTTTGGCTATAAATATAGCATCTATGTGTTAACAAACAACACTTTTTTTCATCGGAAAACTTCGAAGGGATTCGAGATCTCGCAACTCCTTCGTTCTTCTCCGTTCCCGATCCATGGCTTTATCTACTGTAACTTCTTTAAGATTTTGATTTTGGCGCGCTATTATAAGCCCCTACTTGTGTAAACCCACTCGAGGTCTCTCTCGTGATCGATCTAGGGTTTCGCTGGTCTTTTTTTGGAGATCTGAGATTTGTCCCGTATTGATTCCGATTCATCTTCGCAATCCAAAGTTTGTTTTTTTGGTTTTGGCTTGGATTCGTTTGTGTAATCGGAAAGATGTCTCGGTGTTTTCCGTTCCCGCCTCCTGGTTATCTACTTAACGGAATCCGCGATGTGGCTATGATCGAATCGATCAAGGTTTGTTTGAGCATTTTAAAATCACATGGCTTCTTCGGTTTTAGCTTCATGCGATTTTGAATGCTCAGCTTCCTTGTGTGTGTTTTTTTGGTTCTCGAACATGGTTTCCAGTTTTCTGGTATCTATGTTATAGGGTTCGTTGAATTCTTATGGAAATTGGAGATAAGAGTATCTATCTATATTGAAAACGATGATTCAGAAATTACTACTCCACTATTTGAAATTCAAAGCTTAAATACGATTCAATGTCACTAATCAATCGGTTCGTTTAAGATGTCAATAATAATCAGAAATACAATTTAACTACATTGTCTCTACTTTGCCAAAAAAAAAAAAAACAAACTTTAGTCCGTTGAGTAAATGTGCAGAAATCATTGGGGGGTACGCAATTTGGAGTTTAAGTGTTGATCCATCTGAGTGTTTGTTTTGGATTTTCATTGAATTTGGCAAAGTTGTGTGAACTAATCGTGCTTTTGTTATTCAGGGGGTAGAGGATGAGAAAGCTAAGAAAGAACAAAGTAGGAAGGAGAGAAAAAGAGAGAAGAAGGAGAAAAAGAGGAAGGAGAGAGAAAGAAAAGAAGGTGATAGCGGAAAACACAGTCATAAGAGACGGCGGAAAGAAGAAGAAGAAGGTGCGAAAGATGATGGTCAGATTCAGAAAGTCGATGTTTTTCGCAAGCTAAAAGAAAACGAAATCGATTGTTTGGATAAGAGTAGTCTTACTGTGGAACGTGAGCTTCTTCAGTCCACGTCCCAAAACTCTTGTGATAGCACTCTTAATAGCAATGACAGTGAGATACCCAAGCAGAAGCAGCAGCTACCGCTCGATGGTAGACATAACGACTCTGGTGAGTTTGTTTATGTTTCTTCCTTTTCCGGGGAAGGATCTAGTATTCGTGTTCGGTCTATTTACCTTTTCAGGACATTGATGACATTCTTTCTTCAAATATTGTTGATATGAATTTGAAGAAAGCATCATTCGGATCCGATTGCCATTCCGAAGGCAGAAAGATCCCGAGGTGATGACGGTGACTAACAAGGATCAACAAAAACCGTGTCCTCCCCGGGAATTAAAGTTAGATTCACCTCAGCTTGCTACTAGAGAGCAGCCGGTTAATCAACATCCCTGTTCCACTTCCGCACCAGAACTTTCTTCAAAGCCACGTGAAGATAAAAGGAAAGATCATACTTCAACAAAGAAATCGAGTAAAGAGAAGATATCATCATCTACTGCTCAAGAACCTTATCAACCTTCAAGCCTATGCAGGATTTGCCCTCCATCAATGTCGGTGCAGTTCTTGAATGTAGTTGAGAATTGGGTCCCTAACACGATTGAGAGAAGAGTAGAGCCCACTAACTCTGAAGATGAAGAATGTTGGTGGTTCTCGAAGAAACCAAGTAGCCACAAGTTTGGCACAGAAAGTTGCAAACAAGTTAACATTAACAATGAGTCCAAGCAAGTACTAAGCAGTTCAATGGCGTGGCCATGTGCTCGCCTTTTACCAGAAGCTGATGTCCTCGCTTTACCTTACACAGCCCCGTTTTGATAACATCAAAGAGCAGGAACATCTTAACAAGGAACCCGGTCGAGGCATCCATGTTACTGGATCAGACCAGACCAGGCATTTTTTGGTGTAGCCTTTATAAGGTTGTATAAGAAACACACTGTTTGTTATTCTTTGCGGTTGGTTATATAGTAATATATCAATGTTACGTCTCAATCTCTCTTGCTCTTACGTCTAAAATGAGGAATTGAGATTCTTTTGAAGTCGCAATTTCGCGTGAAGTGGAATTAACAAGAGAGACTGTATAACTGCAAATATTAGCTCTCTTGATTATCAGTTAAAAACAGAAGTTGAATTAAACCCACAATTCGTTTTTTAAAGAAACTAAATAAGAGACAGAGATCACAATGAATACGGGAAAACAACAAAAATAAAAGAAAAGAACAAGCAAATACTTTTTTGAACCCACCCTGTCATCGACATTTCAAAGAGCTTCTTGACCTCCATGAGAGCTACTACAAGATGGAGCAAGCTTTTTGTGCTTTGCTCTTCTTTTTCTTCTGCTTTGGAGGTTGAAGGACCACTCTGATTGCTGCATCAAACACTCCCTTCACGTTCTGCAATTATTCACATAGTTTTTTCATCAATAAAAGATGAAGCCAACATTGAAAAAATCGATTCATGAGTTGCCTTTTCTTCTTTTTACCTCTTGTGATTTTGAACTGCACTCGATGTAAGCAGGCGCTCCGATTAGTTTCTTGAGCTCCTCTCCCTATGATGCAGAGCGGAAAATGATTAAAGGGTTATTGTCATTTGTCAATCTGAGGAAATAAAGAGTTGTCATACCTGAGCAGTGGTAATAGGTACAGCACCAGGGTGGTCGATAAAGAACTGTTTGTCATCTCGAAGATCTGTCACAAACCAAGGTTAAATAATCAAAAAGGGCATAGACAAAAGTATCAAAGATTTCAGATGCAGCAAATGATTGTGAGTTACAACCAAACATTTTAACAAAAATCTTGCAAATGCCTTTTCTAGAGGTATATATGCTTCCTATAAAATGGAGGTCACCAAAAGAAGGTTATAGCATATGAATGCTAATCACAAGAAAAAAAACATGTTGACCAATGATATACATTATACACTCTGAAAAATTAGCCTCAGTTTCACCAAACGGATCCATCTTGGACATGAACAAATTTGAACCAGACACAAGAAAATGTGAAGTTGTGTTCACTAATGTCATACTATATACTAATAGTCACAAGAACATGGTTATAAGTGTAGGTGGTGATTCTACCGATCACAACATATATAAACTCATCAAAGCAAATTGCATAGTAACTTATTACCTAGTTTGGTTCCAACAAGAACGATTGGGACACCAGGAGCATAGTGCTTCAACTCTGGGATCCACTGTAAAGCAGAAGAATCAAGCAGCAAAATTTATAGACCAAAATTAGAAACTCTTGTTCAAAACTAGAAACTGTCGACAAGCACGATGAAAACTCTACCTTCTTGGACACATTCTCATAACTAGCCTTACTAATGAGAGAAAAGGCTAGAATGAAAACATCAGCGCCACGGTAACTCAAAGGTCTTAATCTGTTATAATCCTCCTGCCCTGTAAACAACGAAGAGACACAAATCTTAAATCAATAGCTGCACCTACGAAAATCTCTCTCTCCCGAAGATGATGAGTTATGTCATTACCTGCAGTATCCCACAATCCTAGATTCACCGTAGCTCCATTAACAACAACATTCGCACTAAAGTTATCGAAAACAGTCGGAACATAATCCTGTTCCATGGAAACATTCACAAAATGAGTGATTATACAATCTCCACAATTTCTTTCAATCAAAGCAATCACAACGAAACCATATCTGAGACAGAGATCAAAATTCACAAGATTGTCGACCTGTGAAAGCTTTCGAATTGAAAACATTACAAAAGAATCGAAGAATGAGAAGGAGAGAGAGAGAGAGAGAGAGAGAGAGAGAGAGAGAGAGAGAGAGAGAGAGAGAGAGAGAGAGAGAGAGAGAGAGAGAGAGAGAGAGAGAGAGAGAGATTCTGTTTACCGTGGGAAATGTGTTGCTGGTGTAAGAAATCAGCAAACATGTTTTACCGACAGCTCCATCACCGACGGTAACGCACTTTATGAACCTTGAAGCGCTCATTGCCTTAACCAGACCGGAGCCAAAAACACACAAAGAAGAAAGGGAAAATTTTGAAAAGAAAAAAACCAACCTCAGATCTACACCTGAGGAACCCAGAAAAACCCACAAGCCAATTCCTCAGAATCTTTCACCATTACCTTCAATTAACCATCTTTTTACACAAGCTAAAAACCCTAGAAATGTGGAAGAAAACCCTAAAGAGGAAAAATCAGAGAAATGTGAGAAGAAAGAGACGTGATCGAGGAAGAAGAAATGTTAAACAAAACGTGAGGACGATGAATTGGATCGAGACAAGTAGAGAGAGAAAGAGAGAAGAAGAAAGTGATGGCCGGAAATAATTGCCATTGAAGCGTTCTCCTCCATCAACCTCCCGATTGTTTTGCAAACTTTTACCCTTTTTTTTTCAAAAGTATTTGTTGTTTTTTCTGTTTAATTAGTTTCTTTTTTTTTTTGTCGTCAAATCTCATTTCATTTCATAACAAAATCAAATGTCACATGGGCCATTTTACAATATAGCTTTGAGAATGCAATCGTGAATTCTTAGCCAAATGATCAGCATAATCATTTGCTTGCCTAGATATCTATAGAAAATTAAAATTACAACTCTCGGCTATCCTAAGGATATCATAAACTTGGATACCAAAAGAAAGATACTTTCATTGTTCAATCTGCATATCTCTATCTCTACACCGGAGTAAACTATATAGTTTATGCAAATCTCCACAAAAAGTAACATTCCTGTATCCAAGCCTTTGCAATTCTACGACAGCCATTCTTAAAGCCTCCGCCTCTGCCATTTCAGAAGTCTGCGTGGGAGGGAAAGATCCCGAGCCGCTTAGTACCTGCTGCATATCACAATTATATAAACTCCATCCTATACCTATATTTTGAAATTGCGATATCCAGGATGCATCTACTAGGCAAAAATTTTGTTGACATCTTTGAGCAACCTGAGCCAACGTTTTAGGCGGAAGTTCGATTTCCCTTCTATGTTGCGTTAATCTGTAAGCACGAGAATCATTAACTTGTTCAAATTCCTTTGCATCAATCCACAACTTATGATCCATAACCGCTCTATTAATTATCATAGGTATGGGTAATCTCCTATTAACAAAGATTAACTCATTCCTATGCTTCCAAATACACCATCCCAAGAAATGAAATAATATAATATGATCCTCAATACTATCATTGGCTTGCTGAAAAGCAGCTTAATTTTCCAAGAAACCATCTGCACACATACTATCTGAACATGGTCCTCTAATTGGAGCAAGATCCCAAATCTCTTTACTTACTCGACATTGGTTTTCCTTTGCCACATACCGAACAAATACTATCTTTTATGATTTTCCTTTGCTTAAGCTTTGCTGCTACTGGAATAGCATCATGAAACACCCTCCACCAAAAATGCTTTATTTTAGGAGGCAAATCTAATTTCCAAAGTGATTTAAATAAAGAGATTGGTACATTAGAGTATTGACCTTGTTCCGCCCGTAGTAAGTTATATCCTGACTTCACTGTATATATCCCATTAGACGTGTACATCCATGAGATACTGTCCTTCGGACCTGTTAGTGAAGGCTGTAATGTTTGGATTAAAGGAATGTCCATTTGATTTACTAATGATCTTATCCTTGTAAGATCCCATACTGTGGTACCCTTAAGAAAGAGATCATTTACTGTAATATCTTGTGTGGTATTAGCATTCAATGGAGTTGGTGCTACAACAGGAATTGTAGGCAGCCACTGGTCTCTCCACACTTGTACAGCTTCACCATTGCCAATATTCCATTTGATTCCTTTTTCAACAACTTATTGCCTTGAAGTATGCTTTTCCAAGCATAACTTGAAGACCATTTTTGTTTGGCCTCCAGCAATGTTGTTTTTGGATAATACTTAGCTTTATAAACCTTGGCCACTAATGATTCGGGATGCTAAAGTAATCGCCAGCTTTGTTTTGCTAAAAGGGCAACATTAAAATCATGAAGATCCCGAATACCAAGTCCTCCAAGCTGCTTTGGTTTTGTAACCCTATTCCAAGCAATCCAACTTGTTTTTGTTCTATCCTGATGTGCCGACCAAAAGAATTTTCTCATGACATAAGTTAATCTTTCTATTAACCTCTTAGGAAGCATAAAACAAGACATGCAATAAGTTGGTAAAGCTGTAAGTACTGCCTTAATGAGAGTTTCTTTACCAGCAGGAGAGAGTAACTTTGAATACCAATTGTCTACCTTATTATTCATTCTTTGAACAAGGTAAGAAAAAGTATCCAATCTATTCCTGTCAACAAATTAAGGTAGACCCAAATATTTTCCAAAGCCTCCTACTTTACTGATTTGAGTAACTTGCAATATATGATTCTTCAAAACAGGGAAAATACCTCTTGAGAAAGTGACGGCAGACTTACTAAAATTAACCTCTTGTCCTGAAGCTTCCTTATACTTCCTTAATAATTCCAAAAGCTGATGACATTCCTCTTCAGTAGCCTTACAAAACAAAAGCGAATCATCAGCAAAAAGTAGATGAGTAATGGTAGGACCATTCTTACAAACTTGATATCCCGAAATATAACCATTTGACTTAGCTTGATTTAAGAGGAAAAAGAGAGCCTCTGTACACATAATATAAATATAAGGCGAAAGGGGATCTCCTTGACGAATACCTCTAGTAGGTATAAAAGTTTGAGTAGGCGAACCGTTAATCAAAACTGCATAAGTAACAGATGTAATGCATTTTATTACCCACTTACACCATTTATCAGAGAAACCCAATCTATGCATCATCTCATCTATGAATGGCCATTCAACCTTATCAAACGCCTTACTAATGTCCAACTTCATAGCCATGTAAGGAGACTTCAACTTCCTAGTATGTAATGAATGCAACATTTCTTGGGCAATAAGCACATTATCTGTAATTGATCTGCCTGATATAAATGCAGATTGTGCTTCATAAATTATTGAATGTAAAATAGGCATAAGCCGTTCAGCCAACACTTTTGATAATAGTTTATAAGCAACATTGGCTAAACTAATTGGCCTATACTCCTTAACTTCAGAAGGATTTTCAACCTTAGGAATTAGACAAATATGTGTGTGATTTATTGCTGGATCTAATTCCACTGACTCCAAGAAATGATGAATAAAACTCACGACCGATACCTTTATTTTATTCCAATTGTCCTTGTAAAAACCAACCGTGAGGCCATCTGGCCCAGGAGCCTTATCCGCATCCATCTTTTGAAGAGCTTGGAATATCTCATTCTCATCCACTGGGCGAAGTAAGAATTGATTCATTTCCTCTGTTACTCGAGGTTGAAAGTACTGGAGAAAATCTGTATAAACCGAATTACTATTAGTAGAGAATATATCTGTGAAATAATCCACAACCAGCTTGTTGATATTTTCCTGTGAAAATTCTGGTTGACCAGAGGCATTGGATAAAAAGAGAATTCGGTTAAAAGCTCTCCTTTGCTTGGTTTTGGCGTGAAAAAATCTAGTATTTTTGTCTCCTGCCTTCAGCCAAAGTACTCTGCTTTTATTTCTCCAAAATTCCTCCTCTAACCTGTATGCATACAGCAAACCCGATTTGAATTCTTTAATAACCTCAAAATCTATATTTGGATGCTCATATTCCTCCTGCAAAGCTTGTTTAAGCTCTTTGATGCGTTTTTGAGTATTAGAAACATTATGCGTACGCCACATTGCAAGACCCTTTCTACAAATCTCCAGTGCCTTACTAAACTTAGCACTAGGTATACTCTTACACTTTGTATCCCATAAATGTCTAAGCATTTGATCATAATCTGGATTATACCGCCATCTACGATCATATTTAAATAATTTCTTTCATTTCCAATGCTCAGTTTTAGTATGTAAAATTAGAGTCCTATGATCCGAACATGCCCAAGGGAGAATTTGAACCAGAGCAGTAGGATAAAGATCTAACCAAGCACACGTAGCCATCACTCTATCTATCTTAGTCCGGACAGTATGGGAATATCGTTTACCAACCCAAGTAAAAGGGCCTCCTATATCCTTAACATCATGTAAACCACATTGAGATAAAAAATTCCTAAAAGGAAAAAATGTACTTTCAGACCTGAGCACCCCACCCTCCTTCTCATATTGAAACTTGATATCATTGAAATCACCTATCATCAATCTAGGTATACGCCCATACCGACCCATACGTGCTTGATCAATCATGTCCTTCCATTGCCTGTTACGATAAGTAGTTATTGGGTGACCATAAACATAAGACAAACAGAAATACTTATTACCATCATTAATATACATATCAGTTTGGTACAAGGAAGGCGTAGAAACGAGGCTTAGCTGGATATGTGCATCCCAAAAAATAGTCAAACCACCCGAGAGCCCATCAGCTGGCAAAACAAAAGAATGGGCATAGTTAAGATCCTTACAAAGCTTTTCAATAACATTATAACCGTTTTTTGTTTCGATGAGGAACATGATGTCAGGTATAGAAGACTTCCTAACATCCTTGAGATACTGAATTGTCAAGTCGTTCCCCAAACCTTGACAATTCAGATGCATAAGCCTCATGGTTGATTTGGTGGTTTAAGGGAAACCACCAAACCATCAGTAGCATTAGGATCTTCACCTTGGATTGAACCTGAAGGAATCGCTGCAACCTGATTATCCTCCATTTCTTCCAATGAAAGCCTTTTTGACAAGGAAGGAGTGCCAATGTCTGCCAATTTCTGCTTCTTCCTTTGATCAACACCCTCTGTGGGTATACCTTCTGAACACCCAAGACCATGTTCCACTAAGTACTCCGAAATTGGTGCTAACAACAGTGGTAGAGACTGCAGGGTACTAGTTCTATCACCAAGGTCTTGTCCTGCATTAAGTCCATCAATAGCAGCTTGTCGCTCCTGAGCAGAGATGAAAGGAGCATTACCTATCTCCATCAACGCACCAGCGGTAGCAGATAATGTTGAGGACTTAGGACAAACATCATACTTATGCTGTAAGCTTCCGCAAGTAGTGCAAAACCTCTGAAGTTTCTTGTACTTGAATTCCAGCTCAATTGGTTCAAGGAAGTCCATGAGGTGAACTTTCCGAACCAACGAGATTTCCCTGTCAATAGCCAGAAGGACTCGCACCCAAATCTTAGCGGGCTTAGTGAGCCGAAGGTTGGGTTCAACAATACGTACCTCCTCCACACGACCCATCTTGGAACCGATACTCCGAACAATGTGTTCACGACGATAATCTTCCGGAAGCTTATCAATCTTAACCCAGAATGGTAGATACTGGAGAAAGTTTGGAGAAAGCCTATTACTCCATCGATCTATAGCTACCATCCAACCCCGATATTCGTAAGGAGTACCTTCAAGAATCGCCATCAGCTGATATTCTTTCTCAAAGTAAAAATTGACTGAGCCATCATCGTTGATTTTTGCATCACGACACCCTTTAGCTTCCCAAGCTCCTTGGAGAACTTTCTTAATTCCAGCAGGATTTTGATGCTGCAAATTGAGCCCGCTAGCAACAATACACAACTGGTGGTCTTTCTCAAACTTAGATTGGGCATCTTGATGAACTTCCCACTGCTCCTTGTCAGATCCAAGTCGCAACTTTTGAAGAGTTTCCCAAATCGCACGCTGGGACTCCATATCTTCAAAGAAATCGAAATAGAAAGAAAATGATAGAGAAAGGAAGAAAATTTGATGAAAATCACTCCAGATTAAGCTGGAAATAGCTCGATCAAGATCGAAGAGAAAATCGCTCACAGCTTCGCGAAGGTTCTGTCCCTCTTGCCACTTAAATAATTATATCCATTGATGGTAATTATATCTATTGATGGATATAATTACCATCAATGGATTTATAAAACACGAAATTTTTGAATTTAGTTGTGTTAAATTCCATTAAAATAGTTTAAAGATTTTCAAATTGATTTAGTGATATTTTTCTTATGTATGGGAAACCAAAATTACAAGAAGAAAAATGCAATGATAAAAACGTTAATATTTTGTTTTTACACTTTATGTTATTAATTTAAGAGAAATTTTTAAAAAATGCCACTTAGAATCTTTGTAAAAATGCTATTTTTTCAAAATTATTTTTTCATTATATAATTTATGTTTGAGTTAACTATGTTGTATTAAGGTTTAGTTTTCAGTGTTTAGAGGGTTTTAGGGGTCAAAACATTTTTTAGGGCATAAAATTTTAAGATATAAGCTTTATAAATCTATAATTAGTGGCATTTTTGCAAATGGACACCATTAAGTAATATTCTTGCAAATGTGCACACAAAAGTGACATTTTTGCAATTGCTCCTTAATTTAATTTATGTAAGAGAAATTTTTAAAAATACCACTTTTCAAGTGTCAATTTTCAAAAATACCACATTTTCAAAATCTTTGTAAAAATGCCATTTTTCAAAAAAAATAAATTCATTATACTATCATTTATGTTTAGGTTAACTATGTTGTATTAGAGTTTAGTTTTGAGGGTTTAAGAAGTTTTAGGGGTCAAAACATTTTTTAAGATTTATAATTCTAAAATCTATGCTTTAAAAGTTCATAACTAGTGACATTTTTACAAATAAACATCTCTAAGTGATATTTTTGCAAATGTACACACCAAAAATGATATTTTTGTAATTGTCTCATTAAAAACATTACAAAAAATAATAGTTCAAAGTTCTTAGTATTATGATTCCATTTAGCCACGGAATATATCGTAGGAAACTTCAATATTTTTTTATTTTATTTTTGGAAACTTCAATTTTAAAGAAGAAGAATTATGATTTTGTGGTCGAGGAGAATAATTTTTTGGTATTTTAGTTATCTCTCTTAATTTGTTACATTTTTCCTTAGTATCAACTATAGTAACATCCAACAAAATCTACATACTTTGGTTTTAACAATCTATATATACTTATTTCACCTTAAATGACATTTCACAGGTCTTTGTTATATATTGGGGTGATCATAACTGATTAGACAAAAAAAACTTGTGTTGATAGTCAGGTTGATCTCTCGATTTACTTGTTTTGCTAAGACTCAAAACTTTTAATTCAAAAGCGTGATGAGAATTTTAGTTAAGAGATAATTACTAAAACAATTTGGAAAGTAGCTTGATTACTAGAACAACTTTGGGCCAATTGTAAAAATGTCATTTACGGGTGTCTATTTGTAAAAATGCCACTAATTATAAATTTGTAAAGCCTAAATCTTAAAATTATAAACCCTAAAAAATGTTTTGACTCCTAAAACCACTTAAACCTTCAAAACTAAACCCTAATACAACATAGTTAACACAAATATAAATGATATAATGTAAAAAATAATTTTGAAAAATTGACATATTTGCAAAGATTTTGAAAAGGTGGTATTTTTCTTAAATGGCACTTGAAAAATGGCATTTTTTAAATTTTCTCAACAACTTTTATCCAACATTGAAACTTAACACAAGTTATAAAAGACAAATAAACTTTAGTAAAAAGTTTTTATTACGAAAATGTCATTCATAATTTATTAAAAAAAAATCAAACATTTGTATGAAACCGCGGCCGCAGAGGCTGTGGAAGCACCGGATCATGCTCGGCGGAGGTGGGGAGGCTGCGGAAGCACCAAGATTTAGGTAAAAATTGGATTAAAAATCAAAAGTTGAAAAAAAAACTCAAAATCTTTTGATTTTTTGTTAGAAAATGGATATATGATGTTAGATCTACTAGTTTTAGGCTAAACCCAGTTGAAAACAAGTTAAAATACAGTAAAAAAGTGGTTGGCCGCCGTTGTTAGGGTTTGACAAAAGCTTGGTCGTGTTGGAGAAGATGAACCGTAAATTACGATTATACCTTTTATTAAATAACTCTACCATTACAATAAATAAATATTATAAATCTACCATAACTACAAATAAGTCTACCACATATTATAAATCTACCACTACCACATTATAAATCTACCACTATTATAAATAAATCTACCACAACTGTAATTAAGTAAGGTTGTTTTAGTAAAAATCTAAAAAGATTGAATAAATCTACCACAAATATAAATAAGTCTATCACATTTTACAAATCTACCACTATTATAAATAAGTCTACCATTGGAGGAACCATCAATAAATGTACCGATCTCAAAATTAACTCTACCACTACTATAAATAAGTTTACCAAATATTATAAATCTACTACTACTATAAATAAGTCTACCATTGCGAACCATCAATAAGTCTACCGATCACAAAATTAACTCTACCACTACTATAAATAAATCTACCGCTCACGAAATTAACTCTACCACTACTATAAATAAGTCTACCACATATTATAAATCTACCATTACTATAAATAAGTCTACCATCGTGCGAACCATCAATAAGTCTACCGATCACAAAATTAAATCTACTACTACTATTAATAAGTCTATTACTCAAACATAAATCTGCCACTACTATAAATAAGTCTACCATTACGCCAACCATCAATAAATCTACCGATCACAAAATTAAATCTACCACTACTACAAATAAGTTTACCGATCACAAAATTAACTTTACCACTACTACAAATAAGTCTACTACATTTTATAAATCTATCACTACTATAAATAAGTCTACCATGGCGTTCACCATAATAAGTCTACCAACCACTTAATAAATCTACTAAACGTCAAATAAATCTACCATCACATGAACGGTAGACTTATCATATTTTGGCGGGAAAATTTTTCTGTCTCATTAATGGTAGTTTCGTAAATACGTTATTTGTCTTCAAATGAATAAAAGTAAAACATGAATAAATTTTTTTTCAAAGTTGTTTGAATAATATCGAAAGAAGAGCATTATTTTGGTGAAAATCAAAACTTCCAAAGTTGTTTTAGTAAAATCTTTAGTTAATGCAAATAAGTGTAAGTGTGTGTAGTTTAGTGGTCCCTTTTGTTAGCTCGTGCTTTGAAATTTTATAACAACATACAGTATATGTCCACACAACATACAGTTAACGGTTTATCGTACAAAGAGGTTCGAAACTTGAGATACAACTTCAAGTGGTATGTGATGACGAAAATGAAAAAAGAAAAGTGCTTTTCTTTTCAAGTTTGTTTGTTTGTTTTCAGAAAAGACGTTCCAAGTTATTATTGGTAATGGTAAGGAAACACAACAAAGTATATACTTATTTATAAAGAAAAAACGTTGACCATATTAATTAATGGTGTTTTTTGGTTTGGTTTAACAAAAATTAAGTTTCGTATTCGGTTTGGTTCTAGGACTTGAAGGGAAATTCTACCTCTTTAGGGAAGAGGATGTGGTTTACAATCCCAAGGAAGGTATATGGAACCCCATAGGAGGGGACATGGATATGGTTAAGGTTTTTGCTAATAATAGTTACTGCGTGATAGACAACAACTTGTTCTATTTTTGCAAAGAAAGATCTGTCTTCAAATGGTTTGACTCTAAGGTAAGTTTGTGGAAGGAATTGCATGGACTTGAAGTTGAACAACTTCCTTTTTTCGGCCATTATGGGATTGCTAAGATGTCTGATCTTGGTGGGAAGATGGCGGTTTTGTGGTTTGGAAACTGGCGAAGAACAACTCTTTGGTGTGCTGAGATTGCGCTTGAAAGGCGCAATAATGGAGATGAGATTTGGGGGAAAATTGAGTGGTTTGATCTTGTGCTTACACTCCGCAACACATATTCCATAGGTCCAATAGATGTTCTCTCTGTCATTGTTTAATAGATGTTCATAGAGAACGGCCTTGAACATTTCTGTTTATGCGGTTAGTTTCCTTTCTATTTCAAAATTTTGCGCTTTCTTTTGTTTCTTTTTCTTTCTATTAGTACGTCGTGACTATGATGAATAATCTGTTTAATGTTTCTAGCATAATTCAATATTACAAATCTTGACTTCTACATGTTGGTGTATAGACCACCATGTACAATAATCAACATTGTCCATTTCTGTTATCTGCCTTTCTGTATTATTACAAAGCAGAACAACATTTCTGTATCTGCCTCCTAGCTTCGACTTGTCTTGTTCTGTCCTAGGAACTCCTCAAACGTTCATTCCAAATACTGGTATTTAAGCAACATTAACAACATGTTGGTTAGTGTTTTCGTGACTAATGGGAACAAAGTACATATTGCATGTTTTGGTGCTTTTCTTTGACATTGTAATTAAGGAATATGATGGAAAGAAAGGACAGCTTTCAATATCTAGACAAAGCTTGGATTGCAGTCACACGCTTCGCAGTGAAGCTTGCATCTCTTTTAGACGTCTTAATTGCCCAATCAACTCTGTCTTCGTCAAACTTTTTTCATTCGCTCTTGGAAATACTTGTTCTCCATGTGCAATCACTTGAGATTCATACAAATGTTTACAAAACAAAGCTATCTTTTCTACTAATTAAATCACAATAAAAGCATGATGTTCTTAGAAGACAAATTAAATAGTTTCTGCAAAGACATGAAATCAAGAAAATCAATGTTGTGATATATAGCATTACATGCAAAAGGCGCTGCAAGTTGAGATGCAATTTGAGATGACGGTCCAATTTCACAAAGAGATGCCATGGATCATTTTCTACTAATTTCACAAAGTCCATCCGTATATGGAATACCCAGTCCAAGAGCTGCATCGTTGTGCTAAGAGGTCATAAGCGTGCTGTGATGTCTGCTTTGTTCCATCCCAGGGATGATTTTATCGTCTCTGCTTCTTTGGACAAGACTCTGCGTTTGTGGTATTTCGGCCTTCTTAGAAAGACAAAGACGGAGACAGCTCAAAAGAAAAGTCCTTTGTGGGATCCCTACTCGTGCTCTTAGGCATGTGAAAGTGTCTCAGGTGAAGGACATCTTCTCAACATGCAAAAGTTATAAGCTGTTGAACCAGTCAGGTCGACAATGAATTTATAACAGATCGGAGGTCGGAGAATTTCGTGAATAGAAAGTTGAGCCAAGTATTTCAATATAAACAGGTCGCTAAAGACAGTCCGGACAGGTCCCGAACTATCAGGTCGCTAGCTTAATAGGCTATAATAGGTCGGACAGACCCCGAGCTATCAGATTTCAAGTATATGTGTAATCTAGGAAGCTAGCGGACTGACGATTGTTGTCCTTTTTCCTTTGGATTTTGTGAATCAATTGTCACATCAGCCTTTGACCCCTATTTATAGTGAAAGGCGGTGAGTTTACCCTGGGTTCGGCTGACCATGGTTGATCCGACGTGTCCCTGGTTATCAGACCGCGGTTAGATGAAGAATGGGCCTCTGGCAGCCCGCCGGGCTCGCGAACTTGTTGGGCTTCATCTTTGGCGATTCTCAGCCCGCGACCTACTCAGAATGTTGGGCCGCAGGTCCAGGCCCAACAGTAGCCCCCCCGGTCAACAAAGCGAGGCGGTCTAAGCTGCGTTGATTTTGAATCGTTCGATCTGATTCTGAGGAGTCGCGAGATTGCTACGTGTCGGCATTTTACTGGTTCGTGCTGTGGTTTCTTTCGAGGCGTGACCCCTTGTATTCCGCCTCGGGCCTATAAAAGCAGGGCTTCCCCTCTATTTTCCTCTTCATTTCACTTCGACTGCTTCTCTCTCTAAGGTACTGTTACTCTCTCTCTGTCTCTCTAGTTTCTTCCTGCTAGTAATTTCTTCGATTCCTCCGGTCTGTTCCCTGTCGTAGTCTTTAGTGTAACTGTCGGTAAACGTCGCATCGGTTTAGAATCTCGTCAGATCTATTCTCTCTGCAACCATGGTCTCCTCGGCTTCTGATTCTCAGAATGATTTTCTCTCCGACTCTGGCAGGACTGACCCATCCTCCGCCGAGAGTCCTGACGTTTCGTCTCACCAAGTGATTTCGCCGGATGCTGATGAGAGGGCAGCATGCGGTTACTCCCTGGCGGAGGATGATGTCGGATCCGGTGCTATTGGTAATCCAGAGATCGGAACATCTCAACCCGGAGTTGCTGAGCCTTGTCAGCTCGTCGTTTGGCAGGATTGCTCGTACCCTGACTCCTTCGGCCTGACTCCCGTCGACAGACTCGCTCTGGGGTCCCTGGGACCGGGCTTAGGTCCCGGTATCGAGCTAAAGAGGAAGGATGACTTTAATTCGGAGGCCGACTATACTATGCTTGCGAATATTTGGTCGATCCGTAACCTGCCAGTGGAGGTCGATTTCCGTGTTCTTCAGGGCGGCGAACATCCCTGGTCCCCCGGATGGGTACATGTGTCTCTATGTGTCCTTCTTCGAGGAGAGCGGACTGTTTTTCCCAATTCCGCGGTTGTTAATCGAGTATTGCGCTCGTCGCGGCCTAGCCATTTCGCAGTTGACCCATGGGTCTATCAGGAACTTTATGGCGTACTTGGTTTTGGCCGCGAAGCAGGGGATGGTTTGCGACTGTGATACTTTTGAAGGGCTGACTGCTTTGAAGCGGAGAGGCTCTTCAGGCCGCTATTATGTCTCGGCCAAACCCAAGTATAATCGGCTGATTACGGGCTCTGACGCTGATAAGAGCGCGGATTGGGAATGTTTTTATTTTTTTGTAAAAATAAACGATGCGTCTGTTGATAATCCGATGTGGCCCATTCGTGCGGGCTGGAATGTCAACATAAGTACGTTTTCGCCGACATATATTTTTATATTTCTTTGGTCGGGCTGACGTCTAATTTTTTTTTCTTTGTTTGGAGACAGACCGCCGCCAAGGATACTCTTTCCCGAGCAACCTGGTGAAAAGTCTTTTGTTGGATTTATTGAAACGTTGGCTCCCCAGATCTGGCCTGAATTCGTCGAGCAGAGGATTCAAAGGTGCATTGGAAGGATCCTAACCGGTCAGTGCTTTCTCCCGATCTCTTAACTTTGGTTTTGTCATTTCTTTTGACAATGCCTCTGTTTCTTCTACAGGCTGTTTCGACCTCGAGCTCGAACCTCTTCGTCCCTTTACGCACCCTCCGGTTGTTCCAAAGGCAAGAACTCTCAAGCGGGCTGAGAAGCAAATGGGCAAGAAGGCGAAGGGAACGTGGCGGATGGTTTACTATAATGAGGCCGCGTTAGATGAAGCAGTCAAGGCTTCCAAAGAGAGACAGGTCGCCCCCGTTCCGCGTACCGCTAAACCGAAGCAGACCGTTCCAGCTGGGAGGAGCGCCTTGCTTGAGAAGCCTTTCTTAACTCAAAAGGCTGGACAGACTTCAGCCAAGGTCGGCACGAAGAGGACGAATGTGGCCTCTACTCCTAGAGGAACTGGTCCGCCTAGGAAAGGGACTCCTGCTAAGGGGCAGTCCGCCAAACAGGCTGAGGCCGCGCTGGCGGAAAAGAAGTCCGGTAAATCAGTTGCCGTTGCAGCCGAAGAGTCTGCAAAAAGGATCTCTAAAGATAAGAGACCGCTGGAGGATGCTCCGGAAGGGCGGAGTAAAAGGGCGCGGACTGATAACCGGGAAAGTTCCCCTGCTATGCCCGAAGCCGTTTCGTCTGCGGCCTCTCCCTCAGTTGATTCCACGGACTACACACTGGAGATGGACTACAGGGCGCCCGAGCACATGATAAACAACACTAGGGTGTGTGCCGACCTGTGGTCCCGATTTCCCTGCAGCGAGATTTACGAATTTCCCAAGCCGGAGGAGCTGGAAGAATTCGAAGCGTATCGTAAGGTCTGCGGGGCTTCGGTGGAGGTGAGCTTTTTGCTTATCTGTTTATTCTTGCTTTTCTCGGGGTTCTCTGTTTGTTTGTTAACCCTTTGCACTTTGGTTGCCCTCTCCGCAGATGATGACCTATACGAACTCGATGGTCCTTTCGTATGAACGCAAGCTCTTCAAAGTCTCGAAGCAGCTCGTGGAGTACGAATCGCAGCTCAAGGAGCAGGAATCGATGAAGAGGGAGTTTGAATCGATGAAGAAGGAGGCGGAGAGGGTCCCTGTCTTGAAGTCCAGAGTCGATCAACTTGCCAAAGCGATGGCGGACTCGGATAAGGTCATTGAGGATCTCAGGACGCAAAAGAAGGATGCTACTGAGCAGCTGGAGCTGGCGGTTGGTCAGAAGGATTCCCTTCAGACCGAAGTCGATCGTCTTCGTAAGTCTCGGGCTTCAGTCGTTAGGAGCACCTTGGAAGACTGCAACCAGAGGCTCGCGATGATAAAGAGGTCGATCACTGATTCTGTGGAGGTCTCTCGACTTTCAGAACTGATGAGTCAGTCGCGAGCTATCAAAGGTTATCTGATTAAGATGGGGAAAGAGGACGGCATCGCCATTCCTGAAGAGAGACTGAAAGTTCTTGACGATAACTTTGAGGGGTTCAAGGGCAAGCTCGAGGCCCTGGGAGTAGAGGAGGCCGAAGAACAGGATTTCGTGATGCCTCTTCCTTCGTGGCTGTCCGCTGCGCCCTCGCAGACTGCCGATCCCTCGGTTCAGGCTGGGGTCGCTCCAATGGCTGGTAGTGAGACCGAAGCGGTTCTTGTCGCTGAGAACCCGAGTCTTACGAACCTTGAGGTCCTTGCCGTCGACCAAACCACTGGCGAAAAGCTGTCTGATCTCGACGGTATTCCGGTTATCCAGGATCCTTTTGCGCGGACTGACAAATAATCCTTCCGAACCCCCCTCTCTGTGTATTTTTCAGGCCGCCTGTGGCCTTTGTATTTCTGTTTGTAAAGACTTGAACCCTTCTTTTGCCCGTGGGGGCGTTTAATCTCAGTTCGTCCTTTCTCTTCTTGTGATTGCATATTCATAGTGCCTTATAGCTAAGTATGCAAGGCGGACTCGCCTTATAGTACTTAGGTGTTTTAGGATGGGTTGCGGGACTGGCCCGGCTTATGATGTTTGTCCGATGCGTGACTAAGTAAGCGAGGCGGACTCATCTTATTGTACTTAGACGCTTCGGACTGGTTGCGGGACTGACCCGGCTTACGGTTTTTGTTCGATGCGTGGCTAAGTCAGCGAGGCGGACTCGGCTTATTGTACTTAGACACTTCGGACTGGTTGCGGGATTGACCCGGCTTACGGTTTTTGTTCGATGCGTGGCTAAGTCAGCGAGGCGGACTCGGCTTATTGTACTTAGACGCTTCGGACTGGTTGCGGGACTGACCCGGCTTACGGTTTTTGTTCGATGCGTGGCTAAGTCAGCGAGGCGGACTCGGCTTATTGTACTTAGACGCTTCGGACTGGTTGCGGGACTGGCCCGGCTTACAGGTCGCTTAGAAGAGAGTTTATGCTCCCGTTTTAGCGACGTGGTTGATCAGACCATTTTAGTTCACAGGGAACGCAGTAAATAGTAATATGAACAGATGCATATTTAAGCGAACTGAATATATATATTTTTGATTAATAGCTGTGCCTTTGTCGGGCTGCCTACGTACCCATTATAATAGGGATCAAGCCATTCGTATTTCATATACATGTAATGATAGTGAGCTCGCAGAGCGTTCTTTTTTTTTTTTTTTTTAGACCGTTGCTTGTTGCGATTGGTCGGACTGATTATCGTTGAGGAAGGATTTCCTCAGTCTTTCTGCATGTTGAGTACGTTGGTGTTGTAGTAGTATCGCTTTAAGCTCATCGAGTTCCAAGATCGGGGAATCATCTCTCCATTCATTGTCATAAGCCGATATACCCCGGGCCGGATGACTTCGGTTACTTGGTATGGTCCTTCCCAGTTCGCACCGAGCTTGCCGGCCTTGTATTCTTCGGTGTTTTCATAGACCTTTCGTAGGACGAGATCACCAACGGCGAAACTGCGGCTGCGGACTCGCTTGTTGTAGTACCTCATGGCGAGCTGTTGATAGTTTTGGATCCGGACGAGGTCTTCGTCGCGAGCTTCCTCGATATGATCGTGGTTGTCGATGAGTAA
The DNA here is from genome assembly GCA_964056655.1 of Arabis hirsuta. Taxonomy (NCBI): domain Eukaryota; kingdom Viridiplantae; phylum Streptophyta; class Magnoliopsida; order Brassicales; family Brassicaceae; genus Arabis; species Arabis hirsuta. Next base: position 35,734,483 of record OZ053303.1, read on the forward strand.
ATTGTTATTTAAGTCGGGATTCCTAGTCGTCAACACGCGTCGCAGGCTGTTGATGTTGACTTCTGCGGGTGCCATAGCCTCTAGACCGTAAGCAAGTGAGAACGGAGTTCGGCCTGTAGACTGACGGGGGGGTAGTTCGGAATCACCAGAGTACTCCGTCGAGCTCGTCGGCCCATAGGCCCTTCTTTTCCTCAAGTCTTTTTTTTAGTCCGTCGATGATTATTTTGTTTGAGGCTTCGGCCTGACCGTTGCCTTGAGGGTATCTCGGTGTGGATTTGTTTAAGCGTATCTTCCATTTCGCGCAGAAATCTTCGAAGGTCGCGGAAATAAACTGCGAGCCGTTGTCGGTCACGATCTCGTAAGGTAGTCCGTGGCGGCAGATGACGTACTTCCAAACGAAGTTTTGAACGTCGTTGGCTCGTATCATGGCGTAAGCTTCGGCCTTGACCCACTTGGTGAAATAGTCCATGACAACGATGATGTACCTCTTTTGCCGAGACCGCGGGAAAGGGCCCATGATATCTATTGCCCATCTCATAAAGGGATAGGGCGCAGTCGCTGTGGAGAGGGGTTCAGTCGGCGAATGGATCATCGGACCGTGGCGTTGGCACTGTTCGCAGCAACGGGCATGCTCGGCGCAATCACGAAGCATAGTTGGCCAGTAAAAACCGAGGCGTTTGATTTTGACCGCGAGAGCTCGACCTCCGGAGTGGCTTCCGCCAGCTCCTTCGTGGCTTTCAGCCATTACACGATATACTTCATCGCCAGCCAGACATTGTAGGAGTGCTTCGGCGGCATTCCACCTATACAGTTCGCCATTGAGGACAGTATAATACGCGCTGCGGGTTTTAAGACGCCTGGCGGCCCATTTCTCACTCGGGAGTTCGCCGGACAGAATATACTTGATTATTTCTTGACGCCAGTCCGCTGATGCGGTCTTGTCGTTCTGTTGTGCGGCGATCCTCGTGGGTTCGAGTTGTTCGTCAGACTCTGTTGTAATGCTGCAAACACCTTTTGGGAGAAAAATGCTTAGCTCCGGGATGGATTCAATGGGGATCACTCTTCGGAAGTCAGAGTCCGAACTGGAACCAAGAGAAGCGAGGGCGTCGGCCTGGGCATTTTCTGCTCGAGGGATCTTCGTAACTTTGAACGTATCAAAATCTGCGGTTAATTCTCGTGCGAGTTTTAAATAGGCTTCCATCCTTTCGTCCTTAGTGTCGTACTCGCCGTTGAACTGATTGGCAACGAGCTGGGAATCGCAGTACGCATGGATCTTTGTTGCGCCGACCTCTTTTGCTAATCGTAGCCCGGCGAGGAGGGCTTCGTACTCGGCCTCATTGTTGGAGGCTCTGAATTCCAGGCGGAAAGACTGTTCGAGCACCTCCCCTGTTGGGGACTCGAGTCGGATTCCGATTCCGGCGCCGTGTCTAGAAGATGACCCGTCGACGTGGAGGATCCATTCCTGAGGTAGGTCGGCTTCTCGGGAGATTGTTGGGAGCTCGACGATGAAATCCGCGAGGACTTGGGACTTAGCGCTTGTCCGGTTCCGAAACTCGATGTCGTATTCACTTAGCTCGACGGCCCACTTGGCCATGCAACCCGATACACTCGGGCTGTGGAGGATAGTCCGCATCGGTTGGGTCGACATGACCACGATGGAATGGGATTGAAAATATGGTTGCAGCTTGCGGGCTGTGACTATGACAGCGAGAGCGAGTTTCTCGAGTAGGGAGTAACGTGATTCTGCTCTATCCAGGGACTTGCTTATGTAGAAAACGGGTTTTTGATCGCCACGATCCTCTCGGACTAGTACCCCACTGACCGCAGCGTTTGTGACGGCTACGTAAAGGAACAATGGTTCGCCGGTTTCCGGTTTCGCGAGAACTGGCGGAGTTGACAGGTAAGCCTTCAGCTCGCTGAACGCGGTCTCGCACTGATCGTCCCAGAGAAAATTGTTTTTATGAACTCTTAGTGCCTTGTAGAATGGAAGATTACGGTCTGTAGACCGAGAGATAAATCGATTGAGGGCGGCGATGCGGCCTGTGAGTTTTTGGACTTCTCGCTGGGTCTTTGGAGAGGGCATGTTGATGATTGCTGCGATCTGCTTTGGATTTGCCTCGATCCCGCGCTGAGTAACAATGTATCCGAGGAATTCTCCCGAGGTTACACCGAAAGTGCATTTGGCCGGGTTGAGCTTCATGCCGAATTTGTTAAGTACCTCGAAACAAGTGCGCAAATGCGCGATATGGTCGCTGACCTTCCGAGACTTAACCAGCATATCGTCTATGTAGACCTCCATCGACTCGCCGAGCTAGCTGGCGAACATCTTGTTGACCAGCCTTTGATAGGTCGCCCCCGCGTTCTTTAAACCAAAAGGCATGACTCGGTAGCAATACGTCCCGCGATCAGTGATGAAAGCGGTCTTTTCTTGGTCGTCTGGATGCATCATGATCTGGTTATAACCAGAGAATGCATCCATAAAGGAGAGGAGTTCGTTGCCCGCCGTGGCTTCGACGATCTGATCAATACGTGGAAGAGGAAAGCTGTCCTTTGGGCAGGCTTTGTTGAGGTCTGTGAAGTCGATGCATACCCGCCATTTCCCATTCTTTTTTTTAACCACGACTGGATTGGCCAGCCATTCGGGGTAATGGACTTCTATGATTGAGCCCGCTTCGGGGAGTTTTGCGACCTCATCGTTTACCGCCTGGGATCGCTCGGGTCCGAGCTTTCGTCTCTTTTGGTTGATTGGTTTGTACGTTGGATCAACGTTTAGCTCGTGCGTCGTTATCTTCGGATCGATCCCCTTCATATCGTGGATCGACCAGGCGAATGTTGTGATGTTGGCGGACAGAAATCGGATGAGTTCGCTACGGAGGGGCTCATCGAGTTTGGCGCCGATGCTGACTTGTCGATCAGGACGTTGCAGGTCGAGAGTAATGGAGACCGTTGCCTCCTGTTGTGGTGACGTGCTTGGTGCCGCGGTAGATCGTCTTATGTTGCAGGTGACGCGCCTCAATTTGTGCTCTGTTATGAAGCACGACCTGGCGACCTTCTGTGACCCTCGGATTGTGAAAACTCCGTAAGAGGTCGAGAATTTGACGCATTGATGGTATGGTGATGCTACAGCCTGGAGTGAAGAAAGCCATGGCGTTCCGAGAATAGCATTGTAGACTGTTGGTTTATCGATTACGACGAACTTGGTGACTTTGGTGACGCCACCAACATAGGTCGCCATCTTGATCGTTCCGATTGTCATTGATGTTACGCCGTCGAAGTCGGTCAGTGGTTTGACGCTTGGCTTGATTTTATCGTCGCTAATATCCATCTTCCACAAGGTTTCTAGGAAGATGAGGTTAACCGAGCTTCCTGTGTCGACCAGCACGCGGGTGACATCGCAGTCTTCCATGCTAAGCTCGATGACTAGTGGGTCGTTATGCGGCATTGCCACATTCTTGGTGTCCGCTTCGGAGAAGATGATTGGTATGTCGACCGCGGCCTGGGCACTGCACTCTATTTGCTGAGAGACCGCTTTTTCGTGTTTTCTTAGAGACCGGACTGAGTTTGAAGCTGCCTTGAAGCCTCCCATGATCATGAAGATCCTCTTTTTGGAAGTAGGCCGGTGTGGCCCGGGACCATCATCTTCTGCAGGTCGCTTCGGGGGTGAGGGAAGGACGACTTGATCGTCAGATTTCTGCTCGTTCTCGGCCTGCCGTTTGGGAGGCAAGTCGATATGGACCTTCCCGCTGTTGTATTCTGCCATCAGTTTTGCCTGTAACTGTCGGCATTGGTGGGTCGCGTGACCGAACTTCTGATGGTAGTCGCAGAACGACCTGGTATCATCTTCTTTCTCCTCGCCACGAACGAATTTAAACGACCATTTTTTGTTTTGCTGTTGGCCTTGGTTTCGTTGTTGTTGTTGCTTCGCGGGAGCGGGCTGAGGCGTCTGAATTATGTTTGTTGCTAGAAGCTTTTGCTTTAATTCCTTAAACTCTTGGTCGAGATGTTGAGACGGTTCGTTGTGGTCAACCTCGATTGCTTCTTTGGCTTTAGGTTTTGTGGCCGCTGATTTGACCGGAGAGTGTTTCTTGAGATTGGTAGCTCGGTCTTCTTCAAGCAAAACGAAGCTCGTTGCCCTATGCATAGCATCGGCGAGAGTAGGGGCTTTATGAAGGATCAGGTCGGCTCAGAATTCGGACTCGTGCCATAGTTCGTTTTTAAGAGCACCAATCGCGAAGGTCTCTTGGACGCTGATCGTTGAGAGGATTGCTTTGAAGCGGCACATATAATCTCTCAGGGATTCCCTTGGTCCCTGTGCGAGTGCCCACAGATCGGCCTCCGAGGCACCGTCCTGGATATACATGGAATAATGTTTGAAGAATGCAGTTGAAAGCTGTGTGAAGTTCCCGATTAAGTTTGGCTTGAGCCGAGAGAACCAGTCGAGTGCGGAGCCGACGAGATGTTCAACGAACAGTTGGCAATAGGCCGCTTCTCGCTCCTCGGGAGATAGTTGTATTCGCCCCATGGCGATGGTGAACGAGGTCATGAAATGCTTTGGGTTTGTGGTCCCGCTGAAAGACTCGATTCGCAGCTTGGCCATCTGACGGATCGAGACCGTAGTGATCCGATCTGTGAATGGCATCCTCTGAGTTTCTTCGAGCACTTGGTCGATCTCGGGTGCCGAACTGAGAGCTTGATGGACTTTTGACTGCATTTCTCGAAGTGAGGCTCTAATGTTCTCGAGCTCGGGACCGTGGATTGAAGAGTGTTCCCTTGAGTGGGCTGTGCGTTCGAGCTGCATGCTGATCGGAGTTCGCGACGGAGTATTGAGGTTAATAATCCGATTCTGGATGGCTGGGCGCCCAAGTCCTTCAGTAAAAGATGGGGATGAGTTCGCCCTAGGATGCTGTGAGTTCGCAGGTCGGGAGGAGTCGAGCTGCTCTTGTATGACGGTCTGAGCCGTTGCGAGGGAATCCAGACGAGCGTTAGTTTGACGAACCATGTCATCCTGTTGGTCAAAGCGTCTCATGAGGGTTCCCAGGACGCGAACGAGATCGACTTGATCGTCTACATTTGTGATTGTCTCCGGGCCGCGAGCTATAGTGTTCGTTTCTTCGTTAATCACAGTCTGGGTGACTATCGGGCTGGATTCCGTTGTGGGAGGTGGAGCTTCGCGAGCTGTCTCTGAGGGTTCCTGGTTTGATGTTTCGCCGGGCTGCTGACTTATGGATACGTGCGGACTCATGTTTCTTTGCGTTAGAAAATCTCCAAGTCCCCTACCTGGCGCGCCAATTGTTGAACCAGTCAGGTCGACAATGAATTTATAACAGATCGGAGGTCGGAGAATTTCGTGAATAGAAAGTTGAGCCAAGTATTTCAATATAAACAGGTCGCTAAAGACAGTCCGGACAGGTCCCAAACTATCAGGTCGCTAGCTTAATAGGCTATAATAGGTCGGACAGACCCCGAGCTATCAGATTTCAAGTATATGTGTAATCTAGGAAGCTAGCGGACTGACGATTGTTGTCCTTTTTCCTTTGGATTTTGTGAATCAATTGTCACATCAGCCTTTGACCCCTATTTATAGTGAAAGGCGGTGAGTTTACCCTGGGTTCGGCTGACCATGGTTGATCCGACGTGTCCCTGGTTATCAGACCGCGGTTAGATGAAGAATGGGCCTCTGGCAGCCCGCCGGGCTCGCGAACTTGCTGGACTTCATCTTTGGCGATTCTCAGCCCGCGACCTACTCAAAATGTTGGGCCGCAGGTCCAGGCCCAACATAAGCTACTAGATATAGAGATACACTCAATATCTATTTTTAGTCATATCATATTCTATGAGGATATTTTTCTTTTTGCATCTTCAACAATTTCAGAAGAATGCAAAACATCTCTTTCCTCATCTTCATTCTCCTGCATGAGTACCAGCCTCATCTTATACTCATCATCTTGATAGACAATATCTCCAAGGTTTGAAGCTAGAAAAACAAAAATCTCCACTTTAAAATCCAAGATATTTAGATCCAATGTTTTGATGCCCGCCACCATTCCGGTTCAGGTTTAGTGCTTAAATCCGGTAAACAGAAACACAAGGAAACTCGGAAAAAATCCGTTGTTAGCCCGTGACCCGAAGAACCGGTTAACTTTTTGGATGGCCCGGAGAACCAAGTCGACCCGCTGACCCGGACGATATTTCGGTTGGCCATCCAGGTCGGGTATCAAAACATTGCTTAGGCCTCTAATGTTTGGAGACTATCTGGATGATATGAAACGAACCGTTGGATCAAGACTGCCAGTTTTCATAGAGGAGTAATCAAAACTAGCTAAGCGCTAAGCTAACTTTCTAGGAATAATTCAGTAAGTAGCAGCAAATAACATCTCATGCAGCTACAGTCATAGACAAGTAACATTCTCATTTAGGAAATCCAGATTTCTATACAGACTTGGGTGCATCTATAACTTGTAGGCATTAAACTCTCTCTCTTAAATCTTCTTTACAACAAACCATCACTCATAATATTTGTACTATATTAAGTGTTTCCGGTCCATATTTCTTAGTGGTTTTATTTATGTCTGGACTAGTATGTTGTTGCTCTGTGGGCTATGGAAGGTTCGTGGAGTATATAAAGCAGAAAAATGGCAATCCTCCCGTCTACATTGGTGAAGATAACTAACAACTTCACTCATCTTTGGCCTCTGAATATTGAGTGATTTTCAACCATTTCCACTCGAGTTTTGTTTCATCAATGATATGTTCATTGTTGACATTATCCATCAAGTTTGAATGGTAGAATGATTAACAAAGGAGTGGTTGTTTGTGTAAAAAATTTCATTTACTTTTGTGAAGCAAGTTGTTGTCACTCTTTATTCAAGGCATGAGCCAATTATAAATTAAAGACACTCAAGCATCAGAGATCTTCCAAGCTTGAACTTTTTCTGAGGTACTTTTATCAGCTTTTGTTCCTTATTTGACAATTGAGCCAAACCAATGGTCTTGTTGTTCTATAATGAGAAAGCTGACATATAATCTGGCTTTGAAATTGTTTCTTTCAAGGGTTAGGCTATATTGGAAAAGTGACAGGCATCAACAACACACCATTTTAGTGTTTAACCTTGTACATGCTAGATCTCAGGTACCTGCAATATATTTACTGCAAATCAGAAATCCTAGGAGATAAATGTTTCAGCCCATTTGACTAGTAAGCTTGCGGCTTCTAAAGACTTGAAATAGAGACAGTTCAACTTTCTATTTAGTTTCACAAAAGTAGGACTTGGTATGACAATCAATGAGAAGCTTGCCTCTGAATACTTCAAACTACAAGGAAATTTTGTTATGTCTGAATTTGCTTCTTTTTTAACAAAGTAGACGAAAAATGTGTCAGTTGTCTTTGAAAATTATCATATTGATGAAGTCAACTCTTGCCTATTCTCTTGGAATTGGAAAAGCAGAATGTTCTTCTTGTGAAGTAATGATCCGATTGCTTTGCAGATGGAGAGGATCGTTACTTACCATACCATTGCCAAGAGACAGACTTTTCTTCGAACAGCAAACACTTTGTTGCATTACCAATGGCTCCAGGATTGGATCCGGATGGTGATCTCCTCTCTTCTTCTCAACAAGAAACTGGGTTTATATCTTCAACGGTTTTCGCTAGGGAGATCTTCATCTTGATGGGGTTGCTCAAGTCCTTCCTGGTGGACTTTTGCAGCTGACCAACAACTCAGAGCAGAAAATGGGTCATGCTTTCTTCAAGCAGTCCTTTGAGTTCAATTCATCTGGATCGCTCATCTTCTCAACGTATTTTGTGAGTGCAATGGTGCGTAAACCGGGAGTTACTGGTGGAAATGGGATTGCTTTCTTTCTATCTCCTTCCATGGATCTTTCAAACGCAGACGTATTTGGGTCTTTTCAACACCACAAGCAATAGATCTCCCTCTATCTCATATATTTGCTTTTGGGCTTGATACTGTTCAAAGTTGAAATCATGTTGGTATGGACATTTCAAAACTTCCCCAAGTTCCTCATCCCAAAGATAACAGGAAACCTTCGCTAGTGCTGATTCTTCTGTTAATTGTACTAATCACACTGTTGGTGCTAACTGGGAGGAGCTTTATCTGTACCCCAAGCAACAAAAGGTTTCCACAAAGATGGTTTTCTTGGGAAAGGAGGATTTGGAGAAGTCTACAAGGAACTCTGCCTCGTGATGGAGACATCGCTGTGAAAAGATTTTCACATGATGGAGAACGAGGGATGAAGCAATTCGTAGCTGAAATCGCAAGCGTGGGTCGCAGAAAGTCTTGACCAGTTCTTGTTTCATTACCGAGAACCATCTCTTCCTGGGTCGAAAAGGCTTCCGATTCTAAAGGGAATAGCTTCAGCTCTTCATACCTGCACACAGGAGCAACACCACATAGATGTCAAAGCTTCTTACGTTAATGCTGGATACAAACTTCACTGCAAAGTTAGGAGATTTTGGGCTAGGTATCACGACCATATAGAGACCAGAAGGCAATCATCTAAAAGAGTACTCCTCGGTTTACAGATGATAGGCTAGAAATGTAAAGATAAACAGATGTCAGCGGTTGTGGCTCAATATCGAAGCAGAGAGAGGTACAAGGGACGTTTTGTTACCAGCAGAAGAGATCCCATTACTGGAAAGATGAACAGACAAGTCATCACAGGTTGTACGCTCAGGACAATAGATAATTACATAAATATTTCCACGTGACTTGAGCAGGTTGCAGAAATCAGTATAAGCAGATATCTAAAAGATTTTTGTACAGAACTGCACCAGCAGACAGACTTATTTAGAAGATAGGGAAGCAAATCTAGAAAGTCCATTATTTTATACTAATGACAAAATCGCGAGCAAACCTATATTGGGAATACCTCATAACAGTGTACAGAGAGAGAACTATCATACACACAAATGAATAGCTCAAAGGGAAACCTTCATAGAAGATATTAGGGCGAATGAAAGAAGACTTGAGGACCAAAGGATTACCTCAAGTCTTACCACGTCTATGGCTATAAGATTTAGGGCATGGAGTTTTCTATCCTTTCGTCGCAATCAATTCTGGAGTAACATACAACAACCCCTGGCATGGAGTCTCTGAGGGTTTTCCAGAATCAAGGTCTTCGTGGATCTAAAACCAAAGTGAAGAATCACATCAAAGGAGATTAAACAATATAATCAATACGAGAAGTAAACTGACTGGTCCAATATATTTTAAGGAAACAAAACGAAGAAACCATCCAAGTGATTCTATCAACAGTATAACAAAGCTTAAAATCAGGTTGCATTTCGCACAATGCAAACACACTACAGCCAAATCATCTTGTTTCTGACATGTGTGGAGCATCAATACCTTTCTCCTTCACATCCATCAGCTGAGAGAAGGTAAACACAAGGGAAGAAACAAGAACACATAGTTAGAGAGACCCAATCAAAAACACAGATTCTCCATTCATATGAGAAACAACATGTAACATCCGTGAACCGCGATAAGTTCGCGGAGGCCGGGCCATGGTCGGGAATGGGGCAAGATTACTCAAAGAATCTTAAGAGAACTCGTTCCATGGTTTGCTGCACGACTAAGTATGGTTTTGGGAAGACTTAGTCGGATGTAAGGAAGAAATGAGCTGCGGTGAGCTGAAGCATCGAGCTGGGTTAGCTGGACCAGCTGCCAGGAAGCTCAACCAAGCTGAAGAGAGTGTTCGGTAGTTGAGGTAGCTGACTGGTGGTTACGACGGTTATGGGCAATTGAGCGGTTGGGCGGTTATGACCGAATGGGTGCCTTTGGGCAACTCGCAACCATTCGGTAAACGTCTATAAAAGAAGACCTTTGGGTCAGTTTTTGAAGGGAATCACGCGAGAAAAATCCCGGAACCAGAAAGAAAACACAAGGAAAAAGGAAGAACGTGAAAGAGAGGAACACGAAGAGAATCGAGTAAGGGAGAACCTAGCGGAGACTAAGGATCGACGTGCTTGGTCGGGAGAGATCTCACCGGGAGACCTAGTCGCTGGGAAGAAGAGACGCGGTAAAGCGCCCCTTCGGTAAGCGTAACTAAGGTGGGTGTTGATCCTTGGCTTGATGCTCGCAGTCGAGACCACCGGTGATTCGGTGAAGTTGGCTCGGGCTAGGACTCTCTTAGGGCAGACTCGCGATAACCTTAGGGCTTAGTTAAGTTCGGGCTTAGGCTTGAGGATGATCCGCGATAAGGAGAGTCACTAGGGGATCTTAGTGGATTCGGTGATTCGGCCCGAACCAGAGGCGATGAAACTCGGCGCCAAGCCTTGGATTCTACTAAGTCATTAGACCGCATATTCTAGGCATTTCGGCATGTGCATTGATCCGATCGCTTAGTGAACGATGGGCTACTTATGTTCCTTTGATTTCAGGAATAGATGGTGATCGCAGGAAGGATCATACTTAGCCGCGTGAAGGCTCGTGGCGGGATGCGATGGGTGGTGTTGACGGAATAGTTAGGATCGAATCGTTGTAATAGCATAATGCAAACTGATCAATGTATTCGATTCTTATGATATTTCTAATAAAGATACCGTGATTGCTAGACTCTAACTATTTTCGCATTGAATAAGAAGTATCTATCAAACGAACCTCGAAAACGGATTGTTTAAGGAATGGGCCTAAAAATGAACTAAGTAGGCTTCGAATCACCTAGTGATTCAAGCGGGAACGGCCGTCGCGGACTTAGTGTTCGGGTCGGGGTGTTTCAAGTTGGTATCAGAGCATGCTTGCTCCTAGGATTGTTAGATGTCGGGTTGGGGAACACCACTCATCCGCCACCGGGTCTCGCGCGCAATAGGCTTGTATTTACCCACTGTCGGATTTGGGAAGTTAGCGTGATGAACTAACTTGTGGTTTTGCTGGACAGATGTGTAAAGAAACGAGTAAGAGAAGGAAGAAAGATAAGGGCATTGCCCAGGCTGATGCTACAGACCCATCCGGACCTGTGGGTGGGAACGATGGCACCGAGACCATTATCTCGAATGCGGCAGTGGAAACAATGAACGGCTTGCAATTCCCTGAGGAGGAAGTGGCCGAATCCTTGGATAGGACTCGCCCCCTTAGTGGAACAAGGGGAAATGTTCCCACAATGGCGGAAATGTGGAAGACGATGAAGGATTTGATGGATCAGATGAAATCCATAACGGATATCCTGAAAATAACTAAGGGACCGGCGGTAGTACAAACTGCGATTCCCACCACGATCCCAAATAGGACAACCCCAGTGGTGACGATTCTAGAAACCGTTGAATTGAAATCTCCGGCACCAAAGACGACCCGTCGCAAGGTGGACTACTTGAGCGTGTTAGAGCACGTCTCGAAGCTTGGAACGCGAAGTTTTAAGGGAAACACCGACCCGATAGAGGCGGATGAGTGGAGGGGCAGGCTGGAAAGAAATTTCAGTTCCACTCGATGCCCGGATGACTACAAGAAGGACATCGCGATTCACTTCTTAGGAGGCGATGCGCACAACTGGTGGATTGCGGTGGAGAAATGAATGGACGATCGTGTTATCATCTTTGCGGATTTCGTGGCCGAATTCAACAAGAATTTCTTCCCTACGGAAGCTTGGGAAAAGTTGGAAGCAGACTTCCTCGACTTAACCCAAGGGAACCAATCGGTCCGAGGATACGAAGAGGAATTCAATCGCCTAAGGCGATATGTGGGAAGGGAACTCGAGGAAGAGTCGGTGCAAGTCCGTCGTTTCATTCGGGGCTTAAGGGTTGAACTTCGGACTCTCTGCAAGGTCCGTACCTTTGGCTCAGTGTCCGAGCTAGTAGAGAGGGCTGCCTTGCTGGAGGCAAGTCTCGCGGAGGAAGACCAAGTTAAGCTCGATAAGAATCGGTCTTGTTCCAGCAGAGACAAGTCTGTGGATAAGAAACAGAAATACGACCAAGGAGATGATGGAAAATCATCGGGCAGTCGCCGCCAATGCGGTACTTGTGGAAGGAGGCACGGCGGTGAGTGCTGGAAGACAACGGGTGCTTGTGCTAGATGTGGCAATATGGAGCATAGGACCCAAAACTGTTCGCGGCCGGACCAAGGATCCGCAAGGGCGACTGGTAGCGGTGAAAGGACTTGCTACTATTGCGAAAAAGCCAGACATTTCAAGACGGATTGTCCGAAGCTTCAAGCAGAAAAGCAAGACGGGCTTAAGGGAAACCGCGGAGGCAATGAGTCGCAAGCCAAAAGGCAAACTGGAACCCCGCGCGTCTATGAGCTATCGAAGGAAGCTGGCGAGGCCGACAACTTCAACGCGATCACTGGTAAGTTACTTACTCAATCTGATCAAATTCAGCATGTAGGAATCATGCATGAACGATTAGGTACTTAGCATTCTAGGTGAATGTATAGGGACCTTAGACATTGGTGGTGTAGCGACCCACACAATGTTCGATACCGGGGCATCGCATTGTTTTGTATCCCCCGAGATGATCGGTAAAGGGATGTTCCAAATGGAACCAGGAAGTGGCCGCGGTATCGTGAATGGCACAGGCGGATAGATTATGTACTCCTTGGGCACAGTCCGGGACATTCCAGTGGAAATCGCGGGCCAAAGTATGAACGCCGATCTAGTCGTTGTCCCACTTAAGCATCATGATGTGATTTTGGGCATGGACTGTCTTGGCAAATATAAGGCGACCCTGGAGTGTCATGGGGGCCGAGTGCGGTTTGAAAAGGAAGGTGCAAAGGTCGAATTCCAAGGGATAAGATCAACTCCAGGGAGTCTAGTGGTCTCGGCAATCCAAGCAGAATGGATGCTCGAGAAAGGGTGCGAAGCATACCTAGCCACTATCTCGGTGATGGAAGTCGGAAAGGATGCGGAATTGAGGGATATTCTGCTGATCAAAGATTTTGCGGATGTGTTCAAATCCTTGAAAGGCTTACCGCCGGATAGGTCCGATCCATTCACGATTGAACTTGAACCAGGAACGACCCCACTCTCCAAAGCACCTTATCGGATGGCTCCGGCGGAAATGGCCGAGCTATAGAAGCAACTGGAAGAGTTGTTGGATAAAGGGTTCATCAGGCCGAGTAGTTCGTCGTGGGGAGCACCGATTCTGTTCGTAAAGAAAAAGGATGGAAGCTTCAGGCTTTGCATCGACTACCGGGGATTGAATCGGGTTACGGTAAAGAATAAGTACCCGCTACCCTGGATAGATGAGTTGTTGGATCAGCTTAAGGGAGCAACATGGTTCTCGAAGGTGGATTTGGCCTCGGGTTATCATCAAATCCCCATAGATCCAGTGGATGTTCGAAAAACGGCATTCCGAACAAGATATGGCCACTACGAGTTTGTGGTGATGTCGTTCGGGTTAATCAATGCCCCCGCAGCGTTCATGAAGATGATGAATGGGATATTCCGCGATTGTTTAGATGATTTTGTGATCATCTTTATCGATGACATACTTATCTATTCAAAGGAGCAGGAAGCTCATCAAGGTCACTTAAGAAAAGTGATGGAACGGCTAAAGGAAAAGAAACTCTATGCAAAGCTAAGCAAGTGTAGCTTTTGGCAATGGAGTATTGGGTTCCTTGGACACATTATGTCAGAACAAGGCTTCTCGGTGGATCCCGAAAAGATCCAAGCTATCAAGGAGTGGCCAAGACCGAAAAACGCCACAGAAATAAGAAGTTTCCTTGGGTTAGCCGGCTACTACCAAAAATTCGTGAATGGATTTGCGAGTTTGGCCCAAGCAATGACTCGGCTAACGGCCAAAGACGTGAAGTTTACTTGGACGGACGAATGCGAGAAAAGCTTTTCTGGGCTAAAGAGCTTGCTGACGAGAGCACCGGTGTTAGCTTTACCGGAAACCGATGAACCTTATACTGTGTATACGAATGCATCAATATCAGGACTCGGGTGTGTTCTGATGCAGAAGGGCAAGGTAATTGCCTATGCTTCACGACAGTTGCGAAAACATGAAGGGAATTATCCGACCCATGACTTGGAAATGGCGGCTGTAGTGTTTGCACTCAAGATTTGGCGATCATATTTATATGGAGCCAAGGTGCAAATCTTTACCGACCATAAAAGCTTGAAGTACATCTTCACTCAACCAGAACTGAACCTAAGTCAGCGAAGATGGATGGAGTTGGTAGCGGACTACGACTTGAACATTGCCTACCTTACGGGAAAGGCAAACCTAGTTGCGGATGCCTTGAGTAGGAGGCGGTCTGTGGTCGTCTCAAGGAAAGAATCCAAAACATTGGTGAATATGATCGGAACCTTGCATCTTAATGCTCTGTATCTTGACGTAGAGCCATTGGGACTAGGCGCGACACACCAAGCGGATCTGTTGACGCGAATTCGGATTGCTCAAGAGAAGGATGAGACTCTGATGAAAGCGATGCAGAATGATAAAACGGAGTACCAAACTTCAAACAACGGAACAATAGTTGTTAGTGGTCGGGTTAGCGTGCCAAATGACAAGAAACTTAAAGAAGAGATACTAAAAGAAGCACATCAATCTAAGTTCTCGATCCATCCAGGCAGACCAAGATGTACCGTGATTTAAAACATTACTACCATTGGGTCGGGATGAAGAGAGATGTAGCGGAATGGGTCTCCAAGTGCTAAACTTGCCAATTGGTTAAGTTCGAACATCAAGTTCCAAGTGGGTTGCTGCAAAGCTTGCCTATTCCGGAGTGGAAATGGGACCATGTTACGATGGACTTCGTGACCGGATTACCCAGAACTCGGGACAAGAAGGATGCGGTTTGGGTCGTGGTGGATCGACTAACTAAGGCTGTTCACTTTGTTGCAATCAAGAAAACAGATGGAACTAACAATATCGCGGCTAAGTACATCAGTGAAATTGCCCGGTTACATGGTGTTCTGGCAAGCATCGTTTCTGATCGGGACTCGCGGTTTACATCGCATTTTTGGATAGATTTCCAGAAAACGTTGGGGACAAGGATCAACATGAGCACCGCATACCACCCACAAACCGATGGACAGTCAGAACGAACCATTCAGGTTTTGGAGGATATGCTAAGGGCATGCGTTTTGGACTGGGGTGGTTCCTGGGAAAAATACTTACCCTTAGCCGAGTTCTCTTATAACAATAGCTTTCAAGCTACCATCGGGATGTCTCCTTATGAAGCATTGTATGGGCGTCCGTGTCACACACCGCTCTGTTGGACCCAAGTGGGGGAGCGTAGTGTGATCGGCCCTGAGATTGTGGAAGAGGCCACGGAAATGATCAAGCTTCTAAGGATAAAAATGAAGGAAGCACATAATAGACAGAAAAGTTACGCGGAAAAACGTCAAAAAGATATCGAGTTTGCGGTGGGTGACCTAGTCTACTTGAAAATGATAACTTTCAAGGGAATAGCAAGGACATCAAAGAAAGGAAAATTGGATCCAAGGTACCTCGGGCCATTTTCGATCCTTGAAAGGGTTGGAGCGGTCGCTTATAAGTTGGACTTGCCGGCAGCTATGAAAGCATTCCACAACGTTTTCCATGTTTCACAACTAAGGAAATGTTTGGCGGAACGGGATGTAGTGGTGCCAATGGTTCCTCTCAAACTTAAAGAAAACCTTACCATCGAAGCTCTACCAGTTCGAATAATAGATAAGATGGATAAAGGAACGAGAAGGAAAGTAATTCAAATGATTAAGGTCATTTGGAGTTGTAACGGAACGGAGGATGCCTCTTGGGAAACAGAGACAAAAATGAAGGCTGATTTTCCTAAGTGGTTCGACAGCTTGAGCTGGATTCGAGGACGAATCCCACCGAAGTGGGGGAGACTTGTAACATCTGTGAACCGCGATAAGTTCACGGAGGCCGGGCCATGGTCGGGAATGGGGCAAGATTACTCAAAGAATCTTAAGAGAACTCGTTCCATGGTTTGCTGCACGACTAAGTATGGTTTTGGGAAGACTTAGTCGGATGTAAGGAAGAAATGAGCTGCGGTGAGCTGAAGCATCGAGCTGGGTTAGCTGGACCAGCTGCCAGGAAGCTCAACCAAGCTGAAGAGAGTGTTCGGTAGTTGAGGTAGCTGACTGGTGGTTACGATGGTTATGGGCAATTGAGTGGTTGGGCGGTTATGACCGAATGGGTGCCTTTGGGCAACTCGCAACCATTCGGTAAACGTCTATAAAAGAAGACCTTTGGGTCAGTTTTTGAAGGGAATCACGCGAGAAAAATCCCGGAACCAAAAAGAAAACACAAGGAAAAAGGAAGAACGTGAAAGAGAGGAACACGAAGAGAATCGAGTAAGGGAGAACCTAGCGGAGACTAAGGATCGACGTGCTTGGTCGGGAGAGATCTCACCGGGAGACCTAGTCGCTGGGAAGAGGAGACGCGGTAAAGCGCCCCTTCGGTAAGCGTAACTAAGGTGGGTGTTGATCCTTGGCTTGATGCTCGCAGTCGAGACCACCGGTGATTCGGTGAAGTTGGCTCGGGCTAGGACTCTCTTAGGGCAGACTCGCGATAACCTTAGGGCTTAGTTAAGTTCGGGCTTAGGCTTGAGGATGATCCGCGATAAGGAGAGTCACTAGGGGATCTTAATGGATTCGGTGATTCGGCCCGAACCAGAGGCGATGAAACTCGGCGCCAAGCCTTGGATTCTACTAAGTCATTAGACCGCATATTCTAGATATTTCGACATGTGCATTGATCCGATCGCTTAGTGAACGATGGGTTACTTATGTTCCTTTGATTTTTGGAATAGATGGTGATCGCAGGAAGGATCATACTTAGCCGCGTGAAGGCTCGTGGCGGGATGCGATGGGTGGTGTTGACCGAATAGTTAGGATCGAATCGTTGTAATAGCATAATGCAAACTGATCAATGTATTCGATTCTTATGATATTTCTAATAAAGATACCGTGATTGCTAGACTCTAACTATTTTCGCATTGAATAAGTAGTATCTATCAAACGAACCTCGAAAACGAATTGTTTAAGGAATGGGCCTAAAAATGAACTAAGTAGGCTTCGAATCACCTAGTGATTCAAGCGGGAACGGCCGTCGCGGACTTAGTGTTCGGGTCGGGGTGTTTCACAACAGATTACCAATCAAAGGAGAAACAACAAGCACGATTCCAGGTTCAGCTAATGTAGGAATCTGATAACAAATAGATTTTCCTCCTCCCGTTGGAATCAAGCAAAAGCAGTCCCTTCCTAACCTCAAATCAATCAACACATACAGAAGCGAAGAAAAATTCAAAAACCCATTCCAAAATTTCCAGAAAGAGTTAAAGAGGAAACAAAAAGGCTAATGTGTTATACACACTTGCCAGAGTTGGGATGCATCCTGCTCTTCTATTACCAAGCACAATGACGGTGTGCTTGATTGTTTGGAGGAGATGAGAACAAACATTCTATTTGCGGTCATGTTGGTCTGGATGATGAGGCCCCTTGTAGGATGATAAATTCTGCATTGGTTAGTCTTCATCAGTACTGCTAGACCCTTTTCTTGAAGCTGACCGACACTTACAAGATTGTTCTTCAACTCTGGTACATAGAAAACATCATGTACCAGATGACTAGTTCCATTGATAGTCAATCTTACACTTCCTTTTCCCACAACACTCATCTGCGTGTGATTACCCAATCCAATTGTTCTATTGATTCCTTCTTCCATCTCACAGAACAATGTAGGATTACCACACATGTGGTTACTACAACCTGAGTCGAGGAACCATATGTCAGTTTGGTTCTGTTCTGATGACTCCATATATGCCATCAGTAGCATATCTTCTCCTTCTTCTAGCTCTGCATAATTCGCTTGTTTCGTCAAGTTTGAACATTCATACTGAAAATGGCCAAGTTGATGAAATTTGTAGCATTCCACCGTTGCTTTGTTATAAGCATGACGACCTCTGCCTCTTCCTCTTCCTCCTCTACCAACACCAGAGTATCCAGATCTTCCTCTGCCTCTTCCTCCATAATACCCATCTGTTGAGACTGCCAGTGCTTGCTCCTCACCGCCATCTTTGTTGAATTTGTGCTCATATACAAGAAGTGAACTTTGCAGACCATCAACAGATAATCCATCTATGTCTTTCGACTCTTCTATGGAACACACTATGTAGTTCCATTTTTTAGTGAGAGTCCTCAAGATCTTTTCAACAATCTTGACATCAGCCATGTCTTCACCGAAGTTTCGCATATCATTAGCTATCACCATTACTCTCCCAAAGTAATCACTGATAGATTCACTTTGTTTCATTCCCAAGATTTCGAATTCTCTGCGAAGACGATTGAGTTGTGCCCTCTGAACCCGAACATTCCCTTGACACTTCATCTTCATAGAATCCCAGAGTTGCTTGGATGCGTCTTTATGAGTTATCGTTTTCAGAATCGTCTTATCCAGAGAGTGAAACAGATAGTTCTTTGCCTTCAGATCCTTGAGTTTAGACTCCTCCAACGTTTTCTTCTGTGCTGCGGTGAGCTCTGTGCCATCACTCGGTTGTGTGAATCCCGTTTCAACAACCGTCCAGTACTCCTTAGATCGAAGGAGATTCTCCATGACCATACTCCAGTGATCTTAATCTCCATCGAACCTAGGAATTTCCGGTCCAGAAGAACCCCCATTTCCTTCGGACCCCATTCTCTCTCTCTCTCTCTTTTCTTAATCTCTCTTCTCTTGATTTCTTTGAAGCAAGAGAAGATACCAGATGTTGAACTTAGAGAATCTGGAAACTAACTTGATAGATTAATTGAAAAGAGAACAATGGCTTGTATAGCCTTACAGGAATCAAAGAGAACGTGAAACAAATAAACTGCTACTCCTAAAAAGACTGGAAACGTGGTCTAACAGGATGACCAAGTTCACCTAAAACAGAACAACCAACTTAGCTAAATGTTCGGACAATAATAAGACTAAGTCCTAACATTGCAAATTTTTACCCTTTTTCTGTTTAATTTGTTTCAATTTTTATTTATTAGCAAATTTGCATTCCTACAAAAAAAACCAACTTTGAATTTATAAAACACGAATCAATACTATAATAACACAAAAGTCTCTCCATGTGTTGACACATCAACTATTTTGTGTTATAAAAATTTGACACATAGGACCAATGAAAACATTTGATTAATACACATCACTTAATTATTATTAAAATAATCTTAAACCCAAGTCCAATCGTTTTAATCTTAAAAAAACAACTTAATTGCTAATTAAAAACAAAACTTTACTTCGACCCCAAATGTCTGCGATAAAAAAAAAATTCCATTAAAAAAACCTATTTAACGTAAGGTGCTTATTTTACATAAACATTTCATATATGGGCTGATAGGCACACAATAAAAAAAAACATGTAAACTAACACGAATGGTTTCTTTTATTTAAAAATGCCAAAAATGTTTAATCGAAAAGAAGAAAATTGTTAGCTTCAGGATTGAAGAAGTACCAAGAAAAGATACAAAGAAAAAACAATATTTAAACTTGAAAGTAAACAGAAGAAAACAAGGATAATTTAATTAATAAACAAAAGAAACAAAACTTAATTACTAACTAAAATTCTTCTATAGGGCAAAATTACATAGTTTCACAGATACAACAACAAATACAAATAAAATAAAAATCATTTTATTCAAAGAAATCAAATATATTTTAAGTTATTAATCTTTTGTTGAAGAGTTGGAAAATAGTTTTAGTTCATAATATTTATTTACAATTAGGTAATTTTATTGATGCTCAAAAAAGAGAATTCAAATACTAATTCTCGGGTTTGGCAAAAGTTTAAAGCTTTATAAAAAGACAAACGTTTATATTTACATCATCAGACAAATATGATATTGTAAAGACTTTTATAACAAAATGATCAAAATTCAAAATGTAAAATCTCGTAATAGCTATTTTATAATGATAACATAAATAGTCAATTAATCTAAAATATATTCATACATACAAATTTAACACTTATAAAAATAGTTTCCGCTACGTAGTGCGGGCATATATCTAGTTTTTATAAATTTATAAAACATAAGATTTTAAAATTTATGTTTTTTTTTTTAACTTCTGAATTCATTCAAACCATAAAAACCCCCTACAAAGATGAATCCAAGAGAAAGGACTTAGACAACATATGTAAAGCAAACATCAAATCCTAATGGAAAAGGAATATAAAGATTTTGCTAAACCAAGAGGGTCCTCCAAGGCCCAAATAAGATTGGAACCGTCCATCCCGCGTTACGTTTTTCCCAATCTCTCTCACATTGAGTTAGCTCCCTGTCAAAAACACAATTGCTAAAATAAGTTCGAAACATGCAAATATGGTGTAACAAACCACAATACCGCGGCCACGCATTTGGTTTCATCACTGCTTCAAAAGCTGCCTTGCACTCAGTAGCGATGACAACATCCGTGTAGTGCAAATCACGTAAGCTTTGTAAAGTCCACACAATGCAACAGAGTTCTGCATATATCTTGTTGCTTGATTTCGTGAAAGCATGTTGTATAACCGAACCAGTTTGATCTCGCAATAACCAAGCCCCTCCACAGTGCAGATATTACGCCAATGCGCATGAATATTACACTTTAAGACCCAGAAGATGGAGGAGTCCACCTTTCCTTTATCCTCTTATTCAGTATACTCGATGTCAAACTGGATACGTGCCGTAGGACAACCAAACAGAACATGACAAATGGTTTCCACAGACTGATTGCAAAGTTTGCATATGGGGTTAACATGATTGTAACCGGTTTGCTACTCGCCATAGAAACATGCATATGTTTGAGAACCAAAATTAGAAGAAGAAAAATGCAATGGTAAAAAGTAAAAACGTAAATATTTTGTTTTTTCATTGTATGTGATTCAAAAAATAATCTTATGATATTTATCCTTTACAATCTTCAAGTTGAATCCATCTTCAGCTAAAATGAAACAGAGAATCAAATAATCCTAACACATGTCCACAAACATTCGAAGATAATTATTTTCTTTATTTAAAAGAAAATTATTATTGCATTGATGAAAAATATATGCAAAAGGGTTTTCCCAAAACTAAAAAAAATTCTTTGCTTTATGCATATAACAAAACATACTCCTCCTCTAGACTCTGCTTCAATCTTTATTTATATATTTATCTTTTTGAGTCATTCTTCAATCTTATTCATCGATCTTGAGTTCTTTTGTTTTGCACTTTGAAAGTCTGAAAATGGCAGTGAACGTTGATGCAGAGTACCTCAAAGAGATAGAAAAGACTCGTAGAGACCTTCGAGCTCTCATCTCTTCAAGAAACTGTGCTGCCATTATGCTCCGTCTTGCGTAAGATCTTCTTCTCCCTCAGAAGTCATTTCTCCATTCTTTGTTCTTGTGTTCAAGTGTCCAAATGCAAATTCTTGTGCGTGTGTGTGTGTGCATATAGATGGCATGACGCAGGAACCTATGATGCCAAGAAGAAAACCGGAGGTCCCAATGGATCTATTAGGTTCAAGGAAGAGCTAAACTGCTCGGAAAACAAAGGTTTGGAGAAAGCAGTAGCCTTCTGCGGTGAGTTTATGATGTCTTTATCTTCAGGACATGACTTCTTTTGTTGCTGTTTCCTTTTGATGTCTGAAGTTTGGTTTCTGGTTACAGAGGAAGTAAAGGCTAAGCATCCACAAGTCTCTTACGCAGACCTTTACCAGGTCAATAGCATCTCTTATAAACCATTAACCCATAAAACTTTCCTCCTCCTTGATGATGTGTGTTTGACAGATTCTTTTGTTTTCAATTCAGCTCTCAGGAGTTGTTGCAGTGGAGGTTACCGGTGGCCC
Source organism: Arabis hirsuta (assembly GCA_964056655.1). Lineage (NCBI taxonomy): Eukaryota > Viridiplantae > Streptophyta > Magnoliopsida > Brassicales > Brassicaceae > Arabis > Arabis hirsuta. Next base: position 35,756,231 of record OZ053303.1, read on the forward strand.
TGCAATCCAATTTACTCCAGGCCGCAAGGTACTTACACTTATCGCTAAAGGGTATTGCGCTAAATTCATAGTCGCTGAGTGAGTTATCATTTGCAGGATGAAGGAGAACTTCCAGATGCGAAACAAGGTTCCTCCCGCAGCTTGTAGCTCCTGCAACAGAAATCTATTTCCCAAACTGAATAAACCTATTCTTGTGGATTATTGCAGGTGCTTCACATCTAAGAACTATCTTTTCTCGAATGGGTTTATCGGATAGAGACATTGTAGCTCTCTCTGGAGGCCACACTTTGGTAAACTAAATAATTCTCCTGAAAATATCCGCTGGTCACTAAACCTTTTTTCTGTTGAAACCAACGTGGTTGCTATTTTTATACATAGGGACGTGCACATAAGGAGAGATCAGACTTTGAAGGTCCTTGGACACAAGATCCTTTCAAGTTTGATAACACGTATTTCATGTAAGCCAACAACAAACTTTTAGAGTGAGAGAACGAGTTCTGAAACTTACATTGTCTGCTGATTGATGTTTCAGAGAGCTTCTAAAAGGGGAGACTCCGGGATTGTTACAACTGAATACCGACAACGCTCTACTTGGTGATCCCAAGTTCCACCCCTATGTGAAGCTGTATGCAAAGGTAGATTAGATTTCAGTATGATTATAAGAAATTTTTAGCTTAGATGATACTCTGGTTTCATCAACAACAAAAACATGTACTATGATGTGAATGTCAGGACGAGGACGTGTTCTTCAGAGATTACGCAATTTCACACAAGAAACTCTCAGAACTAGGATTTAATCCGCCAAGAAAAATTCCTTCAACAGTGACGCAGCAGACGCTTGGAATCGCTGTTGCTGCAGCTATTGTGATCTTTACAATATGCTATGAAGCAAGCAAAAGAGGTAAGTGAGGAGGTTTCACAGATGCGACAAGGTTAAGAGAGAAATTTACAAATGTTAATTGAATAAACGAGTAACTAGAAAGATTCATGCGGTGTTACCTTCATGTTCCTTTCCAAGCTTCACTGCTCCAAAACTATGAATGTTGTTTAATCATACAGCCTCCTAACATTACTAGGTCACGCCGATAAAAAGCATTTTACATAACAGCAAGTGAACTGTCTGTCACCCGGCTCTCTCACAAACAGTGACTACTTTCACCAATTCAAAGAAATAACGTTTAACCGAGAAACGAACTTTGTGGATGAGAAGTATACAGTATCTATATGAAGAACCACGAGAATAAAGTAGCTGATTAGATTGCACTAACCCTATAAATTTCAATTACTCATAGTTTCCTTAACAAACAATCTGACTCAAGAAGAAACCATGTTCTGTGTGGTAATAGCATAGAAGCTACCCTATTAGTACTATATTCAAGAAATGGGAAATATCCACTATACAAGAAACACATACTAATAGAGATGAAAATATTGAAGTACATTACATATGAACAAAATATTATTTTGAAGTAGTAGCATAGCATTTATTTCTCAGAGTCACACAATGGGAATAGTACCACTATCATGGGAAAAATCAACAGTTAAAATTTCGATAAACAGGTTTCTCTGCGACATATACTTAGCCTGTGATCCACTAGTATCTATCTTGTGAGACCCTGACAAGTCGAGAAAAACAAAACTTAAAGTGCCCTGAAACTATCCGTTTTATCTAGCCTGGCAGTACCAGAGCTTGATGATTCGCCGACTGGATCAGGAGAAGTTGCCGCTCTAGAAGCATCTCTTCTTTTCAGCGAAGTTGGCAATCCTGAGATCTCCTACAAAAGTAGACTCATATTCAACACTAAAGAAGTTCATACACCAAATCACAAGACACAAACTAAATAGCTGAAAGAATTCAATAAACTACCTTCATCAAATGCAACCTCATGTCAGTAGGACGAGTCTGGTTTCCGATGCAGGCCATTGCAAACTTGGAATAACTAAACAATACATCAGCAGCAGCTTGTTTCTTCTCATCAACCTATAAGAAAGATATCATAAACTCAACTTTTCAATAACAATTAACCAAGATAATACCAAAATTCAATAACTTGAAGCAACACTAAAAGAGAGCCAGATCTCATGATTCAGGTTTAAGAATTGAAGCCAAAAGACCCAACCAAGACTGATCATGATTGGTCTTGATCAAGACGAAGTGATGACATTCACTAATAATCCTAAAGCTTTGATTTTTCCATTCCATCAACACTGCAGAAACCATAGCTTGAATCCTTAATCCTCAAAACTATGAAATCAGCATGTTGAATTTCATGGCACAGCTTAAAAGACGCAACTTTCAGAGCAAATACCAATAAATTTTGAATAAAGATTAGGTTTTTTTTCTATCTTCATGTTTTCCCCAATTAATCAGGAAAAACGAATCCGATTTCGATCCAAAATAATCTGAATTTTTAAGATACTCAAGAAAAACACACACAAAAGAACAATTCGACCAAATCCGGAGATTGAGAAATCAGAAGTCTCACCTCGTAATCTTCTTTCATGGCGAAGAATCGGTTGCTCTGTTTCGAGTTCTTGCTCTCTGGGCTTATGGTGGAGACAACCTAACTTAGCTAAGTTGGTCAGAGCTTCAAAAATTTAAACACGAAGGTCGCAGGTTCGAAATCTACTAAATGGGTCAAGACGTTAAGTGGATGATTGGTTGGTTTTTAACTTCATCCTACACTCTTATTTTTTTTTAAATCATCATATCCTTACCAATCAAGTTGTAGCTTTATTTTTTAAAACTACAGATTTTGTATCAATCATGATGTAGCTTTCTTTTTCAAAGTTACAAAAAAAAAAAATTTGTTTGCTATAACAAGTCAAAAACGTAAAACTATATTTGTTGAACTTTAAGAGTTGTGATTATAAAGTAAATTGTTGATAGTAGATAATAATAATTTTCATGATAATAATATATTTTATTATAATATATTTTTCTAAGAATTCATAAATTTTTATGATTTTAAACTTTGTTTTAATTTTAGAATTGTTGGATTTTTTTATTGATGTTACTTATTATGAATTATTCATAAGTTCATTATTTATTATATTAAAAGCAGCATAAAATTTCTAAATTATAACAATTGTTATTTTCATAAATTAATTTAATTAAAACTACATCACATATCTTATAGTTACAGCAATTAGTTAACAATTTTTATTTTCATAAGTTAATTTAATTAAAACTACACCACAATCGTGTTTTTGTGGGTGATTGGTTCGGCTGTAGCTGTAGATTAATTGCTGTAAAATTTTTGCTGTAGCTGTACATTTTTTAGGCTGTACATTTTTAGGCTGCAGATTTTTTTGCTGTACATATTAAGCTGTAGCTGTAATATTAAAATAAAAACACGATTGGTAAGTATAAGATATGTGTTGTAGTTTTAATTAAATTAATTTATGCAAATAAAAATTGTTATAATTTAGAAATTTTATGTTGATTTGAATATAATAAATAATGAACTTCTGAATCATTCATAATAAGTAACATCATTAAAAAAATCCAACAATCCTAAAAAAATCCAAAAATCCTATATGGTCCCAAATATCTACGACGTAAAGCATATCCTGAATCAACAAGGTAATACTTATCTTGTGGTGGATGAGGAAAATTAGGATCGCCTTCCATAGCCAAAGCAATTACTTTTGCATCATGTGCAGATCCAGACACACCAACATATATGTATGTAAACAACATGTCTAAGTTGCATATTCCCAAATAGGTTAGACCTTTTTCAATTAGGTAAATCGATATGCTTATCTTGATTTTTCCATTTTTTTAAAAAAAAAATTTAAAAAAATAAGAGTGTACAACCATAAAAATGGAGCTGTAAGATTTTACATGTTACAGCAAAAAAAAATTAAAAAAAAAAATTAAAGAGGTTGTAGCTTATAGAATTAAAGCAAAAACATGATTGGTAACAACGGATGTAGGTTTGAAACTTAAAGAATTAAAGCTACAACATGATTGGTAACATAATGATGCTTTAAAAAAAATTAAGGCTGTAGACAATGCTTAAAGCCCAACCAATCATGCACTTTATTTTAATATAGTTACAGCTACAGCTTTATATGTACAGCAAAAAAATCTACAACAAAAAAATCTGGAGTCTAAAAATTGTACAGTTACAACCAAAACATATAAGCTAGAGACACTAATCATCCACTAAATCTATCTCTTTTAACTTGTTGTGGCTGAAAATACCCAAACACCATACTGTTTGTTTACCATAAAACGACGTGTAGTCTATTCCAGGTACATAAAAACGGCAAAACAAGTCACATCATCACTTAGTTCCTTTTTTCGATCAAAGATAGTAGTATTTTGTTTGTTTGTTTTAAGATTGATTTCTTTTTATCAATCAATATACAAAACACAAGTTTTTCAAGAACCAGAGCAAACACATACAATAACTACATGTTTGAATAAATCTCAAAGAAGCAAAACACAACAAAAAAAACTAATCTTTCTAACTATATGCTCTGTTTATTGCTTCTGTACCAAGACAATGAGACTGATGTATATAATAAATAACACAACACCCATGAGAGAAAAAAGCTTCCTTCCTCTACTTAGAACTCTTTTTCCCTTTCTTCTTTTCTTTAGCTGCGGCTTTAATCGCGTTTTTCGCCTGTGATGATGGTTTAATTGCACTCTTGGGATTAAGAGCTTGTCTGATCTTGAAAACGGTCCACGCCGTTCCAATAGCATGTCCTGCTGCTCCAAGCCCTTCGTTTGTCGCTTGTGCGGTCTTTGCTCCATACCTACAAATCAATAACATCAAAAAAACATTAACCATCCGAACAAACATAAGTTCGAAACCAAACCACCAATGTACTTACTTGTGATCGACGATTTCAGTAGTGACTGTTGACGATGTTTTCATAACGTTTCTTCCAGCTACTTCAACAGCATCACAAACCTTATCTATCAAAAACAACAATAAGAAAACATTCATCAGAAAAAGCAAGCTCCAATACATAATGATCATGAAGATCTATCTAAGCAACTTACTGAATCCATCAAGTGTTGCAAGAACCATTTCTCCAGGAAGTAAACCAAAGAGTTTCTTCCCAGCTTTGCTATTCATCACCGAACTCGAAAAGAAACCAGATACTTTTATAACACCAGAGAGCACACCATTCGCAACTTTTTCCGTCATTTTCGTCATCTTCTTCACTCTGTTATACAAAATCAAAACAAGAAAATGAAACTAATATTAAGTGTTGTGGTTTCGGACGAAAACCTCCTCGCTAAGAAAATGTTTCTCAAAGATTGTACCTTTTCAGACGTTTCAAAGTCCCAGGACTAACTTCTCTCTCTTTCTCTGCTTTAGTCAACTTCTTCTTCATGAATTCATTTCCCCACATGAGCCGATCCATTGTTACATCTCCACACCATAATATCCCTTTGATCAATTGACCAGAACCAGCAGCGATCAGTTTCGCTGCAACGCCACTGTAATCCTCTACATTCGGAGCTAGAGTAGTCCAATAAGCCGTACATTGCTTCTCCACCATCTTCTTCCTCTTTCCGGTCAACTCCTCCGGCGACGTCTCCTTCGCCGCCGTCAATTCCATCAAGTTTTCACCTTTCTTCTTCTCCTCCGCCGTGAAACTGCTGTAATCCGACAAGATCATGTCAAGCTTCTCGAGCAACGGTTCTTGTCCTTTGGAAGCGATTGTTAATCCGTAGTTCAACATTTCTTCATCGATTGGATGATCCGGGTCCGACCCGGGTTCTTTAACGGGTCGGAGCGAGAAGAAGTAATGAGACTCGTCGACTTTCACGGCGGGTTCGTCTTTGGTCAACGGCCATTGGATTTCATCCGCGACTCGAGCGAAAACCGCGACGGTGATTTCTCCTTGAACAAGTCGGAGAATCTCGAGATCGCCGACAGCGAGCTCGACGGAGTAAGATTTATCGATTAAGTGAAGAATCGCGCCGTGGATTGTCAGAATCACTTCTTCCATCGCAATCGGAGGAGCAGAGGCTGAGTCGGAGACAGTGGTGGTCGTCGATTGCTCCGGGAAGATATTGTTGACGAGATCGTTGACGTCGAGTGAAGGATAGAGATTGTTAGGAGATGAGGAATAGGAGGAGGAGGGGAGAGGAGCTTCGGTAATTGAAGTGTCGACGGTCGGGTAAAGCTTTCGAGTTGCAGAGGATTCCATTTTTTTCCGCCGGAGATTAGAATCGGAGGAGGAAGACAAAGGGAAATGAAGAAGAAGAAAAGTGTTGGGTATTTATATTAATTTTAAAAAGATTTGGGTCAAAAAAGAAAAAAGTGAAAAAGATTAGTGATGTGATTGTATTGATTAACTATTAAGTAATTTGCTGTCTGAGAGATTAGAAGACGTGGGGATTGCGTGTCTAAAACCGGGCCGGTTAAAAAATATTTAACGCTATAAGGACTTTCCCGCGCTTATCCAGAAATTAGGATTGTCATTTTGATGAGTGTTTAGTGTAAATTTGTCTATTTTTCACTTGTTTAGAAAAAATTAATCCAAATATTAAAAAACAACAAATTTCAAAGTAATTAAGATGTATAATTGATTATGATAATGAAATCTATATCCAAACCTTATTTCAACAATGAAAGAAAAATTGTTTTTCTTTTGGGTTTCCAATATGAAACATAAAAGGTCAACATAATTAATAGGTGTAATCAGAAAACATGTGTGTTAATGGATAACAAGAAGGATAAGATTTTAATGAAGATAAGTGTTGAACTCTTTTTGTATAACAATATTTTGGTTATGTAGTATAGAGTAAATTACTTTTGTTTGTGAAAAAAAAAAAAAAATCTGCCACCAGATATTTTTCTATGTTGACGCCAACTTCTTCTTTTTTTTAGAGTAAATCAATTTGCGTCTCATATTACTTTTTAAAATTTTACATTTTTGAAAATTATATCAACAAAGTACAGAGCAGTGAAAATGTATAAGTAAATAATTGATAAATGCTTTTAACAAAAATAAAATATTGGTGATAAAAACTATAAATATAATTGTTGTTTTTTTAAATATTTTAATTTTATACTGAAAATGGAAATTATGCTAAATCTATATTTGGTGATGACACAAAACAAAACTTTGGTAAATAATTATTTTATTTATTATGGTAAATACTGGATTTTTTTCCTAAATGGAATTGAAATGGATAATGGAATTGAAATCCATTTATAAATAAAACCCTTAATAGTCTTCAAATACCAATCATCAAAATCATAAACCCTAATTCCCCTAAATTTCTCTCCAAATCTGGTCATCGAATCATCTCTTCCGTGGATACCAATATGACGGTCAATTCACAAATTTCGCCAATCAAAAAAATTCGACCCTCGACAGAGGGTAGAGTTGAGTCTTGTAGAACCTCAAGCTCAACTTTATGAGAAGAAATTTTTCTCCGTGTTTATGCATGAACGAATGCTGATAACACTACAATTTTTATAAAGAATAGTGTAATAGTATTTAGATTACAAACTGAGATAAAAAAATTTTTGATAAATGGTTAGATTTTTTCATTTGTTGTTTTATCCACCTATAACTAGCGTATTTTATCTGTATATTTATTTGGGAATAAAAATCTTATTATCGAACTCCAAGCAAGATTCTCTGAAAGAGGTCAAGTCTTGGATATTGAAGGCAACGTTAATTCAATTTCTGTTGTGGATCGGGAAGACGATCCCTTGTCTAGAGTCTGCATCAAACAAAAACAAGTTGTGCACGTTTTATTGATAGAAACATCGCATTAGTCCATTACCATTTTGGCGGTTTTGCCGGAAATTGATCTTTTGGCGAGCCCTAAATCTTAGCAATGAGAAGGAGGGAGTATCTTGTTGAAAAAAAGGGAAATTTTGTTTTTTTTACAATTTGAGTTTGGGTGGGTCACGATCAGCAACTGAGCAATAAGATCTTGTTTAATAACGGGCCCAACTTAGGAAATTAATCATCTAGAACTAGAAGCCTCAAATGTCAAGATACATTTACATCAGAAAAAGCATCTAAGTACAATCAATCAAAAAATGTACAAAAAACTCATACAACGCAAAACGAAAAAGAATAATATTGACACAAGTTTGTCAAAAGCTATCAAACAACTCAGTTGTGGCACTCCTTTTCAGCTTGGGATTTTAGTTGGATAAACATTTCTTTGATGGTTGTAAAATTTGGTCTTTGAGCTGGGTCTTGCTGCCACCATTTCTCGAGCAGCTCAGCCAGTTTCAGATGTGTCTGCTTCCGGATTTGCGGTCTAAGTCCCTCATTAACAACACCAACAGCAGCTTGTAGTGGAGAAAGGTTTGCTTAAAGCAGCTGGTTAAACGAAAATAGTGTCAAAGTTAACGACTCTACCATTCCAAACACACAGAGAGTGTGAGAGAGTTAAGAGCCCTACTTCTCCTGTCAGAACATGAAAGAGAAGACGGTGGTTCAGAAGAAGATGAAGGAGAAGACTAAATGCATGAAGGAGAAGAGAATAGATCGAGTAAATAAAAAAAAATTACTTTCTTTAATACGATAATTAGAGATGTTTGTGAGTACACAATGACGATTTTATTCGCATCATAAATTATGTTAGCATAAACGGCATGAATTTTGAGAATATCCATGAAACCTAATTGAACAAAACTTGTACACGTTATAACGTAATCGAGATATGTGTCGTAATCGCTTTAAATACAAAATAGATATATCAAATTCTTTATAATAGAATATTATAAGTATTATTACTGTATAGTAGACATGAAGTAAATTTTCGGATAAGATGGATAAAACTGATTTTGGTGGCATGATCTTGACGACGAAGTGTATGGTGAAATTGGAGGTTGGGTTAGAGTTAGTTCATCGATGTAACTAGGCTTTCATATTCTTTAGTTTGTTTTCGGTTTGTTCTAGCTATTTATCCAAATTCAACATTATAATTCAGTTCCTAATTTTCGGATCGGGTTTAATTTCAATTAAAAAAATAGAAGTTGATATGGTTGCATTTGCATAATGACGTCATTGACTCATTGAAGTGTCTTCCACATTAAAAGAAAAAGAAAAACAAAAACACCATCCGACCCTTCAGTGTGCTAACAAAGCAAATTTACCTATACCAAAATTTACCTGGAGCCTAATTATCCGCACAAGCCTGATCTGTTGTCATGGCATTTATCCGCACAACATCCGCAATGCTTCTAAAAAAATGCATTGAAATCAACACTTAACTTTACCTTGGACTTTTGCTTCCATTGCGGTATTAAGGACACCTCAATTTTGCTTCCATTGTGGTATTAAGGACTTTAATCAACATTTAATTATGTTACAGAGTCCTCCTCTATCTTCTCTTTTCCATGTACCGATAACTAAACCAACCCGATCTTGAGATCTCATCTGTAAAACCATACCAGCATCTGTAAAACGATCCTGAGGAACTTGGCAGCTCAAGCAACTGTTTTTCATATTTGGAAGCAACGAAACAACGTTCTCCATAATGCGGTCTCGATGGCACCAGCAGCGATCTTCTTATGCATTGAGAGGGAAGTTCGCAACTCCATCTCAGCGAAACGACAAAGGAAGAGGTTCGCTAACTTAATGATTTGTTGGCTCCGATAACAATGTAATCATATGACACTCAATTATCCCGATATGTGGTCTCATAAACCACTTTTTGTACTATCGTGTTTTTCTGCTTTTTTTTTCATGGTAGTATAATTTCTAGATCTTAAGATTGTAAATCTTATTTTATTTCTAATGATATTTACCATTTAGCAAAAAAAACCATACCAGCGTACATCGGTTACGGGTTCAAAATTTTGAGTACAATATGCAAAAAAAAAAAAAAAAATCTTAAATACAAAAAATGGAATAGACGGAAACAAAACAATCCAAATCTACAAATTATGTTTTTTTTCAAAAATTTAACTTGATCTACAAATTATGTTGCCTACAATTATCAAAATTCTGTTCTATAAATACCAATTGGTCATGGAATAAATAGAAACAACAGAGTTAAGATCATAGTCATTTAAATTAAATAAAATCGCATGGTCAAGAAGGTTGGAAGAGTAAATTTTTTGGTCAAATGGTTATTGAGTTAATTATGAAAAGAGCATGGCTATATTCTCCATTTATTGGGTTAATATGTATATTGGACTAATTGTCCCATGAAAAAAATGAAAACTTTGAAAAAAAAACAAAAAATGGAAACTTTGAAAAAATTGAATTTTTTTTGTTTTGTTTTTATATTTTTCATTTGACATCGCGAATTTTTTACCGGATTCCGAAGCGAAACAATCGTCGTCTTCTTCATTCCGGTGAAGGAAGCGATAACGGGTTCTTCTTCCATGGAACCCAATCCTTCTTCTTCTTCTCTTAGATGGAATATACTTCGTCAAGCGCTTCTCCGTAGATCTGGTTGAAATTTCCCCTTCTTCTTCCATTTCTCGATCTCACGTCCTCATATCTATAATGGGTCATCTCTAAATTTTCCTCAGATTCTCAATCTCAAGCTGAGATCAAACGGATTTCAAGGAAAGCAACTAAAGGATTCAACTTGATTCCATGTCAGTTGGTGGATTCGGATCATTCTCGGGAAGCATGCGTTTGCTACACATTTGGTTCAACGAAACTCTATCTAACGTTAAGAAATATTCTCTCTATTGTTTAAGTTTTGATCTCAAATTTTCATTTCGTATCTTCTATAGATTTGCCACTCCTAAGAACTTTTGATTGTGTAAATTTTATGCAGACAAAGAGTGGATAATTCCAGTGATCTCAATGACTTTGTGATATCTAATCGGTACAACATTGACAATACAGGACTTGTCTGTAAGTTCTCAGTCTCACTGTATTCTCTGCTTGTCTCTTGTGTTTATGCTCACATAAAGTCTTTGATGGTTTTGAAGACAAACTCGGTGTCTGTGATGTGATCAGTTTTGGATTTTGATCCTAGTCTGGTTGAGTAGAAACTTATGGGTATATAATGTTGCTGCTTTACTCTGTGTAGTCGTCTTGTATGCGGATGATATAGTCGCCGCTAATCAAAATATAAATGGATTGCTATCTGCTTAAAGCTTTCACTATGTTACGAGATGGCATTAACCATGAATCAAAGCGTTAAAAATCAAACATATTGAGTTGCTTGGGGGTCTCAAATGTTATTTGGATTGTGACTAGGCAACTGTCATTCTTCCAGGTCAGTGGCCATCAGAAGAAGTTCTAGCATACTTTTGCAAGTCTCAGCCAGACCGTTTCAGGTTCCTATGTTCAGTTTTATGATTGATCTGCATCTATGTTCTTATAACTTCTTGGTCTTACATTTTACACTGCTTATTGGGACGTTGCAGAGGAAAAAGAGTAATTGAGCTTGGATCGGGGTATGGATTAGCCGGTTTAGTTATTGCAGCTGCCACCGAGGCATCGGAAGTGGTAATCTCGGATGGGAATCCCCAAGTAGTCAATTGTATCCTTCTTGTTTTGCTGTGTGTAAACTATTTCACTAGAGTTGTCTTTTGTGGCTGAAGCGTTGAGATATGGAAACCTGGAACTCAATCTTTTTTCTGGATTCATTGATGTACTTAACATCCAGATATTAAGCGTAACATAGAATCCAACTCCATGGCATTTGGCGAAACAAGCGTAAAAGCCATGGAGTTGCACTGGAATCAACAAGAACTTTCAGAGTTAACCAACACTTTTGACGTCATAGTTGCGAGCGATTGGTAGCTTTCTCACTTTTCCTTGCTCTTGATTTCTTTCATTCTTCCACTATATCAATATAATTTTCTCATCCCTTATTCACACTACATTTTTTTATAATTCAACAGTACCTTTTTCAAGGAATTTCATAAACACCTTGCAAGTATCATCAAGATCCTGCTTAAAGCGAAAGAATCCTCCGAGGCATTATTTTTCAGTCCTAAGAGAGGTGACTCTTTAGAAAAATTCCTGAAGGAGATTAAAGACATTGGTTTACACTATGTCTTAACCGAAAACTACGATGAACAAGTTTGGAAGTGCCATGAGACGCTTGTGAAAGGAGACGACTCTTGGCCTAACTATGACAAGAACCACTGCTACCCTTTACTTGTTCAAATCACCAAGTCATAATTAGTCAAGGACTATCATATTTGCGGCTATGGATGACGAATAAACGCAGGTACACCCAATTTTCTCAAGCTTTGTTTAACTTACTAAGTGTTTGCTTTTATGGATATATAAATATTCAGTGGGTGGACTTGAAAGTTGAAACCTTTTGACTCTCTGCTAGATGCTCTTATCTTCCTTTTTAGTATAGAGAGGTCCACACCACACATACACACAGAGTTAGGCAAAGCCGTTCATCTAAAGGGAAGATATAGAACAATATAACTAATAATAAAAAGCTATAAGATTCTAGATCAAGTGTACTGCCATTGATGAACTACATCAAGCTTTTTGTCCTTCTAAATCCGGCTTTTTGAATCTAATTTCTAGTTATCTTTTCTTGTTTTTCGAGTGGAAAATGATAGAGATGACGAAAGAATCATTTGAGATGGACACAGATCGTCTTTTTATCTAGCAGAATCTTTGTTTTTGTGTGTATTGTGTCTAAATGTGATCCCCAATATCATTGGAGCCATTATGAAACTTTTTCTGAAAAGCATGTCTTTTTGTGCACATTGAATTCAGAACTTTTAATTTCTTGAATTATGCAGCTCATGAAAATGATACAATATAGTGAATCTAAATATTTCAATTGAACTTTTCCCTCAAAATGACAAGCTTTGCCTTCACTAATGAGGAAATGAAAAAGTTCCTTCTCAACTTTTTGCACCTTCTCTGTTTCTGCTTTCTCTCTTTGTGTTTGCCATTTTTTTTTGCGTAGTAACCAAAGCTAAAAGCTGATACAATAGAAAATCAATGTTACAGGAAGCAGAATCGCATAGCGGAGAACAAAAGAAGCCGTATTTCTAGTCGATTCTCCAATGGCCATAGCCGCAAGATAAGAATTCGCTAATGAATCTTCTTCTATCGGTTGTTGTTGTTGCGTCTCTGTACTTGACTCAGTTCCAGAACCAGGTACATCTCCTGTCTCTTCAGGAGCTGGTTCTCTCGAAGACTTCAAACTGTTTCACACAATACAGATACATAAATCAAAGCTTTGATCTTTATAAACCAAACTCTGTTTTTCTTTAACTGTTTTGACTATTTTGTTTTTCCTTACCTGGACAAGTTGGGACAGAAAGTGATGGTGTAATCAGCATCACTACAGGTGAAAGTACTTGTGGCATCATCGTACGCATAACTGTACGATCTAGGACAAGCTGATTTAAACACTAGTGAGTACATCGACGGCTTGCAGGTATCCGGTGAACCATACGCCCCGCTGCAGCAATACTCTGGCGTTCCAAACGCCTCGCACGCGCTTCTACAAGCCAAACCATCCTTGGCTTTTAGCTCCGTCGGGCAATTCTTGTTTAAGTCCGAGGCGCATCCCGTGGTGGCACATGAACCAGAACCCTCCACAATCATGGGGAGGTTATAGCCATCGACAAGGCTGACGTCATAAAAGTCTTGAGACCCAGAAATGCCGAGAGTGAACTCAGCTAGCGTGGCTGGTGGTTCAGCGCCAGATCCATTGCATTCCATCTCGCCAGAGCCGCAATCTCCGGTGGAGCATCCCATCGTGCTACCAGAACTGTCGAAGTTGCATCCAGTACGGCCCCAAAACCGACCAGACCAACCTGCAGGTGCTCGGAAAGTGCGAGAGGCTTCTTTTAAAAGCTCAAACCCGGTGGTATCGAGTTTGGGACTTCCGGCGCCGGATAAAATCCCCGGCCAGACCGTGAAATCGCATTTGTTAACAAATGTGAACGTTGTACACTTGACACCTTTAGGGAACATAGAAACAAAACCAGAATCAGCAGAATTTGAGTGAAAATAAGAGAAAACTTAGATGAATAAAACTGAGAATTCGCTCACCATCTCGTAGCAACAAGAGGATACATCCAAGAACAGAGACGTAAGGTGAGAGATGGAGACAGAACAGAGCCATGGGAGCTCCAGAACAAAAGAAGGAGTACAAGAAGATTGAAAGAAATCACAGAATCTTAGAGGAAGAGAATTAGTGTGAGAGTGAGAGAGATTCTTTAATCATAAGGTTGAAATTTGTTTTTCCTCTGCAACTGATACTGCTTTGTGTTTATTTTATAGGTTAATGGGAATTAGATTGTGAAAGGTCGATGAATAAACAAATATAGCAACTTGTTATTAAATGTTCATAGTGTTAATATTGTAAACCTAAAAATGTGATTACCCGCCAATTTTTGAAGATTCTCGACGTATATTATCGAAGTTAAGCCTTATCTTTTGTTGTTGTAACTCTTGAAGATGATCATTATCTTCTCCTCTTTAACTGAAGACTCATCCGTTACTATTTAGGATAGTTTAATTTTGGTTAAAATCAAAACCATCCAAAATTACTCATAGTATCCTAGATTGAAGACAAAATTTTGTGTAAATTGAGTGTTGTAATTGAAAGGTTATATAGCAGTCTAATAAATTTAGTAAATTCAAGATAGAATTGAATAAGAAGACAATAACAAAAGATGATAATGAAAAATGATGGCGAAGGTGAAGAAGAACAAGTCATAATACATTTTCAAATTTGCGTTTGTTTTCTTGAAATACAATAAAACTAGTTATCTGTACATCTTTCTTATTTATCCTTTAAAGAATTCAACACATAATTCAATTTAAATGCGAAGACCAATCAGTTGGTTAATTCTGCAAGCAAAAATGTTCTATATATATATATCTCCTACATACAAGACATTACATTTGTCTAAAAAAATAACGAAGAAACTATAGTTTATAACTAAATAAATCTAAACTAAATTGATCCTTAAGACTTTGGGGATCCACACAAGTTGTTCCAAAAATCATCATTTTGAATAATCTCTCTTTCCACTAATCAACTCTTTTTTTTGTTTTCTCTACATGAAAATCCCGAATGATGTTTTATCTACCGCCCAATACGCGACAGCGAAAACACCAATCAAAAACGCAGAAAATATCATTGGCGATGCGTTTGAAGATGCCGCAGAGTAGCTTACCGCTTCGGGTGAAAATCCTCCCTTTGATGCACTCTTCACACTGATACAAAACAGTACAAGAAACACAAATAAATTTAATATCACCAATTTACAATTTTTAAAATAGCGTTTTCTAAATATTATTAAAACGATTTGAAATGTGTGAAACAAAAGAGCCGTGTCGGACCACCACACATGGTCACAGTTCACCGACGTTTGAAATTAAAAAAAAATATCTTATGTAACAACAGAGAACATTAGATATTTTATTTTATGTGGATATAATTATTTCAAACGGGTGAAAAATGTGAAATGTCGTCTTGTCTAATAATTTCACAAATTGACAAAACAACACGGTGCATTATGTAAAAGCATTATGTCATGATTTTTATTCAATGATTTGACATCACCTTCATTCAAAACGTTACAAAAAAAGTGAATTATTTATCTCCAATCATAACAAAATAAAATCAATGTCAACAAAAACAAAAATCGAAACCGAACTTCTTCTAAAGAGAATCAGAACCAAACTTTTTTCCCCCTTTTTTCAATTGATTTGATCGGATGGATGGATCATCAGAACATACCAATTTTAAAAATCTTTTTTTCTTTTCCAAATATTCTAATTCGTGTTTCCACTTGAAGAAATCATACTTATGTATATTTTTGTGGTAAATAAATGAAATAATTGTTATTAAATAATTACCTTGGATTAGGAGAAGGACAGAAAGTGATGACGTAATCAGCTCCGGCACAAGTAAACGTACTTGTTCCGTCGTCATAAGCATAACTATAAGCTCTCGGACACGCGTTTTTAAAAAATCGTGAGTACTCACTCGGCTTACACGTATCAGGCGTTCCAAACGCACCGCTACAACAATATTCCGGCGTTCCAAACGCTTCACACGCGCTTTTACAAGCCACTCCTTCAGTTCCCGTAGTCGCTACTTTAAGCTGAGTAGGACAAGGACCGTTAAGCTCCGCTACACATCCGGTGATTGTACAGTTTCCAGCGACTCCTCCGGCATCGTCGCCGCCTTGTGGAACGATTGCCATCGGGATGTTGTAACCGTCGACGAGAGACACGTCGTAGAAATCTAGATTATTGGATCCGTTTAAGGTGAATTCAGCTAATGTAGCCGGAGGTGTAGCACCGGAACCGGAACATTCAACGGCGGAAGAACCGCAGTCACCGGTTACGCAAGTGAATTTTCCGGTGGTGGAGTCTTGTGTGCAGAGAGTACGTCCCCAAATACGACCGGACCAAGCGGCGGGGATTGGGATGACACGTGTCTCTGTTGGGTTTAAAGAGAATCCGGTGGTTGGTAAAGGAGCGGTTCCGGCGCCGGAGAGAAGACCAGGCCAGACGGTGTAGCTACACTGGTTAACGATGGTGAAAGTAGTAGAGGAAACTCCATAGATTAAAACAAGAATTAGAAGAAGAAAGAGTGAATTTTGAGATTGACCCATTAGAGCAGAGAGTCACCGGAATCTAAAGATATAAACTTTTGAAGTGTTTTGTGTCGCCGGAGATGTGTTTTTTTCCGGTGACTGTTTCTGCTCTTTTGATGTGTAAAGAGAGTGTAGAAGCTTTGTGTATTTATATATGAAAATGGAAATTTTAGAAGCAAAGAGAGAGAATATGGTTTTGGTTTTTGGTTTAGGTTTTGGGGATTTTAAAGGGCTTTAAGATTTTTTTGAGAAAGGTCGGCTTTTCACGTGAGCCCATGCCGCCTTTGTCTATGTTAGTCGGCCAATGTGTCGTACATGTTCACGTTATTATTATTTTTAGTTTTGTTTTGAATTTCATATTAGATATATGTACGAAACTATTATAAAAGATCATGTTCTTTAATTGTTTATATGTAAGTTTCGTCTGATAGGACACAATATGGGTTGCATATGGATATGTATGATCAGTGTGATTCAGTGTTGATGTCGGTGATCTAAATAGAACTATGTCTCCTATCTTTTGGCTTAAAATAATAAATATATATTAATTTCAGACGATCCATTGCTTGGTTTGTAATTTTATCTTTTTCAATACATGGAAGATCCATCATAGTATATTTTTTTGGTTGGTAGGTTAGCGATCACTAACGCAGACTAATTACCCATATATGTAATTATGTAAATGAAAGTAAATCTCTAACAATATCATTTAATTTGTCTCAGGTAGATATCAGTTTAAAGATATCAGTAAACCAACACGTTAACGTCATGTACATTTGCTCCACGGCA
The DNA here is from genome assembly GCA_964056655.1 of Arabis hirsuta. Taxonomy (NCBI): domain Eukaryota; kingdom Viridiplantae; phylum Streptophyta; class Magnoliopsida; order Brassicales; family Brassicaceae; genus Arabis; species Arabis hirsuta. Next base: position 35,773,540 of record OZ053303.1, read on the forward strand.
GTTTGCCGTGTCGAACTTTTTCTATGTGGTTTTGCGAAAGGTCGATGAGTGTTGATCTCATATCCAAACACGTTTGAGTCAAAATCTATTAATTATTATCACCAAATCGAGTATAGTTATCAAACAAAAAAAAGTATTAGATATAAATTCATAATTTTGAGATGAAAAACATGAAAAAGAACTTTAAACATTTTAAATCTAAGAACAACCGCATATCATCTCATAGAATCCACCTCTCTCTTAATTTGTTTCTAAAAAGAATTTAAGAGTTAGAGGTTGCGGTATTCTAAATTATTTTAAACGTCTTTTCTATTGTACAATTTCATCTATTCCCAACGATGACATTGAAATATCTCTTACTCCAAAGAAATTTTATGCTATAGTCTAAAGCGGGAAAACAAACTAGGGGTGAACATTCGGTTGATCGGTTCGGTTTCGGTTTGGTTGTTTGGTTTTTCGATTGTGGCTAAAATGAATCTATATAAAACCGAATATTTATGGGTCGGTCTCGGTTCGGTTGTTTTCGGTTTCGATTCGGTTTAGTATCACAATTTAGAAGTCCATAATAGATCGAATTTCTTATGGTTCGGTTTTGGTTTCGGTTTTAACCGAAAAACCGAATTCAGACCTATTATAAATCAAGCAAACAATTCAAAATGAAACACAAGAACATCATATTCAAAGAGTTTTGAGTCTAAAATTCATAATAACATAAAATGAAACATAACATAAAGTCCATAAACTTAAAATAAAAGAATACAAAGTCCACATCCATGAAACTCTTTTCAAACCTTCTTTCTCACAATCCTTCAAGACTAACATTTTGTCCCTCATAATTTTAATTCTACAAGTGAAACTTTCAAAAGTTTAAGTGTTTGGGTTTGGGAAGATGAGAAATTGGGGTAGGTTGTAGAGTAGTTTAGGGTTTAAGATTTTTTGGTTTTTATTTGGTTTTTCGGTTTAAACCGAAACCGAACCTCTAACCTATGAACTATAAATGGTGAAGACCAATAGATATAATCCGAACATCTGAAACTGAATCCACACCCTATTTTTCAGTTTGGTTCGGTTCGATTTTTCGATTGTGGGTTTTTTTTTCCCACCCCTAGAACAAACTATTGAATTAGATGGTAATTTACGACAAATAAATGATTAATTTACGACAAATAAATGATTAATTATAATCAATCCCTTATAATAAATACAAAATGTATTGAATGAAAGGAGCGGTGAACAGACAAAAAAAATTAGTGAAAGAAGACGTATGGTGTGAGTATTCTTTAGATTCTGCCCTCTTCTCTCTTCCAAGAGACACGGTCTTAATAAGAGTATCTACTCTCCACCCAAGTTGTGTTGTGTCATTGTTAAATGAATTATTTACAAGGTGACAAAATTATTAAAAATGATGTTTGCTATTTCGTTAGTATACAAACTGGGGAATATTAAAGAATCAAAGGTTCAGGAGATGAAACCAATTTTTTTTATATATTTTTTGAGTTATTACGGGAAAGAGACATGGTGGCTAACGTTGGATAGGAATTTGTAAAGATTGTTTATTTTTTTTATAAAGAAAAGAGAATTGGTGTTGGGTCAACGACATTCCAAAGCTTTTTAAGTTGTGTGATGTAGAGATATCAACTTGGTTGGTTCATGCTTCTTTCATTGTTACAAGTTGTTTATGTTTTTTATGTAGATTTATTAAATACTACAATTTGGGTAGGTCTAAAGTGTGTTTCCTACTAAACAAAATTTATCGAGTATTTGAGTCTCTAAGAATATTATATTCTTCCCAAACATTCAACCACAAATAGCTCATCAACTAGGACGTTGATTGTTTATTCGTGTTTTGTTTACATTTTCACATGAACACTCATTAGAAAACTAATCGGACACGATTTCCACATAGAATTCTTTTACTTCCGTTTGACCAATTTAAATGGTACCATGTTTTAAACTTATTACAAAACCCCCAATGAACAAACTACAAGACGGTACCACTCACCAGATGACAAATCGCGATCCAATCTATATTACCTCTTGTTAACAATCATTCCAGTAGTTCTCTAAAAAGGCAATGAACATCTAAAGTGGCAATGGATAGACCCTAGATTAGTGGGATTGTGTTTGATTGGATCCAAGGAGATGTGGCTGATATTTAACCTAATCAGGTTTTAATATGTCCGTAATACTACAATCACAGGAAAATTATGTGGCTTTGTCTGGTCAGTAAAAGGTGAACACAAAACTTGGGTTTCCTGTTTCTTCTATTAGGAAGATTCGTCATCAGTCTTGGAGTTTTGCTAAGCACGAGTGTTACGTAGGTTTTTAACTTTAAACCAAACGGGATTAATCTAATTTTCCCCACACAAAACAAAACAAACGACCGTGACATTCCCTTTATGGTTGTGACTGTACAAAGCAAGCAGGTAACAATCAAGTAGCCTTATATTAAAAGAAAAAGAATGATAAGGAACCTTATCAATATCCCATAATTGGTTTAAAAGACTCGAAACTGTAAGATGATTCCACCAATTCACATGTTCCACATTCAAAATAGTAAATAATCTTTGGACCCAAAATCATGTCTAAGAAGATTATGAACATGTGCAATGAGTGAAAATATTCGAACTTGGGGCATTGTAGTTTGGATGCTAAAATCAAACATTAAAAAATAATCTTGTTAAGACATGATGCTCTACACTAAAACAACAATAGATTGGATTGATCTTGTCCTAAAGTCTCGAACTTGGAATTGATCATTGTCCTAAAGTCTCAAACAACTTGGAACTTGGTAGGTTTAGTACTACAGAGTCAAACAGCAAAGAAGACAATCAACTGAAACTAGCAAAACCACAACAAAAGGACAAAATGACATAAGCAAAAGAACCAAAGTCATAATAGAGGTCAAAAAAATTCCAAAGTTAAACACTTAAAAGAAAAAAAGAACAAACATCCATATCAGAAACCAACTCTAGAATATATAGTTATAACAGAAAAAAGGATCAAACTTTCCGTATAATAATAAAAACTCAACAAAAACACCAAAAGGACCAGGCAAATTCATCATTCCCATCAACAACAACAAAAAAAAAAAAATCAAAAACGAAGAGAAATACTCAAATCCGTTTTCAATTCTATTTGTTGATTTTTGAAGGAAATCAAATTAAGCAACTGGACATTCCCTTGCAAAGTGACCTTCTTTACCACAACTAAAACACTTGTTCTTGTTGTTACCTCCTCCTCCACCGGATCTTCCTTTCCGGTCACAATCCCTAGCTATGTGACCAGTAGCACCACAATTATAGCAACCACCAGATTGTCTCTCAGACACACAATCCCTAGCCATGTGACCAATCCCACCACAATTATAGCAACCACCACCGCCGCTTCTTCTACTTCCGACGTTTCCCATCAATTTCTGATCACAATCCCTAGCAAAGTGATCAATCTCACCACAAGTGTAACACCCTTTGGATTTTCCGGCTCCACCGCCGTTTCCTCCCAATTTCTTATTACAATCCCTAGCTATGTGACCGATATCACCACAATCGTAACAGCCAGCAGATTCTTCATTGCAATCCTTAGCAATATGACCAGCCTCACCGCAATTGAAACAACCACCGCGTCTACCACCACTCTCCTTCTCCTTCTTAGGAATAGGAGCACCACCAGGACCAGTAACATCAACGGCTTGAGTTTTACCGTCGTTTCCCTTAGCAACAGAGAATTCAATAGATTCGCCGCTTGTTAAACTCCGGAAACCTTCGGAAACAATGGAGGATTGATGAACGAAAAGCTCTTCGCCGCCTTCATCGGGATTGATGAAACCAAATCCTTTAGAATCGCTGAACCAATTCACTTTTCCGGTAGATCTCACCGCCGATTGATCCTCTAACGCCATTGATCGAAAACAGAGAAGAAGAAGCAGAAATCGAAGTAATTAGGGTTTGTTTTGGTTTTGGTTTCGGTGAAAATCTGTACGACTGTGTGTATATATAGGGGAATAAGAGTTGGGATTAAAGGAAATTTAGTGAGGAAACCCTAATTACTGGGATGTAATCAAAACCCTAATTGACTTATGTTTTAGATACAGCCGCCGAAAGAATTTAGGAAAACAACTCTTTTTACTCTTTCGACGTCTGTTATCAGATGTGCACGCGTCCACCCTGACTTTTAACCGTGACCGTACGTTTTTAGATCTGTTGGAATACTTATCCGTTGGATGAGAATGGGCTCTTAGTTTATTGGGCTTTAGGTGTTTGGAGTATTACAGGTTTTTTGCTCCAAGATTTTCACTCAGATGGGCCAAATTTTAGGTTCTTTTACCGGTTTATAGAGTCAACGAAGTAAACCGAACCTACATATAATCTTGGTTTATTCAAATTGAAAACTAACCAAAAATGGCGTTTCACTCGTTGAATATTGCTTAAGTTCTTCTCATTGCCAAAAGCCAATATACAAATTATACATTGAACAAAAAAGAAAACTTTATACAACTTCTTTGATAAATGGTGGAGGTTAAATTAAAAAAAAACAGTCATATAATATACATGAAAAATCATATGAATACATGTGAAAAATCAAATCCTATAATTTTTCTAATCGAATCCAAAAACAATAATGCTTCGTTGAGAGATTAAAAAATCAAACATGAAAGCCTCTTGATCCTCTTGACTGATAAAGCTCAAGTCTACTCTTAGCTTCATACAACAAAGCTTCCATATCTTCATCTTCTTCAATTACATTCGTTTGCTTCGATGCCCATTCCAAAACCATCAACACTTCATCATTCGCTAATTGCTCACTATCAGGTACGTTCATTGCCACATAACTCAACAATACCATCGCCGGAATCTGAGCTCCGTTCTCTCCAAAGTAAGCTAACTGCACCAATAGCTTCGTTCCTCCGCCGTTGATTATCGTCCTCGAATGATCTTTCCCTAAAAAATTATCCTCCGTCGCGAATTTCGCCAACGCAATCGCTGCTTCCGCCGCTAAATCTGGTTCTCCGTCGTCTAAGAGTTTAATCAAAGGAACGATTAAATGCGTTTCGGCTGATTTGAATGTTCGTGCTAGGTTTCCGATTGATCTAACACAAGGGATGAGTAAATCGGATCCTGCGTCTGCGTTTTCAACGATTCGGAATAACTGATCAACCACCGCTTTACACGCCGGCGAAGTTCGTCTAAACGCGGATCTTCTCAGATCTGCGTTTTCTTCGGCGACTGCGGTTATCTCCATTATCGCCATGGCGGTGTTGTACTTGGTCTCTGCGTCTCCTTTCTCTAGCAAAACTGCGAAACAGAGCAAAGCTCGTGACTCGGTGATGACTCGGCAGATCGATGCGTTTCCTACAGCGAGTTTCCATAACGCTCTCGCCGCCATTGCTTTCATGTAAGTCTTCGTCACCGGATCTTCAAGCTCTCTCCCTCTAGTAACCGATGCGTTTCGCGATTGATGCTTCGCGATTCCACTATGTGATGAATTTAAGCTGTAGCTCTTCTCCGGTAGCTTCTCCGGCGGTCTCTCATCCTCTCCGGTAACAAATCGGTTTTTGGATCCAGATCCAGATCCGATCGATTTCATCGCCATTGTAGTCGCGACGATGCTATGCATCTGATTCGACATAGGATTCGAAATCCCGATCCGATTATCATCATCATCATCCTCGTGCAACGCCGGCAAATTATCTCTACTTCCTCCGATCTTACTCGCCGCCATAACAACGGCGTGATGCATCGACGTAGCTCGACCCGCAACAACCGCGTATTTGCTATGTTCTTGAACCGTTTCAAACGCTAAATGGCTCACGAGTAGCCTAATCACGTTGTTCTGAGCGAAAAGCTCTTGACATTTGGCGTGATTACCAGAAACAAGCTCTGAAACAGCCCAAGCAACGACGGCTTGAACTTTCATCGAACCTTCTTTAAGAATATTCGCAAGCGATGTGCAAACGCCTAACTGAATCATATGCTCAACACATTCCGGGTCACGACCCAATAACCCGATCGTTCTCGCCGCGTTTTCTTGACCGTCGATTTTGCCTTCTTTAACAAGTTTCAGCAATGGGTTGACTCCACCTTCTTCGACTATCAGTTTCACGTATCGGTCGTTGTCTCTAGCTAAAGAAGCTAATGACGCGGCCGCGTCGGATTTATCATCCGGCGTGCCGGTCATTAAAACCGCGATTTGCTCCCATATTAGGCATAGGATCGGTTCGTTCGCTGCGATTGGTGGGAGACCTAAGTAACCGAAGCCTTCATCGTCGTCGTTACCTGCGGGAGTTGAGACACGGAGGAGCCAAGAGACGTCTCCGACGGAGTTTTCTAACTGAGAGATCATTTTTCGGAATGCTGCGGCGGGGATTATGTTGAAGAGTCGCATTATGTAGCCATCGTCACGGCAACGTTGGACCATGGTTAATGCTTTTTCTAAAACGTTTTCAGTGTCGTCGATGATACGGCGCGTGGGACGTTCGTATAGATCCGAGCTCGCACGCGCCGCTTGACGGAGAAGAGCAGCGAGTTTTTCCGTTTTTGATTTGATTTCTGCACATTCTTGCTTGTTGATTGTTGCTTCGTCTCCGGCTTTAACTACTTGGTCTGCGAGTTGAATCGGTCGAGTCAGTATCTGCTTCGCTAGATCACCCATAGATCAAGAAACTTGTGTAAGATCAACCAAATTAGAAAAGGGTTGGTTTTGATTTTGAAGATGATGAAGAAAGATTAGGAATTTGTTTTTGTTGGGGTTTGGTCTTTGAAACATGGTTTTGACATTTCTATGTATTTCTTACGGAACACGCCGGTCGTTGCCGGCTTTCGCTATCGGAGTAAATTAGTACTTATATTAGTCATTTACTAAGTCGTCGTAGCTCTCTTTCTGTTCTTTTTATATATATATTATATATATATATATATATTAAGCATATTCAATATACATGTTATTATTATATACTCCTCTAACCTCATATCCGACTGTGGAAGGTTTTTTTGGTATAATGATTGGTTGACCAAAATGTTTACTAATGTTTTTACACATAAGATGTAATTTGATTTCCACTAAATGTGAAATTATGCTATATATCCGAGGTATGTTTACTGGATATCTATAGTGTCGTACTAATGGAGCTTGTCCATAGTGAACATGATGTAAATTTTTTTTTCAAAAAAAAAAAAAAAAAAAAACATGATGGATATAAATGTTAGTTGTAAAATCGTTCGTAAAAGATTTGTTCATAGTATTTTTTGGCTTCATTCATCTCAATTGAGATCAAGATATAAGATAACAAATTCGAACTTCTAAATAATTAAGAAAACATATTCGATTTTGTGATAACATGTTATATATAGAAGATGACAACAGACAACATAGGCATGAATATAAAGAGACACTACATCTAGCTGGTTAGTTAATTATGAAAATAACAAAGTCCAATCTTCAACAAGGGATTGCTATTTACTTGATTCCTACGGTTGTTCAGAGATTCCTATGGTTAAAACCCTGCATTCATAGCAATGGACGTAAAAACAAAGTATTATTTGACTATTGTAAGGTGTATATTAAGCCGTCGAAATAGAAAATTGTTAGAAATGTGATTGGATAAGTTATTATATTGGGCCCTCAAGAGACATTGCATTGAATGGTTTAAAGGCTATGTAGTTGGGTTTTTCTTTTGTTTTTTTTTCAAGTCGTGTGGCTACACCTTATTTATTTCTGGGCCATGTTCCACATTTATATTTTGAGCTTCTAAACTTCTAAAGGATAGGATAACATACAAAACAATCCAATAAAATTATATAATTATGTACAAAATTGCAAAGAATCTCTATAGGCTTCTTCTAGTTATTGACAACAAAAAAACTTCAATATTTCACCAAACTTCATGAATATGATTGGATGAGTTTTATGAAATTTCTGTTGGAGTAAGTTTGAAGATAACTTAAGTTAGAAGTCATCCTTATCATAAGCCGAGTTGTGGCAATAAGTGATAAGGATCAAAGTTTGTTTAGGAGTTATCTAAACCTAAAGATAAGGACTAGAGTTTGTTATATAAGGAGATGTCGAGCATGTGACATAATGTGTGTGGTTTTGAGAGTGCTTGAGTTTGAGACATTTTTCCTTAAGCAATAAAGAGAGTGAATTTTTTACTTTGTGTTCTCTTAGTGTTTATCGATTTCCAGAATTGGTATCAGAGCGGTTCGAGAAGGAACGTCATAAGCTATGAGTAGCAAATCTGAAACCATGACAGAGAAGTCGAAAGAAGGAGGAGGACCCTTGTCGATCAAGTGCCCTATGTTGAATCTAATCAACTACACGGTGTGGGCTATGAGGATGAAGAATATCCTCAAGGTACACAAAGTCTGGGAAATCATTGAAACACCAACGAACAATAGTGAAAAGAACGATATGGCCATAGCATTGTTGTTTCAATCAATCCCAGAAACGCTCATACTACAAGTTGGCGAGCTTGATACGGCGAAGAAGGTATGGGAGGCTATCAAGTCGAGACATGTGGGAGCTGAACGAGTGAAAGAAGCCAGATTGCAGACACTAATGGCAGACTTTGACAGGCTAAAGATGAAGGATACGGAGAAAATTGATGACTTTGCTGGAAAGTTGGCCGAGATCTCATCAAAGTCTGCTGCTCTTGGAGAAAACATTGAGGAATCGAAACTGGTCAAGAAATTTCTCAAGAGCCTTCCTCGGTCTAAATACATACACATAGTTGCTGCGCTTGAACAAGTCCTGGATCTTAAAACCACAAGCTTTGAAGACATTATCGGACGTCTCAAAGCTTATGAAGAGCGCATCACCGAAGAAGAGGATGCTCAAGAGGATCAAACCAAACTGATGTTTGCAAACAATGAGACTTAATCAGCTTATTCAACTCGCGATTTCAGTGGTGGATATAGGGGCAGAGGCCATGGAGGGCGCTTCTATAACAGAGGAAGAGGTCGCGGAAGACCTAATGAGACAAGAGACTTGTCTGAGATCGTGTGTTTTCGGTGCGACAAGCAAGGACACTTTGCCTCAAAGTGTCCAGACCGACTGCTCAAGTTACATGAAGCACAAGAGAAGGAAAATAATGAGACAGAGGATGCGGATGAGCTGATGATGCATGAGGTGGTATACCTAAACGAAAGAAAGGTCATACCAAGCAAGTATGAAGCATCAAACACTGAAGATGGAGATATGTGGTACCTTGACAATGGGGCAAGCAACCACATGACTGGAAACCTAAGGTACTTCTCTAAGATCGACTACTCTATTACCGGGAAGGTAAGATTTGGTGATGACTCGAGGATAGATATCAAAGGGAAAGGAGCTGTTAGGTTTACCGATGGGAATGGTAAACCAAGGAAGCTGTCCGATGTTTACTTCATTCCTGGTTTGAGAAGTAATATTATCAGTCTGGGACAGGCCACAGAGACAGGATGCGATGTAAGAATGAAAGGTGAGTACTTGTCAGTACGTGATCGTGACGGAAAGTTGTTGGTGAAGACAACGAGATCGAAGAACCGCCTATATAAGGTACGTATGGGGATAGAAAACACTATGTGTTTGTACTCGGCAACAACAAGGGATTCAATCAAGTGGCATGCAAGGTTAGGACATGTAAACCTTGAGACAATTCGGTCCATGATTAAAAGAGAACTTGTCATAGGAGTTTCACACATCAATCTTGAAAAGAAAGTGTGTAGTTCATGCTTACTTGGGAAACAAGCAAGACAAGTGTTTCCACAAGCTACTGCGTACCGTGAGACCAAAGTTTTAGAGCTCATACACGGTGATCTCTGTGGCCCCATCACTCCAAGCACGCCAGCTGGAAACAAGTACGTCTTTGTCTTAATTGATGATCACTCTAGATATATGTGGACGATTTTATTAAAAGAAAAGAGTGATGCTTTTAACAAGTTTAAGAAGTTTCGTAGCATAGTGGAGCAAGAGTCAGGGATGAGAATTGGCACTTTTAGAACAGATCGTGGAGGAGAGTTCGTGTCACAAGCTTTCAACTCGTTTTGCGATGACTCAGGCATTAAAAGACACCTTACGGCTCCACATACTCCTCAACAAAACGGCGTGGTCGAGAGGCGTAATAGGACTCTAATGGAGATGACCAGAAGTATAATGAAGCACATGTTTGTTCCAAATCATCTATGGGGAGAGGCAGTGAGACATTCTACGTATCTCTTAAACAGAATAGCTACGAGATCGCTTGAGGACAAAACACCGTATGAGGCATTTCGAGGAAAGAAACCCAACATCAATCACCTTAGAGTTTTTGGCTGCATTGGGTACTCAAAGGTGACTGAACCACACCTGAAGAAGCTCGATGATAGGTCCCGTATGCTGGTTCATCTGGGCACGGAACCAGGATCTAAAGCATATCGCTTGTTTGATCCACAAACAAGAAAGATGGTGGTGAGCCGAGATGTTATCTTCGATGAAACAAAGGGCTGGAACTGGGATAAGAAGAGCACGGAACAAGACACTGCTGGAGGTTTTAAGATTGATTTTGGAGCGTATGGACCCGAGTATGTTGATGAAGAAACAGAGGATGATGATAGCTCAATAGAGTCGGACACGGGTAATGATCACAGTAATGATAGAGGAAACAGTGAAGGGCATGATGAGGATGGTGGCAATGAAAACGGTGGCAATGATCACAATGTCAATGAAAATCAAAGCCAACCGATGGTAAGAAGAACATTAAGGCAAAGACAGAAACCGAAGAATTTTGAAGACTACGTGCTACTGGCCGAAGAGGAAGGTGAGCGTTTGTTGATGTGTATTAATAATGAGCCAAGAGATTTTTGGGAAGCGAAAGGGTTGAGAAATTGGATGCTTGCTTGTGAAGATGAAATTCATTCTATCAACAAAAATCAAACTTGGACTCTGGTTGATCTCCCATGTGGAGCAAAGCCGATAGGCTTGAAGTGGGTATTTAAGCTCAAGAGGAACTCGGATGGGAGTATAAACAAATACAAGGCAAGACTTGTTGCCAAGGGATATGTGCAAAGATATGGGATCGATTTTGAGGAGATCTTTGCACCGGTAGCTAGGATTGAGACAATTCATCTTCTTATCAATCTAGCGGCGTCTAAAGGATGGGAGATACATCACCTTGACGTCAAGACAACGTTCCTTCATGGGGAGCTAAAAGAAACTGTCTATGTCACGCAACCAGAGGGTTTTGTAGTGGAAGGGCGTGAAGACAAAGTTTACAAGCTCAACAAGGCGCTGTATGGTTTGAGACAAGCTCCGAGAGCTTGGAATAACAAGTTGAATGAGATTCTCCAAGGATTGCAGTTCGTGAGATGCTCTAAGGAACCTTCGGTATACAAGAAAAAGGTAAACCAAGACTTACTTCTTGTTGCGGTTTATGTTGACGATCTATTTGTGACTGGAACAAATGTAAGGATCATAGAAGGTTTTAAGAAGGAGATGGCGGTGAAGTTTGACATGAGTGATCTTGGCTTACTCACTTATTATCTTGGGATTGAGGTAAGCCAGCATAAGGAAGGTATAACTCTTAGTCAAAAACGCTATGCTTTGAAAATCCTGGAGGAAGCTGGAATGAGAGATTGTAATCTTGTTCATACACCAATGGAAGCTGGTTTAAAGTTGTCGAAATCAATGGAGGAGAAGGACATTGATGCAACTAGCTATAGGAAGAATGTTGGGTGTCTTCGTTACCTACTTCACACGAGACCGGATTTATCATATTGTGTAGGTGTGCTAAGTCGATATATGCAGAATCCTAAGGAGTCTCATGGGGCGGCAATGAAGCAATGCTTAAGGTACTTGAAGGGCACTACCACACTCGGACTAACCTTCAAGAGGTCGGCTTCAATGGAGACAAAGCTGATTGGTTACAGTGACAGCAGCTATAACGTGGACCCAGACGATGGTAAAAGCACAACTGGTCATGTGTTTTACCTTGGTGGGAGTCCAATCTCGTGGTGCTCGCAGAAACAGGAGACGGTAGCATTGTCTTCATGTGAGGCCGAGTTCATGGCAGGTATTGAGGCAGCAAGGCAGGCCATTTGGCTTCGAGATTTGCTTAGTGAGGTAACCGAGTCGCCATGTGAGAAGGTTATCATTCGAATAGACAATCAATCGGCAATAGCCCTCACCAAGAATCCAGTGTTTCACGGAAGGAGCAAACACATTCACACAAGGTTTCATTTCATCAGAGAATGTGTTGAAGATGGGCAAGTGGAAGTGAAGCATGTTCCCGGGAACATGCAAAAGGCGGACATTCTAACCAAGGCTCTTGGGAGAGTCAAGTTCAAGGAGATGAGAGAGCTCATAGGCGTGGAGGACTTAGGTGAGAGTGATGTCAAACTTAGGAGGGAGAATGTTGGAGTAAGTTTGAAGATAACTTAAGTTAGAAGTCATCCTTATCATAAGCCGAGTTGTGGCAATAAGTGATAAGGATCAAAGTTTGTTTAGGAGTTATCTAAACCTAAAGATAAGGACTAGAGTTTGTTATATAAGGAGATGTCGAGCATGTGACATAATGTGTGTGGTTTTGAGAGTGCTTGAGTTTGAGACATTTTTCCTTAAGCAATAAAGAGAGTGAATTCTTTACTTTGTGTTCTCTTAGTGTTTATCGATTTCCAGAATTTCTCATCAATTTTTGGGGGTTGTATTACGGATAATTACAGCACAAGTGTGTCTAAATCATTTTATATCTAATTAGTTATGCACAAACAAATGCAATTAAGCAAATAGATGAGAAAAGAAAGATTTTATTTAGATATTTGTCCCAAACTAGAAATAAAGTAAACCTATCAAAAAGATTTAAAATATCTTTTGTTTTAGAATGGATAAAAAGTTCGACTTGACCAAACAAAATGTTCGGCTTCTGCCTCGTTCGGTTTATGTTTACTCATAAAAAAAGTGATCAATAAAATAAGTTCAATAAAACACAACTTTCTTTTCTGCAAACGAAGACATCGTGGTTACAATGAATCTTTGCACATAACCCATTGGAGCACGTCTTTCAGTTAAACGTCGAAAAATATTTATGCGTAAAAGTCGCTGAATCAAAGAGGAGATTGTGGATTTGTTTGTTTGTCTCCTTTTGCTTTTTTTGGGGGGGGGGGGGGGGGATGTCTTTTAGAGAAATATAATAAAGAAAGACTCAGTAGCATTTAGCTTCTAGAAGGTTATTTACTGATGAATATCATCAATAAGATAAGCCCATAAAATACTCCCGACAAATTCAGAAAAAAATACGGCAATAATTTAGCGAACAAGATCTAACGTCTAAGAAATAATATGAGTTTATCAGTTTACTTTTCCAGTTTTCCACAAACTCGAGGGCCCTTACTTTTGTCGCCTCTCTAGGTCCCAGAATACCTAAATATGACATGGAAGCTATCATGGTTATCATTGTTGTAGCAACTTAAAAAAATATATGCAGTTTAGATTTCTAAACGAATATTCAATTCTTGTGACGATATCGTATACTTTATAAATTATAACAGTTTATCTCTAAAGACTACATTTTGAGCATATCAGTGGAATGCTAATCGCATGTGCAAAACTCTTATCCCAATTTAGATTTCATATATTTTTATTTTTGGGGGATCAGTGATCACACGGTTTTGAACACCAGAAGGAGATATTATCGTAAGTAGAATGATTTTAAAATAATAAAACGATGACTAACGAATACAATAAATATATTTGACTACTACACGAGTAACGACAGTAAACATGTGATGGGTTTAGTTCACTTGATCAAAATAGTTATGCATCAAAATCTCTCAACTCATAGCAAGAACTCGGAAAGTGATGGTTTTTTCTTTTTCTTTGGCCATGTACGTTCACGTGCCAAGAGATTCAGCCATTTTTGTGGGCCAAGAAATAATAATCACTTATGGATGCATCCTAATTATTGTCAATCGTAGAGATTCCTAAGTTTCCATATACTGAAAATTGAAACCAAGCCAAAAATCAAAGGAAAAAGGAACCAAACAAAAGTTTTATCAGAGTCCGAACATAATTGATTGCTTGATATAAAATGAAAATGTTCCAAAAAAATATCCATATTAGATTTTGCTTCTTTGGCTACTTTAACATTTGCATTGAAAATAAGCTTTAATAACCAAAAATAACGAAAGTAAATATAGTAGTGTTATAAATGTCAAATAAGGCTGCAAGAAGCTTCCGAGTTAGACACTGCAAATGTCAAAAGTTGTGGGTAATATATTATTTGTGTGGATCCCACTGTCACTATGTATGCACAGTAACTTACTTGTTTACGCCTATAAATAGAGACATTTGTTATCGATGGAAAGACACAACATTCAGAAACACAATTTGAGAAACAATAATAAACATATTTCTCTCTGGCTTCTCTTTGATATCTCTCAGTATACTATTCCCATCGGGTATAACAATTTATTTTTATTTATATTTATCGAAATGATAAATTAACTCTTTTATTTTATAACACGTTATCATCACGATCACTCTAAAATTTTAATTTTCATATGCATATTTATTATACCCTATGAGGTGCGGATTACCGCCTCCATATTAATTCTTATGGATGCTCGATGCACCATAGTTATATATTCATTGGTCGGCTGAGCCGCCTTATATTTTACATACTATATACGTGGATGAATTTGTCACCATAAATTGCTTTAATTATTTATTTATGGTCGGTTCAACCGCGTAATAATTTATCTGTTATGTTAATCATTTATTTATTTATTTATTGATGTTGATGACTTTGTCACCATAAATTGCTTTAATTATTTATTTATGGTTGGTTCAACCGCCTGATAATTTTCTGTTATGTTAATCATTTATTTATTGATGTGGATGATTTTGTCACCATAAATCTGTTATTAAATTCTTGTTTATATTTTATAATTATTATATAAAATATTTAAACACCTATTTATAAATTTGATATTTGATCTGAAACTGGTAAATTTATCTTATTGATTATTAAATATTTTTCGAATTAATTTTTCTTTTCCACCGATTTTTAAAAACGGTCACAAAGAAAAATTTTCAAAATTTTTCAGTTTTCAAACGGTCATAAACAGTGTTTTTCAATCTATAAATACACCCATTTTTCACTCTTTCAAAATCACTCAAACATTTCATCCTCTTTCAATACTTCTACAAAAAAATATTTTGATTCCGATTTTGTAAGAAAAATGTTTCGTTGGTTTTTGATTTTTATTATCGGTGTAATTCTTAGTGTTATTTATGGTTTCTTCACCGGAGATTTTACCCATGAAGAATATATCATAAATATTTGTTTACTTTTTTATGCATTAGTATTTACTGTAATTACTGTTATTATTAATGTAAACGGTTTCTAAAATCGTATTTCTAATAAAATTATTTTCGATTTTGTGTTTAGAAATCAAATGGCAAATATTGAGAAACTACAGATCCCAACTCTCCAAGTCACTGGAGAAAATTATATATCATGGTCCACGAATGCTGAACTTCATCTAAGTTCTCAAAACTTATTGGATACCATTATAGTAGGAAATAAATAGTCTCTCCCTGAAAAGGCAAAAGCGATAACTTTTCTGAGAAAACACTTAGATGAAAATTTAACGCATGATTATGCGAATACAAAAGACCATGTCACTACAAGAAAACAATGAGATTTCCGACGGTCAAATCCGTCGGAATAGGGCCATTTCCGAGGGAATTCCGACGGATTTGATCCGTCGTTTCTATCTCGTCGGAAAAAAAAATTCCGTCGGAAATCCGTCGGAAATACCGACGGATTTCCGACGGAACATTTACCGACGGATTTCCGACGGATTTTGAATTTTTTTTAAAAAAAAAAAGTCTCCGGCGATGTCACCGGCGGCGTCACCGGCGGCGTCACCGGCGGCGTCTTCTTCTTTCTTCTTCTTCTTCATCTTCTTCTTCTTTCTCCTTCTTCTTTCTTCTTTCTTCTTCTTCTTCATCTTCTTCTTCTTTCTCCTTCTTCTTTCTTCTTCTTCTTCTTTCTCTTTCTTCTTCTTCTTCATCTTCTTCTTCTTTCTCCTTCTTCTTTCTTCTTCTTCTTCTTCTTTCTTCTTCTTCATCTTCTTCTTTCTTCTTCTTCTTCTTCTTTCTTCTTCTTCATCTTCTTCTTTCTTCTTCTTCTTCTTCTTTCTTCTTCTCCTTTCTTCTTCTCCTTTCTTCTTCTCCTTTCTTCTTCTTCTTTCTTCTTCTCCTTTCTTCTTATAAGAAAATGTGGTTTGGGTATAAAATTAGGGTAAATCCGTCGGAAATCCGTCGGTATTTCCGACGGATTTCCGACGGATTTACCCTAATTTTATACCGCCAGACATGGGCGGGAATTGTATCTTCACAATTAAAAAAAAAGATATTCCGACGGATTTCCGACGGATTTCGAAATCCGTATACGGATACCGTATACCGTAACCGGATACCGTATACCGTATACGGATATCGTATCCGTCGGATTTCCGAATTTTACATTCCGTCGGAACGGTATACGGTATCCGTCGGAAATTTCCGACGGATATGACGTCCGTCGGAAATTCCGTCGGAAATCTCATTGTTTTCTTGTAGTGTGTAGAGCTGTGGAAAGCTCTTAAAGAGAGGTTTGATAACCAAAGGGCAATAACTCTCCCACATGCTCTTGATGAGTGGGCAAAATTAAGGTTCCTGGATTTTGACAAGGTGGATAAGTATAATTCCGCTATGTTAAGAATTGTATCCTGGTTGGAATATTGTGGTAAGCGTGTGAGCGAGGAAGAGATGCTCGAAAAACTTACCTAACATTCCACAAGGAACATTTTGTTCTTGCTGAACAATACAGGAACTGCAGATACAAGAGGTTTTCTGAGCTGATTGTGGCTCTCATGTTGGCTGAGAAGAATATTGAACTTCTCATCAAAAACCACAACGCTCGACCTGTAGGAACCATTGTTGTCCCTGAAGTGAACGCAATGGATGGAAAAAATCAAGAGCAAACGGATGTGAGATATCCGTGGAGAGGAAGTCAAACCAACCGGGGTCGTGGTGGTCGATTTAATCGTGGACATGGAAAATATTATAATCTACAAGGACGGTCATTTAAATGGATCCGGTCTGAACAAAATCCCAAAGAGAAAGAAAAGAAAGGCAATTTCACCCAGGAGCGTGAAGGCGTTTGCCACAGATGCGGATGTAAAGGCCATTGGTCCAAAGTGTGTCGGTACTCCTTTACACCTTTGCAAACTGTACCACGAGTCAGTTAAAGGCAAAGGAAAGTAAGTTAATCTTATGGAACACCCTGAAGGTGATATATATCTTAACGCTTCGGACTTTGATGATGATACCGAAATGACCGACCTTGCGGATAAATAAGATGTCTGTAATGAGACTACTGAATAGTCTTTGATTATGCCATGTATAATATTATGTTTTTCCGTATTTTGAAAAAATAATATTGTTTTTAATAAACAAATTTATATATAATTATTATGTGTTTTATAAATGAAATTTACTTTCTTTTTATTGATGTTTATCTTGATTACATAACTGAACAGCAAAACAAGTGGAACGGTATCCACAGGAAATATTAGAGAAATTTGCATTCCAAATAGTGGAACAACGCACACTATTCTGAGACATATAAAATATTTCTCTAATTTAAAATCAACAAAAATCGTTGTGAATACAATATCGGGTCCTGCAGACCTGATTGGAGGAACTGGTAAAGCGAACTTTACGTTGCCAAATGGAACAAAGTTTTCCATAAGTAATGCCTTATTTTCTCCTAATTCTAAAAGGAATTTGTTGAGTTTTAATGACATATACCTTCAAGGTTTTGATACTCAGTCTGCAACTGAGAATGGGAAGAAGTATATGTTCATTACTTCTGATAAATCAGGAGAAAAGCAAATTCTGGAAAAAATACCAAAGTTTCCTTCTGGTTTACATCATACATACATAAAGGCGATAGAGTCGCATTTAGTAATTAAAAGAAATCCTGAAGATTTCACATTATGGCATGATCACCTTGGTCATCCAAGTACTTCAATGATGCGAAAAATCATAGAGAACTCGCATGGTCACCCACTGAAAATCCAAGAGATAAATTAGGGGAATATAAAGACATGTGTTGCATGTTCTCTTGGAAAATTGATCATAAGGCCATCCCCAAATAAAATCGATAAAGAAACACCAAAGTTTCTTGAAAGGATTCAAGGTGATATTTGTGGACCAATACATCCACCATGTGGACCATTCCACTATTTTATGGTGTTAATTGACGCATCCAGTAGATGGTCACACGTTTGTCTATTATCATCTCGAAATATGGCATTTGCGAGATTTCTAATTCAGATAATCAAACTAAGGGCTTAGTTCTCTGATTACCCCTTTAAAAAAGTTAGACTAGACAACGCTGGTGAATTCACATCTCAAGCCTTTAATGATTATTGTATTGTTACGGGAATAGAAGTTGAAAATCCTGTAGCTCATGTTTATACACAAAATGGTTTGGCTGAATCATTAATTAAACGTCTGCAATTAATTGACAGACCGTTGATCATGAGATCAAAACTCCCACCTAGTGTATGGGGACATGCTATTTTACATGCTGCAGCATTTATCCGAGTGAGACCAAGTGCATATCATAAGTACTCCCCATTACAACTAGTATTTGGTCATGAACCAAATATTTCTCATCTAAGGGTTTTTGGTTGTGTGGTGTATGTGCCTGTAGCATCCCCACAACGTACAAAGATGGAACCACAAAGAAGGTTAGAGATATATGTTGGTTATGATTCACCATCCATTATAAGGTATTTGGAACATCAAACTGGTGATGTCTTTACGGCACGGTTTGCCGACTGTCAGTTTGATGAAAAAAAATTCCCAGTTCTAGAGAGAGAAAATAAACAAGTAGGAAAGGATATAAAGTGGAGCGTACCATCTTTATTACATCTTGATCCTCCTACGAAACAGTCGGAACTAGAAGTCCGACGAATCATGCATTTGCAGAGTGTAGCAAATCAGTTACCAGATGCTTTTGCAGACGTTAAAACGGTAACTAAGTCACACATTCCAGCTGCAAATGTTCCTGCTCGGATTGAGATTCCAGAAGAATTTGGAAGAGCAGAAGATACACGTGAGTCTAGGACACGCCTGAAGCGTGGAAGACCGATTGGCTCTAAGGATAGAAACCCTAGAAAACGAAGGGAAATTGAAAAGGTCGATGTTCCCAAAATAGCAGAAAATATTTTGAAAGAATCACATCATGAAACAAATGATGATATAGAACATCATGAGCCTAAGGAAAATCATGAGATTTCTACTAACTACATTCATAACGGAAAAGTTTGGAATAGAAATGAGATGGTTGTCGTGGATTATGTTTTCTCATATCTTGTGTCAAAAGAGATAAATGAAGAAAACGAAGATTCAGAACCTCAGTCCCTATATGAATGTAAAAAGAGGGATGACTGGAGAAAATGGAAAGAAGCCATCCAAACCGAACTTGATTCGTTAAACAAACGAAGTGTATTCGGACCGATTGTACTTACACCTATAGATGTAAGACCGGTTGGATATAAATGGGTTTTCGTTCGGAAACGGAATGAGGATAATGAAATTACGAGATACAAAGCTCGTCTTGTGGCTCAATGTTTTTCTCAAAGACTTGGAATAGACTATGAGGAAACCTATTCTCCTGTCATGGATGCAATAACGTTTAGATTCCTGATTAGTCTAGCACCTTGCGAAAACCTAGAGATGCGTCTCATGGATGTTGTTACTGCTTATCTATATGGATCATTAGATACGAATATCTATATGAGAATTCCTGATGGATTTAAAATGCCAGAAGCATTAAATTCCAAACCCAAAGAGTTATGTGCAATCAAATTGCAAAGATCATTATATGGACTAAAACAATATGGGCGTATGTGGTATAATCGCCTAAGTGAGCATTTAACCAAAGAAGGTTACGTGAATAATCCAATATGTCTGTGTGTTTTTTTATAAAAAAAATTACATCTGGATTTATGATTATTGCGGTCTATGTTGATGATCTAAATATGATTGGAACTCAGGAAGAAATACAGAAAGCATCAGAATATTTAAAAGGGGAATTTGAGATGAAAGATCTCGGACAGACAAAGTTTTGTCTTGGTTTACAAATTGAGCATTTTCAAAAGGGTATATTTGTACACCAATCTACATATACCAAAAGAGTGCTAAAACGATTCAACATGGATAAGGCAAATCCATTAAGTACCCCTATGGTCGTTAGATCACTCCAAGTCGATAATGATCCATTTCGACCACATGAGGAAAATGAGGAGATACTTGGTCCTGAAGTATCGTATCTAAGTGCAATCGGAGCCCTCATGTATCTTGCAAATTGTACTCGACCTGATATATCATTTGCTGTTAATCTTTTAGCAAGATTCAGCTCGTCTCGTACACGAAGACATTGGAATGAAATTAAACATATTTTCCGATATCTTCAAGGGACGATTGATTTAGGACTGTTTTATCCTAAAAATTCAAAAAGTCAAATGGTTGGTTTTGCAGATGCATGATATCTGTCAAATCCGCACAAAGCGAGATCACAAACAAGATATGTTTTCACGGTCGGAGGCACCGCTATATCCTGGCGTTTCCGGAAGCAAACACTTGTAGCTACTTCCTTAAATCATGCTGAGCTTATCGCACTCCATGAAGCAAGTAGAGAATGTGTATGGCTAAGGTCAATATGTCAACACATTCGATCCTGCTGTGGATTACTTGTAAACATTGAGCCGACAATCTTATATGAAGATAATGCTGCATGCGTCGCACAGACAAAGGAAAGATATATCAAAAGTGATAGAACCAAACATATCCCTCCAAAGCTCTTCTGGTACACCCAAGAGCTCGAGAACAATAAAGACATTGAAGTAAGATATGTCCGATCATGCGACAATGCTGCAGATCTCTTCACAAAATCACTACCTACCTCGGTGTTCAAGAAGCATGTCTATGACATTGGAATGCGCCTTCAGCGAGATCTATAAACTTGATCATTCGAGGGGGAGTTTGCGTAGTTGCACTCTTTTTATCCTTCTATAGTTTTTCTCACTGGGTTTTCCTTAAAAAGTTTTTAATGAGGCAACAAAAGATTTGACGCCAAGAACATAGTGACACTGGTCTTCAAAGGGGAGTATTATAAATATCAAATAAGGCTGCAAGAAGCTTCCGAATTAGACACTGCAAATGTCAAAAGTTGTGGGTAATATATTATTTATGTGGATTCCACTATTACTATGCATAATAACAGTAGGATGTAAACAAATAATATATTACCCACACATTTGACATTTGCAGTGTCTAACTCGGAAGCTTCTTGCAGCCTTATTTGACATTTATAACAAGTAGTAATTTTTCTTTTCATTAATGACTTTTTTTTTTAACATCTACCATTAATGACTTTATATAATAGGATTCACAAGGTGAAAAAAACGCCTACATCCTACGTAACACGAAACAAACGGTACCGTTTCGTTAGAAGGGAAGAGAAAGAGCGTACGGTAAGCACATGGCGTATGTTAGCAAACACTAATCCTCGTCCATGTTAACTTTACTTTATACTAATTAAAACATTAACCCCATAATTTATCGATTTTTTCTATTTACAGTCGATTATTATCTAACTCGTGCTAACTCGTCCCACCGAGTCAACTCACTACCAACACTGATCGGTTTCCCAGTTCCGTCCGACGTAACTTCCTAAACCGGAGTTAGTAACGACGGTCAAAGGACGGCTCCGACGAAGCATCCTCCGATCGTAAACAGATCGTTTCTCAGGATCAGAAAGCGTACAATACGCCGCGTGGATCTTCATAAATTCCTCCGCCGATGACGAATTCGAATTCGTCCGATCGATTCCTGCCACGTCGGGGTGACAGATCCTGGCTAATCTCCGGTAAGCCGATTTGATATCCTGGCTCGTCGCGCCGTGAGGAACCTCGAGGATCTCGTAAAGCGAAGCGTTCGCCGTCGTCAATCGCCGCGGGATCTGATGTAATCTCGGCGAATCTTCCGCGCAGGTGTAAGAGCAAGAGGCGGTGGTTGCGGAGACGAGATGAGGCGAGATCAGTGCGGCGCGAGACGCCGGAGAGATTGGAGAGAGAGGCGGAGAAGAAGAGGAGAGAAATGGATGAGCGAAAGAAGTCGGAGAAGAAGAAAGCATCGTTGCTGTGTAAAACGGTGTCGTTTTTGATTTTCTCTCTGTTTTTTGTTTTAGTGTTGGAAGGAGGGAAAGATTGATGAAGAAGATGGAGTTAAGGGATTTATTTATAGGCGAAGAGGCGA
This sequence comes from Arabis hirsuta, assembly GCA_964056655.1. NCBI lineage: Eukaryota > Viridiplantae > Streptophyta > Magnoliopsida > Brassicales > Brassicaceae > Arabis > Arabis hirsuta. Next base: position 35,795,869 of record OZ053303.1, read on the forward strand.
TTAGGCATTAATTGTTTTGATTAAGATATAATTAGTTTTTGATTAAAGATTGATGGAGATATTAAAAACGGATATAGCAGGGCAAGTAGGGTTGAAAGATGGGTCGGGTTAAGTTAGGATAAAAAGTTGGGTCGGGTCGGGTCCTAAGTGCTGACTCAGAATAAAAGGCTTATCCAGATGGAAATTATTGCAGTAGAGATAAGAATGTACGTCAGATTTTATTCAATAGTGGACAAATTGTGGTGTGGCTGTAATTGTCATAATTAACAAATTACTGAAAAATATACTATTTTAAAACCAAAATTACATGTGGTCTAGTGGTCGATTTAGGCCTTCAATGTAACGCAAGAGAACGTAATAGTTTAACTGTTTATATTTATAGTTGTTTCAATTTTTAATTAATTAAAATTTGTTTTTTATAAAAAAATAGAGAATATTACTATTCATTTTTCTCTTTATTCTACATTTTATATGTCATTTTAATGTTAGATATATAAACATTAGAATTTTTTAATAAATAATATGTTTCTTTACATAATTTTATCAAAATTTCAAATTTTTCAGATACAGATTTTGCAGAAATAATGACAGAGACGAGAATAAATAACACAGATGGAGAACTTGTTTCATCTGATATGGATACTTCAAAAATAACAGATGGAGAATATATGCCGCAAATAAGAGACCATATGCAAAAATATATTGGGAAAATCAATAGTTTTCAATAATTTTTTTTTTTTGCATTGTATTATACTTGAATTTTTGGAATTAAACAATTTACTTTATTTTAGCAACAAAATTAGTTTTATTAAATTTTAAAGTACAAAATTTTACATTTAAATAAAATTTGTATGTATAATTAAATTAAAAAATATTTCTTTATAGATAATTATCAAACTACAATATAGTAATATCATATATATATATATATCCCGTACCGCTGTTTGTATTTTCAACATTCAAAATTTTGCTTTTGTATCATATGTTATTTTTTTAACTATTCAAACATTATCCCGTACTGCATTTGAACTGTAACGCCCGTGAACCAAAAAGTATATTTTGGTTGGGTGTGTCGATCGACACAAGCGTGTTTGTCGATTGACACAGGTATTTTTGACTTGTGTGAAGTCGGATTTTTGGACGGGTGTCGATCGACACAGGTGGTGGTGTGTCGATCGACACGAGTTGGAATTGGACCGACCGGTTTAGTTCCAATTACCCGGTTTGGTGGACCGGTTTAGGAAACCCTAGGGTTTGATATTTAAGGGAGAAACAATGTGGTTTGGTCGACTTTTTCTTCCAGAAATCAGAATGAAAAGGAGAATCAGAGAGTTTGAGTGAGTTATGGTGATTTCTGGAGAAGGGTTGATCGTTCTTGAGGCTTATGTTTGAGTGGGAGGCTATTAGGAACGAGGAGGGTTCGTTGTTGGGTCGATTTCGAGGCTGGAAAGGTGAAATTAGAGGCTGTTCGGGTGTTCTTCGTGTTCATCCTCTTTTTCTTCCCGAATCGAGGTGAGTGCGTGACTGTAGGCTTACATAAGTGTAAGGAATAGATAGAATGCGTTTGCTTGGTGGATTTTGTGTGTTTTGTGATTGAAATCGTGCAGGAAACTCGATGAATCGCGACGGATTCGAGCCATGAGAGGATAGGCTCGATTCTGGTTTCTGCGATGTCGTGTCGATCGACACCAGGGTGGTGTGTCGATCGACACGGGGCATCCTGTTGATCGACACCATGGTGGTGTGTCGATCGACACAGTGGAGTCTGTCGATCGACACCTAGAGGTTGTGTCGATCGACACAGAGTTCATGTTTTGATTCGTGGTTGCTTGTTTCGTGAATGCTTGTGTATGCTCATCCGGGTATTTTATTTATTGTTTATGCTTATGTATAAATAGCCTGTAGACGGGATGACTGCGTCGCTGAGTATTTATGATAATACTCACGCAACTCTTTTTGCCATGTGTTGCAGGTAAAGAGAAAATGTGATCGTGGAATCATGGCCAGGAAGAGGAGATGATCTAGGGTCTCATTTGACTGGCTGTATTGTTAGAACTGCTAGGTTGCTAGTAGTGTTGGAATTTGTTAGTGTTATTGATTGGATTGAACGGTTTAGGAATTTAATAAAGTATGAGATTTATTGATTGATGTTTTATGGTCGATGTTTAATTGTTCCGCGTTGCTTGTATTGGCCCAACTGAGGATTATTATTTGTGATGATAATAATCTGAATGGAAAATTTTCAAATTTTTGGGTCGGGTCGTTTCATGAACCGTACCGTATCTCTTAAACCGTTTCTACTCGCACCGCATTTGAACTATACCGCATCTCTTAAACCGCTTGTCCCGCACTGTCCAATACGCTGTCACGATTCAAAGCCTCGAAAGTTGAGTAATATACTAATATTTCGAACTCAATTGCAAAATTCTAATTATTATAGATTGATTTAGGTAATTGTTTTGGTGGTTCGGTTGTGGTAGTGCAATTTAATGCAAGTTACTAAAGGTGTGATGATTTTTCTGTGTTTTGGATTTAAATTCTTTTTAGAATGAATGATTATTTTTTAAATTGAAATATAATTTTGGATATAAAAAAATTGATGAGTCAAAGATTTAGAATTTTTACCCCACTGTTTATCGGGAAAGAAACGTAATTCATGTAAAACATTTTGTGATATTTGTAGTCTATTGTGAACATAGTGCCAAGACTATAGTCTATTATAACATTTATAGTAAATTATCCACTGTGAATTTTTGTGAAATTTTTTACTGTATTTTTAAATTTTGATTCGTTCTTTTTATAAATATAAGATCACTATTTATAATAGGCTAAAAATATCATATATTTTAGTAATGTAACAAACGGAAAAGAAGAGCTTAAAGATCCAAGAAATAATTGTACACAAATAGACATTTTTTAGCTATTTCTTTTTAGAAGTAAATAAATGCAATTTTTTTTATGTGTAGATATGGAATTCGAAATTGGATTCTTCTTGCGATGAGATTTTTTTTTTCTTTCATTATTATTGTATGGAGACGAAATATCATCAACCATTCATTATTTTTTGGATACTGAGAATACAGAAATAGATTTTTAGAAAATTGGAGAAAAGTCTCTAAAGATTTAAAGGTTGCTTCCCACCATACAAACATATTAAATATTTATGTGATATTATATAAATGGAAATATAAAGGCTATGATTCGTAAGAAAATCGTTTTACTAGCTCGTAGAATTTAATGATATCAACAAACCGTGTATGTACGTACTAGATTAGGATAAAATAACATATTTTCAAAATTTATCTTCTTATATTACGAGAGAGATTGTAGTTGTCTTAATCAAGGAAAAGTCGGTTTAAAATTTAAAAAACGATCGTAAGAATAGTCGACTGAATTATTGTATAATTTTTTCTTTTTGTATTCTTCTGCCGAAGGTAACTCAAAAGAACCGGAATCACGGGTGGAGAAGTGGAGATTAATTAACCTCATTTTTATAATCATCGGTCATTAAAATTTTGACTAATCTATCTTAACTTATTATTACCAATTACCAAATACCCGATATATGCAATGAATGAACAAATTTTTTGACGTGGAAATTCTGTAAACCCATCACTGAAATTATTTAAACCAGTAACCAAATAATCCATACAAAGAGTTTTTTTTAATTGACAATTTCAAATATAATCACATGTTTAAGCTCATATCAAATCAATACTTAGAGATATGTCTTAAAATGGGACCATTACAATAAAATTGGACTGTCATTATACAAAATGATCACATAGAGATCATCAATAGACCATAATTCTGGTTCTAGAAGATCGTGATTGACTGATTGTTTTTAAGCAAACTATTGTAATCATACAATCTCTACTTCCTTCTCCAACCACGTGTTTGATTATCTTTGATACCCATTAGATTGTTACAACTTTCTAACAAAATTCGATTGGTGTGGTTATAAGTGTCAGTCGATTCCCATTTTCTTGGAGATAAATAAACTTATCTAGATCAAACATATATTTTTAAAATTATTTTTTGTGGACCAATTTCCTTTTAAGATTTTTTACCTTCTAGACGTTTTGAGGTTGAACGATGACAAATTTAGAACCCACAATATTTATTGCTTTGCAAAAAGAACATTTTGATATGAAAAAGAGAGATTGCTCAGACCTTAAATTTATCAAGAAATTGAACATTAAGTAAAAAAACTATCTTACAAGACTTTTGACATCTTCAAAAGGCAAGTAACATAAAAAAAATTAAATGTAAAAAAATTTGGAAATAATAAAATCCCAAATGACGTCGAAGATTGATGATACCACCAATTTCGTGGGTGACACATTCCCTTCCATAAGCATTTTATGCTTTCTCGTCATCTTCCATATATATATTATAATTAACCCATAATTAAACACACATACACATACACATACGTATACGTATCCGTATTATTGTGAATTAACCTTATAATTATATATCATTGCAACTTGTAACATTAGTATATTACACTAGAAAAGCTTAAAAGTTAAATCACATATTAAAAATAATAATTTACAATATAAAATGTGGACAAAAGGGATAAATTGATAAAGACAGGAACGTGGAAAGAAGCTAAATCCAGCAACTTTTCACATAGGTCAAGAGATAGATAATATTAACTAAATTTGTATTATATATACCGACATGGTTGAGCTTATACGATGTACCTGAGCTCAGTAGATTAAATCCCATTCACATTACTCATCACTTGTCTTTGAATTTTGATGAAGCCCATTTGAAATAACCACAGTTTGCTTCTGGATTAGAGGAAGGTCCCTGCAAGAAATGTAGTAGGCAATGAGATATTAGCATCTAGTTACACTGGTTAAGACTTGGTTTGTTTTGTATTACCTCGGCTCGAGCGCAGACGTAGAATCTGCGGCCAAATGTAGGACCTGGTTTCTTTACGACTCGAGAAACACAAGCTTCTTTGTGTCCTTTGCAGAGAGGTATGCTGTTTTGCATTAGGTTCTGTATTCTTTGCCATTCCATTAATGCAGCATTGTTCTTTTGTTTAGTTGAAGAACCGCTTTGATCTTGTTCTTGAGTTGAAGTAGTTGGTTCATTCGCTTCTTTGCTGGAAAGGGTCGGTTCTGTGATGCTTTCGGCTTGGGAGCTTTGAGTGGAGGAAACATACGAAGAAGACTTATCCTCACTATTGTTTACCTTTGAGTTTGTAGTGAAAAAGGACTTGAGAGAAAGCTGAGATGATTGGATCTTTCTCGCTTTTTTCTTGTTTCCATCTCTAGAGATATTCGCAGCTCTCACTGACGATACACATATTCCATCACTAAGGTTATCAGCGGAACGTTTGAATGCCGAGTCTGTTTCTGTAAGGCTACAAGTGAATTCTTTCTATAAAGAACAAGATTCCTCAGGTGAAATATCCGTTAAATCGCAGTTTCTGAGTGGTCCTGTCGAGATCTCTCCACAACTTGGCATAGCGTTACTTTGACTCGATGATGAACATGAAACTTCGATGGCTTTGGCTTGTTCATTGGCCTGCCTTTTCATAAACACTGATGCTGTTACAGTTAAAAAAAAAAACGAGTGAAGAAGCTGAAAATGCTGAGATAAAAACATAGAGACAGTTATAAGTTGGTAGTTTTAATCAAATCCATCACAGAGGAATAAAGGAAAGTTTCTTTGTACCAAGAGTTTGTTGGAAACCGTAAATCATGGGAAGAAATCTTGAAGCTAATGGCGGTGTGCTGTGTTCGGGGATGTCAGGCAAATCATCAAAACTAGTGTATACAGGTACATGGTCTGATCCCTGTAATTTTATACCCAATCCACCTTTCCACCTGTAGTATTGTTCACATGTTGATTCACATATTTGAGATCAAAGTAAATGTGAGACGGGCACGAAACTGTATAAACTTACCTTGTTGGCATATTTTCATTCTTAAACCGCTTATACTCGGTTAATATGTCACATTCCTTGACATGGCAAGCAAGGAAACTATGGCCCAGCTGATTTCCGTCTTCATGCAAGCAAGGTCCAGCAATTAAGATATGATCAATTCTCGAACCAAAATTAAACTGTTCTGCTCCAGTACTTGACGACCAACATGTGAATGCATCTTTCCTGTTAAATATCCAGAGAGAAGTAACTAATCATATACAAAAAATTATCAAAGAGAAGCTAAAATTTCACACTCATACACAAATTTTCACCTTTCAGGATGTTTCGATCTGAAAACATCCGAAAATGAGCCTCCACGTTCAACTAGCAGAGATCTAAACCATTTCCTGAATCTGCAATTTTTTTTTTATAATTGCCTTGAAATGAGAAATTTAATAGAAAAAAGTTCTGAGTAAAGATTTGAGCAGAGCATGAGTACTATCAGTATTTACATACTCGTTTTTCTCGAAATCAGGCCCAGCTTCACATCGATCCATAGCAAAAGGAGCAATGTTAAGATCCCCAACAACAATCACCCTTCTCCCCTGACGTAGAAGACACTCCCATCTTCTCTACAATAAAAAGAAGAAACAATTAAACCAATAAACCCCGAGGGCACTTCATTGCTACATTCAGAAACCAATACACTTACCTCTAAAACATCATAGAACCGATGCTTAAACTCGATCCTCTCAGCATCATCAGCTACAGCTCGCGGTCCATATACATTGAAAACAACTGAAAAAAACCCACAAATACATAACAAGATTCAAAATTACATCTTAAAAAAGGCTATAACATGAAAGAAATAAAACGAGACCAAAGAGGCTTGTGTCAATACCAAAGTGTCCATGGTCAGTTATAACACACCGTCCTTCTTGATCAATCTTAAAAAGCTCTTCTTTCTCATACTCTTCAAGACCTTGAGCTAATTTACACGTTTCAAGCTTCCCACCTCGAGAACTAGTCTTTACAAGACCAGTGAAACCTTCTTCTGCAGCAACAGGTAAAGCAATCTCACAGCTTGAAGTTGCTGACTTTACTCTACAAAACGTAGCTACACCTACGAATTCAACAACAACAACACAAAAACTCTAAAAATCTCAATTTTTTTCCTCAAAAATCCATTGAAAGACAAAGAAAAGCTTGATGCTTTACCAGAATACCCAATACGACCTTTCTCACAAGTACGAGTACACGAGAAAAACGATTCATACCCATCAGCTATCGTCAAATCAGCAGTCAATTCTTGCTTTCTAAGCTTCGTTTCCTATATTCAAAACCTTACGGATACATCGAGGTCGATTGAAATTTCTCGAATGTGACATTGGAAGTAAGGAAAAAACCTGGAAGCAAATGATGTCAGCGTCGAATGAATCAAGGAGTTTGATAAGAGAATCAAACTGTGAAACTCGTTGCTTAAGGCCATTAACGTTGTAAGTCACTAACTTCATCTTCTTTCTTCTTCGACACAAAGATCGTTCCTTTTTTTAGGTACAAAAACTGGATACTGACATTGGACGGTTGAGATCTGAGAGAATCAAAGTCAGTAGAATCTACGGTTGATAGAGTGTACACGTGTAGACTTATATCAAATGTATCAAATATCAGGAAACAAACACTAACAAATGAATCCATGTTCAGATGAAAATACATTTCTACACAAATGCAACAATCGGTTATGATGTTCTGAAACTATGATGCCTTATCTCAAACAGCTTAACAAAGAAGAGGAGATTCTTACTTGAACGTAATCGAAATTTCCAGAACCAGACGCAAAATAGCTTAACGAGTCAAATCGTCCAAAATCAACATATCCCCGCACAAAGTAGACACAAAGTAGCTTATTGAGTCAAATCGGCTTCTTGTTGAAGTGCCTCTATTGCTTCGCTGCTAAACCGAATATCAGGCTGTATCACAAAACCAACATAAATCAGACTCGCCCTAAGATTTGATTGAAATAATCTCAAGAATTTCAAAAAAAAAAAACCTTCAAATCTTGTGCAATTTCTTGTACGAGTCTCTTAAAATTTGCTTTCGGGAGCTCCACAGATTTCTGATACTTCTCAATCTCTTTGAACAGGAGCTCCACATATATCTGATACTTCTCAATCTCTTTGAACAGGAGCGATCATCAGTTTAACAAAATCGATAAGAACTCTTGCGTGGAGAGAAAGAAAATGAGAAGAAGAAATCCTCACCTAAGAGCCACGACTTCCGGACCACTATGCTGAGCCTGATTAACCACGACATCTGCAATAAGATGGATACCTTCAAAACCTACAACTTCTTCAAGATTTTCTTCCATTTTCTTGGAATTGTCAGCGAGAAAGAAAGCTTCGTGTGAAGATGATGATGTTAATGGAAGAAACGAACATTCCTTTTAAATCCGGTTATTATTTTACTATTTCTACTCTCTTAGTTTCTTATTTTCACTGTCTCAATCCCTATGAATTTTCTAGTCCTTGCCAGGGATGATCATTTATTCTTTCCAATAATTTTCCAACATTACTCTCTTAATTTGATTTGAATTTACACCGGGATAGTGTAAGTTAAGTCTGAGGAGATTGTTGTTTACTAACACGTTTGTTTGTGTTTGGTTTTTATGTTTTGAAAATGATTTTTCAAAATTTATATTCAAAAGAAAAAAAAGTTTTTATAAAAATAATAAAACATGAATTATGACACTTTTCTAAAATTGACGTTTTAATTTCGAAGACTATGTAACCATTGTTGTAGGATTTGTTTATGATAATCGATTTAGAAACCTCGTGCAGAAAATTTCGTACACGACCAAGCTTAATATGGGATTTGATTACGCGGTAATTATGATTGGTATTATTTGATATTAAGCCCATATGAAACCTCCCAGTTTTGATATACAATATGGACTGATAGTGGTATCTGTAAGGCCCACTTATACGTAAATGAAATGAAATGTTAACTCCAATATAGTAATGAGACTGTATTGACTAAATTGTCCCCTCTTGATTTTAATTTTATTATTATTGGGAGGTTAAAGATTTTGGTTTGGGGCTAATTTATTTTAATGAATTGGTCATCTATTCGACCGGAGTAAATTTAATATAACACATGAATCTGCAGGTAAAAACAATCTCAAGTTGAATCTATCAAACTTTTTGACTCTTACACATTTTCCCTCATTCTAGAAACTATGAAGATTGAAAACAATAACTAAAACCCAAAAAATGCCGTTCAACAGCATGACATATCATTGATTGAAACAGAACCTCTTGCGAAGAAATTAACAGTTTAGATCGCACCGTATGTTCTTTCACTTGGTTTCTGTGTTAGTGCTTGAGTAGAACTCGCGGAAGATCGGTCCCATGAGACTTCATTGGCAAAAGCATTGTTTATGTCTTCGCTTCTTGAGTAGCTTTGTCCACTTCCACTCACCTGTTTACAAAGACCATAGCCATTAGATTACATAGAAATGGCCTCTTGTAAGTTCCATAAAGACGAACAGTGAGGTTTCTCCTTGATTCCGCATAAATATATACGTTTGAGTACTTTGGTAATGCTTACAGTTTCTAGTAAGCCTGATAGAAGCGACATTCCCGGCAATGCATCAATTCCACGCTGCATCCATATGAACATATCAGTGATTTTGTGTATATGTAGCATGAGAGAAGAATCAGAGAATCAAGAATGGAAGTCAAAGGATTGAAGGTTACCACGCGTTCTACTCTTGTTTTGTAGATAAATCCTCCACAGCAGAAAAAACTCCGAAAATAGCCCATCCTTTCGCTGAGCCTCCTTCACTACCTTGGTTGTATTCTGAAATCATGTAAGAAACACAAATTGTATGTATCAGAGAGAGACAGAGCAATCACTTGAAAGTTTCAGCTCACGGGGAATGCCACGTGGATCATCCGATCAAGCTGAGTGTATAATAAGCTCACCGCAGAGTTTTGTGAGGAAAAACTGAACAGGATCATATCCATCCACTGGGATGTGACATTGACTTCATATGGATTCATTTGTTAGTGTTTGTTTCCTGAGATCCTGTTATTCTTTTATAATTCAAATTTTTATTAATTAAAGTGAAAACTTCTCAAGTGTAGCTGTGTAGTAACAGGAGCTACAAAAAATCTTGGAAGCTCTTGTGGTTAAAACTAGGGTTAGCTAGAATTATAGTTATTGAAGGTTCGATTCCTTTAAATTATGCACCATTTTTCTTCTTGTCTTAATTAACATTTTGGTGTGCTTTATTTGTTTAGTTGGCCAATGTTGAATAATATTATTTTCTCTGTATAGATTGATCAGCAACAGTTTACATGAATGAATATGTAATGAAGGCTTCCAAGTCCTTCGTTTTGGACTTCCGGCTTGTTTTTGTTGTTGAAGAGAACCACAAAAGCAGAGAAAGGACAGAGTGAATAAGTAACAGAGGAGAAGATAGTGACAAAAACTGAACTAATGATCACTTTTCTTGAATGATTTAGGTACTGGAGCACGAATAGACAAACTCTAAATATCACTTTTTCAGAATCAGCATCCCATGCAAAAGTATATGTTTAATTTCAAACTCTAACAATTAGCCCCAAAGACAAAATAATTGGAAAAGTAAAACAATTTAAGGATTTCAAATGCTGAGGCCATGTATCAGGTAGGTCAAGAGATTTGTAGCTTCTATTTGAGGACAAGTATTAACTTGGTGTGGCCACAACACATCTATCTTGTTCCGCAAGTCACCGTATGGGTATCCCGAATGATGCTTCCACTTGTTCCATTGCTCAACATAATCTCGAGCTTTGCGTTGTAGGAAAAAAGATCTGTGCAAATAACCTTTGTCCTTGCTATGTTTCCAAAAGTAGTATCTCTCATCTGCTTCACGTAGCCATCCTTCAATCATCTGTTTGAAAAACTTGGGATAGTCAATGTGTGATTGATCTTCATCATCTTGCTCTTCGTTGGAGTCCTGATCTGGAATATGTTTTGCAATGGAAGATCCAATTAAAAAGAAGAGGATAAAGAGTTTTATTGCGAGAGACATCGGCAGAGAAATCAATGGAAGAGTCTGTTTGTTTTGGAATTTTTTATCGTATGAATTTGGTTTTATATATACAAAATAGAGATTAGAGAACCTTCACTTCTTTTTCTTTTGGGATTAGGGTTTCTACTTTTCCCGTGTAAGCTTAATTATACAGAAGATTTTTATAATAGAAAATAAATAGATAATGATAAAGAACTTTATAAAACGAAAAAAAAAAAAAAATGAAAAACGATAGGATAAATAAATGATAAAGAAAATCAATATATACAAAAAAAGGAATAGTTTTATTTTTTCCGAAAAATCTTGAATCCTGATAGTCTATAATATATATATTTTTCTTTTACTAAGTTATTGATATGCTTTCGTGAGTTTTTTTTATATAACTCACGAAGAAGAAGAAGAAGAAACCAACTCTTACTTGTTCTCTCTTTCTCTCTATAAAGAACACTTTTTGTTGAGTTTACTTTGCAATGGATCAATCCAAGAAACTGAAAACTTACTCTGAATCCGATTCCTTTGCTTCTTTTTCTTCTTCTTCTTCTGCTTCTTCGAGACATAATCTCAGGTTCTTGATGCTTAAAAAATGGAAGCTTTTATGTAAAGTATCATGCTTTTTCGTAGTTTTGATTGTGTTTTGTTTCTTCTTTGTGTAATTCAGACCTGAGAAAAATGGTGGAAGCGAAGAAGGAACCAGTTTCAGCTTCTTGCCGGAAAATTTAAAAAGCAGACAGAGAAAAGATTCGTAGAGATAAGCTCAACGAACAGTTTCTTGAGCAAGGAAACGCATTAGGTATACTTAAGAACAGAGATTCTTCAGTTTTCTTATAATTGAGAGATTGATATATGGTTGTTGCTTGCAGATCCCAACAGGCCAAAGAGTGACAAAACTTCGATTCTCAATGACACAATACAAATTCTGAAAGATTTAATGACTCAAGTTGATATACTAAAAGCTGAGTATGTCACGCTATCTCAAGAGTCTCGTGAGGTGATTTGACTTCTCTTATTTGGTTTTCTACTTGAACAATGTTCAGTTTTCATCATCTTCCATTTGTTTTGAAGCAGCTTATGCAAGAGAAGAGCGAGCTACGAGTGGAAAATCCATCTCTTAAGTCCGATATAAGAGATCCTTAATGCTCAATACCACATTATGGCTCCATGGATACCACATTATGCTTATCCTATATATTCCCGTTGTAGCCATAACTCAGTCGCCAATCGCAGTTCCTCCTCAACTTCAGCCTTTTCCATTCTATGGAACTCAGACCGAACGAGCATCCTTTCAACACTCTTCTTTGTCTTCTGGTGCTTCAAACGAACAAGACTCAAAAAGCAAGTCTTTAGCTAGATTTGATTATGATGAGCAACAGTAACCATTTAGATGATCATAAACATGATATTTTAGAGCTTGAGCTTAAAATCATCGAATAGTTACTCATCATCTCAAGCTGTTCGAGATAGTTCCTCTGGTAACATAAATCACATTTCCAAGTCATAAACCGATAAATGCATTCTCCGGTAACATTTATAACATTTTGAATCACTCCTCCTGATTACACTACCATATATTACACTGGATGTAAATTATCCCCATGCTTAACTACATATAGTTACCTCGTGTAGCGGTTTTTTTTGTTTTCTTCTTACCTGCCTCATCTCCTCAAGGCTAATAGCACCGTTCTTGTCAATGTCAATCGCATCAAACTGGTCTCTGAGATCATCGAGCTCATCCTCATCAATAGTTGTAGCCAAAGCCTTCAAAAACACAAAGAGAAAACTCAAAAACATTCACATGAAACACAATCTAATCTCTTTCTTTGTTTCTTCTTGATTACCTTCAGAGCAATCTGTTTAAGGCGGCTGGATTTCACAAACTGACGCATGTTGTTAAGAACAGATATATCTATTGGAATCTACGAGGCCTCGCCTCCTTCTCTCACCCATGGATGTGCTACAACATGTAGAAGATCAGTAAATATAATGTAAAATTTTTTATAACATTTTCATATGAAGAATCGCATACATAGCGCTTTCGCTGCTGTTAACCGAGCCCGCGGCTCCTTTACTAACAACATCTTCACGAAATCTTTTGCACCGTTGCCAGTGCCATGCCTAGCCTTTTGGAGGGGGCCGAGGCGATATTAAAATATCAAATAAGTTAAAAAAATTGAAAAATCTGAAATGAAAAATTTATAAAGGATAATTGCAAAAATGTTATTTTTGGTGTGTCTATTTTTTAAAATGTTATTTTTGGTGTGTCTATTTTCAAAAATGTCATTATGAGAGTCTTTTTTCAAAAATGCTACTAATTAAGAACTTTTAAACCCTAAATCTTAAAATTCTAAACCATAAAGAAAATTTTGACCCCAAACAAACTTTAAACCATCAAAAGTAAACCCTAGTACAACATAGTTAACCCAAACATAAATGATATATTGAATAAATGATTTTGAAAAGTGGTATTTTTGAATTTTTATTGAAAAAGTGGCGTTTTTAAAAAAATTTCAACTTATAATGATTTGAGTATTTAAAATATGAAATCCTGATATGATACAAATTAATCTAAATCAATTTATAGAATATTATTATCAAAAATCAAAACTAAAAATGAAAGACATATATACATAATTTATCAATTGAACTGCTAATTATATAAAATTTGGGGCCCTAGGCGATTGCCTTTTTTTAATGCCCAAGGCACGGCCTGACCGTTGCTAATTGTTGGCCAAGGGGTTGTTCTGAAGTCAGCTTTTTTTTTTCATGACCTTTTTGTTTCATGTTTGTATAAAACACATCTCCATTAACAAACACATCATAAGATTGGATTGGTTTGTTTTCTTATCCCAAAAGGGTCTTCTTCCGCAAAGCAGAATGTAAGTGATGACACCGATAATCCACACGTCTGATTCAGGTCCTGACTTACGATTCAACACTTCAGGTGCAACGTAATACGCGCTTCCTACTATATCTTGGAATTTCATTCCTGCCATTTTCATATATTATTTGATAACCTCGAATCTCTGGCCTAAACCCTAGTCTCCGTATATTATCATCTTGAGAAGAGACAAGACTTGAGAAGTGAAACATTTGCAATGTTTTTACCTGGCTTTATGAAGTCAGTTAAGCCGAAATCCGTAGCTTTTTAGAGACGAATCTTCTTCGGTGTAATAGACCGCGTAAATGACACTCAGCTGCAACTTTCAGCATTTGTCTCACCACAACCGCCGCGTCTTTCTCGGTGTAACGACTATCTTTCCTGGAAACATATACACATAAAATTGTCTTAAAAGGTACCTTCCCAAATGTTTCCTTTGTACATTATTGTTAAACACAAACTATCATTGCTCTTACTTAGCTCATATTCGATCTAGCAACTCACCACCTTCACATAACCTGAAGAAACAAAAAAAAAAACCCATCAAAACAGGGAAATTTTACCTTTTCTTGTACCACAAGAAAGAGAATGAGCCCTAATAAAAACAGAGACAAATTTTCAGGTTTACTACATGACTATATAAACATAGCTTTGGTATGATATATAATATAATAGATAAATGTTTGATCAGATTTTGATGGATTCTGAGTTAGGACTTAGAATCTTTTTTTTTTTTACTTTCTTTAATGAAATAACACGTCATTGGTTGCATTTTTCTGCGTTGAATGCTTCATCTAGATGAGGCATTTTACTGCGCTAAACGAACATCACCCGACAATTACATTTAGATGGAGCAGCCAGATAAAGAAACGAACAGCACCGTGGTTCTACAAATCACAACATATTCTCTCTGATCCATTGGCCCAAAAACTAATTAAATTTGTTTATTATTGTGGGTTTTGGTTTAAAACTCACTAAGTCAAGAAAAGAAAAGACTCTGAATGGTTTAGAGGGTTTAAATACAAGGGAAATTCAGAAACAAGGATAAGAGTTTCTGGTTGGACTAGAATGTTTGCTTTATATATATATAAAGCAAACATTCTCAATATTGTAATATGTAATTTACAGATAGTGTATGGGAACTTGCTCCGGCTGTACTGTCAGATTCGGTTACTTTGAACCAACTTCTCGAATCATCGAGACACCAACTCAACCTCCCACCAACAGAACTCTCTGTTTCGCCCCTGTATCCATGGGTTTATTGGAATCTTTGGAAGGCTCGGAACTTGCTCGTGTTTGAAAACCGACGATTCACAGCGGCGGAGGTGATGCTGAAGACAATCATTGAAGCACGTCAATGGCAAGCAGCACAACAACCTGAAGCTAAACCCAAAACAGTTCCAAGGCACGAACTCTCTCAACCCCTACACCACGCTATTCACTGTTTTGTCGATGCTTTATGGATCGCTTCTTCTCTCTGTTGTGGAATTGGCTGGTGCTTTAAGGACTCAGGCATGAGGATTATAAGTCAAGCTTCGACATCACGGAGACAAGAGCCCTCAGCTATTTGTGCAGAGGCTTTCGCTATAATCGCTGCTCTTAATTACTGACAGAAATTATTAAATGGATAATGTGAAATCGATTGCAATACGAATACAGAGATACATATATTTCGACCAAATAGATCGAAACTACGCCTTTAAAAGAGCGAAACCAAAACTTATTGTTAGGAGAATCCAGGAGAGAACGAAACAGAGGAGTGATAAAAAGCAGAGGATCCAAAACCATCATGTGTTTGATCCAACGGCGATGAGGATACAATGGTTATTGTGAGAACTATTTGACTGAAGGTGGTGAGACAAAGGGAGAGATACTGCAGAATCTGGCCGAGTTTCAATTCTCTTGTGCAATTGCATTCACATTTTGTTCTCCGGTTAGCTTACCAATATACATCCTCCGGTTTATTGATCTTTTATTAGCAGAAACGTAACGTATCCAATGTGTATGTCGTTATGCTAAGTTGATTTATGTAGTTTTGAACGTATGTGGAAAATTTCAAAGTGATGTGATAGTCCAATTCCAAGAATGCGGTGCTGGAGAACGCTTGTAGTGCGATGGGAGCAAGAATGTCTGCCATGGACAGCTCAAGCAGAAACGCAGGAGAAATGCTTGACCCTTACTTACAACAGGACTCGTCAAGCTTCTATCACAACAGAACTGATCGAGATTATCTCTGGAGCTTCTGCACTTGAAGCCGCTAAATAAGCCCATCTGTGTTTGTTCTTCTTTGCTTTGATATCTATCTTCCTTGAAGAAGACTGCGTCTGAGCTCTTAAGAGCCTACCGAATCAGCTTCCTTTACTGGCTTCTTGTTGAGACAACCAATCTTTGCTCAAAGGTTCTTGACTTCCCCCAGAATCAGCAGTGTTGTTTTGGGCAAACACCTCATATATATACTCTGGTTTAATCATCTTTTGTAAGCTTAACCGTAACGTGATCATTTTGCCAGTTCTCCAACAAACTTACTGACGTGGATTTCACTTCATGATCTCGTTCTACTTTTAGACTTTTCAGTGACTTCAATACTTTTTAAGTAAACGCTACTGCCAAAATGGCAAGACTTAAAGACTTCATACTTTGTCACGATGTCTTTGTCCAATCCACAAACGTATCCAATGTGCCTGTCGTTATTGTAAGTTGATTTCTCTAGCTTTGAACGTACGTGGGAAATTACTAACTGATTTTTATATCCCAATCCAAGTTATACGTTAGAAAAATGAACTAACGAAGAGAGCAAGACTTAATGAAGATCTTACACTGGGAAGACTTTTCCGTAACCAAGAGAGCAAGACTTAATGAAGATCCCTATCTATAACTATAAGAGACGTTCCAGCAGCTTCATTGCCAGACCACCTTTACACCAATCTCTTTGCTTTAAGAATATTTTGCATACTTAAAAGTTTTTATGACGACCCTAATGTCGGATTTACGTCTACCTTTGCATTTTCTCTTGCTGCTCTTACTCTGTCCTGTCTCGTCTTCATTTGGCGTCCCTACACCCTCCTTCTCTTTTAAAAATACTGTTGCTTGTCGTCCCCACCAGATTCAAGCCTTTACGGAGTTCAAGAACGAGTTTGATACCCGGAGTTGCAATCACAGTGACTCCTTCAATGGAGTCTGGTGTGATAACTCGACAGGTGCGATCACGATGCTACGACTCAGGGCCTGCCTTAGAGGAACTCTCAAGTCCAACAGTAGCCTCTTCCGTTTGGATCATCTTCGTTACCTCAATCTCTCTTACAACGATTTCACCTCCTCTTCACTCCCTTCCGGATTTGGCAATCTCAACAGGTTAGAGGTTTTATCTCTTCCCTTTAACGGCTTCCAAGGTCAAATTCCTTCCTCATTAAGTAACCTAAGCCAGCTAACCCACTTGAACCTTGGCCATAACGAGCTCACTGGTAATTTCCCACTTGTACAGAATCTAACCAAGCTCTCGTATTTAAGACTTTCCTATAATCACTTGTTTGGAAGCATTCCTTCTTCTCTTTTCACCATGCCTTTCTTGTCATCTCTTGGTTTGACAGAGAACCATTTCACAGCTAGTCCCATTGAAGTTCCCAACTCCTCTTCTTCATCTAAGCTACTGTACTTGTTCCTTGGGTATAACCCATTTGAAGGACAAATTCTAAAACCTATCTCAAAGCTCATTAATCTCATTTATCTCGACCTTTCTTTCCTAAACATAAGCCACCCAATTGACTTAAGCTTCTTCTCCTCTTTCAAATCTTTGACGGAGCTCGGTCTATCCGGTAATAGTATATCCCCGACAAGTTTAAGTTCAGATTCAGGAATCCCATTGAGCATGGAGTCCTTGGACTTGTCGGGCTGCAATATCACTGAGCTCCCAAACATCTTAAAACCTCTTGAGAACTTGATGTTGATAGATTTATCCAACAATCGAATCAAAGGAAAAGTCCCTGCGTGGTTATGGAAGCTTCCTTCCTTGAACGCAGTGGATCTGTTTAACAATTCTCTTAATGGTTTCGAAGGTTCGGAAGAAGTTTTAGTAAATTTATCTGTGCAGATTTTATCTTTGGACTCGAACAATTTTGAAGGAGCACTTCCTAATCTACCACTCTCTATCATCATCTTCTCTGCGGTGAACAATAAATTCACGGGAAACATACCTCTCTCAATTTGCAACCGCAACTCTCTCATGGTTCTTGATCTATCCTACAACAATTTCACCGGTCCAATTCCTCAATGTCTGACTAACTTGACGTTACTGAGTCTCCGGAAGAACAGTTTGGAAGGAAGTCTCCCGGACATGTTCTATATTGGTTCCGAGCTGCGCTCACTTGACGTTGGCTACAATCAACTAACTGGGAAGCTTCCAAAGTCTCTTGTTAATTGTTCTTCTCTTGAGTTATTAAACGTTGAGCACAACAAGATTACAGATACATTTCCTTTCTGGCTCAAGGCTTTGCCGGATCTGAAAGTCTTAATCATCCGTTCAAACAAATTCTATGGTTCTATATCTCCTCCTCATCAAGGTCCCCTCGCGTTCCCCGAGCTGCGCATATTTGAAATATCGGACAACAACTTCACTGGAAGCTTGCCACCAAATTACTTTTTGAATTGGAAAGCGTCCTCGATCCAGATCAATGAAGATGGGAGTATGTATATGATGTACATAAACAAAGGAATCAAAGAGGTTAACTCAGCTTTCACATATACTATTGACATACATTACAAAGGTTTATCAATGGAGCAAGGGGAGGTCTTTACTTCCTATAGCACCATTGATTTTTCTGAAAACAGAATTGAAGGACAGATTCCTGAATCCATTGGTCTCTTGAAGGGATTGATTGCGCTCAACTTATCGAACAACGCCTTCACAGGCCATATTCCTCTATCTCTGGCCAATCTTACGGAGCTTGAGTCACTAGACCTGTCAGGAAACCAACTCTCAGGGACTATTCCTAATGGACTCAAGACCCTCTCGTTTTTGGCGTTCATAAACGTGTCTCACAACCAACTCAAGGGTGAAATACCACAAGGCGCACAAATTACCGGGCAATCTAAATCCTCCTTTGAAGGGAATGCAGGGCTTTGTGGTCTTCCTCTCGAGGAAAGCTGCTTCGAGACTAATGCACCACCAACACAACCGTCTGAGGAAGAAGATGAAGAAGAAGAGGAAGAACAAGTGTTGAACTGGAAAGGAGTGGCAATAGGGTATGGGCCTGGAGTGTTGCTTGGATTGGTCATAGCACAAGTCATTGCTTCATACAAGCCGGAGTGGCTTGCCAAGTTAACTTGTTTGAATAAACATAGAAACCGTTAGGATTGTTTCGGTTTTGAGTTTGATCTAGTTATCTTTTATTGAGATGACTAGATCAGCAAACTTAGCAGGGTATATATATATATACGCCTTAACTTGTTTGAATAAACATTGACGTGATCGATGTTTTCCTTCTTCTCCACTCCCATGGCGTCATCTCTCTGCATATTTCGTACAAGCAAAAGAAACTGGTCGGAGGGCAATACATGTTGAAGCAGCCTCCGTATCAGTTCCAAACCCTAAATCAACGGCTTGATTGAAGTCTTGATTGAAAAAGCAACCCAACATCTCTCGAAAGATGTGTGCATAAGTTGTTGGGTAAGTAGATTTGTCCTTCTCTGATTTCTCTATATATGAGAGGATAATCTATGCTTTTAAGGCTTTATGGTTAGAACAAGGCTTGTATGAGAGAGAGAGAGAAAGTGTATGAACCCTAAAGGCTCTAGTTTTGAGCAAGTGTCTTAGTGGATTTCCGAGTAAAATCTCGGGGAGACGTAGGGATTCCGGTTTGGACCCGAACTCGTTAAATTTGCAGTGTGTTCTTTACTTTCAAGCTCACAAATCATACAAACGAGTGATAGAGAGAGTTGAGAGAGATTTCCATTAGATTCAAACAAAAGCTTACAAACTTTCTTGAGTCTCTAAGTGTGAAAAGGTTCAATCTTTCTGGTTCTAAGCCTCACAAATATGAATGAGTCTCATAATCCTAGTTAGAAAGGTGATGTTTTTGTCATTAGGAGCTACAATCGCCTTCTTTTTCTCATCCTCCTCGATAAAGAACAAAGAGGGCGTAAACTTATAGAAGTATATGTCGGTTTCGACAAAATGATTTGTTGACCCCAAAACTACCCAACTATTAGCTCCCATATCGTACACATGAAGCACACCTTGTAAGTCATCAATTTCCGTTCTCTTTTCCCTCACCACAAGACGCTCGCCATTGTACGCAACTACGTGCCAAAACTCAAGCGTACTTTCCTCCATCGATACGTTCTTGATCCGCTTGGCGAGTCTCCAGTTGAGATTCCCGAGTAGTGTGTAAACAGAGATTTCTTCTTTTGTCCCCGATATTAAGGTCAAGCGATTGATCTTATCATCGGACGTAAAAAGCAGTTTCATCTTAGGTTCCCGGTGGAATATGGAAGGAATAAAGCGTGTTTGCTCTGTCTCGGGATTGAAAGCTATGATGCTCCCATCTTAATTGTCCATAGATTTTGAAGAGTGGAAAATAATTTGTTAGTTATTAATTTTAAAACAAATGTCATAAATATAATATCCAATGATATTAATTACATTTCCTATGATTTTTCATTGGAATCTATGAAAACCACTAGTGGGTTTCTTTTATATTTTGAAAAATAATTATCTCAATTACTAGTTAGAGGAATTCCATATAATCAAAATATATACACGTGCTATTTGATTAAACCCATTACAACTAAAATAACTAGTGCTTACTAACTCAACAATATGAGTCACCAAAAATGTTATTTCTGTTGGAAATGAGTGTTTTGTACATCAACATATACATGTTGTGTAAGTTTCATTACGATCTTCATAGTCTTTTTGAAAATTAGATTTGTTATTTTTCACCTAACCCCACCATCTAAATTCTTTTTTCACCTCATGGAATCTTTCTAAATTAACTATTCAACTTCAGCAATTTCAAGCTTCAAAATTTGAGTAATTTGGAATGCGTTGATTGAGCACATATGGGAGCATTACGAAAATAATGTTTGAGTAATTTGGTATTTTATATGTAATTTTCTAAAATTTGTGTGTATGTGTGTTGTTTTATTATATATGTAATTTATATTATCTTTTATTATATAATATTGTAATATTGTGTGTTGTATAATATATTAAATGTATGTTTTATATGTATTTGTAAAGTTTTATCATTATTAGTAACTTTTGTTAATGTTAAGGACTATAATGCAAATGAATAAACTTTTAAGGATTTTTTTGAGGATTCATGGTTGGAGCAATCAACCATTAAATCTTCATTTTGAAGTTTTGCTCTTCTTAAAATAAGGTTTTGAGTTGGAGATGCTCTTACTAGTTAATTTAGTTAATTCCTTATAAACTGTAAAAAATTCTTATGTAAAAATCCTTATAAACTGTAAAAAATCTTTATAAATTCTTACAAAAATCTTTATAACTAACTCTAAAAAATATTTATAAACGGTAAAAAATCCTTATAAACTGTAAAAAATTTTTATAAACTAACTGATGTTCGGTTATCTTGGAGGTTCAGGGTCCGGTAGATGAATTTTGGTATTTTGATACCACTTGTAAGATATGTAATATTTAAGTGTCTATGTAATTTGCTTTAATTTGTGCTAAGTTTGTTTAATGTATTTTTATTTTGTGTGAGCTTTATTTAATGTATTTTTCTATTGTGTAAACTTTATTTTAATGTTATGTAATATTTATTCTATTTTATTTTATTTTGGTGTACTTAAGTTATTCTAAATTAAGTTTAGTATATGTATTTGTGAAAAAAACTAATTATAAGGACCAAAAATAAAATAAAAGATAGTTTTGAGGTTCTAAATAGTGCAACTTCAGAACTTCAAAATTTGAGGATTTGAAGTTGGGTTGGAGATGCTCTAACTCAAGTAATTCTTGTCGTACATGGGACTAAATATATTGGGGTAAACCATTTCATAAATTTTGCCTACTGTATCATCAGTTCTTTTATTCCCTAAATTAAACAACTAGTGGGATTACAAACCAAGCTAAGAGCTTGTTTTGTTAACCGAGCCTACTTTATTACTACCTTTTCAAAAAGAAATATGGATATGAGAGCAAACAAGATAAATTATAAATATTTATTTTACCATTTTTTAACATAATGTAGACTATGGCTCGGTGTTGTTGAGAAATGAAAACATGAATATTAAGAGATGAAAGTAAAGTGAAAGAGAAACAATGAGAACAAAACACATCCAATTGAATTTAACAGAAGAGATGGAAAAAAAAAAATATATATATATATATATATATATATATATATATATATATATATATAAAGTGGTTAATTTATCATAGTAAAGTTTGAGGAGCCCTTTTATTTACTCTAAGCATAATAATAATAGTAGTGTAACCAAGAAAATAGGTTTCCCGGCCGGAATTTAAGATCTACTACAGAACATGATAAACTTTTTATTCTAAGGCAATAGGATATTGCTGCATAATGTTGAGCATTTTTTTACCATATTTTGAGCATCCACATCACGTCCCGCCATTTTGCTTGAACGTGCCACCCAAAATTTTGCCACCTTCAACCCATGCGGCCCGTTTTATCACCCTTAATTTTAGGCACAAACATAAAAAAAAAAATTACACATCAATCAACAATGTCGTTGGAACCATTTTGATCCTACAAAGTCAAATCAAGTGCTGCTAGCTCTCTTACATGAACTCGTAATTATCCCTGTTTTGTAGCATAGTAATGCTTCCGTTTTCATCCCAGTTGAAAGCCACCACTCCCATTTTCTTTTTGAGAGATCGATTTTTAATTTTGTAAAATTTTGGTTCTGTTATCCTCATCGTAGTGTTATTAATCTATTTATAATCAATCTTTACGTATGGGTTACAAACAACAAAAAGTGGAAGAAACACTTTTGCTGTAACTTATTTCCCCATTGAGTAATGAGGAGGAGTCATGTGTTCACGAGTAACCACAATCGCAGAGTGCAAAAGCAAAATAGTGTAATATGTTAATTTTAATTAAGGTTCTAATTCGACCCAAATATAAAAATAAAATTAAGGTTCTTGAACCATCATCTACTGATGTGACAAGTCTCATGTGTATATATTGTATGTTAAATAGATAAACATAAGAATAGTTCAACGTTATGTGTAATCGCCTATGATGAATACAATAATAACAAGTTTTCCCAAAAATCTTTCTTTGTTTGCATAAAATATGATACGGCCAAAGGAGATGATTTCTTCGTAGTCTTTTTACTAGAGATTAAATAAAATTAAGAATTCATTACTAAAACAACTTTGGAAAGTTGCCTAATTACTAAAACTAATTTTTAAACAAAGTTGAAACCTAACAAATATCATAAAAGACATATAAACTTAACAAGATCGTTCCTTTTTTAGGTACAAAAACTGGAAACTGACATTGGACGGTTGAGATCTGAGAGAATCAAAGTCAGTAGAATCTACGGTTGATAGAGTGTACACGTGGATTTAGTGTACTGTAATCGGACTGTAGTGAAACATTATCTCTTACAGTGGTGGCGCGTGGGGAGCACAAGTTATTGATATGCCTCGTCGGCGTCCACCACCATTATCGCCGGAGTTTTTTTATATATAACTCACGAAGAAGAAGGAGAAGAAGAAGAAACCAACTCATACTTGTTCTCTCTATAAAGAATTTTGTTGAGTTTACTTTGCAATGGATCAATCCAAGAAACTGAAAACTTGCTCTGAATCCGATTCCTCTGCTTCTTCTTCTTCTTCTTCGAGACATAATCTCAGGTTCTTGATGCTTAAAAAATGGAAGCTTTTATGTAAAGTATCATGCTTTTTCCTAGTTTTGATTGTGTTTTGTTTCTTCTTTGTGTAATTTCAGACCTGAGAAAATGGTGGAAGTGAAGAAGGAACCAGTTTCAGCTTCTTGTCGGAGAATTCAAAAAGCAGACAGAGAGAAGATTCGTAGAGACAAGCTCAACGAACAGTTTCTTGAGCTAGGAAATGCATTAGGTATATACATAAATGAACAGAGATTCTTCAGTTTTCTTATAATTGAGAGATTGATATATGGTTGTTGCTTGCAGATCCCAATAGGCCAAAGAGTGACAAAACTTCAATTCTCAATGACACAATACAAATTCTGAAAGATTTAATGACTCAAGTTGATAGACTAAAAGCTGAGTATGTTACATTATCTCAAGAGTCTCGTGAGGTGATGATTTGATTTCTCTTATTTGGTTTTCTACTTGATTAATGTTCAGTTTTCATCATCTTGGTCTTCTTCCATTTGTTTGAAGCAGCTAATGCTAGAGAAGAGCGAGCTGCGAATGGAGAAATCATCTCTTAAGTCCGATATCGAGATTCTTAATGCTCAATATCAAGATAGAGTTAGAAAAACTATGGTTCCATGGATACCACATTATGCTTATCCTTTACCCGTTGTAGCGATTACTCAGGCGCCAATCGCAATTCCTCCTCAACTTCAGCCTTTTCCATTCTATGGAACTCAGACCGAACAAGCATCGATTCAGCTTTCTTCTTCGTCTTCTGGTGCTTCAAACAAGCAAGATTCCAAAAGCATGTCTTTAGATTTGAATCTGATGAGGAACAGTTACCAAACAGATTATTATAAAGATGATGTTGGTTTAGAACTTGAGCTTAAACTCCATGCTTCTTCTTCTGCAGATCAACAGGTGTTTGTTTTCTTCAATAGTTTTTTTTTCCAACAAGCTCATGTTTTTATAAACATGGACTGATCCAAGTTACTTCCTCGCAGGATCTTTCTGGAAAAGAGAAGAAAGAAGGAAGCTCGTCGAATAGTTACTCATCATCTCAAGCTGTTCAAGATAGTTCCTCCGGTAACATAAATCATATTTCGAAGTCATAAACCGATAAATGTATTCTCCGGTAACATTTATAACATTTCGAATCACTCCTCTTGATTACATTACCATATATTACACTGGTTGTAAATTATCCCCATGC
Organism: Arabis hirsuta; assembly: GCA_964056655.1. NCBI lineage: Eukaryota > Viridiplantae > Streptophyta > Magnoliopsida > Brassicales > Brassicaceae > Arabis > Arabis hirsuta. The sequence goes on from OZ053303.1 coordinate 35,820,752, forward strand.
TTAACTATATGTATCATTATTACAAGCAAATATAATAAAACATCATTTGCTCATACCGGTTCTTAGTTCCGACACTAGAATCGTGAGAAACGTTTCGAAACCGTACGACTAAATGGTGTGATCCTCAATATCCAATATACAAATCCCATTTAGCCTCTATACCACTTTCTTGATCAGAGTTGGACAATAAAATCTTCATATAAGTAATATTACATCTTTTGAGAAAGTTGGTAACCAGGAGGGCTTTTAACATTTCTTGATTTGAGGCTTGCAGATCTCAAGAGTCTTCGAAACTCGTGGATACTGATTCTTCCATCTTGATCGACGTCAGCTTCTTCAAGAAGTGGTTCGATGGAACCTTTTAAACCCGTTTGCTGCAAGAGAGAAAAGAAAACACATTGATTCTACTAATAGAACAAGGTAGAAGAAAGAAGGGAATGTAGGAAGTGTGAGACTGACCAATCGAAGCTCTTCGGGAGTTATATACCCGTCTCTGTCTATGTCGAACTTCTCAAACGCTGCTCTTGATCTCTGTTGCCACTTCTCAGAGTCATGCTCCTCTAATTGGTTCACGTGTAAAGTAGCAACCACAAACTCAGTGAAATCCACCAAACCATCAGTGTTACTATCGATCTGCAAAGACACACACAGACAGATTTTGGATTCAAGAAGGCTTCAGTAGGCAATACTAACTACTTAAGTTACTTAATTACCGCTTGAAGAATCTCTGCAACTCTTGCATCCTTTAGTTTCCAAGGAAGATCTTTAGCAAGAGCCTATGGAAATGAGAAACAGGAACGATGAGTCTATCTCAGTCAATGCTATGAAATCGTTTACTCGTGTAGCGGTTTTTTATTCTTCTTACCTGTCTCATCTCCTCAAGGCTAATAGCACCGTTCTTGTCAATGTCAATAGCATCAAACTGGTCTCTGAGATCATCCAGCTCATCCTCATCAATAGTTGTTGCAAGAGCCTTTCAAAAACACAAAGAAAAAACTCAAAAACTTTCATATGAAACACAATCTATCTCTTTCTTTCTTTGTTTCTTCTTGATTACCTTCAGAGCAATCTGTTTAAGGCGGCTGAATTTCACAAACTGACGCATGTTGTTAAGAACAGATATGTCTATTGGAATCTCCGAGGCCTCGCCACCTTCTCTCACCCATGGATGTGCTACAACATGTAGAAGATCACTAAAAATGTAACCAAAATCAGTGAAAAGTAATGGCATTTTCATATGAAGAACCGCATACATAGCGCTTGAGCTGCTGTTAACCGTGCTCGCGGCTCTTTCACTAACAACTTCTTGACGAAATCTTTGGCACCGTTGCTAATGGTCGGCCAAGGGGTTGTTCTAAAGTCTGGTTTTTTTCTAATGACCTCATTGAATATTCCGTCTTGTGTCTTATCCCAAAAGGGTCTTCTTCCACAGAGAAGAATGTAAGTGATGACACCGATACTCCATACGTCTGATTCAGGTCCTGACTTACGTTTTAGCACTTCTGGTGCAACGTAGTACGCGCTTCCTACTATGTCTTGGAATTTCATTCCTGCCATTTTCGATAAAATCGTCTTCATAAATCATTCATCATCTTGACAAGTGAAACACTACTTGCAACATTTACCTGGCTTTATGAAGTCAGATAATCCGAAATCTGTAGCTTTTAGAGACGAATCTTCTTCGGTTGATTTGAAAAGGAAATTCTGAGTGGGTAAAATGAAAAATCTTTTCTAAGTGATGAAGATTCTTTCACATACATATGGATATGTAATTTCTAGGCATCAGAGCGTACCTACCTCTGGCTTCATATCGCGGTGTACTAGACCGCGTAAATGACACTCAGCTGCAACTTTCAGCATCTGTCTCACCACAACCGCCGCGTCTTTCTCCGTGTAACGACTATCTTTCCTGGAAACATACACACATATATTGACACCACCTTAACATGTTTTAGCATTTTTATTGTTAACACAAACTATTATTGCTCTTACTTAGCTAATATTCGATCTAGCAATTCACCTCCTTCACATAACCTGAAAAAACCACAAACAAAAACCCATCAAAACAGGGTAATTTCACTTTTTCTTGCATCACAAGAAAGAGAATGAGCCCTAATAAAAACAGAGCAAAAAATTTCAGGCTTACTCCATGACTATATAAACATAGTTTTTGTCTTCAAATACATTGTGGAATCCAACGACATTCTCATGCCCACCTAAAGCTTGTAGTATCTTAACCTCTCGCTTCACATCTTCGACCTCAATCGGTAGAGTCATCTGCACACCAAATTACCCAAACAAACCATAACTTGGTATGAAAACAGAGCTTGCTTTGGCGTCAAGCAATCACATTATTAAAGGTTGAATTTTTAGGTTCCCAAAAAGAAAATTATGAATCTTTAGGTTAAACCCATCAACAATACAATACCTTAAAAGAGGGAATTTTTGGAATCAAATACAATACCAATACCAATTGACAGATGTCTTTACCTTGGCCTTATCGATTCTCTTGACCGCGACACGATTGTCATTTCTGTTATCGGTGGCGACGTATGTGAAGCCAAACTGGCCGTGTCCGAGCAATTTTCCGATGGTGTATTGATTATCGAAATCCTTAACGTATCCAAAATCGATGCGCTTACCGTAAGGGATCCCTCCTTGGTGTCTCCATTGGATCTTGTTGTTCTTTGTTGTCTTTTTCTTGTTTTTATTACTAACTTTCTCTTTTGTCTTCCCTTGTGGTTGCGGTTTAGGTATCTCCAGCGTCGGATTAGTTTTCCGGCGACTGTTGGTTGTGCCATGTCTTGTGGCTTTAGGAGAAGAGAAACAGAGACCCATGTGATGCTCTTAGATCTCTCTAATGGAGGACATGTTCACAAAAATGGTAGATTGAAAATGAGCGACAAGGAAGAAAGAAACATTGAATCAGAGGATGGAAAAAAGGAAGAAGGGTTGGGTAATTGGCAAAACAGATTTTGATCTTGTTTTTTTCCATTGTAACAACGTTACTTAAATCAAAAGTTTGGTTAACATCAAAATATACAATTACCATATAAGTTTGCGAATTGTTGTGTAGAGGAAACTTTAATTTATTTTTTATAACTTTGAGATGAGAATATTCCTAAATAAAACATCCAAAAATAATCTTTTAAGAGTTATGAATACTTAAAGGTTAGCTATTTACAAACCTAACCACTTCAAACTCAAATCCTACCCCAAAATGGTACAACAGTTTCCTCCAAATCTAAGTTAGAACCAAGGATGCCATGTTGGATCCATCATACATAGGTTTCGCGGCGACAAAGCTGCTTCCATCAATTCATTCACACCTCTTTGCACAGACTGAGGCGGCTCCACCGAGTTCTCGTCCTGTAAGAAACAACCAGAAACTATCAGATTGATCTGTTTGGAAAATGGACATAACCCTCTTTTTGAGGTTTATGAGCATCAAAAACTCATTGGAGGTGGAAAATGATGATTGTACCTCTTCAGAGAAATACTGTGGAGCTATTCCTCTGATTCGTCCAATGACATCGTCTACGTTTGAGTTAACTTTGTGCTTGAGCTCGGCTGAGCTCAAAGTAGCAATTCCTGCAACTGGAGGAATAGGCATACCTAGAGGTCTTCTTCCAAACCAAGAAAGGAGCTCATCGCGGAAGAACATGGCTAATTGATACCGAAGATGTTCGTTTTGCTGTAATATGGCAAAAGAGAAAAGGTTAGAGGCCAAATGATTTGCTTGCACCACTCAAGCTCTGTTAACATTCTTATCACCTTGGAGGAGAAAACTGCTTGAGCTGCGGAACACATGTTTGACATGAGAGGACCTTCAACACCAAACTGAGTGAAAAATGCTTGCATGTTCCTAGTGAGACGGAAAGGCACGGGTTCGTTGAGCTCGATCATCCCATTGGAGTCATAAGCTGGATGAAAATCTGTCTGCAATATTTTCCCGGTGTTTTTGGCAAATAAGATCTTGTTTGGGGATCTCCCACCGATTTGTAGAATGAAAGACATGAAATTGGAGACAGCTAGCTGGACAGCGAATTGCTTCTTGAAAGCCCAAAGATGGCTTCCGCTCATCGATGTCTTGTACATGTACTGAGAGAATATACTGTCACTGACTACGTTCTTTGTGATTTCACCATAAGCCTGTAGCCGAAGATCTCCAATTGCCTCTGGTGAGATCTGCCCTGAGATAGCTTGATTGAGTTTCTCCTTGAAGTAGGTTATAGGAACATCTGGTTCTCGACCATTCCTTCCACAGTGATTCTCATACACCTCAAGGAAAGTATTGTACATGAGATCATCCTCAACCATACGGACCTGAAACAAAAAATGTTAGCATGCCATACTCCTCGAGAGATTTACCTAATCTTATTACATATTAACTAGATTGAATATGTAAAAAGTTACAGGGAAATCTTGTAAGACGAACTGCAGATAACTACTCATTGAATGAACATCAACTGAAAAAAAAAACCAAAAGGGGAACTAAGCTGAATTTTTTGGAGGCATACCTGAGACCAGACAGGGATTATGATCGGAGTATGAATTCCTATATGGCGTCTTCTTGACTCTTTATGCTTATCAAACATTTGGTTCATCACACGGAAAAGCTGCAAGATTCGTTCATCACTCCTAGCATTAGGTGTTAATGATGTTTGAATAATAAAATGCTTTTGCGAGCCATCAGAGCCAATAAGAGTCACACGTCTGAAGCTGCTCCCATGCCTTCGTACACTTTGTATGTCTGCTCCAACCCTATCCAACTTTACTGTATGATCAGGAGCTACTTCCTGGGAAGTTAAAAACATGATTACTTTCACTCCCAGCACAAAGGGAAGAGTTCCACTCTAGAGAACATAAACAGTGTAGGTAAACAAGAGACGAGGATAGCAATCCAATTTACCTGGTCGGCAAAGTACTGTCCTGGTATCTCCACATCAACAACATTGAAGTCACGCAGCACCTTGCTCTCATCTTCCAATCTCAACACAGCGGGGAACCTGTCTTCAACATTGCTCTGAAGAATGTTTTTCCATTCTTTCAGTTTTATTGTCAACTCTGCGAGTGTGACAGGGAATGAATTACTTTCTGGATCCAGGTCATGCTCGAAACCCTGTTTGTATTCTCTCACAAATTCGACATGCTTGTTCACAGCGTCTGCAGAAAAACAAGCTCTGCATACACCCGAGAGTTCTTTCTTGAGGGGTTGGGGAACTTCAGCAGTGGTGGCAGTTGGATATTTGTAACATCGATGCAGCAAAGCATTCACAACCGCAAGAAGTCTTTCTTCTGGTAAAGTAACAAACCTCGAACCTATTTCTGTGAGAAGAACCTGAGAAAAATAATGCATTATTAGAGTATCCAAGTAAAGAAGTAACGAACATGCAATTGAGTCAAAATCTGAATCAAAGCTACTTGTACCAGACGGTAGTCTCCTATTCTCCATTTTTTGGGATTTATCTTTACCATGAAAAATTGTATAGAGAGAATTTAAAAAAATCCGTATATTCACAAACAAAACTACCTCAAGTTCACCGGCCAAGTTGTTATGTTTACTCCTAATAGCTTCCATAATATCCCTTGCAGCATTAAAAGCCCCAGTAGCAGAGATTGCCAACGAAGCACTATTCCGTATTGCTTCATGTTGACTATTTTCACTGCTGCTTTGGTTCATAGGTTGATCATTCCCTGAATGCACATTGTTTTCCACAGTGGAGCGTTCAGTTTCTTGCGCATGTGAGTTACCACCGTCATGGGCTCCAACAGCTCTGCTTCGTTGAGCACCTTGATGTATTTGTGCTTCTGACTGTAAATTACCTCCACCATGACCCGCACTAACACCATGAGCATTCTGCTGCATTCTTTGAGCCAAAACCACTCTGCTGAGTTCAGATTTATGTTCCAGTAAGCATGTGCGAAGCCAGTAATACAAAGCCTGAAATGGAAAATAGTCTCATACTCGGATAAAATGAGCAAAAAACAATTCATCGAAAACACTAAAAGGAAATTACCTGCGGGAATACTGCAGCAATTTTCAGCAGAACCGATTTGCATTGGGGTGCTTCTGTTCGCTGCAGGGAGAGCAACAGCTGTGGGATCCAAGAAAGCCACACCCAGTGAGGTACTTGGTCCAAGTGTTTATCAAATATCCTACCAACAGGCCCATTTGCTGTATCAAAACTAAGGAGATAAAGAACGCGAGCCATGTGACTTCTCGAATTGGAAACTCCAAATCTAATACCCTGAAGAAAGCAACTGACAGCATATTCTAGCCAGATTTCATCTTGTGTATCTTGGTATGCCTGCAAAGAAACCAAAATATAAACATCTAATATGAGAAGAGGGGGAATGCTAACAGCGCAGGAAAAGAAGCAGCATCTAATCATAAAACATACCATGTCGCAGTAGTTTCCCCAGCTTATCCATCCTTTGGGTAAATTTTTGAAGAGGGTGATTGCATTGGAATATGCGATATTAGCACCTTCACTGTCGTTTAACTTCAAGTGAAAGTCCCCTTTAAGACGAAATATCTCCGCCTTGTTCTTGGCTAGGAAGAACTCTAAATTAGTACTATTAACCAAATTTAGACCCGTAACAAGCTCTCCTTTTGTTTCTAGATAAGCTTTTGCCTGCTCCTTAATTTTAACAAAGGCTTCCTGCACACAGAGACGCAGAATAGAGGTGATCAAGAAAACTTCAAACATAGAAATATTTCAAGCTCAAATAAAACAGATACATGGAAAGAAAACTTTTGTTATAGGATCATGGAAAAGGACAAGGTTGCATACATGACTTCAGATATCACATAAGTTAATGAGTGTATTTACAGCTATGCCAAGAAAGAAATTAATGTGAAAACTACATGTTGAATTCAAAGATGCGGTTCTTCTATAGAATCCTGCAATTGAATGAACTCTGCCCAAATTCTAAATAAGGTAATAAAAGGTCAGTGAGTACTGTACCTGTACTTCCATTTGTGAGTGTCCATACATTTTGTCAAGTATTTGGACACAAACATCAGAAAGCCCTTGTTTCCGAGCTATCCTCGCAAGCTTATTGACATTCCAGGCTTTGTCACGATAGCCAAGGTGATGAAGTGGAGTGTTTGTCGTTATAAAGTCCTTAAATGCATCAATAACAACATTATAGATTTCATTCCTCCACTGTAGCATATCATACCAGACGGTCATATTGTCCCATTCGTTAGGTGTCCTGAGCCTCCAAGTCTCAAGGATGTCTTTCAGATCTGCATATTGATTTGTACCTGGAACCTTACTCCCATTAGCTATGTCAACATAAATTCTAGAGGACTCTTGTACCTCCACTAGTTGTTGGAATTGCTGCAGTAGAGGCACCCTTGCATGAAGAGACATTTCAGGTAACTGCCACCACTGTTCCAAGGCAAGATCAACGCCTTTTCCAACTATGTTTTCAGCATCTCCGACACCGTTTGCATTTTTTTCATGAAGGGCAAAACAAGCTTGAACCAACCGAAGTTTTGGCGTCTCTTCCACTTGTGCCTTGGGTATCACATGATCCTTCAAATATGCCCAATCTGGTACTTTCCAAAGACTATCAAGCAAAATTTCATAATTCTCAGTGCTTTTTCCAAAATCGACCAGGGCATCCCACTGACCAAGTTGAGTGGCACAGTGAAGCCATTGCTCCTCCCACAGGCACATTTCAGCCTTAGGTACTGTATTATTGTAAGTGCCTTGGGTTGCCTTAACCATTGCCTGGTAAAAAAGGCTCTGAGCAGGCTGCCAAAAACCATGTTGAACCATTGAAAGCCCCGCTCTCGATTCAGCAGTGATGGACCTACTTTTACACAATCCAAATCTCCTGTCTTCTTCATTTAACAAGCGATAAAGCTCAGCAAGAGACTCAGCACATTTTGAGTCAGTTACGAACAACATGACATGGGTCTCTAGCAAAGCCAATGCGAGATGCCATGCATTGTACGTCTTTCCGATATATTTGATAAGCTCACTAGGCATCCTAGGTTGAGGGTGGCTCAGCTGAAGCCCTTCCAGAAGTGCTTGCACAACATTTGGCCTATGTCCTTGCTGCTTCTTGTGGTAGTCTTTCGACAAGAGAGAAATCATAGGTTTAGCCAAAGCTACCTGCTCCTCCTTGCGTAGGGTTTGCCACACAATTGGAAATACTAGCACCCACAGATGATACGCAACATTGGCATCTGTGTGAGCTAGCTCCCTTAAAGGGATAACAACATCAGCCACCTATAGCGGGAAAAGAGTACACATAATTTATTCAGATCAATTCAGCCTCCAAAGTGGATAAACACCAAATAATTTACGATAATCAAATAACTATTTTCGACTTAACAGCACTATAGAAAGCACCATAGAAACTCAGCAATTTTTTTTTAATAAATTTTAATCACCTGAAGTTTGCTTGCCGCGCTAAGAAATTGTGCATGCTTCATAACAATGCCATCAAACATTGAAGCAACTTCTTCAGGACCCTCCGGCTTAGCAGGTGGTTGGTGGTGTTCTCCAGGATTATGTGAAGGCAAAAGTGGTACTACCCTGGCAGAATTCGGGGCTAGAGTAATTGGCTTCTCCTCGATTAAGATGGCTAGGAGGAGATCAAGACCCTGTTTGAGCCAAAAGACATCACTCATAGCTTCCCAATCTTGATTTTGAATAATATACTGCAACCGTGCAAATAAATTTTTTTCGAGAGACTCGTGGTATAACATGAAGAACTTCCTTCGCATCTCAGGATCCCTTGCCCGTAAGCCAAGCATGGAATGTCTTTCAACTCTCAGAGAGATCTCTTGTCGGAGGACCAGAGGATACCTATATATAAAACAGATAATATCATCCCTCTCATAAAAGAATTTGACTAGATTCAGGGTTTAACACAAGATTCAAAAGCAAAATCTTACTTCGTTGAATTGACACAAAGTCCGTATACAAGCTGAAGATACGTCTTATCCCACTCTTCCAAAGCAACGGATGAGAAGTGATGCTTATCAACCTGTGAAAGCTTCTGGAGAAAAGAAATTACATCCTTCTGGGTAAGAAAAGCACCAGAGGACCCAGACGAACCTATTTTTCCGAGATCATCTTCAGCCCACCTTTTTAACATGTCTAGCACGCAGAGAAGCAAGCTAGAATCAGTACCCTTCTCTGAAAGCAAAGTGTTCAGTATTTGAGTCACAGGTCTTTTGCAATCCGCTAAAAGCATAACCCTTTCGTCAATAAGTTCCAAGGCCGACTTTAAATTAGATATGACTGCCCCAACATCAGCAGTTTGACGAGAAGAAGTTACTGCAGAATCTGAATCTGTCCGCTGGCTCTGGAAAGGGACAGAAAAAAACACCAGAGTAAGCCACAATTGGGGTATCATGTAATGGATACCTAGTTATTAATTCGAAGAAAAAGGCAGAGAAAATTACAGGAGTTGGCAAAAGAGACAAAAATGATATCTCGAATTTGATAGTATATAGTATATACGTACCGACCAAAAACATTTCAGCAAATGATATACGGCAGATGAGTCAGAGCCGCCAAAGGATGAAAAGAGGAACAAATATATAAGCTAAAATCTTATAAGGCATGGATGAAAGTACTGCATAGCTACTTAGACCCATTATATATTCCAATACTTTGTCAACAAGATGTGGTGAATGCCATGTAAAATCCATTTAAGCTAATTCAAAAAGGGTAGTTATTAATGAAGAATAACTTACTTGTCTAAAATGAGCACCTGCTGCCGATCCCAGATCCCGAGAAAGACGCTGAAGGACATTCACCAATACATATGGATCAACAAAGTTTTTCTGTACCTCTGCCAAGGTTTTAAGGACAATAAGTACAAAGCTGATTGAACCGAGAGAGTTATCATCTCTTGAAGTTTGTGGAGTAGTAACAGCATGCACATGTTTCTGTATCAGCTCATTGACTTTCTGATACAATAGCTTTATGTCAGGTGGTGTACTAGCTCCATCCTGTGGGAAGGCGATGAAGACCATCTTCAACAAAGAGCATAGGGATTTACCAGCATCCAACATCTTGTGTTTGAAAGACAGCTCAAGAAACTGGTGATGAAAACAACAGTCAACACGAGGCAAAGAACAGAAATGTTTCATATATTAGGTTAAAGTTTACTGCAGCAAATATACCTGTGAGATCTGGCTGATGTTGTTCTTAATGAAAAGATGCGGCTGCTTCTCCAGAACCTTGTTCATGACATCCAAGCCTTGAGCAAGTGCTGTGGACGGATCTGACTGAGAAGGTGGCATGCTGCTTAGCAACTTTTCTAAATAGTTAAACTTGACATTTGCATTTGGCCAAACTTCCAAAGCTTGTGAAAGAAAATCTAAAGCTTGTTTGTACATAGTGTTGGCTTCCCTGTCCTTAGGCTCAATTACCACTGCTACCTGTTCAAGGAAGAGAAAGGAAACATAAACTACAGTCATTTAACAGAACTCAATTAATAAATGAATTGTATAGCTAAAACAATGTCAAGTACAAGTAACATAAGTCGAAACTTGGTGGTTGATCACTAACGTCTAGAACTTAGCCAGATCAAAAACCTAGAAAACCTATACTCAGCATAGCCTCATTAAGATATTCTATACAGAATACTATACAGCTTTAAGACTGCTACTGGCAAATGTCATCTTTTAATAATGCAAAATTGCTCAGGGAAGAAGGGGATCTCTAATTTCAGAACTAAATAGATTGAAATCAGGAAGTTATAAACATGGTCAGCAGTCGAAGGTGGGAGTGTAAGGCCTTACTCTTATAAGAAAGTTGATGATTAGTTCTTCCATAGCAGCATTTGGCTTGAATTCCTCGTCAGGCTGGGTAGCAGATCCAGGAGTTTCTACATTAGGGATTGACGATGCCCCACCAGGTGACATAACACACAGTGATTGAAGACCAGCTTCAATTTTAATTCGTTTACTTGGGTCTTCAGATATGGAAGATCCCTCTATTGAGCGCTTAGGATCGACACCGAATGCAGGATGTAACCCATCACTAACCTCACCGGTAGTGTCGGCATCAATAACCATTTTAGTTTCATGCTGCCTTTGCCTTTCCCAGCTGACAACCAATCCAGCAAGTTCGATTGCGAGCCGCCTGTTCTCTGCTGTAGTGTTATATGGTAAACCTAGACGACTTAAGGAATTCACCATTTGAGGTACAAACTGTCCTCTACAACTGTAAAACAGATCCGAGTGCCGGACAATGAGTTGGAAGATATGGATCAAATTTGGAATTGAGTGACCCTCCTCCACCAAAATTTTTTTGGTGTATCTTATCCAAATCGGCATTCTTGAATCACCAAGTGGAAGCCTTTTAGGTAAAGCTGGCATCAAGATATCCAGGGCTTGCTTAACTAGCATCTTATTCTCTGGCTGGCATGTCCTAAGAAGCGCAACAAAAACCTACATCCAGTTCATAAAAACATGTATATCAGGCACATGCTTGCTGACAGGTTTTAAATGACAATCTGCAAGGTCTTTAATGGGAAAAGAAGGTAAAAATGATATACATTCAAGTCCAAGTATTTTACTTTTCACACTCTTCAGTGGAAACAATAAACATCGCCAACAAAATGGCAGAAAAAACTGAAATGGTACCTGGAGAATGATTTTCTCCGGAGCTTGGTAAGCATCCAAGAAGTGGCAAACATTAACAAATGCCCACTGTTTACTGGCACCATCTTCTCGTTTGAGATGATTCCATCCAAACTTGATGAGCTCTTTTCTATGATGAACCAGATCACCCTGAAGATATTTCAGAAGCAAAGTAGCTAACTGCAAAAGTTCGATCCTCAAAGGTTCGTCATACTCAGCAGAAACCTACAAAATTTGAGAGGTGATTAACAACAAAACTATAGAGAAATATAAAACAGAACAAGTGAGAAATAACAACCTAAACAGGTTACTATCATAACCATTTACACCAAGAAAACTATACAGCAATCTTTCCCCATATTTTCTGTATTATCCAATAACTAAAGTTGCTTAAGAGAAAAAAAAAACTACCTCTTCAGGTGGATCAAGAAGCCTCTCAACAATGGTCTTCACTATATTCGGGTCAATGACTTCCCAAGTTTGGCCGTTTTTAAAGGCATGGGCAAGCATTGGAAGAATGAGCATTTGCATTGCCTGAACTAGATGATCATGGTCGAGTTGTTTTGATTGGAAAAGGTTTAGAAAATGCAAAACAAGTGCTCTTTTCATGTTGGGCGGATATTCTTCTGCAACCTGATGAAAAGAACCCAGTTAGTCTACTAGGCTGCAAAATATGAGAATTAAGCATGAAGGAGAGTGACAAACTTGTAACTAAAAAGTTTAAAGAAAGATGCCTCAATAATGTAGAACTCCCTCAAAAAGGTGTAGTCAATACGACTATGAAACAAGAAAATAGAGAGAACATCAAAAAGAACGTTCACTTCAGACTTTTCATGTCGTAGATAATTGAGGAAGCACTTGATAAGCCATTTGCTCTCCTTTACCTGCGAGTTTGAGAAAACAAAAGATTTGAGATGGGCAACTTGAATTCATTTAATATTTTGAGGAGGATTATTAAGACCTTGAACTCTCAGTTATGTTCATTGTAAATATTACTGAGCACTCAAGTCAAAATAAAGGCAATTTCAGATTATTGGGAAATCAAGTAAACTCAAAACCAAGATGGTAGAGAAACAAGTCAGGAGTGCAAACAAGACCCGTAAAGACTGGATAAATGAAACCTAGTTTGGAAGTTCAAAACAATATTTATACTTGCAGAGGAGCCATTTGTACCATTGGCATAGGGCTACATATATTTACAGCAGGCAATTCACGTTGCTACCATGAGATGGTGTCTGATGCCCACATCAGTTTCAGATAAGGAACCATGAAGAGTATGCAGTCATTTTCAGTTTGAAACACAGAGCTATTGCGGAAATTGTAAAGTTCAGAGGCAGATGAAACTACCTGAACTAAATCCAGCTCTTGCTCATTCTGCAAACGAGAGGTCCTTGTATGTGATTTCCAAAGGAGAACCAAGGAATCAAAAACACAATGGTTACCCTGCAGCCAGCTGGGTATAAGTTTCACCATTGTTTTGATAAGATACAGACCCTGAAAATACGCATCTGATGCTACATTGGATGTTGTTGATGGCGTGTTCAAGCTTTCCGATTTAATAAAGACAGGATTTTCATCTCCCGATGATGCAGCTGGCGAAGTTGAAACTGGCACACTCAGTACAGCATCAGATTTTGGTAAAATTTCAGGGAAGGCACATGAAAGTATCTTCTGTGGAGATTTTGCAAGTTCTTCCCTTAATGGTTGGCCAGCATCCGACCGGATTACATACATAAACCTGGGGAAGAGAAAGAGAGAAAGAGAGAAAGAGTCATTACTCCGAAGTCATACTCAACCTAGTGTGATGTGAAGAGATAAAAAAAAAACTTTAAATGCAATGTTACCTTCGGAAATATTTGGGCTCACTTAATCTTGAAAGAAAATAATCAACAGCTAGGGCTGCATATCGATTCAAGAATTTGGTAAGCGGGAGACGGTATGGGCTGTTAATCTCACTGTACACTTGCCCTGGAGGAAGAGCTGCTTCTAACTCAATAGTTAGTGTTACAAGTTCATCCAGAAATTTTGATGCAGCTTGTGGAAGTAAGTGAAAGAGCTCAATAATAGCTGCCACAGACAAAACAAACAATTGGGTTCGTATTAAATCACAAGACCAGACATCTGTTGTAATATATTTTCCAAGAACGTGATTACCAGCTGCAATTTTCGGCTCTTCACCAGCTTTCCATGATTTTTGGGACTGAGCAAGTTTCTCTGGCTCTAACCATTTTTTAAGGTGCTCCAGCAACTTACCTCCTAACGTCACATTAAACCAATTTGATAGAAGTTCAAGGAGACGTGCCAGACCTTGCAGTAAAGGCATATTGAGATTCTTTGTGTGCGCCAGATTAACTAGTATAGGTCTTAGGCTACTCTGAAGAAGTTCTTTGGGCATCCGTTGTTGATTGATAACCTAAAGCAGAAAACAGAGTTACAGAACAGCAGAAAGGTTTATAAAATAGCATTGATTATCCCAGAAAGAAAATGGCCATTAGGTAGATAAAAAATTATTTTCATCTACCTAATGGCTATCTGCAAAATCCACAAATTGAACGTGCGTGCAAGAATTGGAAACAAAAGACAGATAACTAAGAACCTGTCTTAAACCCTCCTTGGCAACGGTCACAATTTCTGGTGCTCGACAGGTTAAAGACTTGAAAAACATGGAAATTATCTTTGCACGTAGTTCATTGTGACTTTGAGTTCGAAAGTCAGCCCATGCCATAGTTGTGCACAGAATCTCAATACAAGCTGTTCGAAGTCTGTTCAGTGATGTAAGGACTTTAGGACTCATCAACTTCACAGCCCAAACAGCTTCATCAGCCTCAGCTATTTGTAACGTTTCTTGCAAGAAGTTAACCAACTCGGGAGTCACTTTTAGAAGGGGAGGCCTCAGTGCTAAACAAAAATTCAGAGCTGTCACAGTTCCAACCTATAAAGCATATTAAAGAAGGTCAATAATAAGTCTGGGAAAGAGATGGAACAACCAAAAGATAGCAGAATGAGGCACCTGTTGATCAATTGTCTTTGATCGAAGTGGGCGCATTATAAGTGGCTGCAGCAAAGGTTGGTATAAAGGCTCAAGCAGTTCAGATACCTCACTACCAGTCCGGCTAGCCAAAAGTGCAAGACTGTTCTGAACATTTTTTCTCACTGTGATAGATGCATTAGGATTGAACAATTCAGTAGCAAGGTATTCTACAACACCTTGAAAGCTTTGTCTGCGGGCGTCACTGTTTGCTTCATCAACATTATTAACCACTCTTAGAATCTGCATAAGAACCTGACTTGTCTCTTCTTGCTCTTTGGTAGCATAAACAGGAAGCCTCTTTTGAACATAGACCAGACCACGCACAATTTTTACTTGGAAAAGGCATAATGTTTCAACATTCACTTTCCCTACCAGCGCACCTAACCCCATTACTCCTCCCATTTGCGCTTGCCATGTGTTCCCATAACAGCAATGCAACAACCGGGGCAAAAGTTGTTCAAACACAGGTATTCGCACACTTGGATGGGGTGAATATACCGGATTTGTAGAAGGACTGGAGACAATCATAGAGGCATTGTGACCACCTCTCGCCGTCAGCATATCAGCATGTTTGACACGAGCAAAAACCAGCAGAGTTTCAGCAAACACATTTAATGCATTCAAAGCGGCTTTGGCATGGAGCCTGTTTTCATCTGCAAGTACATCAACAAGTGCATCTAAAAATATCAAAGGATCCAGCTGTTTTAAGTTAGTAGGCAAATCATTCTTGGGCCTGGAACTTGCTGAAATCACAAAACCCCCAGGTGGACCACTACTAGTTGAAGCATGCGAGGGGGTATAATCCCCATGCAAAATAATTGCAAAATGCTGGCATATGTTTACAACAAAGTCATCATCCGACTCACTGAGATCTGAATCAGAACTGGCAGCAATTACAGTGATCAATAGCATCTTGAAGATTGACTTCTCAGCGATTAACTGTGCCTTTGTTTTAACCCCTAAGTCAGCCTGCAGGAGGAAAAGGATTTTCATAATGAAAAAACAATTTTACATCCTATCACACCAAGTAATACAGATAATCTAAGGAGAAAAATAGGTCATACACACAGGGAAATGACATGAAACAGTTCTAACTCTTTTTTTCAGAAATGACAAACGCATGGCAACTACAAATACAAAATCTAATCATGCCTCATGTCAGTGTGGTTATCTCATTAAACAATCGCCTAATAGATCACTTCCCCACCCAACGTCAAGTGATATCAATAAGCTAATTTATGAAGCATTATGAATAACAGAGATCGACATGCTTAGAATGTGCCATAATTAGCAGTAGACAAAGAAGGTAATGCTCTACGAAAACGTCAGCCAACTGAGTAGCAACTTTAATTCGACCAGAAAGGTACACAGTACAACTATAAGGGATTACGATTAAGATCATGGGTAAAACCAAAAACCAACCTTTATTTCTGTTGATTCACTCCTGCGCCAAGATAAATCAACAGAGGAAAGTAACAAAGTTGATAATTGCTTGGACATCTGACCCTCATCAACGACACACCCAGGCAAATTAAGCTGAGACAACAAGCAAACGCGGAGGAATTTTAGAGCTTGCTTTCTGTAGTAGATTTCTGTACTGAGGTTTTTCTGAATAACAGCTGCTACAGCAAGATTAATAAATTTGTCCATTGGTACAAGAAATGGAGTACACGGCTCAAATGTAAGAACTAAGCGAAGCCCATGCTCTGGATTTTCTTTGCATTCAAGTGTAAGTGGCTCTTTTAGAAATCGCCGGTTGCGACCACCCAACTTTCCCACGATTTGTAATGCTTTTCCACCCCAAGGATATGGCACCGGCCTCAAGTGAGACCATAATGCCAAGATCACTTCAGACATTACATTTGCCATACTCGGCTCCAAAAAGTCAGGATTCAGACTATCCACCCAGAATTCAAGGGTGCGTAACCCCAAGCTCACAAGTTCATCACTTCCTCTCAAACAGGATACAAGAGGCCTCATGAGACGGGGAAGGTATGGCAATAAGGAGCTTAAGCGTGCAGGAAGCGTCAGAGAAAGCTCCAACAAAAGATCTCTCATGTCTTCTCCGGCTGGACCCTCGAGCATTGTCAGAAGTATATTAAGACAAGGTAGCAGCATGGGGATAATATCTCTAAGAAGCAGCTCGAATTTACATCCAGCAAGTCCTCTGAATACAATTCGGAGTAATTGCATATAACCAAGAGGCTTTTCAACTTCAGTCGCATTCTTCATGCAGACTTCCATAATAACAGGCACTTGAGGTTGCAATATTCGTTCAAAATCAGATGGTGCTTTAGAAACAGCCCCAAAGAGGCACCGGAACAGATGCAGAACTAATTTGGTTGTAGCTGAATCTGGATTCTTCAAAACGTCGAGTTTGCTGCTTACTAGGAAATTAATCAGAACATCTGCAAATGCCTTGTATACTTTGGGAGCTTGCAGAAGAGTGGCAAATATTTGAACCAGTTGAGTATTGTCAATCATGCAGTCAAAAAGTTCAGGCATACATATAGAGAGCATATCCATTAGGTCTCGAGGTTCCATAATAGCCAAAATCTGAGAGAAAAGATTTAGCATTTCCTTCTCCTCATCCTTCTCTTTGAAGAGAGCTAAGCAATGGACACCACTCTTTAAAACACCAGAAGCTTTCAAATTCTGCTTGAAGGTAAAGAGATTACTAGAGGACTTTCAGCATGCACTATTAATGCCTATACTAAACAATCACACATGCAGTACCTCATCTTCTCTCATTCCTTTAAAAACCTGAGTAATAGATGATTGCGAAGCAAGAGCTTGTGGGTGCATTCCCTGAGGTCGGGGCAAATGTGCATGGGTTATACTCCATATGATTGTCTTCATTCCTGAAGACAAATCAGGACAAGTCCTTAGCATATAGAAACGTAACCAATATGTACAACTAATCCACTAAGGTGAAATATCAGAGGCCAAGATTCAATACCCATGACGAGTGTCTTTATCAGATTCTTACAATCATTCACTTCTTTGGAATGTTCGGCAGGAACCTGCAAATTCAAAACTGCCTGCAACCAGCGC
Source organism: Arabis hirsuta (assembly GCA_964056655.1). Taxonomy (NCBI): domain Eukaryota; kingdom Viridiplantae; phylum Streptophyta; class Magnoliopsida; order Brassicales; family Brassicaceae; genus Arabis; species Arabis hirsuta. The sequence continues at coordinate 35,838,460 of OZ053303.1, forward strand.
GGTATAGTAATTACAAGACTGCCAGATAATCTATCTGTAAATCCAAAGTAAATACCAGACATTATCTATGAATACAATAATGCATAAGTAGAAATAATAAAGGGCTTCGAAATTATATTTCTGTAAATTCTAGTCCAAGTTAGAAAAGTAAGCAGACTCTTTGTTTAAGATAATAGATGACCATTAGCAAGTTTGCATATAAACAGTGAAAACGATCTCACATTGGGTGATAATTTGGCTACTTATGAAGACAAAAAACCATCATAGTTAATATGTAATTACCTGGACAGGAAGTTCAAGCTTCGACCTCAAAGTGATTTGATCCTTTCCCTCACCCTCCTCTAAAAGCTATGAACCAGAAAGCAAGACTAAGTAACACATCAATGAAATAAAAGAATTGACAATCAGGACAGCTAAAGGTTCAAGATATCTTAAATAACACATAACAGAAAAAATCGGCGTGTTGTTGCAGCAAACATTTACAAGAACAATATCCAACAAGCCCATATGCTGAAACAACATGGGAACTTGGAAAGCAACCAGAATTACCTGAGGAATAGTACGTTTGAAGGTGTTGAACTTCCCGACAAAGGCATCCAGGATACGTCCCTATCAACACATGATGAGATAAATAAGTTAATGATTAGAGCAGCCAACCAGTTTTAAAATGAGCGCTCAGGGGTAAAACAATACCAACAAAATCCGTGCTACATCCATTGACTGTTGATCAACACCTTTCTCAAATATTGGTTCTACCTGAACCCAGTATAAGTATTAACTTTTACTAAAATCTCGATTCAAACATAGTTGACAGATTACTCGTAAAATGTTAAGTAATATATCAAATTTAAACAAGGCAAACAAAATGGAATATAAAGCTTTACCAGATTTAACATCAATCGTGCACAAGTTGTATGGATGTTAAGAGAGAGAGTTGAGTCATGCATGTTCCTCGAAAATAGGTAAACGATCCGTGATAACTGCCACATTGTTTAAATTTAAATAAGAAGAATTATAAAAGAAAGATCACTCATAAAGCAGACAATGGACCGGAAAAAAAAACTAAAAAAGGGAAGCCCTCATGTTAGCACGAAAGATTGATCAATATGTTGTATTTCGGGGAAAAAAAATGTTTATTGGAATCTTCTTCTGTTAGACTATCTTGGGAGGCCTAGGGTTTCATATCTAGAAGCAAGAAATAACATCTTTCCCAAGTGCGAGCACTTTTAAGATCGTAAAGATGAGGATCCTTTTTATTACACAACCACAAAAACCACAGATGAATAGCAATAACTGTGTACTGGAACACATCAGTACCACAAAAACCAATTTCAATGATTGGCACAGTTTCCATACCAACTTTCTCAACTCGAAAGAGCTACTCTAGAAAAGAGGACTAACAAATAGCAAAAAAAACAAATTGCACAGAAACAACAAGAAGAACCTGAGGAAGGGACAGATCTGCTCGAACATGGTGAACAATCTCGGCCAGTAGGCTGTAAGCCAGAGGTCTCAAAGACTCAAAGCATGCGCGCCCCGTTCCAACTAGAACCCTGACACAGCAAAAACAGCAAGTAGATTACATAAGTCATTATTTTTAATAATATACAAAATAGGTGTATTATACAAAACAGTAAAAGGTATACTTGATAATATGAAAAAAGCTTACTGAAAAGTGTAACAGTTTTAGAATTCAGCAAGGTGAAAAAGGCATTGTACCTTTCTTCCAAAAGAGTGTCAATAAGAGGAAATAAACCTCTCTTGAAATCTGTTCCAAGTACATGCTTTAGTGAGACTAATAGTTCCTGCAGTTCATAGACCAAAAAACAAATGTTTAACTGCAAGCCCATGATTATGTCACAAGGTGAAAACATACCGAGGAAAAAGGAACAGGCAGTTCGTCACCTTTCTGATAGATGCAGAATCCGAACAGGTAACAAGTAAATTTACAATACTCTTGCAAATACTTTCTTCGTGTGGCCTGATATATTCGGCGCAACTTTTTAACAAATAAGTCAAAAAAGAAACCGTCTGCAAACAAACAAAAGAAAAGCCATAGCACTGGAAGTCAGTATGCCATGTCATGGTCCCTCAAAAAAAAAAAAATCAGGTGAAACAAGAACACAAAGTAGGCCTTAATGAAATTGTCTTTTCACCATCCATATAAGCAATGGTTTCTATCCTGATAGAGAAGCATTGCCTCACCTTGACCTGAGCACCCTTCAGTTCGATGAACTGAGGCTTCATACGTGGAGACACTTTCTCAGGTCCAGGGACAGATATAGCAGCAACCATCAGGGGCAACAAATTAGGAATATTAGTCTGAACTAATCTGCTGTACAGCTGAAAAAGAAACATAACAACTAGGGGGCTCTCTGTTACTATCTTGAATGACCGAGAACTCGGATTAATCTGCCCATTCCTGAAATTTGCAGTGAGGGACAACGACTGATCAGATGGTGTAGAAATCTCCACTGGTTTCGCCTCTTCCATTTTGACATTCTCAAAAAAATGGCTGACCGTCAATCTGAAGTTCTGGTAAATCTTACACACAAAGTCCAAAAATGGTTGAACCTCACTTTCTAATGTTGGCCTAAAGTTCTTCAGCAGGTCAAAGATTATGCGAATGCATATTAACCCATTCTCTTCATTATCTGTGGTCAGCACCTGCATTGCAACTTTCAAGAGGTCTTGAACAAAAGGACGAAGAACCTCGCTATGTGGTAGACGATTCAGGATCTCAACCACTATATTCCGTAGTTTGTGCTCAAGATTATCAGTGAATTGAGGCTTTGTAATCTGAAGAAGAATCACTGAAGATGCCCGGAAGTAACATTTTAGAAAATTAAGGTACTCAGACGTATGAGTTATCTCTAGACTGTCCCTGACCTCCACCACCATCTCAAGCCTCGTCTGAATAGCTACATAAGACCCCAAAAAAACCCAAAAAAAAGTCTCAATATCAATATCAAAATTGAAGAAAAATTGCTTGCTCACTAGAAAACTTAAACACGAACTCACTCAAACTCAAACAACAATTCCTCAGAAAATTTTCACTAACAAAATCAAAAACTCTGAAACAAATTTCAAATCCAAAATCATAGCTTTCTCCATCAAATTCTCAGAACAGCTCAACAACTATAAAAGGAAGAGAGAAGAGAGAGTGAGTGATGTTACGTAGGTCAGGCTCAGCGAGACGACGAGCGTGTTGCTCGAAGTTCTGAATTGGACTCATAGCTGACCCAGAAAAAGCGAAACGCTGTTTTAGGGTTCCGTTGCGGTTTTACTCCTCCTTCCTTGTTTCTGACGCCGGAAATGGGTTTTTTTCTCCGTCGATCACGGCGACGATCCCTAAACGCCAAAACCCATGGTGGGTCGACTAGGTCAGAACTTTCAAGGGTTTATGAAATTTACTGGTTTTAAAGAGAAAGTCGGAAAATTTTCTGACCTAACACCAACGAGCTCGAGGATAAACAATGGAAACTGATGAATCTCTAGGCAATTTTTCCCTCTTTTGTTTGGTCTCTCTGCGAGACTCACTATGAAGAGAGAGAGAGAGAGAGAGACTTCAAAGCGAACCAGTGCAATGAAATGACGCAGGCGAGTTATATATATAAGGTCCAATTTTTAATATAAAGTAATATTGACCAAATTTTGTGACCAACAAAATAAAACTATATTGACCAAATTTCGGTAGTGCAAAACAAAAAAATTTAAGAGTTGATGACGATTATAGACACTTTTAAAAATATTTTTTTATAGACATTTTTTACTATTAAAGTACTTTATTATTATATATGTAATATTTATAAATTTTATATTACAAAATATATTCTTTCTATTATAAATTATCTAAATAGTCAAAGACAAAAAAAATATCATATTTATAAGTGTGATTTTGCTAATATAATAACGTGTATGAGATAATTTTAGTATAAGATAAATATAAAAATTTAACTATTTAATAAAATATAAAAAATATAATAATAAAATAAATATTAAATATTTGTGCGAGTCATAATTCAGAATCTAATTACATTTCAAATTATATGTGTTATAAATTTTAAAATCATAAATATTTACCGCAATGCGTTTTTATATCACCATGACATATAAGCAAAACTATAACTCATGAGATTACGACATGTATCTAATATTAATCAGATGAAAAATGAGTTAAAACATAAAATTAATTAAAAAAAATAAAATTTAAAATGGAAAGTAATTGTCAAGTTACTAATCAAATAATAAAAAGTAAAATTTCTAAGATTATTAATAATAATTAATAAAAAAAGTTTAAGATGAAATATAGACATAACGTAAATCATTAAATAAAAAATAATATATATAGAATAAAATTTTTAATTAAAATAAATAAAAAGACGAATGATAAAAAAAAATATATAAATTGGAAAAACAAAAATTAAAAAAGTTATAGAAACCTTAATTTAAAAATTTAAAAATATACACAACTATGATAAAAATAAAATCTATAAAAATATTTATTGTATCAATATAGAGTTACAGAATATCACAAAGAAAATAGAATTTTTTTATCTATGACGCTATTGACACTCTTCAAATGTATATATTGAAAATTATATAAATTAAAAAAAAATAATATTATATTTACTATTAAGTTAATATTTTATAAAATTTGCCCATTTAGAAAATATGGATGGAGATACTCTTAGGTTCGCACTAGAAATAGTAAAACAAAATTCTCAGACAGTGTCGGAGTTAGTATTATTATGATTATGAACTTTGGCTCTAAAAGCTCTGTTTGGTGTAGAACGTGAGTTTCCTCTTCTTTGGCTTGATGATGATGACCACTCTCGACCCTGTGAATGATGATGATTTCTCGACTCATGATGTTGTTTGCTTCCTTCTCTATGTGCACTTCGATTCTTGTAATAACTGCCATTTTGGTCGTTGCTGGATCTTGATGAGCTAATGACTGCAACGTCAGGAGTGCTCGGTGCGGTCTGTTCGTATGGCAATGGCTTAATCCCCTGCAAATCGGGTTCCGGGGTGAATCCGACTGGTCTTTTCGACTCGTCCATTTTCCTAAACGTGATCGATATCCTGAAAGCAGCACCGAGGAACAAAAAAAGTGTGAGCGATACGAGTTAAAACCGGAGTGTAACAACCGATTAGTTATGTTTCGATTGTTTCAAACACAAATTTAATGCATATGTAAACTTACATGTTAAAAGAGAAATCGCATTTAAAAAGGTAAAACGTTTTCATTTTGGTATAAAATATTTTCAAAATGATGTATACACCAAATCTGACTGCGTTTGGTACACAGTCAAGACGATATAATGAAAGTAAAATGAAAATCAAGACGATAAGAGTTATGGATTAGTCTAGAAAAAATTATACAAAAAACATAAATTACCTCTTTGTGGGAACCGCAGGTACACAATGCTTAGCGACATTGGCTCCATTACCCTTTAGCACTAAAACCGATCTGAAAAAGGTAAAAAAAAATGTCGAAAAGTTAAGCGTTGGAATTTTCATTAGGGAAAATCAGAGAGAATATGCATAAAAACCGATAGAGCATTACCCGACAGGAAGCGGTATAGAGTACAAACCGGAAAATTCACCAGGTCCTAGGGTCTTGAGATTTGATCCAAAGAGTATATTGCACTCACTAAGAAATGAAATTGTGCAGAAAGGGCGGAGGAAATCGTGGTTATCGATATGCGGGGGTATACAATCTCCTTCGTCATATATATTGACGATACAACTATCCGGTACACAAGTTGGAGGAATTACATGCCACCCAACCAACCTTCTGATTATTACTTTAAAAAGAGGCGGTATAGGATCAACCGCTCCGTGTTGAAGGATTCCGGGTGGATTTCCCTCTTTGTCCTATTAAAACACAAAGCAAAAACTCTTTTCACATTCTCTAGCACTGATCAAATGTAGTAATAACAAAATCAGAAAGTTGTCACTTACTGTTGCATAGTTATAGCAACATCCGAATTGAATAGTAACTCGTCCTTTGCCTCTCATCCACTTACGCGGAGCAGTAAAAGTACGTTCTATAGAGATCGAAAAGATACAAAAATCTGAAATTAGATAAGTTAACATTAGAGTTTCCAAATTCAAACTATGCTAAAATACTAACCTTGAAGTTCTCCTTTTCGACCCTTCTCTTGAAGTTCATAGACATGATCAACAATTCTTTTCTGCTCCACCGCGCTAAAAACACCAGTATGCAATTCAAGTCCCTCGAGTATATTAACTTGCTTTCCTTTAACTCTCTCAAAACAAGTAAACACTTTCATTTTCTTCACATTCATAAACCGATACTGCTCTCTTTGTTCCCTAGACAGTTGACGCTTCTCAGGAGTCTTTTTCATCGAGTCTCCAACAGAAAGACTCACATCACTCTCCTTATGTTCTTCTTCCTCCTCGAGACCGTCTTCTTCTGCCATATCAGCCCAAGATGTTCGAGGACTCGCCGTCTCGGAAACAACAGTTGATTGACAAGGGTCTATTGTATTTCTTATAGTGTTTGTCAAAGATCCAAACACAATATCCCCAGCTTTCAAATCACAAAACTTCTCATCATGATCATTGTCCATATTATTATAACCGATTTCATCAGATTCCATGTTTTCCATCATCGAATCGAAACCGGCTTTATCCTCTCCATTAACAGTTATGTCACTACAATGCTCTGTAAATAAGAAAACACAACAATTCACACATAAAAGATCAAAATCTCAATACAGTAATCTCAAGAAGATAGGTTAATTCCCTAATCATCCTAAAAAATCTATGAATTCGTTTTGAAATCAGAGTGTAATTTTCTCAACTCTAATGATTTAAATTCGGATTCAACATAATAAAAACGTTTTATGGCAAAGTGAATTCTCCGTTTCTTCAACTCGGATTATGAAAAACAAAAAACAAAAAAACCCAGAAATTTCCCCGTTTTGAAAACTAATCCAAACCTGGGTCTAGAGAACGGATTCGATTTGCGAGAACATGAACACAGTCTTTGCAGAAATCTTTAGATAAAAAACGAAACCAACTGGTTAAAAACTCCGAAGCAGTCTTAAGTTCCGATGACTGATATTTGCTGAGAAAAAGATTATCTTCTTCGTCGATTGGCTCCATTCTTCACAATCCACAATCAAATCTCTCTCTCTCTCTCTCTGTGTTTCCGTACAATGTTTCGGTTTGGGTACGGACTGAAGAATTGTCAGAGTTCGTTTACTTTGATTGATGCTCTATTTCCAGTCTTCGTTTTATGATGACGATGACGATCCTAATAAGTCCTTTTAGGGCCGACTTAGTGATTTATATAAACGAGAGGGGTAGTTTTGGTATTTTAATACAACAACGAGCCGATAATACGGGTTTCTATGGGCTTAAAAGCCCATTAATTTAAAACTAATTTATGGTCTAAATCTAAATTATTCAAGGAAATTAAACTTCTTCTCCAAATCTCTGCAATTCTCTCATTTCTCTGCCAATCGTCTAATCGGCGACGAAGCCGGAGCTTTATCTTCTGGAAATCGTAAGGATCTTTATTTTTGCCATAAATTTTGTTTGATCGACAACGATAATCATCTTTGTATACGGTTTTATCTTTAGAAATCGTAGCTTCTCTCTGCGTTTCTGTGTATCATTTCGTTCAATAGTTGAGACAATTATTAGATGATGTTTCAACTCTAAAGTGTTCATTTTGTTCCAATCAAAACTACTGATCTGTCTTGTCTTGATCATGGTTTGGTTATTCAAATTCAGTTAATCGTTTCTGAGAAAACCCACTAACTTCAATTTGTTTCAAAATCAATGGAAGCTAAAAAAAGGTTATGTGTATTTGTTGTTGTTTCTCTTGCATCATTTCTCTGCGTGTATCTGTTTTTTTTTTAATTGTTGCTGTCTTGATCTTCATCTCAATCACTGTCCTTGCTTAGTCAACAAGAGACTTAACAGATTAATTGATAATTTATATTCTTTATTTTAAGTCAAGCAAGTTGGTTTTGCCCTTAACTAACTAGATAATGTTGTTTTTGGGTTTAGTTTGGATTCTTAGCTTCTTTTAAATTATTGCAGTAAGAAGATTTCTTCTTCTTTTTTTTAGTTCTGGACAAAGAGTTTGATAATGGCTGGTAAAGCGGATAGTAATATGGCTGCACAAGGTTCATTATCAAGAGAAGCCCTTGAGATGTGGAATCGTGAGATGAAATCCGGCGTAGATGATAATTTACAAGGTGAACTTGTAGATGTCGAGAGTTACCTTAAGGAGGGTTCAGAGGAAGATGCAAGAATGGAGTTAGGGGTTCTGTTAGGTAGGGTCGAGTCTGCTGCAGCAAGTTTACGCTATTTGAGATCAAAAGCTACAATCTTGACCGTTCCTGGTTTAGCCCATTTGTCACTCGGTGTTGAACAGTTAGAGCTAAAAGATGGTACTTTAGTTTCTGAAGTGGCTAAGGACAATAGTCTTCTGTCTTCTTATAATCCATTCGAAGATGCATTGACTGGAACTAGCAAGAGCCAGGATTCCTTGGTGATAGAGGATGGAGCTTATACTCGGAAGATGCTCCAGTCGATACAGATGGTTACTGATGTACTGGAGTCTCTTGTGAGAAGGGTAATAGCGACGGAATCTGAAACGTCTTTTCAGAAGGAGAGGGTAATTATAGGTGAGGAAGAAATTAGAAGGAAGACAATCCAAATCGAGAATTTGTCTTTGAGGTTAGACGAGATGAAAAAGGTTGTACTTGGGCATAAAACTGATCTAGACGAAACAGCGGAGATAATTAAGAAACTAGTTGAAGATAGTAGGAGAGATAGAGAAAAAGCTGTGGAAAATGAAGAGGAGCTACATCGTATGAAGACAGAGTGTGAGTCACTTAGAAACTGCATCAATACTTCCACAACACTTCTTTCATCCGAGCGGCAATTCCAAACAATCGATCCCCGGTCAGTCTTTATCTCTTCTGTTTGCAAGTTGTTAGCTGTATTATCTAAATGATGAGACAATTATGTGATCGTTCAATTGCAAAGGTACACAGTATGTAAAAGCAATGTTTATGATAGTGTATTGAGCAGGAATATATATTAGCAAAGTGGTTGATGCTTGATTTCACTGACTGAGAGTTTAATTCAATTGCTATATTGCAACATTACTGAATCCATTCTCATATTTGTTGTATTGAAAAGCAGGTTGGTTGCTAAATCGATACAACTGGAAGGCGAGAAAGCGCAGAAAGAGGTAGAAGTGCAAAAGCTTATGGAGGAGAATGTGAAGCTAACCGCTCTTCTTGATAAGAAAGAAGCTCAGCTTCTGGCCTTAAATGAACAATGCAAAGTCATGGCTTTGAATGCTTCAAACATCTGATTTCTTGGCAAAAGAGAAGTTCATCAAGGTGTAATCCTTGGACAAATATACTAGGCGTACTTAGTTATCTATCGTATTCGATTCTATTTTCAAATTGACATTCAAGTAAACTATCTGTAGAATATGGCTTTAAACAAAGCAAGCATAGTTGATCTGTTTTTACCCGATCTCTTTTCAAATGACTCGTAAACTCCTTGGTACTAATCACTTGCTAAGTTTTTGCTTCTTTGTTGGTATCGTCTCTGGACTTGCATCGATTGTAATCGATTGTAGTCGATTGTAAGATTCTTTTACAAGCGAAAGATCCTACAATGAATTTCCGAAAACACTATCAAGATACTAAACATATGATATGAGTTGTTTCCAAAACACAGACAAGGATCCAGTTTCAAGATCACATAATCCTAACTTTTTTCAACCTGAACTGTCTCAAGTGCAAATATTTGCGTTTGCATTGTATACTTGCAGAGAAAAGATCATGCTTCAAGAGTGTCAAACTTGGATACATGATTATATGTTTTGACATAGTTTCGTAAAAAGAAGTTGTGCATATCTTCTTCTTCTTCCCTTTAGAGCCAAATTATTTAAACCTACTTTCCATTGGTTGTCGAATCAGTGGAAGAAACAAGCAGAAAGGATTAAATTCTTCCATTATTGCGACATGGACATGAATTGCCTCATGTACTACGTGTAATCAAATCATTTCTCCTGTGGTCATTTTCATTCACAGAACATGAGAGAGTCTCCACCTATTTTAGTGGCAATTGCAAACAAGAAACACCTTGAAATGACTTCTTTAGTCTCTCTAAATCTGGAAGAAAAAACACATTCACTTCTCCTAAAAAAGAAGAAACTGTGATTAGAGAATATGACACTGACAGTTATCAGAGAGAGATGCTTCTTGCTTTACTCTAAAAACTCACAATTCAAATGTGACATAAAGAAAAAACTGCAAAGAGTTGTAATCAATTGTAAGACACAAGACAGTGGTCTACTCTAATGGCCTTAGAACATGATGGTGGGGAGAGATAAAATTTAAATTAAAAACTTATGTCTATTAAAAATTTATCCAAAAATTAAGATTTTGTGGCTCAAATTTCATTGGAGGAATATTTGTCTACTTGTGGTGCTAAAGACTTTGATGAGTTGTTGTTGGAAGGTAAGTACTAAGTACCACATGGAAGAGTCAGATTATATGCAGACATAGAACCTACACAGTTTAGAGATATGAGCAACTCTTTTGTGACTCTCTCTTTGGTTGTACTTTTGTGGAACTAGCAGACATTTACTATTATATATATTTGTTTAAAATCCAAATGGTTGAGGCATTCCCATGTTTTTAAAAAAAAAGAAGGATTTTGTGCTTAGGAAGCTGTCCATTTTTATAGGTTTTTGGATTGGAAACTGAATTTATATGAAATCTTGGGGGAAAAAGTCTTTGTAGAAAATAATCTTATTTATAATATTTGGGAGCTTTTTTTTCGTTTGGAGCTGTCCATTTTTGGTGTTGGAGTGAAAGTTGGAATTTGTAGGAAAATTGAGGAGAAAACTCTCTCGTTTTTTTCTTTTTAAAAAAATCTTAGTTTTAAATTCTAATATTCTTTTATTCATTTTGTCGTTAAGAGGTGTCCCTTTTATAGTTTTTGGATTGGAAACTGAATTTATAGGAAATTTGGGCAAAAAACAAAACTTCATGAAAATTATTTAATTCTAGTTTTTAATGCATTTATTCTCTTGGAGCTGTCTATTTTGGTATTGGGAAGAAAATTGGACTTTGAAGGAAAAAAATTGAGAGAAATAAATCCTTTTTAATAAAACAAAAAATCTTAGTTAAGATATTATTTTATGCATTTTGTCCTTAGGAGCTGTCCTTTTAATAGTTTTTGAATTGGAAATTGAATATGTAGGGAAATTGGGAAAATACTCTTCTCAAATTAAATATTAGTTCTAATATATACGTTTTATGCATTTTGTCGTTAGGAGTTGTCCCTTTTATAGTTTTTTAAATTGAAGAATATTTGAGGAAAAAAAATCTGAATTCTATCACCAAATCGTGATTGGTGACTTTGCCTTATAACTACATCACATCATACCTACCTTGCAAAATTAAACTCTTTTGTACCATAGTGTTAAGGAATTGAGTGTATTTTTGTTGTTGTAGACACATGTAATTTTCTAAGAAATAAAAAATATGACATGAGTAGTTTCCAAAGCATATATTTCAATTTAGTTTTAGACAAGGATCTAACTTCAAGATCACATATATAATTCAACTTTTCGACATGACTGTTTGTGTTTAGTGTTTTGAATGTCATGTTTACGAAAATAAAGACAAAAGGGCAATATTTTTTTTTTATCAGATAATTGTTAGAGTTTCTAAACTCAAACAAAATTTTATTTAGCAAACGAACGAAATAGTCATTTGTTTCTTGTGAATGTCACCACGAACTTTAACTTCGATCTTTCCGTATGCGTTTATACTTTACAAGGATGTTTGACAAAATAATAAAATGTGCTGTTTTTGTTTTGAAAGCGAACCTATTTAATTAACAAGTGGAAATAGAAACGAAAAATGAAGAAGATCAAACTAAACTTTCATCATCAAATGTGTTGAAAAAGTTGGGGCAAATATCCACACACTAAATCTATCCCTATAACTAAATCAATAACCAAACTATATTAGCGTATGGCGAACAAGACCATAGCTACCGTTAAGCACATATAATTAGAACATTCGGAAATGACTTGATTCAAAAAACAGACTAGACATTTTTTATTTTTTTTGAATATGTATATATCAAAACTTTTTATTTTTATTGAGACACATCAAATATACATTTAATCAACCAGACTCTACTGGTTAAGCAACTCTAACGACTACACCAATACACCAATTCACTTCTCGCGAGAGTGCTCAAAGGGAAATATTTCACTTTGCACACCTTTTTGCAGCAAAGAAATGGTATCGTCCCTCATATGGGTGGCAGAATTTATGGAGTACAAAACCGTTGGTGGATAACGGAATGAGACGAACTATAGGAAACGGAACCACCACATGGGTCTGGTTGGATAATTGGATTCCTGATGATGCCCCTCAGCCCGTTCGGGGTGTGGGCCCCTACCTAAACCCGAATCTGCGAGTCATGGATCTCATTGATGATGTCACAAAAACCTGGAATATGCAAAGTCTCCAGCAATGTATAGCACCAGAAGATATCCCCTTAACTCTCTACATGTGTCCTTCACGAGTGGGGACTGCAGATGGATACTGCTGGCATTACTCCAACTCAGGAATATATACGGTACGGTCAGGGTACGAACTAGCCCGATGAAATTTGGACGCGGAACTCCGATTTGCTCTTCAGCAACCATCCCTCAATCCCCTAAAAGCGAAAGTGTGGAAAGTGGAAACAACGAATAAGATACGACATTTCTTGTGGCAGTCCCTTTCGGATGCGATCGCGGTCAACGAATGTCTTGCACATAGGCACCTTCAGAGGGACCGACATTACTCTAGATGTGGTGTAGAAGAGGAAACCATTAATCATGTACTATTTACGTACCCCCCGGCAAGACAGTATTGGGCGCTGGCCCAGATTCCACATTCTCCCTCAGTTTTCCTGGCAGAAAATTTATGGAGCAATATGGATTTTCTACTCTCACGGATACCCAATAGGAGAGATTTTGAGGAGTCCATCAGACGTTACCCATGGATTCTATGGTATTTGTGGAAGATACACAATGATAAGGTGTTTAATAACTATGACCGCTCGCCACAGGAGATTCTTGATCTAGCCACCAAAGAGGCTGCAACATGATTTTTAGCTAACGCTGAAATGAACAATGAGGACACGAGACATCTACAGCCTACAAATCAGGTATTGGCTCAGGCCACGTTCACATGCTTTATTGATAGATCCTGGAAAGAAGAAGAACCCATGAGTGAGATTGGATGGACCCTACAACTTTAGGATGGAGAGATAGATCTTCTTGGGCTCCGGGCCCTACGCAAGTGCAGGTTCCCTCTACATACAGAACTCCATAGTCTAATATGGGCATTGGTAAGTTTAAAGAAGAAGAAACGGTACTGTGGTTTGTTCGTCATTGACTCCCAAGAGTTAACTACCATGGTCCAAAAGTCGGACAAGTGGTCGCGCTTTAAGTCAGAGTTGGAAGAATTGGAAGAATTACGAGCGTTTTTCTTAAACTCTACCCTGAAGTATTGTCCAAGGGAGATGAATACGCGGGCGGACCTCCTGGCCCGACATGCTCGACAACAGAATGTAGCATTTTCCCACATTAGCACATCGGTCCCGCATTGGTTCTCATCTACTACGGTATTTGGGTAAACTAGGATTGTAGTGCGTTCGTGACAAAAAAAAATACATTTAATCAAATAAAAATTCCACAAAGCCGAGTTTGATATGGCTATGAACAAAATTTCTCGGCGATAAAACTCTTTTATTTGAATTATACGTTTTTCAGTTGATTCATATATTGCACTAAATTGGTTATATAGTTTGTGAGGTTAATAAAGCCGGTTGCTTATCCTACTTACCAATAATGGAAATGGATTTGAGCTTTATATATATGTCCAAACAAAGTTCGGATCCTGCAGCTTGCATACCAATACGGGTAAATACAATTTGAACATATAAAAACATAATACCAAGTATGTCTAAATTTAGATCCAATGGAGTAAAAACTCCAAATAAAACGAATATACCCATATCAATAGTGAATAAGACATGGTGTTATATCATCTATATAGGTAATTTGGATTAAAAATCAAAAGAGAATTATAAATGTGGAAAAGTGGGTTATGAAGATGAAGATGATGATGAATTGGAGTTGTGGGGTAATGAAGAGAGTGAGGGATCATGTCTACAAGTAAGAACCACAACAGAAGCGCCAATTCAGGACAGCCAAGTGTTGTTTCTTTCATTTCCACCTGATTCTCTCACTGTCTCTCCTTCTCCTTTGTCCCTACACACACCATCTCTCTCATTTTTTTCTGTTTTTCTTTATATTATATAGTTTGATAAATACGACAAAATCCCTTCTTCCACGTTTCAGGTTTCAGTTTTTACTTTTCTCTTTTCTTCCCAAATAGTTTGATGTTTAATGTTTTCCATATAATTTTATGAAGACAACAAAATTCAATTTAAATCCCTCCCCTTAAGCCAAACTCTTATTAACCTTTCTTTGTCAACCAAAAAATCTTCTTTCTTATTTCTTCATACTCTATTTGTCGTTACTTCTTCAGATATGCTAAAATCATGCATCCTTTATAGCAAAACGAATCTTAAAATTGTTACTTTCAAAATCCCAAAACTAATCTTAAAAAGAAACTGTATATATAGTAACATTTTATATAAAACAAAGATAATATTTAACAATATCCTTCTTTGTGTTGACTGTTGAGACTTTATTAGCTGGAATTAACCAATGATTGATTGGTTAATTTATCCACTTAAAGTAAGTAAGAAAGTATCATATCGTTTTGTTTGAATAACCAGAAGAATAAATATTGGCTATTAGCTGGTCCTTCTTGATTAGATTAGGATCCGCGTTAAAACGCAGGTAAATACATTCAAATTTATTAATATCAAAATTTAAGTTTTAATTAGTAATATTAAAAAAATATTTTAATTAGTAACCCGTTAAATTATAAAAATATTTTGAAATATTTAAACATGATCTTAAACCATTAAATTTTAATTTATATCTTAATTCTTATGTCCTAATTCATTCTATGCATATCCAAATATATTTTATTATAAATGTTATTGATGTCTCGTTTTATTTTTTATAGAGATCTATACTCCTCAAATCTTACACTTTTGTATTTTAACAGTAAAAATATTATTATTATTTTATAAAATGTATAAATTTTCATTTTATGTAATTTTATTTTTTAACATTGAAAATTATAGGTAGAATATTTCTATTTTCTTTGTAATATTCTATAACTATGTTTACACAGTAAATATGTGAATAGATTTTTTTTTTAGGTATGTTTGTGCATACAAACTTTAACATTGAGATTTCCATAATTTTCCTAAATTTTTAATTCAATTTCGAAATTTTTGTTTGTTTTATCATTTATATTTAATTAAAATTTATATTTTCTTTCTACCTTTTTTATTGTTTAAATTATCTCTGTTTTCTTTTCTAATTTTATTTTTATAATTTGTTTAAACTATTATAATTCTTTTTTGCCTAGCTATTTGAGATTAATAGACCCTTTTTTTTACTATTTGGTTAGTTATTTGAAAATTATTTTTTTCGTTTTCTATTTTAACTTTATTTTTTCTTCATTAATTTTAAGTTTTAACACATCACGATCTTGTGACTCATAATTTTGCTTACGTGTCAAATCCATCGATAATATTTTTCTTACTTGTTTTATTTTTCTATAAATTTTTTTTTTGTGGTTTACACTATCTCTATCTTGTTTCTTAAGTTAATTTTATAATTAGTTTAAACTATTAGATTTTTTTAATCTAGCTTGTGTGGAGTCTATTAGAAATTTTTCTTTTCTCATACTTAGTTTGAACAATAAAAATTTTTTTTACTTTATTATTTGGTTAGAGACTTGACAATTATTTTGTTCGTTTTTCATTTTTGTTTTTATATATTTTTAATTAATTTTAAGTGTTAATAAATTTCATCATCTAATCAACAGTAGACACATGTCACGATCTGGTAAATAAGAATTTTGTTTATGTGTCGTATTCTCATCGTGCATTCTCCTTCATATAATAAGATACCTCTAAGATTTTTTTTTTTGATGACTCAAAGTAAATCCCAGACTAATCCCTGGGGGAGGTGCAGTTCATGGATTGACCCTCTCTCCGGGTATGCAAATGGCAGAAAGCAAAGGTCATATCTATGTAGGTATCTAAACTAATGTGTTTTAGTTTCGCGTAGCACGTAGATCGAACTTGTAACGTGTTGGCGTTATAAGTCCGTCTCCTTACCACTTGACCACAAGACTCCGGACTAGCCCTAAGATGTTGCAGAATATGTTTTGATTACTCATACATTTAGATGTTCTAGTAGTATATATTTATTTTCAAAAATATGAATTATGGGGGTTTGGGTTCATATAGTCACACGATTAAGATACTAGTACAAACCATTAAATTATACGTTTTCGTTAGCAATTTACATCTCTAAAACAGATGCGCAAACTGAACAATCAAAAGTAAATATAGTAGAAAATTCAACTGAATATTGTAGAAACTGCCAAAAAGTCTTTTTCAATCACACTTTTAAAATTTCCTCTTTTGGCTATCAAGTTATACACGATATGGGGTTTCTACCACGAAAATTTTGCAATGAATTAGATTGGAATTATCACAAAGCCAAAGGTGAAAATGTTTGACGATATTGATTGATTCATCATATTAAAAACGAAAGAAAAAGGGATAAACTAAAAGAAGAAAAGATAGTAGAACAGAAAGGGAAAGAAATACGCGGAACACAAGGCAGTAGAGGAATAAGATGGGAACTAGCATGGATTTGATACTATCAATTAAACAAAAGATTAGGTTCCAGCCTAAGCATTTGTTTTCATTTTCAAATTTTCACATGGAGACTGTATTATATTGCTTAGCCATATTTATAATTCCAATTTTTGAAGTCAAAACCAATACAATTGATTTATGTATCCGAAAAATAATAGCTATAATTATCGTAAACTAATTATAAGTTTTTCTGCCACAAGTAACCTAATTAGGTGATCCATTAAATTGTAATGTATCAATCATCTGCGCTAATTAATGTTTTTTTTAACCTAATGTTTTTTTTACACGTCTGGACAAAGAAAAATCCAATTTTCAAAAACGATTGAACCCACATCGATTTTAATCAAACCTTACAAAACCAACGGTAACAAAAATCGTACAATTTAAAGTGATTTTTCCGAATGGTACTATATTTCGGGGTGACCGACATTTTAAATTTAAAATTATATCGGTCAAACCAAGCAATAACCGATACATTCTTAATTTATAATTGGTTATCGACTTCAAACCAAGAAAGATATAGGCGTTAAGTGTTGGCAACTCTAGTTGTAGCAAAAGACATGTGATTTTGGAAGTACGTACTTTGGTTTACTTCGTCCGTAACCCTTTGCAACGGAACCAATTAATGACAAACCGGGTATATAAATATATTAACGGCCATACTATTTCTTTTTTTTTTGTTGCTTTGATTTATTTATATATTAATTAGTTGTAATAAAAATTGGAAGTTTCAGTAGAGACAAAATCTGAAGAAAGAGTGTATAAGAAGTGAACGAGAAAACGGACACTACTTGTATTAATTTGTAGAGTTGTGTCTAAATAAAAACACAAAAGGGAGACAATGTAGGGTTATGTTATAGTCCCTACCTTATTTATCAGACCCTCCAATTTTATTTTGTATGCATTCTTTCGAATTTTATTTCCCTCTTTTCATTATGGCTTTGTCTCTAACATTGACATTGTTTCCTACATCCCACATGATATTTGCTTTCATATTAACATTAAAATAACCTTTACAAAAATTATTGTCTGTGATGGATTGACCATTGATTTAACGATATAGGAAACATTTGGGGGCATTACTCTTGTGTTTATTTCTCCATTGATGCAAGAAAATAATCTTCGACCATTTGGTTACACTAGGCTATATGTGTAAAAAAAAAAAAAAACTAACCATGGAAATATTTGGACGTTAGCGTGAACACATCTTGTATTAATAAAAAAAATGTTTGGATTTTCATGAGATGTAATGTACTAATAAAAAAAGTGTTTAGAGTTTGATGAGGTTTATAATATTTATAACTTACGCGGATTGTATATGTTTACGCGGGTATTGTTTTGAACACCAAGGAAAACACTTCATGTGTTTCTGCATGAATTAGTCGTTAATTGTGTTATATAATACATATAACCTAGTCACAAATCTTCTAAAAAGTCATAACTAAACCTAAAAAATCTATGTAAAAAGTATATATAAGATTTTTTTCTTATTATTTTAATAAACTCATCCAATTGTTTCTCTCTCATTGTGCCCTTAAATAGCCCCTCCATTCCTCCCCACCACCTTCACATCCACAACTTTCTTCAAACATACCAAACTCTCTCTCTCTCTCTCTCTCTCTCTCTCTCTCTCGCTCTCTCCTCTATCTTCTCTCTCTAAGCAAGTTAGGTTTCAATAAACTCAAATAATGGCGATAAAGAAGTCGAACAAAGCGGCCTTGTCTCAAGCAGCGACTTTAAAGCAAATCTTGAAGAGATGCTCAAGTCTAGGAAAGAAGAATCAAGGTAATTGCTACTTCAACGACGTGCCAAAAGGCCACTTCCCGGTCTACGTTGGTCAACACAGGAGTCGATATGTGGTCCCAATCGCATGGCTAGCTCATCCTGAGTTTCAAACACTTCTCCAACTAGCCGAGGAAGAGTTTGGGTTCGAACATGACATGGGTCTAACTATCCCTTGTGATGAAGTTGTCTTTCGATCTCTGATCTCAATGTTCAGATAAAACTCGATATCGAGAGAGGACTGATTAATTAGTTCAAGTTGGTCATCTCTTGAACCGTTAAGGTTTCTAAGGGTTTCACATTGTCACACTCTAGCTCGGAAGGAAGATGAAAAAACAATCAAAGTTATTACCAAGAAAATCAAGAAACAAGAAATAAGGAAGATATATAAATATATTATTTAGGTTTATTTTTCTTTGCTTAGAAGACGGAAGCAAATGGCGAAGATCGCGTTAAGCATCGACTCAAGATTTGTGGATATATTATATCTAACAGTTTTTTAATTAATTACCACTCTCTTGGGAATTTTTTTTTCCTTTTTTTTCTTATATATATATTTTTCGGTGTCTTGTTTTTTTATTTATTTTGGAATATTTTGTATATTAGTTTGGGTGGGCGACTTTTCCCTCAAGTCAACGTGTATTGTCGACCGTTGGTTCTTGAGAGGAATAGCTAGTTTATTTGTATTTAGTTTTGAATCATGAAATTTTATTTAGTTTTTGTACTAAGTTGTTATTTTCTTGTTTATAACATACATATTTTCAATTCATCCTAAAGAACTTAAAAAAATAAAAATGATTGATTAAAAATCCAATTTTTGTGAATTTAATACGAACCGAAAAAACTGGTTTATTTATCTCAAAATAGAACATGCAAGAAAATAAAAAGGGCATATTTGCAAAATTTTCACCGTCTATCAACCATAATTGGCCAAACACCAACGATTTACCATTTGTGACTCCAATCTTGTTTCTACTACATCTGGTACCATTTGATAGTACCATAGCTCAGTATGTACCGAAGCCATAAATAATCAAAAGAATGATCAATCAAACAATCATCAACAAACTCTTTGCTCTAAACCATGGTTTTCATCCAAATGGGAAACAAGACCTCTTCTTTATGTTTTGTTTATTGGGGTTTTAATCAAATATCGTTTGGCTCGGTTAAATACAATTTTAGTTTCGGTTTGAAAGAAGGTTCTTTTTTTTTTCCTTTTCTTAATTGAGATTGTATAAAATATGAGAAATTGATCGTTTGCTATTCGTTTTCGGCTAGGTTTAATTAGATATATAAACAATAAAATCAAATCGATTTAACTTTTCTTTTGTTCAGCTTTTGAATTGATTATTTCGGTGCAGTTTCAATTGCTTTTTGATTGGTTAAATCGGATTGGAAAACATGTCTATAGGTCGTCGAGGTTTTTTCAACACCATAACAAATACGGGTAATATCATTTTATGCTGTTACCGTTGCAAAATTCATATAAGGGTTGGAGTCACATAAAATTTGTTTTAATTTCAGTTAAACATTTTATTTGAAAATATCTAAGAACTTTCTATATATATATATATCATAAGAAAACGATATGAATGATCTGAAATCAATAGAGTAGTAATTTCTGTTTGAGTGGGGTTCTAGTTTATACCAATAATTCCTTTTTAGTTGTTTCGTTTTCATGATTTATCATGTGTTCTATTTGTCTCGTTCTTGTTTTACTTTCAATGATAAAACTTATATTAATTTCGTAAGGCCGCCTTAGTATTGTCGATATACATAAGCAAAGCTTATTTAATTGGTAGTTGAATTCAAGTGCACATATGACAGAAAAACATTTTTACAGAGATATATATTTTAGATTATGCTTCTATTGATCTTTAAATGATAATGATGTCATCATGATGTATAGAAAATCTCTATTTGAGAGAGATTGTCGAACATATCGTTTTTTATGTATTGTGGAAGTTTTCGCTGAAATTATTTTGATGAAATAAGTTGTGACATCTAAATATCATAGAGGGTCTAAATGGTAACCGCATAATTTTTGCTGAATTACTGTTGAATTGCTGAATTTATTGAATTACTGTTGATTTCTTACAGAATTTGCTGAATAATATCAAACTTAAATGGTAACAGCAGAATTTGCTGAATTTGTTGAATTTTTCAAAAAAGTAATTAATTTTAAAAAAGTAATTTTTTTTTCAAACTTAAATGATTAATTATTATTGACCAATCACAAAAAGATTGCAAAATACTAATGTTCATTAAATATTTAATAAAGTTAAAAAGTACCTAGTATTGTCAAAGCATCTTACATTTTGAAAAAGCCTCCAAAACATCTTATATTTTGAAATATATATCTTGTAATTAGGGCTGGGTCGGATCCAGATCCAAAAAGAATGATTAAAAAAAAAACAGAAAAACTAATTTGTAAAAATTATTTACAAAAATTTTGAACGATATTTTAAAAAATAAATATCTTACTATAAAAGGAACTAAAATCACAAACATTTTGCAATTGCCCCTTAAACATTTTACAATTGTCCCTTAAATAAATTAATAGATTGATAAAACAAATTTACATACATAATTTATGATATAATATTTTGCTATTGATTAAATTATTTTTTATTAAACCTAATTTTTAAAATATTACAATATTATTTTAGAATTGTCAAGCAAATTTAGTAAGATTTAATCACACTACATATATATCTAGGAGACAATTGCAAAAATACCACTTTTGGTGTGTAAATTTGCAAAAACGTCACTATGGGTTGTCCATTTGCAAAAATACCACTAATTTTAAACCTTCTGTGTGTAAATGATAATCGCATAATTTCTGCTGAATTGCAGAATTTGCTGAATTGGAGAATTTGCTGAATAAAGTCAAACTTAAATGGTAACTGCAGAATTTGATGAATTTGTTGAATCTGCTGAATTTGAAGAATTTATGTTACCATTTAGTGCCAGAGATTTCAAGTGCTTACACTATATCAATTTTTCTTTTGAAAATTTGCGCAAAAATACCTCTTATTTATAGTTTTACCATCTCGCATAACAAATAAAAATTTACATATATCTAACAAATATTTTGTATAAATGTAAATTTACATTTTGTAGAAGGGAAAGCAAATATTTTGTATAAATGTAATACTCTTTTTAGTCCATAATTTATTCTAATGATAATTTATTACCAAGTAGTAACAATAAAAACATATATAATCTTCGAACGAGCAAAATATATATCTCATTACTTTTAGAAAATAATAGGACCAAATGACACTTCCTCTCAAAACCCATTGCGGTTTTGACACTTTATTTGAATTTTTGTTGGGTTTGGCACTTTGGCTAGTTTATTGACGAAAATATCTCTCACGCGCATATATGTTAGACGACCCATTGTTCCATGTACGCAACCTCTAACTCGTGATCCTACATACAATCGTATCACGCCTTTTCAATATTTCGATTTTTAAGAATAATAAAAATTATGAAGTGTAATTATTAATGTACCAGGATTTGACTTTTTCAAGAGATTGATGTACACTGGCAACAACGTATAACTCCCTTCGGCTGAGCCTTGTGTCATTTCCAAAGCCAGTTTCTTCACTCTCCACGCTTTCCAGTATGTAACTGTGACATGCAATTCCCGTAGCACCATTATCGGCAACTCACATGCACGTGGACCTGACGTACCATTCACGTATTTTGATTTCATTAGCTTTGTTATGACCTTTGCTGTGGCATATTTAGTGTACTGCGCACGCGACATTGTATCGCATTTATGCTCTAGGTAAGCCTTGCAGATCTCAAAGTAATCAGAATTTGGAACTCTCGTTGTATACACGTAGAAATGACATTTTGGATCCACTCCGAATGCCATCATGTTTAGGAATTGATGTCGGAACCCAAAACGTGAACATCGGCCCAGTTTCACAGCCGACCCGAACTCTCTTTTAATGTGGGCACTGAAATCTGTGTACGACGCAAACATGTCGATCATGTTCACGCACCTTCTCATCCGCCGTTTGTCTACATGGAAGTCTCACACCCCGTTCAATGCACAAGACCAGGTACCACACATTACCACAACCGGATCCCTTGCACACTGCAAATTGACAGTCATTAGGTCTCGTTTCAACGTACGGTTAACTAAATAGACAGTACGCTTTACAAAATGGACAACATGCTAAAAAATATCAAATATTCTTGTACACAACTTACAAAACTCACCTTTTCCATTCTTCCTGCTTCCGCTATTAATGAAAAGAATAACTGTTTCTCACCTTCCGAATCAGGTTAATAAATAGCGTCTCTCTATTAATTTTAATACATCAACTATTATACTGTTGCTTCAATCACATTGAAGCCGCCTAAAATCCATCAACGACGCACACATTTTGCGTCGTTTTTCATAGTCCATGCGCGTTCCGTTGAGGGGCAAAAGAGTCTATCATTTACACCGAAAGTGCTAACATCACAAACGGTTTTAGGAAAGTGATAACATCGCAATGCACATCTAGGAAAGTGCCATATTGGCCTATATTCCCTACTTTTAGTCTATATTTTAAGTTAATTCTTTAATATATTCTACATTGTTGAAATAAGACAATGTGTGTGTTTAAAAATGGATTTGAAGAGATGGGTTGTTTCTTTGTTTGAAAGACAGGACATGTAAGCCACTATGTCTCTCCTATCTTGACTCTTCTCTATCTCTTTTTATATATAATTTTTTTGATTTAATCCAATAAGCGCACATAGTTATCATATATTCTGGTTTCTAAATTAGAATTCCGGATGACATTTTCCAATATCATATTCAGAAGAACACAAAACTAAACAAATGAATGTATTGTTTTCAATACAAAGACTTTTAAAAAACCATTAAGAAAAAACATTTGTCTGTACAAACTCTGGCTTGCCCATACTCTCAAGTTGCTTTTGAGTTTATACTTTGTCTCCTTGACATTGATGAGCATTATCTGTTTGATCTGTTTTCTGTCCTTTTTTCAAACTTTTTTTTCTTTTTCTTATTTTCTTTTTAAAAATTCCATTTTTGATACTTACATTATTGTTTTTCTGTTGCATGGACCTCACGTTACTATTTTTATTGTGTCTGAAATATTATTATACATATTCTTTGAAAAAACTTTACTTAAATTTTCTGGTAGAGCCATGTTCATGGATATTCACATCCTAATTCAAATCATTTTCAAGAGAGAAATCGAAATTTAAAATGGATCCAACGAAAAGTTTTTTTAATTCTACACCATTTGACGTCGATATTTCTACACAATTTATGAGATTGTTGATATTGATAATTTAATTAATTTTGTTCATATGTTTTGTGGTTTTCAAAGTCTCAACTCAAAAGTATATCAAAATTTTCAAAGTCTCAACGGGAAAAATCATTTCAAGAAGGTTAAAAAAAAATTATTTCAATATGTAATCATTGACCAAATAAAATTGTCATTTAGTAATGATTTTTCCACCTACATACATTTATTAATATTTGACAAATACGAAATACTGTCAATACATCTTTATCGGAGACTGTTTTTTTCATGATATCATCGATTTTTTCTCTTAGGCTGTGATGTGAATGGAGAGTGGATAAAAAAGTAGTTCGACCACATTTCAGAATGATACACTATTTTTTGCCATTCACAAATTTTAAAATAAAAAGGAAAATAGCGGATGGAACGCAATCATTTCAATTTATTTTTGTCTAGGATCCACCATGCAGATGAAATACAAGTGAGATAGGGTGTTTCGAGCGTTTCTTCCACTTTTTACTAACTTAAATAATTTTAAAAACCATATATAAGTACATAACAATTGTATTTATATATTTTTTAATTGTTTAAACTTAGAAAATTTTAGTTTTAGGTACTTTAATCACGGAAATCCAATCTATTGTTTAAAATTTTATATAATTATATTTATTGCTTTTATAAATTATATATATTTATTACATTTATAAGTAATATTTCCTAAATAAAACAAGAGAAATTTTGAGAAATGCCACTTTTCAAAAATACCACTTTTTTAAAATCATTTATTCAATAGATTATTTATGTTTGGGTTAACTATGTTGTATTATGATTTAATTTTGATGGTTTGGGGTTTGTTCGGGGTCAAAACATTTTTTAGGGTTTTATAATTAAGATTTCGGGGCTTAAAAATTTTGCAATTTTTTTGAAAAAATGGTATTTTGACACACCAAAAGTGCAATTTTTTGCAATTGTCCAATAAAACTATATATATTTATATTTATTGTATTTATTAATTATATATTCTAAAATAAATAAATTTTAATTATGCAAAAAATATTAATTTTGATTTTATATAAATAATAATAATATGTACAATATTTTGGACCGTTTTTTATTCGTTTTTACCATTCGAACATACATTTTGGACCACTACCGCTCGATCCACTAGATCCGCATTTGTACCGTTCGATCCGCTAGATCCGCATTTGTACCACTAAATCTGCTTAATTAGCACCGCCTGTTCCGTTTTCTCCATTCGGACCCTTAAATTCTACATATTGGGTGTGAAAAAAAGAAAAAGGAAGTAAACCCTAACCAAGACAATTAAACAACTAATATATAACTTTTAATAACTTATATTGGCTTTACTGTATTTTGCAATTTATAACCACATATTTTCTTTCTAAAACAGTTGAAGAACTGCAAAAGTTAGATTCTTTTTTTTTTTAAATCATCTCCACAAATTTTTTAAAAAAGCTTTTTCATTATGTAATCTAGAAACTTGCATATGCATACAAAATAATTAGAGTTTTAAATTTTTGTCATAGTTTTTAATTTATAAGTTATAAAAAAATTTAAAATAATATATTTTATCCAATTACTCTCAAATACTTTCGCTACTACCATTCAAGTTTATTCTTTTTCTTATTTCCTATTTTTCTCATTTTCTTCTAATTATCACTTTTCTTTCCTTTTCAGTTAGATTCTTCCCAATTCTTCTCAATTACTCTAGTGCTCACCAATCGCACAGAGATTTTATGTAGAGAGGACAAAAATGACTCTTGGGTCCGGTTCATAAAAATGCAGGAAAATCGAATTTGAACAAAAGGAATCAATTGTATTCGGTTTTGTAACAAAATCGGTTCTGGTCCGGTTTAATACAATTTTCAGTTAATTCAGTGCAAGTTTTAAAGAGATCTTGTTGTTGTGTAGAGTAAGTAAGAAGACAAAGATTGATCTTTCACTTAAACTGTCATCTTCTCACAAACTCAAAAACGCATATAAACATATACACATATGAAGAAAATATATCAAAATCAAACGAACAAGAAAGATAACGAGTTTGTGTTATCTTCCTTGCTCTCTAACGTCCATTGTTCTTTGATTTAGAGGAAAAGAAACGGCCTAAACCGCGCGTATGCTTCTCATTATCCTCTTTAGAAGACGAAGAAACCGAGTTAGACTTGATGATCGCGTGGACCGTTGGATTCACTGTGTGTCTAAAAGAATGAGATGGTTGAATGATATGATCATCTAGTGCAGAGTTTTGTGTTGCTTCTGATGTTTTGTGTTGTTGAAGCTTCTTCTTCTTCTCAGGTGATTGAGATTTTGTAATGTGGTTGTTTTGTGGCTGCAAAGATTGTAATTGTTGGCTAAGTAAGTGAATTGTTTCTTGACAAGCTGCAAGCTTTTCTGTTGCAGATGCTATGTCTTTCTCCTGTCAACAAGGAAAATGAAGACTTTAGTTAAGAAGCAAAAACCGAATGTGAAACAAAGACGAATGCGAAAGCTAATCTTATCTATAAGAGATTAGTAAGAAGTGTACCTGATTAGGTTGGAGTTTGGATGACGAACACTTTGTGCAAGTCTCATTTCTTCAGTATAAGTAAAAAAATTAGCATAATGGAAGATCTAACTATATTTGAGTTGTTTGGTTTATAGATTTTGAGTAATTATACCTTTGCATTTTTTCTTGAAGGTCTCTGCATTTGGCTAGAGTCTCCTCATGGCTTTGTTTTTCTGAGGAGAAAGCCATTTCAAGTCTCTTTGTTTCTTCTTCCAAGCTTTTCACTTTAGCTTCAAGATCTTTAGAACGGCGTTCAAGTGATTTGTATGACTCGGTCACGCATTTAAGCTGTGTTTCAGCCATGCTTTGAAGATCTCCTGATGAAGCGAGCTGCGACTTTAACTCGGATATGAGCTGCTCTTTTTCTTCCAGTTCCACCTTTGTAGATTCAAGATTCTGCGAGCATCCTGATAATTCTAATGCAATGCTCTCTTTCTCCAACTTTACCTGTTCAAGCTCTTTCAACAAGCTTTTACATGATGAATCATCCAACTCTGACTCTTTAGTCTCTTTTTCCAGCAATGTAACCTTGTCGTTGCTCTCTGCAGCAGAGCTCTCTTCACTATGGGGATTGAGACTCGAAGCACCATTGTTTAGATTACTAGCTAGAACCGAAATGCGGGAGAGTTCTAGAATAAGGTCTGAAAGGCTTGATTCACCGGTCGAATATTTACTAACCAATGAAGAGAATTCCTCCAAGCTCCCATTCATCTCCTGAAGTTGTGATGCTTCCTTTGTAGTTGATTTTATGAAGTGGTGAATATTGGTAACAGCTGCTTCCAAATCTTGCTTCGCGGTGTTCTTCTTCTGTACATTTTCGCTGTTTTCGGTATCTTGAGATGATAAAACATGTTTCTCTAGAGTTTCATCAGCTACTTCAAACAGAGGACAACTTGAGAGTTGTTTCGACGATGATCTTTGCATCTCTTGAATTGAAACTCTTGCTGCTTCGACGATTTTCTCAACGCTAATTCCCTCTTGAGATTCAAATATCCTGTTGATTCTTGAGCGGATCCCCTTCAACAGCTGATCAAGTGTTGCTGTACCCTCATCTTGCTCACTGGTGTCAACAGATTGACTACCGCAAACGCTGTTCGAGGATTTTGAAGCCGAGTTAGCTTCTTCGGGATCATTCGCTGCTAACTTTTCAACCTCCAAGAAGTCATCCATTAACTCAAGTTTATTCGAAATCTTAGCCTTTGAAGAACCATCAAGATTTGCTTTTCTTACTTTATGAAAATCTGTTGAGGTTGCTGGACCACATTCAGAGGAACTTCCTTCTTCATCAAACCCATCTTCGGATACCGAGGTTACACTAGGCGGATAGTATTTATCTTGACCACTTGATGGACTTTCAGAAAGATTTCTGCTATTTGATTTTGAAGCATTCTTCTCACTGTTAAACGTATGAATCTGTCCTTCAAGAATCTTAAGCTTTCCGAGAGTCTTAGCGCATACATTTCTCGAAACCTGAAGTTCGCCGTTACGAGCAGCGAGATGTTCTTTAAGCGTCTGAATCTCTTCCTCCATTTCCAAAGCACGTCTCGTGAGAGATACATTCTCTCTTTTGGACTCTTCAAACATATGATCATTGTGATTGGGATTTTGAGCTATGCTTCTTTGTGCTCGAGGGTCCGTGAATTCGTGTCCTAAGCTTTCAACTTCTATCTTCATTTGAGCCATAGCAGCAGGACCCGGAAGCTTCTTGCGCAAAAGCCCTCTTAGCCTTTGACACTCAGCTTCAAGTTTAGCAATCTTTTTCACTCCTTCCAAATGCTGTTTGTTTGCGTTTTCCGCTGACTTCAAGCTCATGTTTTTCTCTTCGTTGCGGATTTCTACTTCTTTTGAAGCTACATGAACATCATACTTCAACGAACTAATTTCCTTCTCTGCCAACTGAACATTAGTCTTGAGCTTCTCAACATCAGCTTCAGCTTTAGACTTTTCCTCACTGATCCTTACAATCATCTCTGATCGCTCTTGCAACGATCTAGTAAGTACCGCATTATCAGAAGCTGCTCGGTGAAGTCGTTGTTCCAATTCATCGATTTTTCCTTCAAGCTCGGCTTTAATCTTGTCCCATTGAGCAGTCTTAGCAAAAATCACATCTTGAAGCTTCTCCTCACTCTCTTCTTTCACAATCCTTATCTGCCTCGTACACTCTTTCAACGCATCATCCAAATGCGACACTCGATTCTCCGAAGTGAGATTTAAGAGCTTAACAGTTTCGAGTTGACGCTTAAGTGCCAATGTTTCTGCATCAGCTTTCTCCCATCCTAAACGAACAAAAGACTAATAATCATTTCAAAACATTCCACATTTTAACACAACATTTCGAATGATCGAGGTTTTATCTTTACCTGAAACAGCTTCTTCAGCGACTTTGGCATGTTGAAGAATCAAACATTCTTTAGTCTTAATCTCTGAATGTGCAATAGTGAGCTTTTCTTTAAGATCTTTAACTTCAATCTCAAACAATTTGACTTGATCCTCCATTTTACTCATATGTGTGTATGAATCCATACTTATCTGAACATAATTCGTGTTTTTACACTTATCCTGATACACAAACACAACACCAAAACATAATAAGGTAACAAAACAAAGACTTTCATTTAAAAAAAAAAAAAAACTTGAAATTAAAAAAGCACCTGATTCTCCAGAGAGGCTAAGTAAGACAAAGAACAAACATTAGTTGACTCGTTTCCAACCACTGGTTTCTCGGTCGTGTTTTTGTCTGAAGACTTTTTCTTCCATGGCCAACTTCGACCTTCCATTTTTAGCTTCTTCCTTCTTCTTCTTCTTCTTCTCAAGATCAAGAAATGAAGCTTAGTACTAAAAAACAAAAAGAATCTTGATTTTGTTTAGATATGGAAATAAAGGTTTGAAAAGTTTGAAACTAACGTACAAAAAAAGGAAACAAAATCTTCCACGATTCCGTATAAATGTTGCTTTCAAATTTCACATCCAACAAAAACAAATCCCGCAAAATTTATGCCTACTAAAAAGCCTATAAAACTCAAACAGTGACCGTTTTGTTATCTTGTTTTTTTTATTTTTCTTTCTCTCTACAATGAATGTGACAATAAATCATTTATTTCCAAATATGGTACAATTTCACCCACCACTTATTTTTCCAAATAAGAGAATTCAAGACCATATATTTTTAATTAAAAAAACTCCTAAAATTTGAAAGAAAACAAAAAAACAAAATCACAAAACAAAACCAAACCAAACATCCAAAAACTTAAATTTTAGTTTATGATCATTACTAATCTCCTCAAGGTAAATGTAACCCGTCTAGTAGCTCACTCACCGGATTTTCTATAACTTCGTTTAAAGATTTTCAAACTCAAGAAATCCTAATAAGTTACACAATACAATCTTTATTTCAAGCATTAGCTAAGAATTAGAAACAAACATACCAAATACAAATTGATTAAACAAGACACACTTCAGAGCACGCGAAGATCGAAGAACATTCCTCGAAAGCTTAAACCAGAGAAAGAAAGTGGAAGGAGCGTGTTTGTGTTTTTTGCCAGAGAAGAAGGAGCGGGTGAATGATTTATGCTTAGTCGCTTTTTTTTTTTTTCAACTTTGACGCTCCACAAACAGACAACTTCTCAATTTCAAATGTTTCTTCTTTTTAAAAAATATTACTTTCTCAATAATCGCCATTTACTGTTCTTTTTTCAAAAAAAAAAAAAAACCGGAATACGAGGAGACAATTTTACGCTACATGCGGGTGCATAGGAATAAAACACCGAATTTGATAGTTTTGACTGATCCAAGATTCAAAATTTTCCCGGTTATTTTCGTTTGGGTTTACATTAGGCCCATTTATGTTATTTCCCCGGGTTTTTAGTTTGGGCTTTGACTTGGTTTACATGTAAGCCCATTTAAGTCCATTAGGGTTTTGAGTGGAGCGAGTTATATAAACCTAATTCTTCTTCCTCTACAAAAGCTCCTTACGCCGTAAACTGAAGAAGAAGAATCGTTTTCCTCAATGGGTCGTGTTATCAGAGCTCAACGTAAGGGAGCTGGTTCCGTCTTCAAATCCCACACTCACCACCGTAAAGGTCCAGCCAAATTCAGGAGCCTCGATTTCGGCGAGAGAAATGGGTATCTGAAAGGTGTTGTGACGGAGATCATTCACGATCCAGGTCGTGGTGCTCCTTTGGCTCGTGTTGCTTTTCGTCATCCTTTCAGGTACAAGAAGCAGAAGGAGCTTTTCGTTGCTGCTGAAGGTATGTATACCGGTCAGTTTCTTTACTGTGGGAAGAAAGCTACGCTTGTAGTCGGAAATGTTCTTCCTCTCAGATCTATCCCTGAAGGAGCTGTTGTGTGCAATGTTGAGCACCATGTTGGTGATCGTGGTGTTTTCGCTAGAGCTTCTGGTGATTACGCTATTGTTATCGCTCATAACCCGGATAACGACACTAGCAGGTTTGGATTTTGATTATGGTGGATTGATTTGTGTAGATCATTTGGATGATTGTGTTAGTTTTGGATTAGAAATGCTTATCTGGTTAGAAATGATAGATGCAGATCTTTGGTTCTTTACGTCTAGTTTCAATCTTTTGCTGGTGATTGGATTCATAGAAACTGTATAGCTCTGGTTGAATTGTTATGAATCATTTGGTATATAGAAAAGTGGGTTCATCACCAGCATTGTTATGAATCATTTGGTATATAGAAAAGTGTGCTCATCGTTGCTTGTGTTCTTCCTCTCAAATATTAGACTTGTCTAGTTACAGTAAGTTGAAGAAATGGTACTATAAAATGGCTTTTGAAAAGTATTTGCAAGCATTTTCTACTGCAACCCTTGTACGAATAGTAGTTGTATCTACCATTCTTGTGGAATTAAGCTTCAATGGATTTGCATTTTATTTTGAAAAAGTTTTGTTCTTACAGTTTTATATTGTGCATGAATTTGATAGGATCAAGTTGCCTTCTGGTTCAAAGAAGATTGTCCCAAGTGGATGCAGGGCCATGATTGGTCAAGTTGCTGGTGGTGGAAGGACTGAGAAGCCGATGCTTAAGGCTGGTAACGCGTACCACAAGTACCGTGTGAAGAGAAACTGCTGGCCTAAGGTTCGTGGTGTGGCTATGAATCCAGTTGAGCATCCTCACGGAGGAGGTAACCATCAACATATTGGTCACGCCAGTACTGTTCGTCGTGATGCACCACCTGGACAAAAGGTTGGTCTTATTGCTGCAAGGAGGACGGGACGTCTCAGAGGTCAAGCTGCTGCTCTTGCTGCCAAGCAAGACTAAGAAGGATAGGAGTCTTCAAGATGGAAATGTTCACTTTCTTTGGATTTTTGCTGAGACCTTGTTTTGAATTCTTAAGATTTACTTTCTTTTTCTTTGAGACCGTTCTTTATCGAGTAGAATCTACTATGTCTTTTGGGTTAAACCTTGGCATTATTATGCACTTGAAATTTTATGTTATCGTTTTTTATTTCTTCCTTTTTTTTCCTTTCGTTGAATTTCGTCCCATATTAGCCTGGTTAGTTTTCCGTTCATTCGTCAAGAACATCTTGATCAGTTTTCCAATTCTGTTCCAAATATTACATTGAGTACATGCTACTAGTAAAAGAAACCAATGTCATTATACATTTTTATTGCGAGTAGCTCGGAGATTCTGTAAATGACCAAAGAGTTTCAGAAAACGTTACTGTTTCAATCCATCGATCGATTTCAAGGCCGTGTGACCCCTAGTTGGGTAGACTCCACATTTGGTCACCGTACAACTCCCATCTAGAAGCTTCTGCTGCTTGTTAACAGGAAAGAATTCAAATACAACAAGATCATCGAATATATCTAACTCTCCTTCGAGATCACAGAAGACGAACAAATGATCCTTTTGAAACTTTCCAAGACCTTCCCCAGGAGTCCAACAATGAAAGTTTTTTTCTAGCTTACGAGAGACGCCTTCCTTGTCTTTCCATCTGCGGACACACCTAACATCAAAACCAACAGTCTCATGGTAATCCTCAGAAAATGCAACTTCCAAAACGATAACAAAGCCCAGCAGCGTGCTTCTCGAAGAAAGATTCAGTCGTATCATCGCAGAAGATCCTACTGGCAGATCAAGTGCGAATTTTTTACTTGCAGGTGAAGGCACACAGAAGCTGAAAGCCAGAGATTCGTTGAATTCCAGTTCCTGTAAGCCTAGATAAATCAGATATGGCAAGCCGTGCAAGAAACAGAGAGGGAGAGAGAGAGAGAGAGAGAGTTACCTGCTTATACTCTCTTGCTATGCGTTGTATATCAGCCAGAGCCTTGGCTAAAAATTTTATGACCACTTGTGCAGAAAGAGCAAAACAATCACTGAATGTGTAATACCTAGGAAGCTGTTTGATACCAAAAGGAATTGCTTCGAGTGACTCACAGCCATGTGCATTCAAGACTTCTAGACCTTGAGGAAGCTCTGGAAGTTCTTTTATGGCAGTGCGAGAAAGATATAACTCTACCAGGTTTCGGGGAAAACCCTGAATATCCGTTAGTTGTGAGCATCCAGACAAATGAAGAACTTTAAGAGATTCTAAATCAATCATGTCAGGCAGACTTCGCAAATGAGAATAATCTTTCATGTTCAGGCGAACAAGTTTGCCCAGATGTTGATTAGATGAGACTTTGACCAGGCTAGTTAATCGATCAACGTTCAAAGCATCTGAAACACTTGAGAATTTTGTTAGAAGATTGGACAGCTCTCGGTTCAACTTAGCTTGTTGGGAGAGGGTCACAATGGATACTGGTAATTCTCTTATCTCAGTTCCCTGAAGATGTAGTTCCTCAATATTTGGTGAAACCTCTGGGAAACTTTTGATCTCTCTGCAACCTGAGAGGTTTACAACTCGAAGATGTTGTAAATGACACGTGACTGGAAAACTCAGCAATTTTGTGCAGCCTTGGAGATCGATTAGCTCGACATTTTGAGCTTTACAAATATTTTCAATTTCAGTTAGCAGCTGGGAGTGACAAAGCCTAACAATCTTCAGCATCCCGAGGTTCTGAACATAAATATT